>JAWWES010000021.1:10603364-10785864 GCA_035583135.1 Lophotriccus pileatus
TTTCTTCCCCAGTTTCTGAATCCCCCCTTTTGAGATATCCTCAGGGTACAGATGGGAGCATGCAGATTTTTAGGTTGGAGTATGTACATTCCACAAGCCCAGTAAAATCACACAGCACGCTACAAAATCCAACATCAAAATGGCAGGAAACAAACACAGGATTCAAACTGACACTGAAGGTGTAGCTCATCTCTTTTTTTTCATTCCAGTCCACCAAAGGAAAAGTCCCTTTGCTACATGGAGAGGGGATTCACATTTCTGCACCTGTTCTCTTGTGCTGTGTGCAAGCTTGCTCATGCCGCCCCAGCAGAAACTTGGTGCATCACCCAGCTTCTCAGAGGCCTCAGAAAACACCCTGCATGAGAATTCTGTAAGAATTCCATGTCAAACAGACTTTATGAACTATCAGTGGCTGAAAACCAGTTATGGGTTGGTATTGTTTCCCGTTTCTGTACTGGATAGCAGTTGTCCATATCTGATTTTGCCAGAAAACTAAGAAATGATGTAACAATATCATACAAACTGAGTTTCCAAATTGTCCAAGGTCCATACAAACAACAAAAACCCCAGTTTTTATTTCTCATGAACTATATGTATTATGGTTTCCAGATTACTGTCTAGTTCAATAGATTATTCAGCTTTTTATTAACCTTCAAAGCTGGAGACAAATATATCACAGGAGGATTGTTTTGTACTCAGATGCAGACATGTCCATTCAGTGAGGGCATATCAACAGGTATTTTCAACTTGCAGATAATAATTTCTAAAATTTGTCTAAAACCTTTACCACACTGTGTGAAATGATAACACAATCTCAGCTTTCCTGCACTTGCTAAAGTGCCACCTCTCGTACCTTTTCTCCTTTACAAGAAAAGTAATCTTATGAGCAACCTTTCCTTAGCATCTACTCTTCAATAAGCTACTGAAGCCTAAGCACTTCCACGGGACAACTCGGCATACAGGTCTTAAAGAATCAGACACTTGGTAACAGGACCTGCTAAGCCTCCACAAATGTTTGCATTTAGTCCTTAGCAGAGGTTAGTCCTTAGATGCTTAGCAGAGGTTATCATGCTTTGCACTCTGGGCTTCAGCAGACGTGGTTGATACCTGCTGGCAGTCACAGCCTGCTCAGGATGAAGGGTCATTAGCTAGGACACAGGCTCCTAAGTAGGAACTGTTTTCAAAAGTGTTCAGCCTCTGCAAACAGCTTCATGTAGTGGCCCTGGGTAACCACCCAGAACGAGCTGCCATGTCACACAACACACACTGGTTGTGTTCAGACACCTCAGCAGACTTCTGACAAAATCCCTGGCTTGGCATGACTGCAGCACAGCTGAGAGCTGGCAGATTCCCCGCATCTCACTACCTAACATCTCGATCATTTTGAAAACTTGGATGTTTAAATATTAATTTTGTATTGAAAGAGGAGCCAAATATATTTAATATATCATCCATCAGCTGATGGACCTGCACACCATCATTTGTTTCCTGCTGTGGTGGGGAAGAGGTCTGGGATGGGTGGGAGACCAGCCTCTGGCACAGGGTGGGCAGCTGGGAAGGAAGGAGCCTGAACAGAGCAAGATTCCATAGTCACATCAGCAATCCTGAAGTATGATCTGCGAGCTCCTGATGACACTGGGGGTTTTAATCCAACTTAAAACAACAGTAGAACTGACTCCAGAAAGCTTGTGATCCCCAATCCTGCTCCCCACAGACTTCACTATGTCAAGTTCAGAGTCACCAGGTGTGTAAACTAAGGGAGCCCACAGGCAGTTTTTGCTTGCTTGGCCAGCATCAGACTTCAGCTTTCATTGACCTGGACAGCAATACACAGAAACTACATCCACATGAATGAACTATTCTTGAATAATTTCACCAAATATTTTAAGATCCAAGATGCTTGCTTTGAAATATTAACCTCTACCTATCCTCCTTTTATCTTCACAAACCAGGAGGGGGAATGCTGCCAAGGCAAGAATCTGTTTGGCCATGACGAGCTCTGCAATAGGGTCCTTATAACATTTCAGTGCACTGCAGGCCTCTTGCTAATCATTGAGGTGAATGAGCTTGAGTGGCTGCCTGGAGTGAGCTTTAGGAGAAATTAAACCCTCCAGAGGAGAAAATTACAAAAAGAACACAGGCACCTATGGCCAAATCACTTCAGCATGAGGGAGAAGCATTTTATTTTGTTTCGGTGAGTTTCTTTTGAAGTTGTAACCTCTCTAAAAGCCATATCTTTCATCTTTTTTGCATTTCTCCCCATTTCATTCTGTCTAATAACTACCTTGATGTTTCCTTTAACTGTCATGGACACATTTGATTTCCATGCATTGATTTTTTTTCTGACCTTAATTAGTATCAGAGTTCTTTTCCCCTTGTCCAACTCACGAAATACTTTTTTCTTGCTCCCAGCTGCTACTGAATTATTTCCCTTCTCAGATTTTATGTCTGGTCTGGCTACTCTGCTGAATGAACACAACAATAAACCTCTTCCCGTTGGATCCCATTTGGAGTCTGGATTCCTAATCCAACATCAAATGCACACTGCTACACTGTTCACCTATTTTTCATGGCACAATTATTATCAAAACTCTGCCAAAATTAATATCAATCTCCAAAACACACGTTTACTTCTATGTTGCCATCCATCTGCCTGGGTTTGTGCATTCTTCTTGTGAATAGCCCAGTGAGCAAGACTGCTGGCAAGGAACAGGCTACATGACCATATCTGCAGAGAACAGATGTCACTCAGGACATTGTTGTTGCTGGTTTTGATGTCACTAAGATCATTCACAGCTTTTCACCATCCTTCTTGCTACAGAGGAAAAAGGATAAAGGTGCCTCAAATGCAACCCCTTTGAAACAAAGAGAAAGCGGAAATTGTAAACATTCCTCTGGTGGTCCTCAGTTACCTATGAAGACTAAGACTATCCAGAACTACACAACAAAGCAACAAAGAGACATGAAATAGGGTCACACTTGCAGCTATATCACTGGTGACTGTCTCGGTCCCAGGACTGGTTCAGAACCAGTGAGTTGGGCCCAACAGATGATACCTTAGAATCCAGAGGCAGCGCTCATTCCTTTTGCTGCTTTGCACTATTATGATCTGTATTTATTCTCTGAATCAGGATAAACTTCTTCAGGTTTACATGCTTGGTTGTTTGCATTCCCACCCCCTCCCCCCCCCCAAAAAAAAAAAAGCCTAACGGTAAATAGGAAAACAAGGACCTTTGGTCTTATTTTCCTTTGTTCTCCAGACACTTCGTTTCTGCCTGCATTTGGTATGTGTGCAACACGGACAGGTTCCAAAAGGAACACAATTCACGGACAGGTTCCAAAAGGAACAAAAATACTCCTTGTTTTTTAGTCAGGTTAGTGTAGATGGAGCTGAAATCAGGCTCCAAGTAGTTTGTTTAGACTCTTCCCTCTGCTTTATTGTGCCCAAGTTACAAGCAAGTTTGGCATGAGGATCTGTAGTCCCTACTACAAACATGCCAGACCAGAGGGATGGGGTGGTTGCACCACTGTGCTTCACACACGTGTAAATGAGGGTTGCACTGTATTATAGGAGACAGAATTAATAAATATGCTGTAGCCCAGTGGTTGGGAGGTGCAATTAGATGTCTGCTTTGAACGTAAAATTTCATCCATTTTGTTTGCGGCACTTGCCATGCGGTTCCCTTGAAAAAACAAGACACTAGAGGAAAGTTCTAAAGCTTTTCACACTTTCACAGATGCCCAAATCCATGTTAATTTACTCATCCTGAGCTGCTGCTCACAGGCTTTCCTGGTAGGTGTTCTCAGCCACTGGGCCCTCTCAACAGTTAGTCACCTAAGAAAGCCCAATCCCACAGCAAACAACAGACAGTGCAAACAGCCAGGCCTATTAGGAGGAATTTCACCAGAAATTGCTGTTGTTTTGGTTGCACGGACTGAGTCACTTTACAAACTCTCCAATCAGATTTCAAATTAAACAGAATTCATGGCAGCCTGAGTCAAGAGCTTTCATCCTTTCTGTTCAAAATACAGGGATGATTTACCAGCAACCAGACTGCAGTCCCTATACATGCAAGCACTTGTTCAATAGTCTCCCGTTGGGAGTCGGGTCCCATTAAGATTAATCACACAAACCTTTACCGTATGAAGCCGAGTTCAAAACTTGACCCAAAATCTGTATCTGCACATAGCTGATGTCAAATATCTTAAAACTTCCACTTCAGATCTAGAATTTTTTTAAAAAACTGTTGCTCAATTGATAGGAGAAGCTAAACTCCAGTGTACAAATGCTTCTAAATAGAAAGCCAATCTTCCAGGGGTGAGATTTGGCAAAAGCTGGAACTGAACCTTGGAAACCATGTGGAAATCCCCCTTGGTATAAGTGCATGCATGATAGTTTCACCTTTTTGCCTACAAAAGCAATATGCAAACTCATAAACAATAATTTCCCAGGCCATAAGAAAATGAATTATCAAAATTGTGTCAGAACCACACAAGTATCTGGAATCCTACATTTCTTTTATGCAAATTTTCCAGCAAACTTCAAACATTTATGAGGCCCATCTCGCTTTTAGAAACACTTCTGATTTCCTTTTTGCCATAAGTATTTAATTTAATGAAAGTTAAGAGAGACTTAAACATTATTTTTGGCTACAGACATTGTATGGCATTAAAAAATCAGTAGTAGTAAGAATAAATTAAAAAAAAAAATATAATAAGGCAGTGCCTAAGGTCCTCTTATTGCAGTAGCTTCCACCTGACCAAATCTTAATTGACATCTGTCCACTTAACATCCTTTTGAAAAAAGGATATTCTTATTCCAGGGCACAGTTTTTCAGAGATAACTACAGAGTTTTAATTTCACACCTTGCCTTAATAACAAATTAACTTGAAAGCATAGATAACCCTTTGTTAAATTCAGGCTGCTCTGGACCTACAATCTTTATTTCCAATAGAATATTATAGAGCCAGGTTTGGACTGTATCTATAAGCAAACACTAAAACATAGGAAGGAACTCAGGGGAACTGTTTTATTCTGGTGAACACCAACGTGATCAGCCTTACTCATACTGACTGAAACAAAGCCCAACAAAAAGGGCCCTGGATCAGGCTCACAAATATTTGCAGTAAGACAATTTAAACTCTCTGAATGGATAGGAAACTTGCCAAGGTGTATTACTGAAATTATCCTCTCTGCAGTGTGAAGAGTGGTCCCTTTCCCTGAGGCCCAAACCATCCCTGATGCTCCACCTTGGGACCTACACATGTTCAGGTGCACAGCAGAACCCCCAGAGCTCCACAGCTGCGATTAGCTCTTCTCTCAGGTGTGGGAATATCAATCAAAGGCAGCGAATATGTTATGACACGTGACTTGGGACACCTCCAGTTCCTGACTTGAACATTCCTATACAACCCTTGAGGTGACCACATGAGGAAGACTGCTTGCTCTACCACCAAGACCCCATGGAAGGAGAGAGGAACAAAGTCACCATCAGGGCCTGTTTCAGTCTCCACATAAATGTGAAAATAAGTAACAACAGTAAGTTCTAGAGATCCTGTTCACTTGCTGTTTGCTGCAGCTTCGATGGGCTGCGGTCAGGCTATGGCCAAGGACTCCTGAAAATGCCCTTCTCACAGCCCAGCTGTGCCTATTCATCATCATCTGCTTCATGGGTATTTTAATCTGACGGGCGGGGGGGACCTAGACTTTTGTGAGTACTAGGAATGTTATGTAAAGAGAAATCTCACTGTTTCCACTGTGAAATTTTGCCTCAGGCAACTTATGAATGTTCCAGGGAAGATATTCACCATTTTCAGCAAAACAGCTGACAGATCCATCTGCTGCTCTTGGTGGTATTGGGTGCAATTTTCAAGTGTCTCAGTAACCATACACTCCTATGGTCCCAGTGAAAAGCCAAGTTCCTCCGGTGTGACAGTTGCAAAGGAAGGGAGACAATAAAGTTTTACTCTAATTTTTTAAATTTTAAAAGTAAATTGCTTTTGAAATATCTCAACATTGATGATGATGAAGTTTGGAGGAACTGGTTTTATACAGTTATAATAAGTTTCCCAAGAAATATAGTAGCTCAAGAGGGAATTTCAGGAGCACTTATTCTAATCCTTTTACTTTAGAAAACTTAATAATTATTTTATCCAGAAAAAAAATCCATGGAATTTTAGCTGCCCTACAGTAAAAGTACAGAAACCTTTTTATCTTACAGTTTTTCAACAGTAAGAATGTAGATTTATATTACATTGCATTATTCTTTGATAGCCATGTGGATAAAATTTTCACATAGTTGTTTTTAATGCAAAAGCAAAAATGCTTCTTTTGATATGAAAAATTGGAACATTTCATTTTGAAATTTATTTTCACTGTACTAAAACCAGGTTTGAAGATGAAATGCTTAATTTGGGTTTAAGTTACACGGTTTAGCTGGATCCACATAAATTTCTTCCTTAAGATTTTGATAAGCCTAACAACTAAAGTTTTCTTGTTTTGAAACCTTTCCCCTCAAATTTTTCAGAATGATTCTGAATTAAAAGTGAGTCATTCACGCAGGTGTCACCACAAATTTATGGGTCAGGGAATTTTGAGTTTGCTCTGCCATGGATGTGTGAAACAGAAGGACTTGAATCCTGCTCTGTGGAAAAGCTCACTGCAAATTTGTCTGCATCGTACCTGCATGGGCACCTACGACACAGTCATAGGCACAGTCATGCCCATAGGGTCAGCTGCCAGCAACCTGCAGATGGGGTATCAGGGACACAGCTTCCATTTAACCCATAGGGGAACACATCACCATGTCTGCAAGGGAGCCCCAAAGCTGGCAGCCTTTCTCTATGCTTTGTGTCAGGTTAATAAAACAAATAAAGACATAATTTGTTTCCTCTTTGTCACTACTGCTTTGGTCTCTTGATCCATGTCAGCAATCAGGGACTAGGAATCTGCTGCATCTGATGGTCTCTTCACCTTGTGGATAGAGGAGAGCAGTATAAAAAGGTAGCCTACTGAAACTCATGTATGGCAGCTGCCAACCTCTTCTGAACTGCCAAGGGAGCTTTCACCTTCCTATGAATGCTGCAGGACTGCTGCGGAAAGACATGGTGACAGAGCAACAACAGAAAAATTACAGACACACAACTGTGTTGGACGGTGCCAAATCTCACTCTCCCAGTGCTGGCTAAAAAGGCAAAGTTTCTCAGGCTTCCCTGTAAGATCACAGCTGGTACTTCTATGAATCTTCTTATTACATGAGAACGAGGCAGAGGTTCATAGAGAGAGACAGATGGCGAGGAGCAATGTTACTTATCCTAATGTGCATGTGAGACAAAGAGCTTTTTGGCATACCTCTGGATCGCAGTCCTCGCTGCGCCATGGCGGGCAGCCGATCCCCGCCAAGTGTTTGTTCGCCTCCACTTTTTATTCCTCCCCTCAGCGAGTCCGATCCTACTTGTCTTTGGTGTTTACATGAATCACACTAGATGTTTTCCAGAGATTTAGTGTCTAATGAGCAGGGCCAGCAGAAACAGCAGAAACAAACAAACATGCCGACCCAAGCCAAGCTTGCCCACTGCCGTGCATTTGCATTCACACAGGCCACCCCCTCTGCCTGCCCCTCTCTGCCAAACCATGAGGGTGGTGGCAAGAGTGGGAATGGGCAGCCCCGGGATGGAGCTTCAGGATTTGGGTTGTAGATGTACATATTAATCACACAGAAAACATAAACTGTGCCTGGGATTTTCATGTGGGAAGAGCAGGGGGGAAGCAATCTTCATGTTGGAGGGAAGGGAGTTACTAATTGTGGCTCAAGCTGGGACTTCAACTGTAGGAATTAGGAGCAGGCAAGGAGAAGGTAAAAATTCAGTTTGCATATTTGTTGAAGTATAGCTTAAAATATGAGTGAAGAAGGGCAGACTTTGATCTCTGAGGTATAAGTCTATCGCTGGAAGAACCTCACTCATTCCAGCTGAATCATTCTTGTTTTTCAGCAGCAATGGAGAGAAGAATCTGCTCTCCTGAGCCCAACCTCCTTATTCAGCTGCAAACGGAAAAATTCACATAGCACTTCCACTGCCATCACAGTGGAAATGCATCTGGAATTAATGCTGAAATCATATGAGCAGGACCTTCCAGGAAAGACCTTGCAGAACCAGAGGCAGTACTTGTAAGAGAAGATAAGGCAAGATATGGCTCCATCACATGGCAATTGCTCTTTCAGACCACCTGCCAAGGATGCAATTCTTCATTCAGGCAACTAACTATTTATAACCAGGCTGAGGAAACCCGTCCTATCTCCTGAAAACATGATAGCCAAAAATGTAAAGATTGCTCCTCAAACTGGCACTGAGAGGAAAGGGGAGGAGCTGGACTGGGAACTGGCAAGTTGAAGCAAGAAGATGAAGGGAATTGTTCATCCAGGGTATTTTTATCTTGTGGTTCTGTAGGCAGGAAGGCAAATGGAAAGGCAGAATATGATTTGCAGCTTATGCAGGACTTTGAGTAACTCCTAACTGGCACTCCATGGCAAAGGGAGAGAAAGCAAGATGAAAGCACAGCCTTCTTTTTTTTTTTTTTTAACTACTACTGAAATTGTCCTGCTTTAATTCTTCACCAGAGCAGATGATACCATGTTCACTTTAATGCCAATTAAATTTAACCAGGTTTTACTTGGAAGTAACTACTTTCTTTCAAATAAACAAAACAAGATTTAATGTTGGAAATGTGACAGATTGACAGCACAGGAACTTAAAAGTCTACAGAAAAATTGTTCCTGATCAACCCTGTACAAGCTCTACTAATTCACACACATTTATCTACACCTTAAGAACCTTGTATTCCAGTGTAGCCCACAACCTGTGTAAATTTTTGTAGTTTCAGCAAAGGGCTATTCTCAGGCTTTATGGCATGTCAGCAGCTGACACCATTCTGTCAGAAGTCCACATAACACAGGCCTGGCAATCCCACTATTTCTTCCTGAAAAGAATTAGGTACCTCTCCCTGAGATCTAGTGGGATCATCATGCTCAGCTGCAGTGGTGATGACTTGGTGACATGGGAAACCAAGGAATAGGGTCCTTCCTGGAGCAAGGCTTATGTAAACTCATTGTCACTGATGAACTAGTACAAACCTAGAGACAATGGGCTTAACTTGAGATTAATAAGTATCATTTCACTCAGGACCAGGTAGCACATGTGCATGCACCCAGATACACTTAAAATAAATACTGAAAATGTTTGACAAACCTTTTTTTTTTTACTATTTACTTGTGATTTTTGTAACAAGCACTAAGGAGGAGGAAAATAAAATTTCATTTGGCAACATTTTGGTTTCCTTCATGTTTGTAAGCAACTCCCACTGTCTCCACTACAAAAGGTAACAACTGCTTCTTCTGGATGTCCCACAACACTCCATGGCCAGTTTCCAGCTCCCACTACAACACGTGGGAGTTTCCCTATTGGCTTCAGTGGGAAATATGAGTAATCAGCACCTCAGAAAATTAATTAACTTCTATGAGTCATTTCTGCTTTGGCCTAAGCTGACTTGTCAACATCAGGGGCAGAAGTCTACTGGCACTGACTTTAAAATTCAAAGCACCCCTTCCACCTCTGATATAATTTCAGCTAAGACCTGCTGTAGCCAAATGCTTCAGGACTGAAGCATCTCTGAAGTGTGTGTGGCTGCTAACAGGTTTATAGGTCACTGTTTCTGGCTAGAATGTGTACAAGGTTCTGCTGCAGTAAACCAGTTTTCATGGTAACACACCATCCCTGCCAATTTACCAAAACCAACTGTGAGACAGGCCTTTGGCAAACAAGGATAAACGCAGCAATCTGAGCTATCATATACACGAGGGCTCTGGACATAACTACACGGTGTAGGATTCAAAGATGCAGACTTTCCATGTGCAAAATGGTCTGGCTGCAGCCCTAGATCCTGTCAAGTGCATTGCTCCTTATTTGTATCGCCCATATCTGTCATATTTGTATATGTAATTCAGAGAAAAATTTTTTAGCACATAATTTTAAGAAAGGTTTCATTTAGAAGCTGAGTATTCATAATACTCCAATATGTCCCATACTTCTGCCAAGCACCACTTCTCTAAGCTGCACTGAACACAGAGTATTTCTAGTACAGATATTCAAACTTACACCTTGATTTCTGTACTTCTTTTGCCACTACAAGTAGTTGTAGTAACAACACCACTAAAAACAAAACTCTATTAATATACTCCAAACTAAATAAGGAAAAACCCCTACAGTGAGCGGAATTGGCATTCATTATTCCAGTTGTTTCATATCTTTAAATGATTCTGGTAAATCGATAAAGCTCTGCAAAGTGGCTGTTGTCTGCTGATTTCTAACTCTAGTCAGTGGCATCCACTCTTTAGTGCACCACACACTTGCTGTGTAGCCATTAGATGAAAGCACTATCACCTGTCAAACAAACTGCTAGAACTGTGATAAATTAATGATCAAATAGTACAGTCTGATGTACAGTAGCAGTGCTGAGGCTAGTTACAACCAGGCCTCATGCTTTAAAAATGTAGCTGACATTAAAAAAAAATCAGCCATTAAAGAAAAATGTCACACAGCTTTTCAAAAAAATATCAATTTAAAAAATGACCACATACTGATACTCCAGGATTTGCGGTTTTACTTAAAAAAAAAAAAAATGTTGTGAATGTTACAGTTAAACCTTTCTGTATACTATGAATTTTCAAGGCAAGCAACAACATGCAGCTAAGCAGAGAGGATGTTTGTATTTTTTTGGTAAGTAGTACTGTGTACAAATCTGTACCTCGGAGGAATCCTCTGGTGTGTCACGGACAAAACTCTTGTTTGCAAGGGAAATGTCCCGAGTTCTTCTTTTCCCCCTAATGCTTTTGATTTTTGACATCATGGGTAAAATATTTCAAGGGAGCTCCATATCACTTCTAAATATAAACAATACAAAATAAGCCTTTGCTTTTGAAGCACTTGACATCCTTTGAGCTTTGAATTTCAACTCCTAATAACTCTTGATGCTCACTGCATTAATGTATAAAGTCCTTTTTGTGAGATAGAAATGGTTCCTCATGTCCCTCCTGCCACTGGCTTTATGAGCTTAATTTATTCTTTTTAATATAAAATCTCATTACCTGAACATGACACTACCACTTCCATTTTATCTTTGATATAAGAACAGAGAGAAACCAAAATCAAACCCTTAAATAAAGTCTGTAATCATCCCTCACTTTCTCTTGCTTTTCAAATTTCTAAACAAAATTAAGTAAAAATACCTTCCAGGGCACACTAAGAAATGTAAAGAGTGGGGGAAAAAAGAAGAAAATTACTTTATAGTGAACTAACAAGGGACATAATTACTTACACAAGCAGCATATCTTTTTCTTGATGATATTCCTTCATGTTTATTTTGCTCTATTTGTGAAAGATAGGGAGTGCCTAGGAAGAATGGATATGCTGGAAAGCTTGATCTATTGAAGTAAGTTCTGAACAAAGAGTTACTTAACCTTAGGCAAGATACACTTTTTCTAAACTTTACTTTAGCATGAAACACTTAAAAGACTATAAAATATGTATTAATGGTTTTTTTAAAAAAATCTTTAAGAAACTGAAATAACCAAGGAAAAGCCACCTCTGAGAGAAATCACTGAGACTGAGGATTTAGTTAGGACTTTCTGAGTCCTGATTTTAACTGAAAATTGGAGTGATCAGGGTATTAGCACATGAAAGCATCACTTCCATGCACTAATGGCAGTTCCTTTATGTTGTTGTTGTTGTTAGAGATGTGACTTAAGCATTGACTTAAATTATGAATTTGGCAGGGATCAAACTCCATGATCTAATTATGTCTTAGGGCTTTCACTGAGTCTTTTGAGGTAGCTGGTTGCAAAGATAAGGACTTTTTCACAAGGAACATGTTTTTCATCAGAATTCACACCCCAGATCCTGCAGGATCTTTATTCTTTGTCCACTTATTACGAAAACCTTCAACAAATAAAAGCTTACATCCCTGGAAAACTATATTTTAACTGTGAAACGACAACTACTCCTTCAGAGACCAAAAGACCTGCAAAATTTTTTAACTCCTGTGCTTTTTCCTCTGATACCAACAATAAATGGGACTGTGTTCATCTGAGTTACCATGCTGCGTCTATTGCTGTGAACACCAATTAGAACAAGTATGAAAACTAAACCAGACATTTTGTGTTGCTGAAGCTTTATTTCAGGTGGCCTGTGACATTCCTGTTTCCCACTCAAGCATCATTTAATGCTTTGGGATTAGAGTGTGTTTTAAAACCATGACAACTTCAAAAATTTCATACATATCAGCAATAGGAAGCTGGATTTTGCCTTTACACCAAAGGAGGAATAGATGAATCCCCTTGAAAATCTGTGCAAATGGATATGTGAGAATTAGGCTCCATGAACTCACAATCCAGTTGCACTGGGAAAAGAAGAAAGCTTCCTAATCGGGATGAGAAATTGATATGTTGTTGAATATAGATTGGATACATTGATTCTGATGTACAAACACATACTGCAATAATTATACCAAAGGGTACAATACTAGTAAATTAAACCATCTTAGCTGACTTGAGCTCATTTTGTCATTTATCCTTTGTTTACTTTTCCAGTATTACTAAGGACTCTTCATTTAATTAAACATACTCATAACATTCCTTCAATTAGATAAATAATGCAGCTGCTTCCTCCATCACATAAGGATGGAGAAATCAAGATAATGCAATATTTATTTTTATTCTAGTTCTCTCTCTGTCAGACACATTACAATCAAATCCACGGTCCTGCAAGGTCTGTCAGTGGTGTTTCTACTCCATATAGATATTAAAAGAAGTAAATATCCCATTATGTACTTAACTATGATAATCTGTTTGTGTTGAAAAAATTTTGGCAGACCAGGTAAGGGAAAACTGAAAGTGGTTTTAGAAAAAATAACTTATTAACAGACTGTATAGTGATAAAATACTTCAAGATAAATATGACAGATAGTAAAAGCTAGCTTCAACCACTGATTTCAAACTCTTACAGAAGCTTGATGGTTTTTTAAATAAGTAGCAATTAGTCTGAAGTAATCCGTTTATCTCCGCTGCAAGTGACTGAAATAAAGAGAAATTAGATAATACTACATGCAGAGAAACAACTAAGTGATAACAGAAATGCAATCAGATAGTACTGAACAAAAATTATAAAGGCAGGGCAATAATATATAGTTCATTTGCTTATTGGAGGCTTTGATTCATTCCCTGTGGTAATTGTAAAATTTAATAATATCTGTATACTTACAGTGTTCTGAAAAAAGCACCACCATTACACATTGTTATACCTGTAGGTTGGATGACAAACGCCTGGGGCAATACTACCATCAAAGCATGTGACATACCCAACATGGATCTTCTAATCTTCATAGGGACGACAACTGTCATTTTTAAAGTGCATGGCAAATGAAGAGGGCATAAGAAAGGAAACTTCTTATTTTTAGGGAGGATGCTGGTGGTAGGGACTGTTAAAGTCTACAGCAGGCTTTAAAATTGCAGTAGCAAAACCCAGGTAATTCACTTGAACAGTTGTATAGATTTCTTAATGCTTAAAAAGTGCTGTCCAGGCTGGGAATAACCATCTGTTCCTTCGAGAACTCATACTCTCCTAGCTAATATATACAGCTAATACACTGTATAGCTTGTATGTGAAAAATAGATCAATGACTGCCAAAGGAAGATCTACACCATTCCAGCAAACAGCTCTGCTTTAAAATGTTGTGCTTTTTTTTTTCTGATGGTAAGTAATATTTTTTAAGCTCTATAAATGAAATAAAGATTCAGCAGATTGTTGATTTCTATTTACATTTTTTGCTCATGTAATTTTTAGCACTAGCCCTTGTCTGGTTCTCTTCATTTCCCTGTGCTACAGAATGTGGCACAGAGGGTGGAATCACCCACCCCAACAGTTTGAATAGGATTGTCACTTTAATGTTCAATGTGTTTTCTTCTTAACATTTTTTTCACATTATAACAAGACTGTAGTGTGAGACACCTTTTGTTATGTATATAAGAAGAAAAGTAGTCAGAACAAATTCAGTACACTGGGCAAGAGAACTAGGAGTTGACAACAGTTGATAGACAAGATACTCTATACTAGATTTAACCTTCTCTTAAATTTTGCCTTCCTGAGACTGCATAATATATTGGTCAGACAGACCAGTGTAGTACTCTTTCAGATGGAAAAAGCTAATGTAGGATGTAGATTAAAAACAAACAAAAAAACCCCATTATCCCCCCAAACCCTGAATTGAAGATATGTTTTATTCTAAGTGCTGCCAAAGTAACCACTTTCCTGTGGCATCTATAGTAGTGTAAATACACATTTCCCCCAGAGCCTATAAGCCATTTTTTTCTGTGACCAGTGCAGTGAAAGTGTAGTCTGGGAAAAAGGATCATGGACTAATGAAATCAGAGCAGTTAATGACACCTGAAAACACCGACCATTTTAGTTCCATTAAGTGGCACTGGAATCACTAGTCAAATCTATTCATCCAGCAACCTTTCCCTTTATCCTTCACTAAAAACAGCGGCTTGTTACACCCACTTAGATTCCTCCCAGAGGTTGCAATAAGATAATGACTGGATCAACTGACAATGGGTTGCTGCAAGCACTAGATGGAGTTAAACATGAAATGTCTCTGTTCAGTTGGTACAAAATAAAAGTGATAAAATAAAACATGTTTCACAGGAAGTTCTTTCTGTACAAGATTTCTTCTCTTTAAGAAAAAAATCCAGAAAGGCAGAGATGATGGAGCCATTCTTGTTTTGAATCAGGCCTGAGATTCTCAAGAAGTGCGGGCTGGTATTTTCTTTCAGTGGAGTACAGTACTGAGAGATGGGACAGAGCCTCAGATCTGCACTCAGGTGCTGGGATAGGCAAATTTCAGAAACTCACTAGGGCAAGGACATCTTTTTCTGTATCTGTTCATCACTACTTGCACAATGAGCTCCCATTCCCAAGAAGAGCCTCCAGGATCTGCAGCAATAATAAAAAAACTAACTAGTAACAAAAAATAAGTATATTTATATTGAACTTTTAAAATATAGGCATGGAATTTAATGCAGTCTGTGTTTCATTAGTTTCCCACTTGAATGAAACAAGTAGACCATTTTAGAATAAAATGCCTCAAAACAAGAATGCTAAATAAAAAATTCCCCCAAACTGTCTCTTATCAAATAAAGCTCATGCTTTTAATCCAATCTATCATTTCAGAAAAGAGTTTCATGGGAAGGTGCAGGTTGTATTTGGAGTTTTGAGATATTTCAGGAACAAGATAATGCAGCAATGACATGCCTAACCCAGGAACTCTGAATAAGGCTGGACTTGATGGGCAGCCAGACCAGCACCAGCCAGCACTCACCAACCCCTGGCAAAATTCATATTCCCAGTGCAGAGGGAATGAACAGACTTTTCCAATCAGCTGAGAGCAGCTGAAGCAAATATTCTTGGGGAAAGCTGCAGTACAGGGACTGTGAGTTGCCAGACAGAGGATCAGCAGCCAGTGCTTCTCAGTGCCCGAGGGTCAGCATATTCACACACTGAATACTCCCAGGA
The DNA here is from genome assembly GCA_035583135.1 of Lophotriccus pileatus. Classification (NCBI taxonomy): domain Eukaryota; kingdom Metazoa; phylum Chordata; class Aves; order Passeriformes; family Tyrannidae; genus Lophotriccus; species Lophotriccus pileatus. The sequence goes on from JAWWES010000021.1 coordinate 10,618,986, forward strand.
GGGCAGCACAGGTACCAGGGCAGTGACTACTGACAAGGAGGACAAACAGAATAGAAATAATAGAAAGAACTTCCTCATGCTTCCCAGTATGCTGACATAAGGCTGCTCACTGCCTGACCCACAATTTGTGCATGGGAGAACGTACACACATATCTAATACATGTGTACGTTCATAATGATGTCTCAGTATATATTTTACAGAAACAATGCTAATATGTTTTAGGTTTGATTGACCAAACTCTGCAGACCCCTCTGCCAGGAAATGTATCACCCCCAGACAGAAGCTTCAAGTACAGCTGGAATTCAGTCTGTTTGACTGTATGGATTTGGCTAAGTCCATGTTAACAAGACGTGGCTCTGCTCTGCCAGTGATGGTTGATGCCATTCACTGTAACTAAGATGGAATTTTTGTATTAGACCCACAGTGTTGGCAATGGTCAAAAGTTTGTTTCAACTCTTAAAATACTGAATGCTTTTATTTAACCTCCAACTCCTCACCAGAGGAGAAACTCTGCTTTCTTGTAGGCTTCTAGCCTTACACTCATGCAAAAGCATCAAACATCACCAAAATATATCTCAAAGAGTCAGAAAGCCAAAAAGTAGGTTAAAATCAATTCAACCTTAATGAAAACATAATTGAGAATGTTATGGAAAGCTTCTCAGAAAGTACATCTGAAAATATCTTTCAATTCTAGAAATGTTTTGTCAAATCACAAGAAGAAGATTTTCATGCTGAAGAAAGAGACCTGTTTTATAAGCACATTTAGTCCATCTTCCCTGTGCTGAGTGTACTAAGTTATGATTTTTAAATGTTTGGGCTATCTTAAGACTCATGGAAACCATGTTGACAGAAAATAAATTTAAGTATCAACTTTTTTTTGTCTCCAAACAAATCTGGGATTTTAAATCACTATCCATAAGTTCACTGCAAGGCCTTTCTTTCCGTTCTACAGTTCTGTGCTAATCACTGTGGTGATGAGGTTTTATGCTCTTTTTATGTTATAGAAAAAAATGCCTTAAAAACCTGCTTTGGCAAACTCCTTCAGGATATGTCACCCTTCCTTCAAGATGATCATTGCATTGATAGAAATTTCTAAGATGCCTGATCTGAGATTGAAATAAAGGAAATATTCATATTTTTAACTTGCACAAAGAGACAAATCAGTCTTCTTGGTTTTAATTTGACTTCTCACAGACCAAACAGCCAGGATATAGATTTGCTACTATTTCATCTGGTTGTTTCTTTCAGTAATTGTAAAATGAACTCAACGTCCTTACAATTGAGTTGATAATTCTGTAGACACCTGAATACTTCTCATTCACTCACTGAAGTATTTGATTGAGCCACCTGAAGATTTAGCCTTAAACTCTGAACCAGTATAAACCAAAACCCAATGAAAACCATGATACAGTATTTGATTTGGAGTCTGTAGAACTCGTAGATGAACAGTAGCCTTTGACAACCCCACGTTACAAAGATCTCAATGATTTATGCTTGCACTTTTGCAAGCATGATTTATGCAGTGTGGAGCTCTCTGGGCCATGAACATCCCCTATTACTGTGAACTTCCTTTCCGTGTCCCAGTTTACTGGTTACTGAGAACTCAGTGCACAGAGACAATGGCAACCTATTGTTCACTCCCTAAATCTCCAGCACCATGTTCTGCCCAGATGTAAAAAAGGTAACTTGATCCCAATTAATGAAAGTGACTGGGTCAGCCTGTCACCTCCCATGCTCTTTATGTGCTGCTCAGACATCTATACGCTTATTAAAACCTCAGGCACTCTACATAAGCTCTGCCTTGAAACCAGTTGCCAGAGGCATCACTGCTCAGAACCTGTCTACAGGTTTCTTGGTTTCAGATCTGACATCACATACACCTCTCTTATCCGCCTTGGCAGCACAGATCAGATGAAAAGCGGCCCCATCCTCACAGAATAATACTCACAAAAAGGATGGAGGCACACAATAATAAACATTTCACTGCTGCTGTTCCTCACAAATGTACCTTACTGCTAACATGCTCCAAGGTTAGAAACTGCCCACAACATTTGGCAAACCTTCCTTATTGCTTTTATCAGATTCAGAGTGCGGAACTTTTTACTGGAAGCCTTTTCCCAACTAATTGTCTTTGTACTGTTTAAGGCAAAGCTGGAGCACAAGCAGTTCAGCAAATAATTTCTGGAAATATTTTCACTTCTGAATAATTTTTGCCCTTAGACTGTTTGATTTTCACTGTCTGAGTTTCCCTCCTTGAGTCTGAGTGGCCACCAGTCACACAGCATCATTTTTGCTCACAACAGGATGGCTAACTTCCATCTTTACACAGTATTGTCAGTTAAAACCTAAACCTGGAATGCCAATAAGGGTGAGGTGACTTTGATAGAAAGAAGAAAATAATCTGAGGTATCTGCCTTACATTTGGACTCAGAGCTGCCTAGTGTCCAAATAAACACACATGACAGCATAAGATTCCTTGTTTCTTCAAGCAGACCAGAGCCACTGCTGTCCTGCAAGAAGCTGTTCCAGAGCCCTGTAGCTGCTCAGTGGTCCTCACCTCTCTTGCAGCAATGCAACACAGTCCTTCAACTTCAATAAGCGGCTTCCTGAAAACGCAGTTGTAACCTGTGTCTGCTTCTCCCAACCCGGTGACCTAGAACAACAGCCAGTCCATCTTCAAGAGATTAAGCTCTTTTCTTTTTATTTATATGGCACACAGTGTAACATTCAGGTTAGGCACATAAGAAGAACAAATGGTCTCTTAAAAAAGCTTTGAACTTTATTTCTTCTTCAAAGGAGTTTGGCTCTTTGAGGAAGTGGTTTAATAACTGAACTCGCCAGCACAGGCAGGAAATAGTATTTCCTATGTACATCCTGGCACCAAAAGTAGATTGCAGTAGGAAAAGTTTCTGATTTCCTTTGAAAAATCCAGTGGGATTGGAAGAGCAAAGCATTGCCTTGGAGAGGACTTTACTCATTTGAACTTTTGGCTGCTGGTTCACACAAAGAGTTTGGGCATGGTCTGTAACAAATGAAGGGGACAAGAGCCTTTACCAGCACTGAGTGATGGGGATGGCTGGAACCCTCCAGCTTTAACAAGAACCTGTGTTTATTATTATCAGAATTTCCTCTTCTTTTGCAGGCTCTTTTGCAGACTGGCTAATGGGTTTCCAAAATTACTAACAAGCGCTGCCTTAAGGCTTTGTTGTGCTGCACAACATTAAGCAACAACAATAGGGAACAGCTGCTCCTGAATAGCTGTGCAGTTAATTACACTGTATACCTACAGTATGTCTCCGTGCTCTGCATTAACAGAGCTATTACACATGCACCATCCAAACAACAATGGAAGATATTCCATAACTGTCCTACACATTCCAAGCAAAGTCAATGAGAACCAGACTCAGAGGCTCACACTGCCCTTGCTGCAGGACACATGAAAAGCAGAGCAAATTAATGTTACAGCAATAACATGATCATCGCAACAGAAGAAGTTTGAGTGTGTTTTTTCATTTGTATGTGCATCTTTAAAATAAGTATTAGATGGTCTAACATCTGGTTTGTCAAAGAAGTTTGTCAGGTATTTCATAGATGTGTAATACTTTTATTTTTACAACCTGGAATAATCACAGTCTGGCATACAAAGAAATAGCTTTTATAATTGCGTTCCTCACCCAAATACATCCCCATCTCCAAGATATGCACATGAAACACTTAAATTAAGAAATAACTCCAGGATGATAAAACCTATACTTATAAGTGGTTTATATTACAATTTATAACAGGCACATTTGCTCAGATCTTGGCTTTCTTTAATAACTTTTCAATTCTTAGGCCCAGCTGGAAGCCTAAATATAGGCAATAGAAAATTGGCATGTTTTGTTCAAGGTAATTGAAAGGATACCATGTTAGTCTTACCATGGCCAGGTTAAAGCAGTTCTGCAAGTCTCCAGAACAAAAAGTCTATTTATGACATACATGTTGGCAACAAATGCAGCCGTTTAATGTGAGATTTGAAATGGAGATTCATCTCAAACCTCTTCTATTCTCACTTGATCAGAATTACTCTCACATGTGCTCCCATCTCAGGGTGTTCTCTGACTCTGCCCTGGTTTTGCTACCGTCCTTCCAATAGCATATCTTATAAAACACTTGAACCAGAGGCATTTGAAAGCAAAGATGATAGCAACAGTTGGCCGGAGAAGGAATAACAGCAGCCCCTGGCACAAGGCTGGTCTATCCAGAATTTTGATCTAGCCCAATGTTTTCAGCTGTGCACTGTTCAAAGTTAGGAAAGTCACTTTCTACACACCTACTATGATGCTGGTAATACTGGTCTTCAAAAAGGCCTTCATGAAGAGATGCTCTCTAACCTCTGCAGGAGAGCTAGTTGGCACAGTACTTCTCTTTCTTTAACATATAATGTTACTATATTTCAGGATAATAAAGAAAAATAAAATTAAAAGGCCACAGCCTCTTTAAATTCATGAGATAAAAGTAATCTCAGAATTATTTACAATAAAGGAAAAGCATAGCTAGATGCTGACACCAGGTGAATAAAAAATCTTCTAGTTGGTGAGCAGTAATCTGAGCAAAACTTTAAGAAATATTTAGGCACTTACAGCTCCCTTATCCCATGAAAACATTGCCTTAGCATCCTACAGGCTGGGCCAAGCCATATGTCTCCAGCTATGCTCCAGCAATGGCATCAAATGCAGCTGCATCACACACTGCTCAGGAAGGAATTGTTGCTAATGAGCCACAATTTAAAATACTTTAAATTACAAAGTACTCTTTCGAGTAAAACATGACATCTCTGCCAGGGTTAGGGTGCCTGGACCGAGACACTACATGCCAAGGGTACGTGTGAGATGAAGCTCCATTAGCAGAAGCCTGTCATTATGGTTATGCTGAAGGTCCTGCTGAGCCATGCTGACAGAACTCAGGAGAGGTGACTCAGCTTCTGCTTGTGTTTGCTGCACCAGCTGGGCTTCATGAACTTTTCTTTGACCTCTCTTCTAATTCAAGACTTTGTGGTTTTTCAGTGATTTAAAATTTTAGCTTTAATGTGTATATATACATATGTGTGTCTGTATATATATATATATATATATATATATACACACACACTCTCTACTGTACTAAGATTAGGTTCTCCACAGCTAAAAAGACGCAGGGACAAAAGTAGCTCACATTTTAGTCTCTGCTAGGGGCCAAAGAGGCATCCTCTTCCTGCTCAGCATTACTAAAAGCAGCTTCACGTCAGTGTGACAGATGCAGAGGCACTACTGTCTGAGCACATCTGCACTGCTCAGCTTTTAATGTGAACCTGTTACTTCTGGTCACTGCAGTACCTAATTCAGAGCCTGCACTGGTACCTCCACAAGGCTGTGTACGTGTGGTGTAAGGCTTGCAACCACTGTGCAGCCCACCCCCTGCCACACCCTTGGCTGTAGATACGGGCATGGAAAGAGAGGGGATAAATCCCTCTTGGGCAGGATTGAGATCTCTCTGTCTCAGCTGGATTTGTCTTTGCTTGGAAACCCTAAATTTTCTCTGCACCTATATTGACACAGAGAAGAGCCTGTGCTCAGTACCTGTGCTGAAATCCTAATTCAGAGTTTTTTCCTGAAGATAGCATTGATATGTTCCCCACTGCTCTGGGATGAATAGGTAATCAGATGCAGGAGTTATAAGCTCTGTACAGGTACACAGGGAGGAATGAGAGACACTGAATGAAAAATATATATACAGAACTCTTCTTTATAATCAAATTAGGAATAAGACTCCCCAGGTAACACAGTTGGGTGCCACCAGCTTTTTTTTTTCACATTGTTATGAAGTAGCAATTGCAACTACAGAAAAAATCTCCCTCACCCTTTGCACCTCGGCTGATGGTCAAACAGAGGACCAAGAAGCAGAAATATCCATAACCTTAGTCAGACACAGAATGAAACAAAGCACCTTTTTTCAGGTTCCCTGGGATAATCTGAGGAACCGACAAGTGATACATGAAACAGTAAATTTGAAAAGAAGGTTGGAACAGTTAAAAATGGCTGCATGTTGCTCATCATCTCCCTGCAAGGACAGCCACGCACCTTTACTCTGTCTGATGCCAATACATGTTGGCAAACACAGAAGCACAAAACACATAGAGAAGTTTCCCCACCTGCTTTGCACAGCTTCCTCCTGAGAAGACCAACACTAATCAAAAAAGTTTTCACACTGAGTTTGGTTATTGAACTTTCCTGATGCATAAAAAGTCCTTGTTACAGTGTGTGTGTACTCTGAACCTCCATGTATTTTCATGTAAGTCAGAATTTCTTAGTGTCACACCTTATTATTTGCTCAGGGTTGGAATTCAAAATTTTTTTTATTAGCTCATGTCCTCCAGTTACAAAGATGAATCATGCCATCATTCTTTCAAAGACTGGCCGGACCTACTTCACATACCTCTTCACAGTTCAAACACTGCACTATATACAATTAGCATGCAAGACTTGTTGCCTGAGGATATTGTAGAGGCCAAGAGTATTAAGAGGTTCAAAGTAGGATTAGACAAATCCATGCAGGATAAAGGTCCATCAGTGGATGATCACTAACCACTATTATCTGAAACCCACAGAACATGTTGGGAGAAGCACTGCTGCATGTGCATCCTACATCTCAGCCTCTTCCTGCAGATTGGCTACCATGCAGGGCTGAAAACAAGATGCAGCTCCAGACACAGTCTGCAGTTCTTACAGTAAGGAGAAACAAGAACATGACCATAAAACTGTGAACCAGAAAGTCAACACTGACAGCAGTGAAGGCAAAGAAGCAACAAAAAGTTGTTTGGTTTTTTTTAAAATAAACCTTAATTATTGTAGATAAAACACAGCCTATAAAAGCATTCCATCACTCTCCTTTCCCTTTATTCCTTTTGGTCCTTGACCCAGAGACACGGGCTAGATCAAATCTTCCTACCACGGTTAGTGACACTTTCCTCTCTGCTCAGGAGTCAGCTACAGGACAGCCTTGATGGCTCTGAGTTCGAGGAAAGCCACCCCGAACCCTTGCTCCTTCAAAGCACCTGAAGCTGATCCCTCTGAATCACTTACCACCCTGTCCCACAGCCACTTCCATTTTCAGTCATTCAAAAATCAGCATCCTTTCACAGCAAAGGATTAGTCTAACAGAACCAGACTGTTCCTGGGTTATTTTCTCGTTAGTTCTTTTAATGTGGTTGTTTCCTTTACCTGCTATCACACGCATTTAGAAGTTCTTCATTTTGAGAACATTTTCTTTAGCGGATGAAAAATGTGCTTTTGAAGTATTTCTGCTTGGAAACAGTTTCATAAGATAAAAAAATACTTCAAGAGTGATTCTATACCAATGCAATGTTTTCATTTAAAGTAGACAAACAACAAAGTGGCTTAGTGTTTGTTCGTGCCTTAGTTACAGGCAACATTTTCATGAAAAAAAAAATTCCTGCCCAGGTAGTTAAACAAATACGAAAAAGTAAGATTCACTTCTGACTAAGTTTAGAGTAAGACATTTAAAGGTACATCTGCTTCCTCCTGGTGCCTAGAAAGTCTGAAATATAACTATGCTATGGTGCTATTAATGCAATTTGAAGGCTGCTAAATTTGGGGAAATCAAATTGTCATACTAATGATCGGGGTTAAAGCTGTATCAGTTATGCCTGTTCTTAGGCAGAGAAGAATCAAAAAGTTTTCTACTTTTATTTGAATAAAAATGAAGTGTTTGAAGGAAATATACAAACATTCGTGACACAACAACATATTTAATCTCCTGCCTTAATTATATATTATTAACCCATTTGCAAGACATGTGTCATTAAAAATATTTTAGGTAAAAATAATCTTGAAGAAAAAATGCCACTGAATAATGCATTTCTGAAGAAGTCACAATATTTCATTTGGAAGGGTTTAGTAAACATTTTCCTCTGAAAATGTTTACTAAAATCAATATAATTCAAGAAAAGTTTCAGTGACCTGAACAGAAGTATTCCAAGAAGGGGGAAAGGGAAAGGAAGCACTAATCAAAATACCGAGTCCAATTCTGTATGCTTTTAAGATAAGACTTTCATTATGATAATTTTAAATTATATCTCATATTTTTTTATTGCTCTATAAATCTTGCAACCTCAATGCCTGGCTTGTATTCTTCTCCAGCTACTCATGATGCAAAATTAGACATATTCTTTTGAATATATCCCTGGAGGGGTTGTGGGTGGATCTTGCCACTGGATGCTACAAAATATTCTCAAATCAAGAGCTTTCTGTGTTAAACAATTCAAATCCCAGGAGACCATCCAGCCAATTTACCAAGTATAAATATAGTCCCTCTGCCATTCACACTGAGCACAGTGAATTCCATGCAAAATCCCAGGGGAACTAGAAGAAATATTTTAATGTTCAGCAGTAGTCTTTAATTTTGCATTCAAATTATGTCACTGACCACTTTTCTCATTCCTCTCGAGGCAAATGCCTTCCTCAGAAGACAGGTTTTAGGAGAGATACCTCATGGTCCTTTTCCTAACCATGCTGGGTGATCCTGGGGCAGCCTCATTCGTTGGTTTAACACCAGCTAGTGGATTGTCTCCTAACATATAACCAGTTCTATGAACAGCAAAATACCTATGGATAGGGTGTGTCCCTAAGGGAAGCAGGGCTTTATGCCTACAGTTAAGGTTACTCAGTATTTCCCAGTATAAGATCTTATTTCCAGTTCCTTACAGCTTTGCTAAATAAACTGGCCTGAAGTCTTCCATAATGAGGCTCTGCCTCAGGCTGTGTGTTTTTGAGAACTGCTCGTGTTACTAATAAGGCAATAATCCATATTGCAGCTCGATTAGTAGTCAAAGTGGTTGACAAAATCTGTAATTATAAAAAGAAAAGTTCCTTGTGCTGACATATCAAAACAGACCTCTCAGGCTGCAACAGGGAACAACCACAATAAAGGATTCTCTGCTCTATTGGCTCTAAGGAAAGTGAGTAGGAGTTTGGCCTGAATAAAACATACTGTGGAAGGAAGAAATATTAGAATCAAATGCTCATATAAAAGCTTTGCTGCAACATCAATAATCTTCAAAGTACTTAACTAGGGAGGTAGGCATTGCGATGCCTCTCTGACAGATGGGAAGATGGAGGCACAAAGAAGCAGCTCGGCTTCTTTGCAGGCCTGGGAAAGGCAGCAGTGTAAGCCTCAGAGAGCAGCCTGGGGTGCATAAAAAAATGAAAAAAAAAGGTGCCCAGAAAGAGATGCAAAAAAAATCCTCCTTTACTTCTGAGAAGATTTATTTTACTACCTCTGCAGTCAGAAACAAGTTGTACAATGTCTCGCTAGAACTGAAATTGCTTTCTTATGAGAAGAACAGAAAATTTCACACCAGGAATAGCAACAATTGTTATCTCTGGGATGTACAATTTTCATAAAGTGAGCAAATAAATTGAACTATGAGAATCAAAAGGTATTAGACTGAGCAAATTTTTTTTTTGCAGGGAAGAAATACTAAAAACTAACACAGAAATTATATCAATGGTGTAATTGAGAGCACATTACCATAAAAACAGCACCTCTTGCTGGAAAGGATTTAAGTAGTGACTCTACAGGCCTTTGGCATTGCTAATACCCACCCCTGGACCAAGCCCTGCCTGAGGGAGAGATGCCTGAAGGGTTGGGATGTGTCCTGAAGGGCAGGCTAGACTGGGATGAGGTTCCTGCTGGTAACAAGGGTGGCCTCTTCAGCAGCCCAGCACAAAGCTGAGATGAATCCAGCTGTAAATTAATTTAGAAAAGTAAGCAGACACACAGGCGGGGTCTGTGCGGGGTTGGCACACGCAGCTATTTCCGAGCAGACGGTCACTTCCTCCTCCTGCCTGAAATGAGCCTCATCCCACGCAAAGTTTCCAAGCCTTTCATTAGTGGTTGTGTTAGTGTATAATAGCTATAATGAGAAGGCCATAAAAATCCAAAGTTAGCTGAGGGTCCTTAACCATTATGTGCCTCCCTTTCCAGATTTTTATTTAAACTTTAATGACTGCCACATAAGATCAAGCAACAACAAACAACATTTGTATTACAGCTGTATTATTTAATTCCCATTAGCTTAAAATGCCAGGCTACTGGCCAGTAGCTCAGGAAAATAAGTGGTGACAGGTGAAAGAAAAATACCCTTCCTGTACCTCTTCAAGCCACTTTTAAGCCTGAGGCTCTGCAATGTCATTTACACCTAATGAAACCTAATGTCAGACCACACTATTTAGCCGAATGTTATCCTTTCAGGAAAAAAACAGACCTTGCTACTTTTAAGGACATGGTGCTCTTTCTGGCCATAATTTCTACTGTCTAATTAAACCATGATAGAGCTGATCCCTTCAGATTTGCTATTAACTTATTTATTTCTGCTTTTGAAGGTGAACTTAATGCCACCTTATATATTGGGGGATCTAGGTGCTTGAAGGATGTAATTTACCCTCTGGTTTAATTAGATCAGTGACTTTATTGGACAGCCTAAAATGTCTGAAGTAATAATCACAGTCCAAACTTTTAATTCTGAATCAAGTACAAAAGAAGAAATGCATACTTCTGTGAAGAGTGAAGTATTTTAAAGGGCTGCTTTCATCTCTAATGGCTGCAGCATCATTTTGCAGTTAGTTCTGAAGTGTTTTGGGTAACCCACTAACGCAGCAAATGTACAGTAACAACAGACTCGACATTTTCCATCACATTCTTAGACTTTTCAAGACAAGTCCAGGAAGCAAAATTAGCAGAGTGCAAATTCATATTGATCTGCCTGGCTTCTGGAAAAATAAATTTTCCTTCAATGTCAGTTAAATTTAACAAAGTGAGATTTCAATCCGGTTACTTAAGTAAAAGGTCACAAGACCGGGTTAAGAGAAGATAAATTGTGTATACACGCAACTATCACTTTTTTAGAGAAACATACTGTCTGTTCAAAGAAAAGCAAGCGGTAAATGAATTTTAAAAGATGAGATGTAATCAAGTTTCATCAAGCTCCCTCACCTTTAGCAATTTTCTTTTTTGCTCATTCATAAGCATGTCTAATGTTTTACAAAAAAGACAAAAAAAAAAAAAGGAAAATAAAAAGAATTCAAACCCCTTTAGGATTTGCAATACAGATATCTGTGGATTTTGCAATCCAGAACTTTGTGCCAAAAATAGTCCTATTGATTACAAGGGATTAAAATTACTTCTTAACATAGAAGCAGTAGAATCTGGCCTTGAGCAAAATCACACTGAAAACTCAGAATATAAATTAGAAAAAACAGTCAATGAGTTGAATATTCATGCTCTGTAACAGAATCAAAGAAATGTTGTGTGGAAGAGACGTCTGGGGGTCTCAAGTCCAACTTCCCACTGGACTAAACTGGCCATGGCTTTTTCCCCTGCTGTACTACCTTCCTAGAGAAATTTGTGTCCTAAGAGCCAACCAGAATATCTCATTTTCTGCTGTTTTCAACTATTTCCCCTTGTATGTTTTCTGTCAGTATTGAGAAGACACTGTCTCTGATATTCTTGTAACTACCCTTTAGTAGCTGCAAGCTGCTCTTAGATACCCTTTAGCCTCTTATCTAGAACAAAACAAGACCAACTTCCTCTGTTCCTTCTTTCAGGTCAGGTATTCCAGGCCCTCGACCATCTTGATAGGTCTCTCTCCTCCACATCACTCCTGAACAGGAATGGGATGAGGAGCCAGAATAGGGACATGACTGGACTCACTATGCCAGGTACAGCCTCATCAACACAAATTAGAGGAAGCTAACAACTCAGCTTCAACTGGAACATGGTCAGAACACTGCTCTTTTGGGAATAAAATAAAAACTTTGATACCACATGGCATCTGGGAAGAACAGATTTATCCCATTTACCCAGGGAAAATCAGATCCAGATTCTAGATTTTTTTTTTCTGTTATACTATAGTTTGATATTAAGGCTTTATAAATGCAAGAAAAAGGGATTCTTAATTACTCTTGACTTAAAACACTGTATAGCATGGAGAGAATAATCTGCTTTTACAGACCTTTTCTCACTGATTTTACCTGGAAGAAACTGAAGCATGTTACAAAATTAGTAGCTTTCCTTGTAGGGTCAGGGAATGGAGTGGAGATGATTTTGTATGCACTATTGGAGTGCAGTCATGCACGCCTAACTAGTGCAGTCAGCTACCAGGATCAGACACACAAATCTTAAAGGCTTCACACAGTCATGTATTTGTAAGACTTCTGATGTGCAAAAAAAAAATTAAGAATACATGATTAGGACACTGAATTTACAGAACTGAGCCTCCCTTATGCCAGAAATTCCTAAGGAGCATTTAAGATCCCTAAATATTTGCCAAGGACAATGAGGTCTCTCAATGATGGATGCTTTGGAATGTAAAATAAACATCTATCACTATGTATTTAGAGTCTATCTGTAGAATGACAGGATTCTTGTGGCTAAAGCAGCAACTGGGGACTCAGGACTTGTGTTCCGTTCTTGGACTTGCCACAAATTTCCTCTGAGAGGCCGGATGTTTGTCTTCCTGCAGCTCTGCTCCCCAACTGCACATACCGAGAATCATGTTCCCTTTCACCCCCTGTTGCTTCTGTAATCAAAAGCAATTAACAGACAACTTTACATGTTATGATTAAAAAAAGGCATGTCAGCCATAGCTAGGACTGTCAGGAAATCGAAGGGCAGTCCTCACAGAATTATTTAGCTTGGAAAAGACCTCTAAGATGATCCAGTCCAATCATCAACCCAGCATTGCCAAGTACACCACTAACCCATGTCCCCAAGTGCCACACCTACATGTCCTTTAAATAACTCCAGTTACGGTGACTCCACCACTTCCCTGGGCAGGTTGTTCCATTGCTTGACAACCCTTTTGTCCTCATGTCCAATCTAAACCTCCTCTGGCACAACTTGAGGTCAGTTTCTTCTTGTGCTATTGCTTGTTACGTGGGAGGAGAGACTGACCCCCACTTTATTACAACTTCCTTTCAGGTAATTGTAGAGCATGAGAAAGTTGCCTCAAGCCTGCATTTCTCCAGGCTAAACAACCTCTTCATTAGCTCCACTGCCCTTTTTTGGGCTCTACCTTGTGCTGCCCCCACCAGCCTTCTCTCTTCCCTACATTTTCCCATGTGGGATGAAGAGTAGTTCTCCAGGATAATGTTAAAGGAGCTGGTACAATAATAGGAAAGAGACTCACAATTATGAGCTAACAGGACCGGACACAAAGCTGTTTTAAATGTAGGATGGTTACCCAGCTATGCAGCCTGACCACATGCAGTGGGAACATGTGCCATAGTAAGTTGGCCCTTCAGCAGGACCCACCCAGCCACACCACTTTGCTGCTTTAAATGAAGCAAACAAATGCTGCTTGGGGGCTGGATTCAGTCCTCCACAACTTGTAGACAACAGCGTCACAGGTACAATCACTTCTCATCTTGACCACCTCATGTCTGCTTTGCTTTTTCTCTTTCTTCCCTTCCAGATCAGTTCCTTTCTACTTCTTTCCATTTATTTCTTCTTACCTCCTAACTCAAACTTTCTACCTCCCCGAGAAACAGGAGCTCCCCATGACAGCTCTATCACATTGCTCACTTTGCCTGCCAATTTTATTTCTCTTCATTAACTTCCTTCTATCTTCTCCCTCAGAATGTAACCTTAATGGCTCACAGCCTCCTCATAAAGCCTCACAAATAGGGTACATCACAACAAAAAACCAAAACTGAAACTGTTTTACCTGGCTGAGACTTTGAGAGAAACTTGATGTGACAGAGTGGACCTCAGACAATTATCCGGATGGCTGTCCACTCACACTACTGATTAAGCCATGAACTTGCTTTGGAGGCAGACTTCTTAGTAGAAATCAAACAACAAAGCAAATATTAATTTTCAGTGGTTTTGTTTATTTCGCTTGCCCATGGAGAGGTGCACAGCAATAGTCTAAGAATTCTGAATTCCTTCTGTAAGGAAATATAAATAATCCTTCCCCAAATATGTAATTTGCATTATTAAAACCAATGTGCTGGCCATAACTTTTGTATGGTTTCAAAATAATAATAATAATAATAATAATAATAATAATAATAATAATAGTAATAATAATAATGCCCCTACCTTCCTATCCCCAAATATATTTAGCATTTGTATTTTCTGTTAATTTCAACTTGGAATAATGCCTTATTAAAAGGAAACAACTGGGAAGCCTATCCAAGTAAGCAAAAAAAATACATTCACTGCTGGTAGTACAAGAAATCCTACTTTGGTTTGAAGTAAACACATAAAGCACTTGCAGACATCACTGAAGAGTGATGAAGTAAATCTCAAGTTAAAATAATATACAAGAATATTAAAAACCTTCAAATTCTATCATGAGGCCTTTACCTTACTTCTCTTTTTCAAAAAAGGAGAACTTGATTCATCAGCGTTCATCAATAGCCAGAATTTCAGGTAACCAACCTGTAAATCTCAAAGTGGCTTTCACGTATAAGAATATTCATAGTTACAAAGTCAAATACTGCAGGTCTTCCCTGCATGGTCAGTTGGATCTGGTTCAAATCCAACAAGAGGAATTAAGGATTAAAAAAAATGCACTTGAAATAATGCACCTATGTGTAATACTGATAGGAATTACTAGGAAAAGCTGTCCAGTTCTGATTTCCAAATTTCAAGAAGAACATGGAAAACCTCCAAAATCTACATGAACATGATATAAAGTTAATACTATTATTAACAGATAAAAAGTTCTGGATTTCAAAGACAGGGAGAACTGTCCAAATAATCCCCAGCTTTGGGAAGCTGCTGAACAAGGGAACAATCAGCTGCTCAATCTTCACTAAGCCCCAGTGTTCCTTCTAGCAGGGCTGCATTTCAGGTCATTTCACTAGATTCAAATTCTTATAACTGACAGGGCCTTTGTGTTTTGTTACAATCTTGTCCTTCAGATTCCTCCATAAACCTGCTTTTCCCAAATACTCAAATTTAGTCCAGAGCCTCTCACTCCTACCAGCCCCTCAGCATATTTCAGCATGCTTTAGCAAGCTTCCACAGGAAAAGCAATGCCCTAAATTAAATCAATTCCCAGGGAATTGCATATGTCTTTTTGGACAAGAACTTGCTTCTCAGTGAAGCGGATGAGATTTTTGCACTAGGTTTAGTAGAGGAGTGCAACACGTAATGTTGCCATTTATATGTATATTCCAGTGTTTGTTTATGCAAGCATTTTCATCAAATCCATCATGGTATTATGTAGGTGGTTAAAATTAAGCAGTGCAGTATGTAAGTGTTTATAGGATTAGACCCAGAGATTTGAAGCATATAAAAGGCAAGTTCTGTCTAGAGCCACTATGAGAGAAGTGATGAGCTGAGTGCAGGAATAATATCAGCTGTCTGCCCCTGTATTTTTGGCAAGCACAAGGACTACAGCTGCGAGATCCAAATTTGAGGGGCAAAAATTGTGGGTCGAAGTTTAAGAATTCAGGAGCTGCAGGAAGACGAATAAGAAATTTTTGCAATGGCTGCAAATCCTTGGACATTTCAGATCCATGGTGCACATTTCTGAAAACAAAAACTCAGTAGTTCCCCACTGCTCTTAACACAGGCAGTGCCTGATGTTTGCTTCACCGTTCACTGAGTCTGCGAATGACAGGAAGAGTGTTGACATTTTGTGCCACACATACAGGAAGAAACAGATCATCTCCCTCTGAAAGGTGCTTTATTTTATGTGAGAAAAGACAAAACTCTGAGCTCCACATCAAATAAATCATACAATAAGAACATTATTTTTAAAGGGAATGAGTATTTTGCATATTAATATTAAATGACGTCTGAGCAGCAAATATAGAAATTATAATATTCAGTATCTCACAGAGAGCTGACACAGAGCAGAGGAGTTCTGGTAACCAAGGTGTCTTAAATCTACAGCCTCAAAAAAAAAAAAGAGCTTCATCAAAATTTAATATTCATGCAATAGGGACTCTTTCATTGTTATGAAAACTGATTAGGGCCAATCGTAAAATCTTGGGTGCTTCATTTGCTCACTTCACCTCCTAGAAAAAGGGGTGGAAAAAAAATCAACTCAATGTAAAAAAAAATAACCCAACCTGGCAAACATTTTCCTGGCAACATTTCAGGGAGCTGCTATTTTGCATTTGGTAAAGATGCAGTCCTTACCCATGGACACACGGATCCTTAGAAGGAGATGGAAGGGACATTAGTAATTCAAATGAGGGGCAAAAGAGACACATTAAAATGTGCAGAATTATTTTTTAGCAAACCAGCAACAGCATATAATCTAGTAGGAAAGGGGGAAGAGAGGGCTGAAATTTTTTTTTGGTAAAGATGTGGGCAAAGCTCTTCTTTTTGAAGAAGTCACAGAGCTAAAATAACCATATTGTTAGGCAGTGACTCATGGGAACAAAGACAACAATGCTATCTAGGATCGTTATACTGGTGCCTTTTAATCATAATGTTGGTACAGTTTTCCCTCACTCTGACCTAGTTTAACTAGTTTAGAAAGCTTAATAGGCAATGCTGCTTACAGCACTGTTAGGAGGACCTGAATATATACAACAAGTTCTTTTGTGAATGAAAATTACTGATTCATGGCCCGTTACACTCCATGAATTCAGAGAAACAACAGTGAAGTTAACTCACGGAAGTTTCACACAACTGAATCTGAATTTGTCCTCCTGCACTTTCAAAACATTCGAGTTGCCAATCTGAGACTGCATCGTCAACATGGCATGTCCTAGAACAGCCACCCATGTCACAGCCCTCTCAGTAACAGCAGGGCACAACCTACCCAAAAGCAAAATACAGGTAAAAATTCTAAATTTAACACCCACTAAGTTGAGCAGGAAATATTTTTAGTTCCCATAAAAGAGATTTATGAGAATAATGATTTCACAAAAGCTTTTCTATAGAAGTTTTTGTGTTTTAACTGACAGGCTGAAAATCAAGAATTTTCAATCTTGAAGTTTTCAATGAAAACATAAAAGTTTCCAGTAACCACCATTTCCAGTAGAAATATCCTTTTGGCAATAAATGATATCTTTGTTCATTTTCTTATTGAAAAACATTGATCCATTCCAGTGATTGATGTCAAGCATAGGACACAACTCTATTTTCCATGGGATAACTGATGAAGTTGCTTTTAGTGTTAACTAGATTAATGCCTGCTATCATCTGCAAGTTGATAGTCTACCAAAATATAGAATCCACTTTTCTGAACCTCTGTCTCTGCAGTCACATATGTTACCTACAGATACTGCTTGAACTTGTGCTGAACATAGTTAAGTTGCTCAGTGCATTCCTGTGAGCTGCACTGACCATCGCTCTTCATTTGCAGGGTGGATTTTTCTCCCACTGTAAGCCCAGGCAAATCTATCGAAATCATTAAGGGGCTTTGCTCGGCTGCAGCTGTAACAGCCCCACAAGGGACACCCTGCCCTTCCTCTGCTGCTTAGTCTGGGTCGGCTCCAGGATCCCACAGAGACCAGCATAAAGGACAGTGATGAAAATGAACCATAAAAGGAACTCATGAGGTCAAGCCAGTGCTTATATTTACCCGAGATCCAGTGCTGTAGCAGGGTAAGACCTGCTCCAGTGACTGGGCTGGGAAAGGCAACTCTTAACATTTATATTCTGACTTGATGTAGAAAATAAAGCCATCTTTCCAGATTTATTGACCAACAGACTTATTTCACTAAACTTCACAGAGCCAGGATTTATTCTTTTTCTGCCCTCTGTCTCCCTGGCTCCTAAGAGGTATATTCTCAATTATATAGAGGAAACAGGCACCTTGGTTTCTCCATGTGGCTCAGTCCCAGACTGTTACATGGAAAATTGTCCCAACTGGGATTTTCAGAAGCACTGGCTTCCCACTAAAACCACTGGTAAAAACACCCATGAATCTGCAGTTGGAAGGAAAGAGGATAGCGCTAAAGACTGTCAAAAACCTTACTATTGCCACATGTAGGCATAAATAATCTTGTTAGAGAAAAGTGCTCTTCTGAGTATCAGATAGATTCTATTTTCTCCAAATGAATAAAGTAAAAATTCTTAGTAAAAAAGGCTTTCTCAAGGCAAATTAAGGGAAAAGATTTTTAGGTAGCATATTGGAAAGAAACACAAATGAGAGCAGACCACCAGGCAGCTTGGAAGAGCAAAAGTTTACTTTGCAAAACCAAACTTTGCAACATTCAGTTTGTTAACATGAGAGTATCCTCTAATTTTATCTACAGCTACCACCTCCTGCAAGTTGCAATTGCCAAAAAAGGTCAAAATATCTTAACGTTACATTCCACCGAGTCACTAAATGGAACAGAAGTCGTATTACTGTAATTCATAATTCAGAACTCAAATTTCATAAGACAACATAAGAAATGTCATTTTAACCACACTAATTCCTTCACAGTTAACATGAGTGGGTGTTGGAGCAATCCAAGCTGAAAAAAGCCATCTAATTTCAGCAAGTATACCGCAAGCCAACTTGGCAACCCTCCACGTGGATCAGACAAATGTCTGCTCTGTTGAAGCTGAAGGCACAGTGATAATTATCATAGCTGATACTGCATCAGTGGTAATGACAGTGTGGTTTGTAAATATGAAACAAACTAGGATTCTCTGGTTCACAAACAGGGATTTGGTACTACTGTGGGAACCTGCCATAAACTTTACAGATCTGAATGCGGCCCTTGATCCAAACTAGGGCACGTTCCTCTGTAACTGGGAAGTCATTCAATAGCTGCAGTGCACATTTAATTATCACACTTTCTTTTTGGGTGGGTGTTGGTAGAAGCCAGACAATCACATTATATGACAATTACATGACAATCACAGCCCCGGAAGGGAGAGGCAGCCGGTACCAGCACTCCTGCTGAAAAGGGAGATGCTGTGACCATTTTTCACTTGGCTAAGCACCTTGCTACTGGGGTCAGGTACCTCACCAGGAAGGAGTCAGGTCTTTCCAGAATAATTAAGCATGCTCAGTTAAAATTTCCTCAGGCATTTAGCAGATAAGAAAAGCTTCTCAAACTAAGAAATCAAGGAAAGAGAGAAAGGATACCTTCTCATTTAATTAGACAGCAGAAGAAATCAAAATGGATGAAATAGGCAGGTATTTCCCAGCTCAAAACTGCAGCATGGCAAACTACACTGGATGCCTGCTTTGGTTCCTGCCCTGTCCCTCTAGTGACAGCCAGGGCCAGCAGGGAACAGTGGTTTTGCAGAGGGTTTTGGCTCACAGAGCCCTTCTGACACACTGCAAAGCAACACTTGCATGCAGAAAGCAGGCTGGCTCTGAAGGACTCGCAGGTGACCGAGCAGCCCTCCAAACCAATGGGAGGCTGGGCATGCCCTCACCAAAAAGCCAATGGATAAAAAATCCCTCATCTGTGGGAACTTAGCATATAACAGAGGGTTTTCCCCAGAGCCAGTTCAGATTTACTTACACATTGTGCCTTGCACTTTAACTCCACTATGAGAATGCTACTCTATTATTGTATTAATGAATATTTATAAAGCACTTAGAGATCCTTTATGAGTGGTGAGCCTGGCATTTAAGGCAACTAATATTACAAAATTTCCCTTCCAGTTACTAAGTCATTAGGAAAGATTCCCAATATATAAATATTAGCTTGAGTAAAAATGTTTTTGAAAACCAAGTTCTCTGCTAGAAAAAAACAAAAATTAATGGAACATTTTCAATTACTTCAAAATAATGTAATGTGGAAATGCAACAGCTATTTCCTATGTTTAATTTTCCCCCTCCCTATTTCATGCTATCTCTCTAAAATGCTAACAATCACTTAAAACCATGTGTTTTCACTTTCCCTCAGACCGTCTTTTTCCATTACAGAAGTCTTGAGCTCTATCACTCACCTAAAGGCTTACACAGGGTCAGAGGAAAGCCAAACCAAACTTGACATTTCCTCCATTGTTGTGTTTTTTCATGTGCTGGCCTTACCAGACAGGAATCATCTCATCCCATCCCACACTTCTCTCCACTCAGTGCAGATGCAGGATTACCTGGAGAGTAGCCGACTTCCTCTAGAGAATGGATTCGGGTTTCTCTGCTCCATTTTCCCTCCGCTGCTCTTTTTGTTGAGAACACAATGAACTCCTAACCATGAACACTTGTTATTAAGCTACAAAGCTGTAACTGAACTATCAGATGGCTGTCAGCATCCACAATAAGAAAAATAAAACTATAATTGAAATCTTTATTGCTAGTTCTTAGAAGCAACAAATTAAACAGAACTGATTTGTGTATCTGGGGTGATGGTGGATATCTGAATAGCAAAACCGACTGGATTTTAAAACAGGAGATGAATTTTACATTGATGTCAGATTATATGAAGCTAATAATGTTTATTATTTTATTATAATTATGGTATATCAGAAGTATTGTATCCTGAGGTTAGTTAAACTTAGTTTTACTACTTATTTCATTAGCTGTCTGGCAAGTCAGTTTTGTAAAGGTGATGCAAAAGTCAGTGGAATTTGCTGGAAGACAAACTCCAAACTGGACTGTGTGGTATGAAATGTTCTGTCACTGCTAGTGGAGTTCAGCTCTATTACTTATGACAAAACCCTCTGGTATGTAAAATGCTTGCTTTACTGCCACATCATCTTCAGTAATAAAACCAAAGGGGGACCTGCTATGCACCCCACCTTATACAGGCAGCCAACAACCACAGGGTTGGTGCAGGCTCCAGAATCAGCCAACAACTCCTAAACAAAGCAGTTCTCGTCCCCTCTCCAGATCATCTGTGAAGTGATCTATGCTCAGGCTTGTACCACATAAAAATAGGTTTAAATTCAAGGTGAATTAGCCCATAGAGTTCAGTGCTAGCATAGCTGAACTGCTCTGGGTAAGACAGGTTACCTTACTGGCACACTGGTAAGAGCCAAACTGTGTCTCCTTTACTGTCTCAGGAACAGGTAAGACAGCAGATGTATTTTTTAGGCCAACACACGCTTTCTCCCCTACAACCATTACTCCACACTGAAATGCAATCTTGCTTTCATTAGAAAAGAGAGAGCTCCTAACTGAAGTTGCTATATCTGGAATAGAAACGTATGTATCATATGGCAGCCTCATTTTATTTCATTCACATCACACTGCAGGACCTACTTTTCCTCCTCCTCCTCCGTCAAATGTAAGAGAGAGTTGTTGTTTGTGTATAGCATGCACATTAGCACAGATAAACTGCTCACCGAGTGTAATGATTAATGATTGAATAGTGCAGTTGTTGCAAAAATAAGTCATGCAGTGAAGAGAGATCTGAAGATTATATCTAACACCAGGGGATGGCTTATTAATCTTACTTCTTGAAGAATTCGTGAGTAAATCATTCTCCTTTATTAATGATATTTCACTTTGCTCCATGAGACATCTTTTATACATCCAGAAGGGCAATTATCTGTTTAGGCCAGGAAACAATATTAGTTACAGACGGTGCTTGAATGTTTGATCTAAGTCACTTAAATAAAACAGGGAAAAAAAGAGTGAAGCACACTCCAAAGACCTACCCTAAACAGGACTGCATTTACAGGCAGGTTGTTTTGGTTCCCCTCTATCTAGAAATGACAAATTAGATGCATTTTCAAGTCTCAATTAATGTGGAGCTTGCGTACTCTAACGATGATATAACAACTCAAGGAAAACTACATTACTTTATGTCTTCTGTTCTGAAGGAATTCTATTATATGTGAGGTGGTTAAAACATGTCTGAAATGGTTTATTAATATAAAAGTCTTTCAAAGGGAGATCTTAAATTCTTGATCACAATGAGATATTGAAGACAGAAAGTAGAGTTTATAGTTTAAAAATTAAAAAGCCCTTTTCTTGTTTCAAAACTCTCTTTTTTTCTTTCTATCTGTCCATCATCTGCTATCCATGAAAATATGAGAGGATTTAGGGAGGGAACACAGACACCTGTTTAATAGTATTATTCCAACAACCATAAAATAAAACATACACAAGGTTAATATAAATCAATAAATCATCTCCAAAAAGACATTCATTAACAAGATTTAAGACCTTGGATATGGAAATTTTACACTTAAATTATTATAGAAATTGAATTAGATAATATGGGTTGATAACAGAAGTGCTTTGCAGATTCACAAAACTTTGACAAATGTCTTACCATGGATTTCAAAATATTACTAAGCTGAGTCATAGTTTTCCTTTAGATTAATAGATCACTTAAATGCAGCAGTTTATTGGACAAATAATTAATTAATGGAAGGCAGCATGATCTAGCAAATAGAAACATGAGGAGACCCAGGAAGGAAAGGAAAGTTCTACTTTATTTTTCAAGTATGGATTAAGGCTAAGGATAATCTGTGCACAGAGGACTCTGCAGAGATGCACTTGGATGTGTGGGCATTTCCCAAAGATTCATTCCAGTCAGTCTCTGAGTGCTGATATTTGATATGGACACCTGGACTAACAAGTGCTTGTGTGGAGATTTACACCTTCACCAAATGCCTCTGTGTGTAATTGGTGCACATGGATGGACTGAATTAGAGCTGCTCAGCTGGGTGTCATAGGTGTTCTGCTGCTGCCAGAGTCTTTTCAGCTCAAAGTTTTAAATTGGTATTTAGAGCAGAGGAACCAGATCTCTGTCTTGGAAAGAAATCACAAGTGAACCTGAACTGAAGGATCTGTTTGAGTTTTGGAAACATGAACATCCTTCCAGACTGTGTTCAATATCTGTTAATTAAACTTCTTCAATAAAAAAAAATATCATAACTGTAAGTACTGGTACAAAAAATACTAGTTTAATCAGGTACCTATATTGAGAGGGGGGAAAAAAAGCTTTCAGCAGTGCAACAGTCCCATTTTCAGAATGAACCAGCCCTGGTAATGTGGCAATTTTCTGACAGTAACAGTCTGTCTGACAGTGAGACCATTTTTATCATTAGTAAATGTTTTTGCCTGGACTCTGAAGTTTCTTTATGTTTTTAGTTTTAAGTTGCGTGTTGAAAAAGAGAAGTCATGACAGAAACAGAATTGATCTCATAAAGCTGCTCCAGGATTTTTACTTGAGTACATTCTAGAGATTTCTAATTTTCATTTGGTTAGTAATTTTCTTTTGACTCAAGAAAACAGTGAGCATCCCAGACATATTTCAAAGCCAAAAATATGCAGGTCAAAATATGAGTGCACTTTGTATCAGAGCCTGGGTCTGACTGCAAAGTATTTTCAGCACCAGCTTCGGGTCCAATACTTTGAATTTGCATTTTAGAGCACGTTTGACCAAAGTGACACAGGAACCTCTTTCCCCTTAATACCCAAGGCATATTAAGATTCTATTTCACTGAGTTAATTTCAAATCTGAATTTTATGTTACCTCCTAATCACTAGACTCCCGACACAAGCCATACCTGTTTGTCCACATACCATTCAAAATTGGGGAAATGGGGTTTATTAGAAGCAATCCTTTCACATTCCTGGGTGTAAAAATGTATGTTGAAGCTTTTGGGCTAGAAGACTATCCCACTGAAGTTTATAAAATAAAGGTTTTGCCTACAATGCAGTTACCTATTACAAAGAAACCATAGTCTATTACCTTAATTTGATCTCTCCCATCACTCAGCCCCACATCACAGAACCAGGTTTAGCATCTGCCAGTTATGCAGAAAAGCCTCAACAGAAAAGTCATGATCCAAACCCACATTTCTGAAACGCAGGGATCTGTGCAGGAGCTATAATATTGCCCTGGATTTGCTGACAGTAGTTTTAAAGAACAAAGCTAAAAAATGAAGCAGTGTATTCAAAAACAGCATCACGTATTTTCATCAGAACTACCTCCAGTCTCATGCAGGCCTCAGTGACTAGAAAACTGGGTCTCAAAGTGATTTGAAAAGGAGAATAAACGTTAATAATATCGATTCTTCTCTGAGAATTCCCTGCACTCCTGCTCAGGGAACCAAGGTAGTGAACAGCAGTAAAAATCCGGCTTTTCCAGCAGGTGTCTGGGTAATATTCAGAGAAGCAAGCAAATACATGATCTCTTTAGGGACAAGCACATGCCCCATCTGCTCTGTGAACCCGTGCCTCATCCTGCTAATCTGGATGTTAGCAGATCTGTTCAGATTCTCAAGTCTGACCTGCTTCCAAGAAGAGAATTATTCAAATAGGTTACACCAAAATAATCAGCAGTTAAAAACTAACATCAGTAGATAGTGACTCTATCAGCATTTTTCTCTTGCTGCAATTTTTTTCTTTAAGTAATTAAAAAGTGTCTCTGGAAGAGCAGTATGTACAGTATGTCATAAAGTCTCTCTGAACTACCTATATTTACCCCTGAAAGTGAATTCTTTATAAGACCTAGGATATCAAAGAAACGAGGGATCAAAGTAGTTTTAATAAGCAACCCAGTGTTTGTAGAACCTGCACTTTCATGTATCATGTTTTGTTCAAGTTCTTAATTTTGGTTCCTCACCACAGAAGGCACTTAAGATAACTATCTATAACCATATTGTCATGTTGAATCCTTTGATTATTTAACATGTACACCTTAGTGAAACAAAAATGCCTTTTTTTCCCCATAATATTTGGACTTCATTGTATTTTATCACATGAAACATAGATTTGATTTGTTTGATAGTTGGATCATATAGTAGCATCGTTTTCATTAGTATTTCTACTTATACATAAAGTTTAATGCAGTACAGTTTAATCTACTTCCATACGTTGATGTGATCTGTTTCACCTTGATCTTTTATAAATTTCAAAATAAACACATAACAAAAGATGGTAAGAGCTACAGAAAATAAAGATAACTGGGCCTTAAAAAAGAGAAACCAGATGTTCCCCAGTGAACACCAGTCTGCTCTTTAACATAGTAAGATCAGTTTCTCACCCTCCTGCTTGAAATCAGAGCTCTCCTGTGTTTATAAATTGTTTTGTGGTGAAAACAAACAACTTAATACCCCCAAAACTCACATATATGTTTGATCTATAGTCATTCTAAAATTGTCAGTAAAACTGATAATTATTACATTCTGGGTTAGAAGCATAAATTGAAAGATGAAGGAATCATAAGACCAAACTGTATGCAAAAAAAAAAAAAATAATGGCAAATGGATCTGGTAGCTATTCCAACAGCACATCTGGGGATAAAACTCTTTATGTTGCTCTGAAAATTACTGTACTGTCAGTTTGGAATCTGAATGTTCAGTGAGTTAAAAACCTAACAGAAGCAAACTGAAATATGAACGGGCAGGTCTATTATTCTATTTCTCACTTTTTCTTTTTTTTTTTTTTTTTAATGTGGCCAAAGCTTTTTTATAAGGTAGAAGCTTACTGTCCTACCTCACTGACTGTCAAGACTCGGTAGACAGAAATATCTGAAAGGCACATGGTACTGCCTTTGAAAATTCAAGAATACACAGCCCTACACATGGAAAATCAAGATTTTATAACGCCTTAACGGATAACAGTAGCATGTCACATTCTAAATGAAACAAAAAAAACCAGGATGTAAACCACAGCATTTGTATTTTGTATCTACTCCTGTTTATACTAAGTGCATTTTTAAATATTCCTCTTTACACAAGTTAAAAGCAAAATATTCTTAAATGATAAAACCATATATTTAACCAAGAAAACATCCAGGTCCACATACATTCATGAGGGGAACCTTTTTCATGTTTTATACCTCTGTCAGTAAATTTCACAGAGTAAACCACATTTTTAGAGATCATGTATAGACACTTTGTCTCTCACTTGGGACTTTTAGCCCTGCTGTGAGGCAACCATGGCAATGACTTACTCCTAAAAGCAATGTCAGGTCTCTTGGTGCAGTTTCAGATGTCTATCTATAATGTGCAGACCAAAACAAGGAAACACACTATCATATGTTTAGCCAAATTTATGCCATATCTATATGAAGAATTCTGCCAAGTCTTTGTAAGACTTACAGCAGGATCCACAGACCTAAAAAGAGGAGACTGTTCCATAGAAGGAGATACTCAAGATTAATTCAAACCCTGATGGAAAGTAAAACCTTGTGTATGAATACCAAGGTGACAGTTTAAAGGATCCCTTACAAAAACGGAGGGTGTTTCCTCAGCTTTCACCAGTGTGACTCTAGCAACTTAGTTCTCATTCAGCAAACAGCACTGGACTGGCTTTCTAGACATTCCAGATACAAATGCCTTCCTTAAGCCTTCTTGAATACCATGAACCTCAACCCCAGCACCACCAAAAGGACAGTAGCACTAGCATCAAGATATCTCAAGAAAACATTGCTAGCAAAACCAAAAATGTGATATTTGGGGGCATAGAAAAAGAAGATACCTCACACTTAGTTTGTAACTGCAGTTGTCTTTGCAGCTGTGCAAGCTTCTGTTTTATCAAATCCAGCGCTCACCTGAATTGGATCCCAAACCATGGATCTTCCTAAGTAGAACAGCGCTCTAGTGGAGCCTTAAAATTGAAACAAAACCTCACACTGGAACAACAATCAGTGCTAACAGCCTCTGACTTCCTTTCCCTAATTCAGATGACATAAGCATGGTGGACCCAAGTCTGGCTCCCTGCAATTTCACGGGGCTACAAAGGAGTGAGGGTGGTGTATGAGAGAGGGGAACTGGTCAAAATAGCTCACTTGGCTTCTGTGCATACCAAATAATTCCAGGGGAAAGTTGCAAAAGAGGAATTTAATTCCCTGACAATCCAGGCAAGAGACTTCCCTGTGTTTCTTATCTTCTAGACCAGACCTAAATCAGGCTGTCGTGTAATCAATGGACTATGATAGGCTGATTATCATGTAGGATAAGTGATATCTATTAGAAAAAATTGATCCTGACATAACTCAGAAAAGGCAGCAGCTTAAAGCTAGAGGCCACAGGCCCTGGACTGGCCTTTGTACATATTTAATGGCTGTCATTTTCCTGGAGGTGCCTGAAAACAGCAAAACTCTCAAGGTAAATCTATATTGATTGAATAATCCTTGTCATCTGTTAGGACTAACAAAGCTGTCACAGTACAGCCACAAGCAAACAGATTTTATTTGATAACTTTCTTTCCATTTCACCATAGAAGCACAAGTGCTAGAGTTTCAAGGGAGCCCCTTCATGTTTGGTCTGTTTTCACTCAGGTAATTCCCCAGCGGAGGCCCCTGTTTTCAGTGGCTGATTAACTGCCACGTACTTAATTAAACCTGCAGCATCAGAATTACAGTTTATGAAAGAATCAGAAGCCGGCTGCCAGTGAACCCCCAGTTCTGCAGGGCTTGTGCTATATTAGGAGCTGAGCCTGAATGATTATGGCTCCGAGCTTGATAAAGATTGTAGGGGTGGGTGTGCTTGAGGCTGTCCCTTGTGACAGCATCTCCCTTTATGAATACAGAAAAATTCATCAAACAGAAATCATTAAATGGAGCAGATGGGGTTTTCTGTGTGGCTGAGGCATAAAGAGCCTGGAGATGATGAGCACTGCACGAGGCGGCCGGGCAGATCAAAATGACAGTCCCGGCAAAGGTGGACAGTGCAGGACCCTTTGCTGTTGTTGTCCTCTCCATGCACAGCTCTCTTTTGGAGGGGTTAGAAACAGAGCTCCCCCCCAGTCATGCTCCCCTGCAACCTCCCCCAAAGCTCGCCTTCTTCCCGTCTGCATTTGCCTCCTGAAACCCTCGTAAAATGACTGGAAAAAAATCAGTATTGGGTAGAAGAAAACCTCCCCAGCCCCTTAATTTTCTCATTCCATTCTGTAATGGTATTCAATACAACATGACATTTGTTTGTATTTTCAGTGAATCCTTTTTAAATAGGTCAAACCTTTATTCTGTTTCTATTTTTAAAAGAAACAGAAATTAGTTAGTTTCCCATGAGATTCAGGTACCAGCACCTTGGCACAGAACTGTATATGGACAGATTTGAGCTGTATTTTATTTGGTGAGGCCTATTCAACCATTCTTGAAATGGAGGCACGGATCTAGGCAACCTCAGACAGGGTCATGAGATATTCACATCACACATGGACCTTGCCCTGCCTCAGGGGATGAATTTCAGCCACAGATTTCAGGAACCCTTTCTCTTACTTCAATAGAAAATTCTGCCTCCTAGGTCTGCAGAGAGTACCTCAGTGTAAAAGTACATATTCATCTTCAGTGCAATTATCTCAACTGATTTTTTATCTTTCATTAAAGGATGGGTCTTCTGTCCTCAAAGTGCATGGAAAGAAAATGATTAACAGGGAACATAAAGTGGCAGATTTGGAGTCCCAGAATGAAAACCAAAGACAGTTTTTTGCTTCACTGGTAGGGTGAAATGTTGATATTTTAACTTTACCTGCAAGTAGCAGATGTTTCGATTTTGCTTCATCTTTACCTACCAGAGCTCTTTTTAAATTCAAAAGGCTAATAATTTTGCTTTATATTTCATCTTTATAGTCAGCCATAAAATCTATCAGTCTTAATGATCCTATTAATTGTCTTTGACTTTTAGCACCATTTTCACCAATTTCTTTTCAGATGTATACATATGCTCCTTCAATGCAATCATCTTACAAATATTACTTATATAAAAAGCTGAACCATTACTGAAATGCTGCCTGTCAGGAATCTGGGAAGTTAGCTTGACACTTATCAACATTTCCAGAAAGCAAAGAAAAACGAATTAAAAAAATCAAACTTAAAAGGTTAAGTAATACAAAGCAAAGACACCAGAAACAGGGTCTGAAAATCCTCTGTGTTCTCAAAAACACGATTTGATTTGGATTTTTTTAATGACAGAAAACCATCAAGAAAGACCATGATTTTTCTTTTTTCTTTTAAAATTCTCTCACCTGAGAAGACATTAACTTGGAATACAGCATTCCTGCTGCTGAAACCTAGGACAGTGCCTCAACGAAACTTTTCCACGTAGGGATGAGTACAAAACAACAAAACAAGGTTTTAAATGAGCCATAAAATTGCTCATGGTGTCTTTGCTTCCTTCTTTACTATATAAAATCTCTCTCTCCTTAAGCATGCATGGATTAACTGATCTCAGGTTAGTGCAAATTGGGAGTAACTCCTTTGATCTCAATTAATGTAAATGATGTGGGAAACCTGCTGCCACTGTACCCATGTTCCTGTACGTCAGCATCCCATATTAACCAACCTCCTCCTTGGGTCCCTTCTTTGACAGCCCTGCAGACACCCCACACTGCACAGCCTTCAATTGCAGTTTATTAGGCTTTGAAATATTAATTAAATATTAATTATTAATAAGAAAAGAAAGAAAAATACTAAAAAAATTTAAATCACATGTTCTGGGACCTTGCTCTTCACAGGTACTAGGGATAGCAGACAGCACCTCTACGTGTTTTAACACAGCCCATTTACTCAAGAAGCCTTTCATAGGGAGATTTTCAGACAACTGAGGTAGCAGAGCTTGGTTCTCTCCTAAGGAAAAAAAGGAGTTTGACATGCTTGGGCATTAACTCTGTGTGGATCTCATTTGAACCACCTTTAGATCAAAGCACAGGTTTTTCCTGGTTATGCTTAAAAAAAACCCACTTACTTTCTGGTTTCAAAAGGAAAAGATCTGCTGACTTAGACATCAATAGCTAGCTTAAAACTCAGCGAATAGCACTATTAACTTTTTTATTTTTTATTTTTTATTGGGCCACTTGTTCCACTCCCACATCCAAATGCCCAGAGCTCTTTATAAGCAGCCAGAGCAGGGGAAATGCAGCAAAACCATGCCCGTCTCAAAAACGCCATCTCGTTAAGACATTGCTGCTGTACAAACTGACTTCATGTGCCCTTGTTCATTCGGTTGGATCATGATGCCAAATTTTTTATATTCTCAGCTGGAAAGAGGGAATGGTCCTACCACAGTAAATGCTGCCTCACTCCACCCACCCCCTGCTTAGTTTTTCTGGTTTACTGATGAAGTGTTAATGCAACATACCTGCCAGGAGGATTAAGCCTAGATTGCGTACAATCTGTTTAATGATACTAATGTGAGATACAGGGAGATAGGCAAAAGAAAACAATAATTACCTGACACATCAGTTTTTCTAACACAGAGAATTGTTTACAGTCTCCTAAATTAAAAAAAAAGGAAAATATTCTTCCTTTTTTTAACTAATGCAGCCCCAATATCTTTCTGAGCTTTCAAAGTATGTACTTTTTTTTGTAAATATGCCAAAGTCAAGGCCTGTACAGCATGTGATCTATAATAAACTTCAAAAGAACACCTTTGACATTTTAGATAACTTGCAAATGATGATGCAGAAAGATCTTTTGCCACTACAAAGAAAGAACAAAAGAACCAACATGAAAGAGAAATCAATAAACATATGGCAATTAATAAAACATTTTCTATGAATACCCTACAAAGAGTTTTACAACAGTATAAAAATCCAACAGTTGTTTCAATGTGGATTTAAAAAGTATCAGCTGTTATATTAAGATATTCTTTTTAAGCAACAAAATGTACGTAAAATAACGGATATAGATTTTGTTGTAAATCCATCAGTTGCAATGTTATGGATCAACTGGGAATTTTTTTTTAAGGTGACCCAACAAATTCTGTAATGAAACCATCCATTTTTCAGAGAATAAAAACAATAGCTGGAATCAGAAGCATTTGTTTGTTGACGTATGGTTCAACTCAGCAAGTTTGACCAGTTTTAGTGACTTAAAAGAAAATAACCATGCCCTGATTTTTTTTAAAACACATCTATTGATTTTTTTATAAGTAGCATTACACTAGCCATTAGGGTGGACATTACAATATCTTCATTGTAACCCATGAGCAATAATTTATCATCATCGTAAAGACAGATCTACTTGCACGTTGTTAACCTGCCTTCTTCCTTTTCAGCAGGGAACAGTTCCAGTTCTATAAATATTGTCAATAAACCTTGTAAAATCTGAGCAACCCTTGAGATAGCTTATACTGGGACGTGCTCCCCATGCTTAATTAAACACCCTGATGCTCTGCTCAGTCTGTCCACTCTGGTCTCCACAAAGATTTGTGCATCTATTCTGGTGGTTTGTTTGGACTCACGTATTCTAATTCTACATTATGGCAATGATATCTAAAGGCATGTTTTACCTTTAGCATCAAACCAAGATATTTTATCTTCTCACATGTTGGAAGGCCCATTTTGCCTATGTTAGAAAAGTCAAAGATCGAGGAAAACTGTTTATGTGTTTGGCCTGCCTTGCTTCCAGACAAGAGAAGTTAACTTTTGAGCCAGGCAGGCAATTAATTTCACTGTCACCTATACAAAGCTTGTGGCTGGGAAAGCCCAGAGAAATTTTATTTCATTATATGATTTGTAATGGAGCCTTCTAGCAACACTAGGAAATAAATCCATGAAATGGCAAAAGAACATTCATGCAGAAAAATCTCAATGCCATAAAGGAAAGGCTTTGTATTTCCTTTATATAATATCTATATTCTGTGTACAGGTGTGGGGGAGAGTTAGCATTATTATGCTTTGTGGTTTAATTGGTTTCCCTCATTGTCTGCTATGCAAAGGTTGCACAGGAGATGGTGGCCTACTTTAACATTTATATCAAGGCCATTGTAGCTTATGTCTATATTTTCAGAACAGCAGAAAGCACCTATTTTGAGGGCACAAGCAGAAAGCAAGAAAGACCTTGGTTAGTATAGCCCAGCTAAACCTGCAGAAAGTTTTTTCCAGACTCTGCATTAGGCTGAAGAGAAGCTATTTTTCACAATTTGTTCTTTGGGACCTTCTCCTGAGTGAGAAGTTACAGGTGTTCAATTTAACCTTCCATGAAATAATGCATTTACCACCTCTCAGATTTGTCAAGTGAGGCTTAGAGCACACTTGGCTTTCCATGACTCCGTTATCTTTGCTCTCCGAGCACTGGCAACTGTGGGGAGCCCAACACAACGAGCAACACTCACTATCAGCCCGAAACTTAGTGTTAAATCCTCATCACAAAGAGCCAGGCAGGACGAACAGTGGCCCAAAGAACTTCTGGAAAACTGACAAACTAATCATGCATATAATTGCTTCTTGACTTTTGCTCCTGCTGTGGCAGGACTTAATAATAACCTCAAAGGTTAGTGTTGGAACACACACATCATTTAAATGACTCCAGGATGACACACTGCAATAACATTATTAGTTCTTGCAGGCCTGCTTTCCAGCATTTCCAAAAGATTCAAAAGAAAATGGCTTAAAAGCCAGTAAGAGGAAGCGTGTGTCAGGTTAGTTTTGCTAATTAGAACTTGAGGCTCATTGTAACACAGCTATGAACTTGTTTGATAGTTCCTTGAAGGCAGATGATTCAAATAAACATGTGAGCCAGTTTCTATAACTGCTTTCATGTCAAATTACTTAGCAGTGCTCTCAAATAGGAGTCATGAATGGAAAGCATCTATATTTTGGTTCATTTTGATAATTAAAGACAAATTGAGAATTAAAGACAATGAATTCAAAAAGACTATCCCTCTCCATACTGTTTGAAAAAGGAACTAGCACTTAGCATCAAATTAAGAGTCTAGTCCAAAGCACTGAAGTCAATGGGAAGTGTCTTTCAACAAGCCAGTGTTTTGCATAAAGTAAAGTAAGAAAATTATTTGTATGGAAAATGTTTCAGATCCCTAGAATGATTCAGTGCTCAGAAAACCAACCATGCTTATTAACTGCAGAACACAAGATAAATTGTTTCATTAGCTTCAACTGGAAGAGGTTATCTGGCAACCCCCCTGCTGATGAGACTCTTTCAGGTTCATTATCATAAAATACTTCCTATTTTAAAAAAGCTCAATGTTATATACTTTGGTGTGGCTAGACACTGTTTGTATCAGAAATTCAGCTTTAACAGCTTACATACAAAAGTAGACAACTTTAGAAATTAATAAATACTTTCCTCCTTCCCCTCCTCCCTCCCAAATCATCAGGTTTTGGAGAAGACAAAATTCCCAATGAAGTTGAGTAAAATGCAGTGAATGGTATGATCCCCCAGACAAATAAAGGAAAAAAAGCATATTTAACAAATGTTAAAACAGATGACACTTTGAAATAAAATTCTGACAGTTTCAAGGTAACTTGTTCTCATTTTAGCATAGATCTAAACTAAAAGTAAAGATTAAACAAGAGCTATGTAACTCCTCAAAAGAAGTCATATGCTTTGCTTTGAGTCAACCAAAATGCCTGGCTTGACCTTTAAACACACCTTTAAATCTGAAAAGAATCCCTCAGTGATCATTGTGAGCCGTGGGAGCCCGTGGGTGTGTCCAGGCTCAGGCTCTGTTTGCAGCCTCCCCACTACAGAGACCAGAGTTTCTGTGCTTTATGGGAAGCTCCATTAGAGGTGTTAGCAAAGTACCAGTGCTTCCCAAGAGGGATACAAATACCTGACAAAATAAAATAATATTCTTTCCAAAACAGTAAAAAATGGACATCCTTAGCTAGCAGAGAATTATTTTATTTTCCCCTTTTATTTTATTTATTCTTCACTCCCTATAACTTAGTTCAGATCTTTCAACTTTACTTACAGCTAGAGATTAAGCTGGAGAATTTATCATAATTATCCAAGTCCCTGCTCTCTGCAGAAAATCAGGTAGCCAGGAAAGCTTTACATGAAAAAAAAAAAAATCATCAAAGACTACTTGACTTGATTTAGCAACAGAATCCAATCACAGATATTGGCTAAGCTAGCACTCTAAAATCCTTTCATTCATTAAGTTGCATATATTTGGAGAGCTCACAGTGGCAAACACTGGACTTTGGGGAATACAAGAGATACTGTGTTTTGTGCTGTGTGAGGGTTATGGGACCATTCAATACCAGGGCCGTGGACACAGCTTGACTGGCCTCTGCCTTTCTTAGAATGGTCAGAAGCAAATCACATTTCCAAAAACCAAGGGGGGAAATATTGTGTTCACCCCAAAAGTTTCTAATTGTACTCATAGAAACATGGAATCATGTGGAAGAGACCCTCAAGGATCATCAAGTCCAACCCTTAGCCCTACACAGGACATCCATCCAAACAGTTCTCAGATTTCAAACATACTGAAGAGCAGTAGTATTCAAAAAAAGAAGCCAACACTATAACTTTTTTCCCTGCTTGAAAGTCATCTAGTTCTCAAGAACAAATTAATTTTCTATATGAAATTCAGTTTAAGCAAATTATTAAGTATAAAGCAGTCCTTTGCTTTTCAAGGCATGCATTAACTTCTTTTCTGAATTAAACATCAATAAAAAGGCATGTCATTAGTGTTTATTCTGAATGGTATTTTTTTAATATAATTTCATCAACTCTCAAGTACGTCCAAATTCTAATATGATTTCCATCCCTCTGTCATGTTAATTTCTCCAGTGCAGTCCATCTAAGCCATTATATAACAGTATTATAAATAATCTTCTAATATCCACTTCACAACTCTTTAATTGATAGTACTCAGCAGACCACATTATGGAGGTGCTCACATTTTTTCTGAAGGATAAAATGAAATATTTTAAAACAAGTTTCACCTTTTCTTTATCAGACAGTTCCTGTTCAGCATAACCAAGGCTTGCACTGCTGGTGCCTTCTCTGCATAATCGCCAAAGACAGAAAATATCTGCTGGCAACACTCAAACCAGGAGACAAAGGAAGCAACAATAGTAAACACTTAAAACAAGGGTGCATATATGTAGCAAAGAGACCAGATGCAAACCTTTTTAAAAAATTGTTAAGTATAAAATAACCTTTGGCCAAGTTCTTTAGGCTTATTATTTAATCAAAAAAGTGCAACAATTAAAACAATCTTCTGTTGCCAAAATCTTAATAGTACATACAGTATATTCTAGAATATTAAATATATAAGGCAAAATACACACCTAAGTTACTCTTGTTTGATTTGTGCAAGCCTGACCTATACATGGGCACCACTGGTGCATCGAAATGGAAAGTCGTGTTAGGAACTACTTTTTTGTCAGACTTCTGCAAAACAAAACGAGCATCTGCCTCTCTTAAGTACTGCAGAGGAAAAAAAAAAAACCTTCACTGCTCTTGCCAGTTTCTATGTAAATTTTCCACGTCTCAATTCTGACTCTTGGCAAACACAGTTGAGTAGTTTAAATCAAGGTTGAAACTGCCAGCTGCCATGGCCAGCCCTGAATCAAAAGCTGGTAACTACAGGTTGTATTTATGTGCTCCATGTACAGAATCTCGATTAACTGTAGTTGCCACTAAAGTTGTCAGTTGTCCACCTGAAATACCTAGACACTATCAGTGTATATCCTCTGGTTAACCCTATGCTTTCCATCGACCACTGTTCCGAAATCTATAACCCATGGGATCTGAAGTTTCAATACAATACCTACAAGCTCATTTTATTACATACATTAAATGCTTAATGAGGCAGTTACAAGACTCAAAACTTGCTGGCTACTGGCAGGCAACTACAAGCAAATTATCTGCTTAGCTCTGGTGTACGAGAGTGAGTTTTCTGTTGCTCCACAGATGCATCAGCAGCCTTCAGCTGGATGTGGTGTGTCCTGCAATGATTAAAGTACCTGAGAGAAGTTTCCAGCTCTGTAGCTATAACTACTTCTGGTGTCCCTTCATCTTGGTCACTAAGGATTCTCATTTCAACTCACCCCTCTTCTATAGGCTACACAAAGCACTGGAGTAGCACCTTCTCACAGCTGGCTATACTGGACACGCACCTCTTAGGTTGCTTTTATGTCCTGATTTAGATTTGATTTTATCAAGTTGAAGCCTCTTGACTGCACCTTCAAAATTCTGCTGCATATCACTGATCATTCCTCCCCACACTTCTGAATTACAACATTTCATACTTAGTTCCCTAGTCTTATTGAACCCCTGTGATGTTTACCTCTTAAAATCAACTCAGAACTGCCCTGGTAACTTTCTGGCTTAAGGGAAAAAACATACTGGGACAAAAGGACACTTGGTTCACAAGTGAAGGCAGCTGGGAGTGAGATGATGAGGCTTGGGGCTGACTGCAGAGAAAAGTTGGGTGAGCTTTGGTCTGGAAGACAAGGAGCAAGGCTTGGACACAGCCTTTTCTGGGGCATGGGCAGGTCTGTGCTGATTTGCCTGGAGCAGAGGAAATCAGGAGACTGGGAAAACTGACCTGAACAATTCTACATATAAGAGAATAAAAAGACCAACTGAGGGTTAGGAACAATAAGCACGAGGGGACTGACTCTGGAGGAAGTGTGGGGAGGAGGGAGGCCCTACCTTCATATCCCAAAGCAGATTTCCCGTTCTCGGGCACTGGCACGTGCTGCTTCTCATCTACACTTGCAGTTTGAAGCAGCTACACTAGTAAAGTAACTCTGTTCCTTATAAGGCCACACATTTATGGGAAATTCTCACAGGCAGAGACACTGGAAGAGCTGGTACTCAGAAAACTGAGAACACTTGCTTCCAGTTACTGGAATTTGCAAGCTTCCAACCAGTTGCTGGGAGTCCAGCATGCTCATAGAGGGATCTTCAGCAGAGTTAGTTATGTCTTCCCCTGAGTTTGGTCTTTTTTACTCTTCATTTCACTCTCTTATTACAAAAATAAAGCTGTCATTGTATTTGAATAGGTTGAAAAATGAGGCACACCAACTTCACCACTGCTCCTAAATGTGCTATTGCAAAGTCAGTCGTGGGAGGGATTCCCACAAACAGGTCTGGTCACTAACCTGGTCTTCAAGAAGCAGACAATGAAGAAAAGGTGGTTTTCTATAGCTTCAGACAGCATTACTCATTAGCATTACTCAGCAGCAGTATGTTTCCATCCTTCTTTAAACCATATCACTAATCACAAAAAACATGTCACCACCATCCAAAAGACTTGTAGAGGAAGCATTTGGGGACAAGGTTTAGTGATGGCCTTGGCAGTGCTGGGTTAATGATTGGACCCAATGATCTTAGAAGTCTTTTCCAATCTAAATGATTCTATGTCGTCAATACAGCCCAGGCCAAACTGCTCTGGCTTCAGTCAGCGTCAGCAGGATCTGACCATACATGTTTTCTGCCGTATAGGTGTATCAGTGCAGTAAGTTTGAAATTCTGCTAGGGGAAAAAAATTTTAAAAAAAAAACTTCAAAGGGAAATAGTGTTTTGATTGATTTTGCTTCCTCTGTAAGTCATGGACATTAGTTATGTTCAAATAACCTAAGTGTTATAAACCAGTAATAAAAACCCACAGTCCCAAATGGAGAATTCTGCTTTTCTTTCTTGTCTTTATACTGAAGATCAGCTTTAACTCTTTTCCTCCCACTTCAGCTGTCACATGCTTAAAATTATCAAAACATAAGATTCACACTATTTTCATGAGCAGATCTTCAGCTTCCAGCTTGCTGTTATGATTAAAATAAGCTCTTATAAAGTCTTAACTTATTAAATTAACTATAATACTTGAGATATTGACACTTTATGACAATTATTTTCTGAGATCTATTTTCTCCCTCTTAATTGCTAACATACTAATGTTGCAAAATGATATTTCACAGGAACATTACTTCTGAAGTTACTTATTAATGCCAGGATTTTCCCATAGCACTAGACCTAGGTTGCAGTTGTCTCCTTCTTCTTAGTTCTGGCATGACTTTGACCGGTTGAATCCCCAAATATGTATCAGTAATCAAAAGGTATATTTCAGTACAGGAGAACCTGTTTGGAAGAATTCTTCTCATTTCTTCTCTGCTTGTTTTATCTTTGCTTGAGATGTGAATAATTCATAGGCCTCTGTCTGCTTTACAGTCAAACGCATTCTGTCCACCCAAGACTGTTCGACTTTGTGATTTATTATTTAATAATTTGCAGGGCTGCGCTGTTGTAAGGTGAGCATTGTGACTGCTTGCAGAACTGTTACAATCTGGTCTAGTTAGCTGTCCTTTCTTTCCCTCTCTCCAAACAGCAGCAGTTATTGATTTTTTTTACAAACCTCTGCCATGTAATCCCACAGCTGCTGATCTCAAAGCTGTTACTATAAAGTAAAAGTTGGCCCTTCTTCTTGAAAACAAGAAGTCATGTTTTGATTCACTTTTTCTTTCTTTTTTTTTTTTTTATCAATTGTTTCTTTTTTCTCCTTCTTCTGTGCCTTAGTCAATGACAATACTCAGGAAGCGCCACTGGCTTCTCTTAAGGATAAAAATGAAAAATGAAAGCCCTTGTGGGAAATACGCGCTGATCCTTTCATTACACCTGCAAAAAATGCCTGTCTGAAACTTTTCAACCTTTGAAACTTTTCCAAAGGAAGTTGAGCTATTTCATCTATTATCTTGGCAACAATTACACAGTGTTGTCTCTCAATAATACAATATTTGTGTTTAAATCCCACTGCAAGTTATCAGTCACACATAATGGCGAAAAGAACTACTCCAAAAAACACAGTGGCTCCTAATTCTTAAAGATTTACTATGCTGCCAAGCTCAGCGATACTAATCAGTGTGCAATTAGGGCCTGATCGATTGGATTCAACTGACTTTGGATCAGGACTGTAACAGGCACTGAGGGCACAGGCACAGCAATTGGAGCCCCCAGTGAATTAACTTCTGTACAGCCTATTTTCTACCTGTCAATTAATTAGAGGATCTGCAGCCTTTGAAGACCAAAGCATTGTGGGACAAAACTCAAATTGTTTCTCTTTTGCTACTATGAACCCTCAATAAAACATCTGTGGAAATATTCTCACACTGTCCTTTTCCCCCCTAGTCCATGCCTTAATTAAAGCGGCATTAAAGCATTTAATTTTATGCCTAAACTGGAAGATAAACCTTTCTGGGCCAACGTGTGCACTTCAGTAACATATTGACTTCAGCTCACCACGAGACTTAGTGTAAACAAGCTGGTGGGCTCATCCTGCATTGGGAGGAAGACCTCATCACCTGGGCAAGATTGGAGGTGGCCATTCCCTGGCTACATACCCTGAGATTTGTATGGAGGACTTGAGACCAGAATTCCTGCACTTATGAAAGTAAGCTTAACTGCAACCCAAGCTTCCTACAGGTCTACCCCAAATGGAATCCATTTCATATCTCTAACTATAGTGTTTTACCACTCTACCACCTGGAACACTTCGGTTTCTATTTTTGTTCCGACAGCTTATCTTGAGTAATGGTACATCTTCTTCTTGGTAGAAAGGCTTTTGTACAAAGATTAAGTCTTGCAAAATTTTCTGCAGATAGATTTGACTCAGCCGTATACCTTAAACAGATAATTCAAGATAGATTCATAAATACAAAATCCCTTACTCTTGGTATACTTTAGTTTTAGATACTATAAGACATGCCGCAGTTGTACATGCATTTTTCTTGGCCATGAAAAAGGCCTGAAAATAAACTCCAACCTACAGAGAGCTGTTGTAACAACCGGGGATCCTTCCCAGAGTAGAGCTGGGTTGCTGCCTTGTATGCTAGCTGAAGTTTCTGAATTCCTTTTACTATCAGCTCTGGAGGCATACTGGAGGAAGAAAATATATGTCTCTGCAAAGGGAATCTCTGCTGAGAGGAAGAATTTATTTCCCTTTTCTACTTATTCCTGTCTTCCATTATTTATTCAAGCCAGTGAGTAAAAACAGTAGGATTTTGGCAATGTCTAATGTTTTACATTAATAGTATTGGAAAATCTTTATGACAGCAGATACTCACATTGCACTCCATGTATTGCTTGTCTATTAGATTTTTTTAAAGAAAAATAAGCACTGAAAAAAATATTGCAATAACACAGCAAAACTTCAGCTGAGGAAGAGGTGGGTAATTTGACTGTATCCCAAAGTAAAGCGCTAAAAGATGCACCTTCTTCCCCTGAACACGAAAACTGCACACACTTAGCAGTTTTTTGTCCAGTGTTTGGGAAATCTGACAGATTTACCTGCTTAAACTATAGATTGTCTTCCACTCTCACTCATCACCCCTCAGCCCCAGCCCACTGGCTTGATTTTACACTGGGGAAAACCACTACTCAGGAGCTCTTCCTTTAGACCTCCTAGTTTGAAAGGTCTAATAGCCCAGATAAAGAGGAGTACTTAAACTTGCATAATACCTTTAATGACTCCCTGGAGGAAGATGCTGCACAATTTATTTAACTCTTTGTACATAGACTTTCATCCTGGGTGCTTATATGTTAAGGACCTCTAATGTGCAAGCCATTAGCACCTTTCACCATAATCTCCTCCCAATGTCCATTTAGATTACAGTAATGGCCACTAGTAATGTAGAGTAATGGCCACCAGCAATGATATCATCATAATGACTTCACTGAACTTGCTCCTCAAGCCTCCTTATGTATGGTAATCACAGATCCTTGTACATAGTGCCTTTATGCAATGAAGGCACACACCTTGTCCAGATACTCCAATTCCCATCTTTTACAGATATGGACACTCACTGTGACATGGCTACCTCCATTTTTTGGACTGTCTTATAGTCCAAAGAAAAGGAATAGTTTCCCTATATTTCAAGGCCTAAAGCAGAAGTAAGAGAATTAAAAATTTAAATACCTGGTGGGTTTTTTTGTTTGTTTTCAGATGGGAAATAAAACGCTGAAGGTTAGAGATAGTTCTGATGGCAAAATAACATCATTGAAAAGGAAGACTTTCTGGGGAAGAATCAGGCCCTTAGACCTGAGCATCAGGACAATGACATTAACCATCATCTTGCTTTTCTATACAACAAATATACAAGTATACTGTAGACAATGTGCTTCACCCTTGCACAAATAATCTCACTGATGAAGTAAGAATTGTGAACTGCATCCTCTTTCAATTATTTTGGCCTATAAATCTATATTGTACCTTAATGATTTCCCTGTTAATAAGCCATTTTTCAGCTAGTTCACCAGTTTTCAGTATGACACATTTCCCTCCTTTTTTTTTTTTTTTTTTTTTTTTTTTCCATACGAAGCTTAATTTTGGAAAATTCCAAGCACAGTTTGATCTTTGCAGGGCTTTTTTCCCTCAACAATGTAGGTGGGTAACAGTCAACTCTAACACTACCACTTGTGATAACCTTTTGCAGAAATGGGGATGGAGCCAATTATACAAAATATTCAAGCATATGCCTTCATGTAAGAATATTGATTGTTGTATTTACTGCAGAGGAGCAGGTGTGTACTTTGAATACAGACCCTCATGAGATGCTGAGTGCTCTGAAGGCTGAATGTGTTTTCTCCACTCTGCATGTCACGAGACAAGACCTCAGAAAAAAGGTCAGTTCTGACAGTTTCACTCCCAGCATAATTTCGCTTTATTGCACGAGAACAGAATGTGGGCTGCCATCTGAATATATAGGAAAGAGGCACCTTAGGTTATTAGGTAACTCTGGAACCTAATTGATCTACACAGAAACAAACAATTTAAAATAAACTGAACTGTGTTCATATTTTAGAAACTTCTCCTCATCGTTAGGTCTGGCAGGTAAATCCCAGCCCTTGGTACTGTAGCAGTTGGTATGCTAGTGATCTCTGAGAGATAGATGAATAATTAATAATAGAAA
Source organism: Lophotriccus pileatus (assembly GCA_035583135.1). Taxonomy (NCBI): domain Eukaryota; kingdom Metazoa; phylum Chordata; class Aves; order Passeriformes; family Tyrannidae; genus Lophotriccus; species Lophotriccus pileatus. The sequence continues at coordinate 10,660,451 of JAWWES010000021.1, forward strand.
TAAAGAACTGATTATTAAACAAGTAAATGTTTTCTTCTGTAACTGATAACGCAAACCATTTCTAGGTTATATTTTGCTTGCCAGTGAAGGCTTCCAAACATTACCTTCAATACAGACAAAAGCACATCAGCTAGTTCTTTCATACAGAATGGTAAATTATGTTATTGCTTTTGTACACTATTCCCAATGCTTATTGCATATTCACTTGTATACATCGAGTGCAACATTATTATCTTGTTTTGATTTTCTTTCTTCCTCCACCCATACCCCCCTAACCTCCTGTCAACAGTTGGGGAAGCTGCTAATACTGTATTGTATATTCATTATCCTAGCTTTTTCTTTACAAATATCATTATAACATCCTGCATTTGTAAAGTAAATAATTAAACATTCTAGAAAGTCTTATAGGACACAGTAATCTAACAGATGAAAGACATCAGAAATGTGAAAATCAAATGGAAGCACATGTAATATGTATCTTTTAAAAGAGTTTTCATAAAATAGGGTTAATGTGTTAATCAACCATATTTAAAATGCTAATTAATCACTGACTTGGAGTCTATTCATAAATAATTGAATGTCCTATTTATGCAGAATTTCTTATACTTGAAAATGTGTGGCATTCATTCTGGTCTTGCAGGATGCAGCACAGCATTAACACTCATTGAACTCTCTCAGCTCTGTATTTGGATAGTGCAACCACAACTGCCTGCTCTTCAGTTACAATTCCCAGCCATATTCTGGCAATTAACCTAGGCTGTTCCATTACTAAATACATCATTTTAATGGCAAAATATGAAGAGCTGCATTAACCGTGTCATTTTGCCAGCACTCGAAACGTGGAGGAGAGAGGCACAGAAGGTGAATTTGGGGGGATGAATCAAGCCAGTTGTGGTTATTCTACCTTCCCCTCCCTGTTCTCAAGGCATCTCCTCCTTTCTCTTTTGAAGGCCTGTCATGCCCCTAGATGGTTTCTAACACTGCAATACACATTTCTTCCTTCTCTAAGGACTTTGTCTTAGAGAATGTATTTATCGATCTTCATGTTTACATCCCCAAGCAGTGATCCTGGCTTCAACGTGAGATCTACACATATGTGTAGCAGTGAAAACAGTGCTGGTAAACACAGCATCTTCGGCTGCCAGCAAAACCCAAACTGCTTTGGAGAGGATTAAAGTGAGGACTCTCACAAGGAACGTTGAAATCTCACAGAACTAGTTGAAAATTTCTCTAAGAAAATACTCATCAAGACATTAACTCTTCATGCTTTTGATGCAATTCACCAATGTGGATTGCTTTAAAGCTCCAAAATTACCTAAAATGGGTGTACATACACTTTCAAAAGAAAAGAAAGAAGCAGTCAGGGGGTAATATACATTTTCATGCAAGTAAAATGCTAACTTGTAAAACAGAATTGCAGTAGCACAGGAATTCCCTGAATTCTCAACACGTGTCCTAAGCAGGAGATTGTTTTTCTCTCGTTTCTCTCTACTTTGGTATGAAGAAGTAAATCAGACCTTGCCTAATGTAATTTAGTGGACAGGCTGGCAATGTAACTTATCATTAAAGAATGAGAATAAGAAGAAAAATAGATCCCTCCTTCTAATCCTTCTTGACAGCCTAACAGAATACCAATTTACCATTTGATGAAGGCTTCAGGATGTTATGAAACCTCTGTGGGGACTTCCGAGGTCTGTACAGAAAGGAATGAGGATGAGAAGCAGCCAAAGTTGTTGGGAAAAAAATGGCTCTGGAATGGGAGCTGCTCCATAAATGGCTGGTTGCAAGCCAGTTGGCATCCTTTAATATTTGGACACTCCAGCTAATCCAGTGGAGAGGAAAGTAGCTGGTGGACCTTGTGGAGATCATTCAGCATTAAAAAACAAGAGGATTGCTTCAAGCAATTCCAAGCAAATACTGGGTTGATGATTGCCTAGAATCAGGTTTAGGAATACTTGATATAGTTGGCCATGGTTCCATGGTAGAGCAGCGTGATTATCTCTACTAAATGGTACATCTTTGCCTTTAAGGCCCTCTTAAAAAAAAAAAAAAAAAAAAAAAAAAAGACTCATAATCCAAACACATGACTCCAAAACAGGCAAATATTTTTTTTCTTTTCCCTACTGGATAGGTAATACCTGCACAGCTAAAGCTGACAAGGAGCAATTCTAAATTCAGTAACTGTCTTTCTCCCTAGGGAACAGCCACTGGGCTACTGTATGCAAGTAAATAGGGGTCTAGAAAAAAGCTAGTTCTGAAATGTTTTGCTTTTATCATGTTACCCAAGAAATATTGATAGACATTAAAGTGGAAATCCAGCATCCAAATGCTTTGGAGTTCTCACTTTGGAGGAGTTCTGTGGCAGTACCCAATTTACTATTCCATTCCTATTTCCAAGGAAAAAGGCACCTATTTTTGAAATGCAACTTACTGCCAGCTCTCTCTTAAAGGTATTTTTCAACAGTCTTCTTCCCTCAAGAACGTAATTTGAGAAATTGAACTTAATGAGTGCTGTTCATAACACAGCAATGTGTTATTTTCATCAATAAGGTAAATTGGCTTGCGATCCAGATTACTCTTTTCTGGCAGCTCTGTAATTCAAAGAACAGTGACAGTGCAAGATGCAGCAATCCTAGTGGAAATGATCCTTAGTCAATACAGAGGTTCTGGCAGTGGTGAGAAACGCAAGGTTCTGCAATCGTTACGCCTTTTGCCAATCATGCATGATGCGGTTAATATGTTGATGATATCTCTCTCTAACATATTGAGTTAGTGTTTGTGTCTATCCACTTCCCTCTACTGGACAAAATCAGAGCTGTTCAAGTGTTTATGATATCTTGTCATTACAAGTGGTTGGCCCAAGAGAGGGATATGTGCCCTGTGACAATGAGCAACTACTAATGGAGATTCTCCTTTAGCTCAAGCGATAGAAGCTTGTGCTGTTGGAGCAGAAGGTCACGAGTGTAATTCTTCCTCTCAAGTTATGCTATTAAGCTGATAACCATGATGGCTGCATGCCAGCAGTGAGCAGATACACCTCCACCCTTTGTGTTCTGGGTTAGCACTGTTCAACCTTCTGCTGCCTTTTCTCCTGTCTCCAAGCTCCTTTTTCAATCAGGGATGAAAGGAAGAGAAAGGAAGAGAGAGAAGGCTGAGAGAAGCTCACTCAAAAAATCCAGAAGAAACGCTCCTGTACTGGTGGGACAGCACAGCTTCCTACTCTATAGAAAATGGCCCACAGTTATGCCAGAAATGCCAAGTGTTTCTCTAGATGTTACTTGGTAGATTGTGAGAAAAACACAGAGCCTCGTCTGTATCAGTGCGTAGCTCAAAGGGGCCTATGATAGTGTTAGATGCAGCTTCAAAAGAGACTTTCCTGTCTTTTTACCAAAGAAAGTCTTCTGTGACATCCCTCTCTCTGCAAATCAGTGTTAAGGACTGAGGATGCACATTGCTCATCATGCCCTTGTTCTCTTCCTCTCACTTTTTTATCTTCCAAGCTCATTTTTCTCTCTGTTCCCCCCAGTATGTAACAAGATGGAAGTGAAAATTTACTTCCTTTGTGAGCTTTGGTACTAAGAACACAACACATTGCTTTCCAAGTACTAAAGTGGTTGCGTTTCAGTCCCAACCCATCTCTATTTCAAAGCCATACTTTAATCTGGAATGTCAGGTAGAACATGAAACAATATTAATCTATGCTACATAAATAATTTCCTTCAATTATCAGGAAAGAGCAGCAAGACATGAATTTTCAGGTTGATTGAGTTTTAATCTCTAAGTTAAAAATTAATAATTTAGGTAGGTGAGGGGTTTTTTTAAATAGAAAATTAAGGGGTTTATATTTCCTTCCTTTAGGAAAAGAAAAAAAAAAAGATAATTTGGATCCAAAGGTCAGGGAACATTCATAGGTTGGAAATGTGACAATTATGAAATTATTCACAGAAGAAAATACTTAGAATTCAGTGCAAGACACCCAGATTCATCACAAGGCACAAGAGATTGACAATCTATTATGAATGCCTCACATCACAGATAAATATTTCAATGCAAATAAATAAAGGATGCTGAGTGTTTCTCTTCTGAATGACTTTTCACAGCTCACTGAACACAATAGTTCTGGGACTCCTCTATGTCCCAGACTCGTGTCCAAACTTTGGCATCCCCAAAGGCTTCCTGTGCTGAGCACAACCAGGTTACACTGTGATTTCAATTTGGAGTTACAAAGAACCAATTAATCCTTTTCCCTCTAACAGAATGTAAAAACACTCTTTGGTGCATTAGGACAACCACAGACATTGTGAAACTGGCCTGGTTTTGTTTTGTGCTCCCTTGTAATTACTACGAAATGTACCATTCTTGTCAAACCTAATGACTTTTTTTTTTTTTTGGTGCAGAGGAAGAGGAAAAAAAAAAGACAATGATGTCTCTAAGCATATGGCTGGTTTACTCTGCAGATGGAGACAAGAATAAACTAAGATGTACGTCTGGTGAATTGTGCTCAAATAAAGCTTTTCTGTTACCGGTTTCTTACCTGTCACTATGATTATTCTTCTTGAGGAGTATGTATGCCAAAACCCCAAAAAGAGTAAAAATATTCTATGCCAAGACTGGTTTTTACTTGTTTTCAAGCAAATGTTTTAAAGGGATACTTTCAGAAGAAAGGCTTTTTCCTTTTTTTTAAATAGGGACCTGCTTAACTGTTTTCGTCTGTTAAAAGTAATTGTATTATTTTAACCACTGGCAGGAAATTCCATGCTGTGTATTGCTTCATATGAAGCCATTTGTAACTTTACAGCTTTTTAATTTTGCAACAGCCGTATAGACAAGGAAAATGACCATGTAGAATTACATCACTCATGGCTGCTTCTCCATTAAAACAATATAACTAGAAAATGTTTGCATGTTCACAATAAATGCTGAAAAGTGCGTTTGAGTAAACAGAGAGAAACATTTTCAGGACTTGCAAAGATGCCAAGCTGATCTAGAAGGCTTTCCATTTAAGACTCTAGCAAATGAGAGCTCATCAGTTACTCATTTGAACTTTAATAAAACTTAATCCTCTTAAAGGAGGGGACAGCTAAACTCAGGAAATTCGGTGCTCCCCGTATTATAACTGTACAGAAAGATTTGTATGAAACATTTGATTAATTCCTACTAACATATGGGAGTAAAATAGCCCCAGTAGATGCTGGATTATGAATAAAATTACTATTTCATAATCAGATTATAGACATAATCTAGAATTCTTAAAAGCAACTACTCAGTCACATTTATTCTGCATCCCACAGACCTATCCTTGATATAAGCCTGATGTTCACAGAATGAAGACTATGCACTAAAATCCTAAACACCTTCATAAAACAAAAACTAAGCCATACGGAATATTTCATAGTTTTGGTGATCAGCTTCTCAAACAAACAGTGGCAAGTATTAATTGCAGAAAATGACAGTGGTGAGAACCATGATATGTCACAATGATGTGATAACACAGGCCAGCTCCTTGGAAAAGCCAGTCAGCACATGCAGCATATCAGGAGTTTTCAGTAAGAGTAGTCAGTGAGTATGAAGTTCCTTCCATGTTCTGGGCTGTACTTGGATCAGGTAACTAAGAATTATTATCCATAAGTACAAACTATGGGAATATATATAGGGAAACTTCTGATATGCCTTTATGTGTATCACAAATACTGACTGTTATTGATTCACCACTTTCCCACTCAGCTCTCCTTATAGGGGCAAAATTAATCTATAGACATGGTGATTTCATGTCACAGACAACAACCTACAGGATTCTGCTCCACTTGTATGGCAGGTCAGATTCAATCATCAGTTTGGTTCCTATTTGATCCTCTCACCTTAATCCAAAAATATACATTTGAAATCAATTTTCTCTGTTCAACATCACAGGAAATTACATATATCCCAGAACTGATTCAGGTATCAGTAGACTCAAATTACATTTTCTAATGCACTGAAATACTTGTTTTGGTGATGACACTGAGGAATAAGGGAAAACAAGGTAACAACAAGGCTTATACTTATCCCTGATATGCAAGCAAGATGTTTTTTCAGTTTACAGTGCAGTTTTACATTGATTTTTGATATGAGAAAGCTCTGTCAAGTTCTCATTCGAAAATTTTTAACCATGTGTACTAAACTTCCAAAAGACAAAAAAATCCTTTATATTTTCAATCTAGCATTATTTCTCTTGTGCCTTCATATAATTGTCCATGATGATTAAAAGCATTCATTGCTTTCCTAAGTGTAAAATTACACATATGTAAAGAATTTTCAGAGAAAAGCTCCTGAATTCTAACACAGCATAGAAAAACGTGGTCAGTATTATATATATGTGCTCTTTTTTTCCATATTCTACAATTTCTGCCACATGACTAGCATTACTTTCAGAACAAACATACACACAAAATCAGTGTAAAAAGTTACATTCCTTACTTCCAAGATGAACCTTTTTAACCTCTGCCAATGCATGGAAGCCTCTAAACAAGGTCCTTAATTCAGACAAAGCATTTCCGCACATTCCTAAGCCCATCCATATGTGGGATGCTCAGCTTCATGTAACACTTGTGCTCCCTCAGCTGCACAGAACCACATGTTCGAGTGATGTCCTGAACTGGGACAGCTTTCCAAGCTGGGCCAGACACACAATTGCTAAATACTTTCGAAAATCCCATCTGAGAATGCTTTTCTTTGCCACTTCTCTCATTCATAAGCTTTCCAGGTTTCTAGGATGTATCACATATCTAGGATAATATCATAGGAGATCCACCTTCCACAGGACTTTTAGATTGCTGCTTCCAGTTTTCTGTGTCACAGAAAATTTTTTTTTTTTTACCCCAAAGGCATTCAACACATTGTTTCTTCCCATAAATGGCTACATTCCTGATTTTACTACATTTTGAACAATCTTTCAGGCTGAAACAGGAAGAATCAACATTTGGTCCCTCTCTAAAAGAAAAACCCAAACCCAAAACAAATCTCCCACCAACAATGTCTATTTCTAGTACAAATATTTTCATCCTGCAATAATTCCAACACTTCAACATCATGTTTATTATGTGTGACCCAAACATCAGTGGTTTTAATTGTTGTTTGTTTGGGTTTTTTTTGTTAAAACAATTTAAAGTGTTTTGTTAGAAGCACCCAATAATTCCCTATTTTTTTGAAGGTGTACCTGTGATACTGACAGTGTTATTCTTCCATTTGTTCACGCTAATTGAACAACAAGCACTCACTGTCAAAGACTCTGGAAAGTCACTGCTTATCTCAGATCAGTCTGTACAGATCCTCTCTACGTTACCGTTTTCAGTAAATCATTACCAGGATATGAATCATAAAAAGCATTAAAGGTTTGGTTCTATAGACAAGTTACTACAAAGTAAGTGAAGGTGTGGATTTATAAGCATAGCAGCTACCCTGCAGTACCTTCTCTTACACATGTCCTTATTGCACAGCGAACATGAAGTTGTTCATCTCCCCACTGAACGCCACCTCACTGTTACTGGGAAGGACAGGGATGGGGCAATTGTTCCAAAGTGGTCACTGGAGCAAACCTCCCAGGTTGCCTGAGGATAACGTGTGCTTATAGCATTTCCAACGGTAATCCCTCTCCCTTATCAATTCCAGTTGGGCAGAAGGTTATTTGAAAGCAGGAGAGCAAATATGCAAAGCAGACGGAAACAATTTCCAGAGTGGGTACGTTTTAGCAGGGAGTTGCTCACACTATTTCCAAGCAAATGCATGAACTCTGCCATCCTGCTTGATGATGCAGATTTTCAAGGAAGCCATAAATATTTTCAGTTCAATTAAGACTGCATTGTAAGAGATAGGATTTAATTTTCAAGTTAGTTGCTTACACTGAACTGGAAATGGCTGTGTAGCAGTCATGTCAACTAATGAGGTACTCCAAGAAGAAGCTGGTTACTCACTCTCCAAACATGTACATACACTCAAGCTTTCAGAGTGACTCAGTCAACACCCAAAGATGAGTCTTGAAAGCTTGTTTATGTTGTAGCAGGGTACTGTATGTACTATAGGTGAATGTACTTACTAATCCCAGTAGTTAATGCACAAACCTATACAACTGCAAATAATAAATTCCTGTCCTCCCAGAAGCTGGAAATCTAGATGCAATGTTAAATAAGGAATTACCATCAGATCACACTGGAAAGTTCCTAAGACCTACTCTTTAGACTCTCAGTGTGCTTCTGAGGCGGACCCCTAACTCCCCTGACATTAAGTGTTTCATAATAGATCTTCCTGGATGCATGTGTTAGTTCTGACGGCATTCAGACCTCCACTGCCAAACACACTCCATGTGTTTTAAAACAAAGGTCATTTGGTGAAGATGTTATTAGTTACTGCATATGATTTTGCCATGTTGACTACTGTATACTGTAATGTAAGTGGGAAAAATGATGGCAGTGAATAGATGTAATTATATGTAGAACCAGTGACATGCCACATACAATTCGGAAAGTACAACACAATCAGAGTGTCAATTATTTAAACCATAATTAACATAGCTCTGCATGTCTTTCCAGGGCTCTCACAGAACACAGAGCATTGTTATAGTGGAAGAAAAGAGAAAATAAAATATTAATGGAGGACTGCTTTGTTCTCAGCACAGTGAGATAGAGGTGGTTGTAAAAACCGGATTCCTGCAGTTGCTACCGCTTTAATTAGGAAGGTCGCTATCTTCCTAGACTTCCTTGGATTCCTTTAATTTCCACAGAGGAAAACGGCTTCTGAATTTTATTGAACACAGTTGAATTTTTATTTTCAAAAATCAAAACAGAAACATTTCTTGGCATCTGTTATGAGCACTGGGTGTTATTTGCTCTTTAGAGATAAAGCTGTTTTTATACAGGGATATAGCTTGTGGGGAAAAAAAAGAAGGGCCAAATATATTCGTACTGGGAAAGCTGCTCAACAGGGATATCACAGTCAGCAGAAAATATCTAGCCAACCTAATTCATCCCATGCTAGAATCCACTTAAGGCCAAGGAAATACAATAGATAATATATAGTTTCACAACACTGATCCAAATGCTGACATTAACTCATTCGTACCTGGAATCTGGCAACTTCTTTTCTGGAAAAACAACTCAGACAGGCACAAGGGCTTCAGCATCTCCTCACACTGGAGTGGAGATGGCAATGGTAGGAAATCCGTGGTTTTTGGCTAAATGAAAGCTTTGCTACTCTTTATTCGAGCTATAGTCCAGATGGAGACAATGACAAAACACACCAAACTAACACAAAACAGTGGCAGAAAAAATTACTACATAGAACTTCTAATCAATGTTATATTAAAGGTATTTGGAGCTTTAATTATATACATACTAGTTAACATAAAATTAGAAAAATACCACCCATGCATTAACAGGTAGAGTGATTCATATATTCTGGTTTATATTTGGTTGAAAGTCTCCATTGTATCTATAATTGTTTACCGAGCTGATAATGAAAACAAACTATAAACTATGAGAGTAAGATGCATCTTCCTTTTGTGTTTTTATGGATTTTATATCCTTTTATTTAAGTATGGTGTGGATTCATCAGTACTATGAGCTATTCTTGTGCAGAATGAATTCATGAACCACCATCCACACAGCATTTAGAACTAATGTACTTTTAACCCAGCACATTCTACCACTATGATCTGTCAAGTGAAGATACACACAGGCTTCCAAACCACAGCCAAAGCCACTACAGGAAGGACATTGCCATGGTTTAACCCCAAACAACTGCCATGCAGCCACTCACTCACTCCCTGCCCTCTCCAGTGGGATGGGCAGGAGAATCATAAAATGCTAAAACCCATTGGTTGAGATAAGAACAGTTTAATAATCAAAATTAAGTAAAGAGAGAGGGGAATAAGGCAAGTGATGCACCATACAAATGCTCACCACCCACTGACCAAGACACAGTCCGTCCCCGAGCAGTAATTGGTGCCCCCCCAATCAACATTCCCCAGTTTATACACTGCTCTTGATGTTCTGTGATATGGGGTATCCCTTCAACCAGTTTGGGTCAGCTGGCCCAGCTGTGCTGCCTCCCAGCTTTTTGTGCCCCTGCTCATTGGCAGATCATCAGAAACTGAAAAGTCCTTGGTTTAGAGTAAGCACTGTTTAGCAACAACTGAAACATGAGTATGTTATCAACATTATTCTCTACTAAATCCAAAACACAGCCCTGTACCAGCTACTAAGAGGAAAATTAACTCTATCCCAGCCGAAACCAGGACAGATATGTAGGCTAAAATTTATAGAGGGAGTTTTAAAAAAGAAAAAAGAAAAAAAAGAGTTCCACATAAAATCCACATTTCAACTTTGAATGCCATTTTTTTTTCCCCTTGTAATTTATTCTTGGACATAACTTTAATTAAAGTTGTTTGTATGTAGGAAAAACAAGATGGGAAATATGAGAAGAGGTTACCCATGTGCTGCTCAAGGTAGCTCCAACTCCAGTGTCTCTGTCTTTGAATTAAGAAAGGGTTTCCTAAATCTAAGCTTGCAGATAGTCAGCACTGCTCTTCTTTTGAGAGCAGAGATTGTTGGATGTTTGAATTAATTCAATGCAAATATGATTAAGTTGCATTTACTCATATAACTGAATACAAAATTACCTTTCATAAACCCAAGATGTCTGCACTGGATTAGAATTGCAGGCACTTTGGAAGGTGGCAACCAGTGCCACTTTTCACATATCATTCATTCGGGTACAGTTTCCATAATGTGGCTTGTAATTGCATGAAACTTCGTATTTTCCATAAAGATGTATGCAAATGGAGCTCAAGACCTATTTAGAAGACTTAAAAGATTCATTGCTCTTGTGATGGCTTCACATTTGAATGAATTTCACTCAAGTATCAGTGACCTTATTAATAGACCCAAACATTTCTGCTTTACCATTTTTACTAAACATGCCTTGTTAACAGATATGCTTTAAAGGTAAATCAGCAGAGAGAGTTCATCCTTTGAACTATCACCATAAAGCAGTTCCCACAAGAAGGAATGGCACTTGCAGAGAGCATTTACAAAGCACATCTGTACCTTTGCACAGCTACCTACAGAGGGGCATCCTGCCACAAAGACAGGAAAGGTAGGGGGTAGATAAAGACCAGAGAAGCATTAAGCACTGATTTAGTTTGTGTTTCACAGGTAGTGGAAAATATTTTTAAAGCTCTATAAAAAAGTTTATTATTTAACTCTTGCCTGTTTTCTTTTTAATCAAAGAGAGAAAAAGACTTTCAAAAGTGGAATGGGCATTTTTATTTTTGCTTACTAAGAACCAAAATAGCAAATTAAAAAAAATATATCAAAACAAACAAAAACCCCACAATGACCAGCAAGAAGAATTGTTCCAAGGATTAGGTAGAAGACCTGGCACTCACTCACAGTTTCAGCACAAGGAAGTGCCTTGTTGTATGTCCCCATTTTGAGGACAAAGAAAGCGAATACACTTGTGTAATTAAACCTGATAGTATTCATTACTATACTGATACAGTTCAACCACAACTTGCAAGCAAGAAAATACTAGATCAGACTGGAGTTAAAGTTTAAATGAAGTAAATATAAAATCACACTGTTCCTCTCAAACTCAAGAATATAGATCCAACCAGTTTTGAGCAACAGAGTAGGCCAGTCTGAAGGCAGGTATGCTGCTGAGCAGAGTGGAGGGAGAAATCTAAGACTGCTGCTTTTGCATGGAAATTTATATTACATTTTACTGCAGAGCTCTGTACTGAGAAAGCATCCTTATGATCTGGTTTGTGAGATTTTCAGCTGTCAGGACTGGTACCTCCTTGAAATACACAGTGCAGCCCTTTTGGTTCACCTGCCTCCACGGGCAGTTGTAGGGACGTGAGCTCCCATCGCCTCCCTGCACAGCCTGGTCCAGGGCAGGGCAGGTGGCTGCAGGTTTGCAGACAACTTTTAAAGAGAGTCATAGTGACTTTATAGTAAAAGACTATAAAACCATGTTGCACCTGGTTTGGACATATTTAGATATGTATTTTCAGAGAATAGGTACTGATATAAGAAAGCTTAATTTAGACAGACACATGTGGTGATTTCACAAGTAAGAGCATACGATAAATTCACAGGAACTGAGCACTGTGTCATGTTCAGTGCAAACATACACTGACTTTCATTTAAAAATTCTGCAAAGCTGGAGAGAGCCTAATCACCAGCATTCAGAAGTAAGAAAAGGATAAGATGTGAAGAAAAACCTAAAATTTAAAAAGCAAAAGTTTTGATAACTCAAGGTGAAAGTTTTAAAACTCATAAAACAAGTTCAGGGGAAAACCAAAGTCTTATGCTACTGTAAGTCATAGTGATTTGATTAAGGAGCTTCCTAAGGAAATGTCAACAGGACAGCATTCAGAGAGCAAGGCATTCTCTAGTAAGGGTAAATGAGAATATTAAACACAATACTCATTGCCTTATAAAAAAGCTAAAGACAGACAAAAATTTATAAAAATAGAAGCTGCTCAGGCAAAGCTAAGCCAGCCACATCATTCCGCAGATACACAGTGTGTGTCACTAATGAGGAATATTAGTCAGCATTGCTTACACATAACAAAAGAAGAACTAGAAATAACTAGAAACTTTTAAATGTTGCAATTCAGAAGTTTCTAAAATGTAAATTTTGCAAGTTAAATATTGTACCAACATTCACTTCTCTGTTATTTAAAGATACACAAGAAAGCAATACCAGGCATCTAGTTTACTTTTCAGTGCTATTGGAAGTGAGCACAGTATCTGCAGAAATAAAAAGGGCCAGGATAAAAACCTGGAAAAATTATGCTTCCCTGAAATAGATTGGGGAAATAACACTGCTCTTCTAACAGAGCAAAGGAAGAACAGCTTGCCTGCCAAATTGTTTGTAGTGATACTGGAGAGAGAATGATCTTGGACTACCTATATCACAGCATCTTTTATTACTTTTTTGGTTGTAGTTAGTGCCAAAACCATATTAAAGAACGTGAAAAGGACTCTAGGAAGTTTAAACTCTTGAGAGGTATCATCAATACCATTGTTTTCCAATCCGGTATTTATTTATGCTGTTTTTCTATCTACCAGACAATGAATACTACCATGTTGATGAGAGGGTTTTTTATTTCTTCTAGGTAGTTTGTTTAATTTTATATTTACTTTTATCTCAGATGGTTGTTTTTTTTCTGCCTGGTAAGCTGTCTATAATAAGAAAGTTTAGAAAAAGGCAAAGTAAACAGCCATTTACTAACAAAGCTTTCCCTAGGTACCTTTTTATTCCAGGGACAGGGAAAAGTGTGCTAAATTCAGATGTCACCATGTGGTCAGGGCTGACAAATGTTGACTATTTCTTAGAATAATACTCATGTTGTAGCTGTCCTATGTGGTCCTGTGGGGTTTTGTTTGCTGGTATGTTAGCAAAACAGAGATCCAAACATGAAATCTTTCTTTCCTCAATGTGGGTGTTCAGGAAGTTATATGCCTGTGAAATGCATAGGATATAATTGAAACAGTTTTGCAATTTAATGAAAGAGAACTCAAAATAGGGCCTTTGTGGTATTTGCACATTGAAAACAATTGGGAATTTTCCCTGAAAAATAGCCAAGGACTGAATCCCCAGAGCAATATTTTCCGCTGCACCAAGCCTACACCAGGGCACCATCAGTCTCACTTAGGCCTCAAAAATAAAGCTTAAAAGGACAAGAATGATATATAGGCCTTGGGGTGGGCCTCAACCCAAGAATAAATTTCTCCTGAAAGCAATTTTTTGTTGCTTTCATCATCACTGGCAAAGATACTGCTTACTAACACTATAAAGTGTTTTCCTGCTTGGAGCCTGATGACAAGCAGTCCCCCTCCTAACTTTAACCAAACAAGAGTAACAATAAAATATGGTTTGTACCCATTTGGGCAATTATCACTAGATGCTGGAAAGTAATAATAGTGTGACTACACAGTAGATGGTCATGTTTCCAGAATGAAATTACACTAGGTCCGGAACAGGAACTGGTTCTAACCACACAATAAAATTTAGCTAGAGGTTGAAGAATGCAGTTCAGTCAGGGAACAGTCTCCTTGTCTTAACTCTTGCTGTTTCATCTCTCCTGCCGCTCTGTCCCTGAGCCCTGAAGATCCTTTGGTGCTCCGCAGGAAGTTAAACAGGGTCCTTGCTCAGAGGCCTCGGAAAGCTCCTTATCTACAGATCTGAGTACCTTCTTTTGTTACACTGGGCTCTGTTTGTTTCTCTGTTAATCTCAGCAGAGTCTTGTATTCTTTTAGCTTTTTGCCCTTTCACGTGAGGGATTAACACAGTCCCTTGCAGGCTTTAGTTGAGACCTGCCTGTACCTCGGAAAGGGCTGCTGCCCCCGCCACCGTGGCATCCAGCTTTTGAAAAGCCTCCTGAAATGATGAAACACCCCAAGCCCAAGAAATTTTAGTCTGAACTGACATTTCAATAGCAATAGTGAGGTGAACGATAGATGCAGATGACAGAGGACAGACAGGAACCTCTGCCGGCTGGTGGGACAGGAGTGAATACCCGGGCACATCAGGCGAGGGGAAAGGTGCGGCAAAGGAGCAGTGCAGGTGACTGGGGCAGTCATGCCGTGGGCAGGAGCAGAAAAGGAGTCGTGCTGTACATGACAGGAGGAGCAGAGGGCATTGTAGGTGACGGTGGGACTCTGTGTGTGAGAGGAGAGCTGACAGGGTGCAGTCACATACAGCGTGAGAGAGGGATGCTGTCGGTGCTCCGGTAGCGGAGACAGAATGCTGTAGGAGATGAAGGTGGCTGGGTAACAGCTCTGCCAGAACATTACAGGTTTCAGGCAATGGTATCACACAACCTGCTGTGCAACATGGGCTGGAACAGGCAGTCACAGAGTGTGACACAAATGCTGAGCTTCTAAGAAAAAGTATAAATCTTGTGAGAAACTGAAAAGAGGTGAAAGGAAAGGAAGGGTGTTGCAGTCACAAGGCATTTACAAAGCCCTGCACAATTTCAAATGCTGTGAGTGCAATCAAAAATGATTGCATGATCTGGATCCAAACCAGAATAATGAGAGCATGTTACTGTAGTTTTTACCATGGTAGCATATATGCCATAGCTACACCGAGAGGAACAGCACACCAAGAGAAGTGTTTGATGTAGGATTTTTAACTTATGTTTCACACTCGTTTTCTGTTTAAAAGAACAGAAAGTCTGCTGTAAAATAAGCTTAGTCTTTCTCATGGAAGTTTATTTAATCTCCAGCTTTACCACAAGCCCTTCCCCTCCATCTCAAAATATATTCTTTCAGTAAAGAAAAAATACTAATTTCTGTTGCAAGGCATGCAGTTACCTCAAATAAGCATTAGAAAGGCACCATTTATTTGGCAGGGGAGGGCTGACAGCTTTTAAACCTTTAAATTTTCATATCATTCTGATTATGAGGAAATTAGAAACAAAATGATCAGTTGAAATTTAAACCTAAATGCTTTTGAGGCAGTTCCCTTGTCCATTTTTACTTTACTATTTTTACAACAGAACCTGAATCTATTCGTGATTTCAAATGCTGGCCTATTTTCAGCAGTGATTATGATGGTACCACAATGTGCAACTTGACATCTCCTCCTCTCCTCTCATTCAAAGTCTCCCAGGGCCCAGCCATTTCACACAGGCTTGCTTTAGGCATTTATTAAATATGCACCTTCCAGTAGGGTTTAAAAACACCAACTAATCTCATCAGAGGCCAGAGACCTCCAGATATGTAAATCTACATCTGTTCCTCTTCAAAGGAAAGATTCTCCTGGATTACTCCAGGAGAAATGCATCCCATCCGGATATAGCCACTGAACCAGAGAAAAAGAACTCCCATGGCAAACGTGCCACCTCAAACTCACCAAGATCCAACGACAATGAAATTACACTTAATGTAATTCACTGTTAGCTTTAAGAAGCAATTAAGCAAAAGGCAGTACAGCACTTGCCGTAGGCTGTTGGTTCCAACAGGGGCCAGTGGAAAGAGGCATATAATGCTAAAATTGGTACCGTTAGTATTAACATAAGGATGAACTGTAGGTGGCTACTCCACTACAGTGCTGTAGAATAGCAGAGTCCATTAACAAGCAGAAATCACTTTCCTTTTTTTCTTTTCTTTTTTTTTTAAAGTGTGCTATAAATGTTTGCCAGTGAAAGCATGCAGCAATAATTAACTGTCTATTAGCCTTTTATAAAAACCAGGATTCCCTCCCTTCCTCCCAAATGTCCCACCAGTATCCTCAGCTTCCCATACTGAGAGGGGAGATCAAATAATTTCACGAAAAATATTTCAAAGCTATTACAGAGGGACTAATCATCTTACTGCAGTAGAACAGTCTCACACATAGCACATATATGTCCCAAGAAGCTTTTACTTCTCATTTTGCATAATATCATTTCAAAGGTGAACACAAAGGATTTTTCTCAGCACCAAGTGATGTACTGTACATGTATGATGAGTTTCACATTAGGAACAGAGATGCTTATAAATATCTAAAATAGATAACCCTAAAAGAAATAAATTTGTTGGCCAGAAATCATGGTGAAATATAATCTATTTTTCATTCACTCATATCCCCATGGTTTCATTGACTACCCATTCAGATTCAGAATTTGACCATCACAAAAAAATAATCTTAGTGTTCTATTGCCTTCAATTTCTACATTTTTCTTTGAGGGGTTTTTGGTAATCTGCAGACCATTTGTCTGAATCAGGCATGTAAATATCAGTCTATCTCATTTGGGGAAAAAAGTATGGGATGGTACATTGTTTAAAAACAGTTCAGAAATACAGCAGATAATTTTGTCATTAAATCATTTACTCTACTTTCAGCTACTTAAAATAGATGTATATATATATTTCTGAGGTTGCTAAAAATTTCTTGGCTGATACCATGGTCTGCACATTCTGAATTTCATATGACTAGAAGAGGCTGGTGCAGTGATTTTAATACGCTTAGCGTTTATAAAAGCACAACTTTTTGATTAAAGGGTTTGATGATTTTTATTTTATTTATTTATTGGTCTGACAAGATGCAGGAACTAAAAATATGTAGGGGACATATCCCTTGAAAAAGACAGAAAAGAGATGCAAATGTTTTGAAAAGAGTGAAAGACATTTTAAATTACTTAAAATTAAAGTTCATATCTAATGAAGCCATCATGTAAAAAGCAAAACTCCTATTCTTAATTACAGCTTATATTTTTCTCACAGATGAGATCCGAGCGAACTCTTTAAAAGTCAACATTATCTGTCATAACAGCAGTTCTACCTCTCACATGGCAAACAAACTACACAAAAAGGAGGGAAAGATGAAACAAGGGATATGGGCAGTGTGAATGGACCTAAATCTTTTAATTAACACCCTCTGAAAAGCATACTCTTTTTCCACCAAACTAATAAAAAGTGTGAGTGTGGGGTCTTTGTTGTTGTTCAAGCCTTGCCTGTGCTCTAAGGAACTGAGAAAAGGCTAATCAGGGTTATTTAAAGCCACTTTCTACTTGCCAGGCTCCAATATCTCATTAATTCACTCTTAGTTGGCATCATTGTCTGATAGTGTTTGAAAATCACCAAAGAAACAAGGATTTCCCCTAATCCTGTCCATCAGAGGTAACTCTCTGGAAGACGATACCAGCCCATCATATGTAGGACATGGAACAGAAGTGTGTGCACAGGGAAATATCCTGTTCTCACTGCAAACCTCCTTTCTCTGTGGCTCAGCACACACCTGACAAATCTAATGAGAGGATGCCTGTTTAGGCCTGAACTTTACAAAAAAAGAACAGATGTTGTGATGGTAGTTTAAAGGAATTATCCTGAGTAAATAAGCTCTGCTTTAAGCTATTGCCTGGATTCTTTAATCATATTGGCAAGAGCTGGACACAAGCAAAATTAATAGTTGGTCATATGTGTATTTTACTTGAGAAAAGAAAGAAAATTTTGATCATGGTCATAGGCCAGAAAAGCAATTGCATCAGTGACTTTGTTGTCATCATATACTATAGCATTCTGTTAAAGATGAGGACTGCCATTCTGGGATGTTTGTCATGGAACAACACTAACTCTGGCTACTGAAGGAAAACCTTGATCATACCAGCATGCATATCTTCAACTGAGCCATCAACTTTGTCATGTCCAGGGACAGTTGAACTGAGCGTGAGTTCCTTTTCCAAGAAGTTTCTCCTCTGTACAAGCAGCCTTTATTGCCCACCCACACTAAAAGCAACACTTATATTCAAATGATGTTTTCAAGCAACAGCATGTAACTGAGTGCTCTCTTGCCAGTGGTTTTTCTCCTGACTATGACCAGGCCAGGCCACTTTTGGGGACCAGCTGGCCTTCAGACCTAACTCTTTACTAACTGCTCATCACCTGTTTCTTTTCATTTCCCTGTAAAGGGAACAAAATAATATTCCTTACAAGCTGAGTGCAGTGACACAGCCAAGAAGAACCACAGCTCTCAGTCTAGTATTAAAAATACTTCCAAAATATTATTCTTTTAGCATTTCAATGTTTTTGCCTTCTGATACTTTACTTACTTTGTAATATACAACTTTGCCATTTGATTTCTGATTTTTTTATTACGCATAAAGCCAAGTTAAGTTTTAAAGGATGACGTAAAATTTCCATTATGGAGTTGTATCCCAGAACATCCAATTGTCATGGCCATACTTATCTTTTTGTGAATATTTACTATATGTACTCAACAGGAAACATTCAGATGTTTCATCATATAAAGCATCTTCAAAGTCTTCTAAGGAAATACATGTCCTCAGTTCACAAATTACCTTTATAGTTTTCCAAAACCAGGATCTCTCTTCCTTGTTTTATTTTAGGTAAGTCAAAAATTGAGGAAGAGCGCCTATATGACCTGTATTGTAAGCACAGGTGAACCATGATAGAGGCAATACGAACAACCATAACTCCCAACACCCCAGTTCAGATGCAGTTAGCACTGAATTTACTGCTAATCTCAGAGCTCTCAAAACCATTGTGGTATGTATGTTCATTGGTTATGGTTCATGGAAAACACACATGAAGCAGGGGAGTGTGCCTCCTGCAGTTCTTGGGTCCCACCTCAGAGCCCTTGCCACTGACTTAGATTTCTCCTGTTTATAAGCAAATTTTATTCTGCACCACTACAATAAAAGACTTCTGGAGTTACCAGTAGACAAAATACACAATTACTTCAGCAGCAATCCATTGCAGACAAGTAGGGCAATGGCAGTGGTTAGTGCTCTGATGCTTTCTGACAGTCAGGTATTTCCTCCATATCACGGGCAACTGTCCCAGACTCAAAACTCTTCATTCAATTTTTCACATTTCTAAGTGCAGTTTCAATTTTAATTTATATCTTTAGAAAAAGCTTACTTTGTCTCATGCATTTTATAAGCCTTTTACTATTATTATGGGGAAGGAAGATGTAAGTATTGATTCTGGTCTGGGTAAGTTTACTGAATCACAAAGACATATGCTGAAACTGGAGCATAAAATGTATTCCATAAGACAAAGAGAAATAAGTGGAAAATGATTGCAGCACAAATTGTTTATGAATCCCTATAGAACACAGTGTTACATAGAGGAAAAAGGGAGAGAAGTCCTTATATCAAGCACTATGCAACCCAAATGATACAAATTTTCCTGCACCTGATAAAATCAATGCACAAATAGGAAGAATATGCCACAAAATTTGTCATTAAGTTAGTAGGCAAGCCATGCCAACTCTCAGTGTATGGGCTTGAATTTTTTTTTTTTTTTAAAAAGGTGGTGGCTTTAAACTTTAAATATTGGGAATAGTTTTATAAATCTTCTTAAGGTTTGTGGCTTCATTAAAAGATCAGTTAGTATTTGCATCATATTCAAGGAATGCAGACTGTAGAAAAAGATTTCACACTTAGTTTTAAATCTGTGCCATTTCAAATCTCCAAGTTAGCTAACTGACATTTCAGAAATTAAAAATATTAACTTTTTGTGTATTTGCAACATAATAAAAATAGATACATCATTTGCCCATATAAAATGAGAATCCAGTAAGTAGACTAAAGTAGATAAATGGGAGCTTTCAATTCTGCTGGACACCTCACCTTATATTATATTACAATGCTACTTTATTGCCACTGCTGTGGTTGCAAAGTGTCACCGACTCTTTGGCTAATTAAAAGATGGGCAGCAGATTGCCATTAATGAGATTTGGCTTCCACAAAATAAGGCTTTCTTGGTGTGTGGCTGTGTAAGTCAGCTAAGAGAATCAGACCTCCCCTTAGATGAAGGGAATCTGTACAGATCACATCGAAGTAAATCTAAAAGTAATCCGCTGTATAAAGGAATGAGCTTTTTGCAATTGTATTTCTGAGTGTATGCAGGGGTCCCCCTTAGGGTTTTGCAGCCACAAAGATATCACACTCACTTGAGCTGGGACCTCAGAAGAAATACATAGCCAACAGAAAACAAAGATTTAGCTTTCAGGTCTGCTCCCAAGTATATGACCACATAAAAAAGCCCAAACCTAAGATAAGCCATTCTTCTGCATGCTTCAGTGGAGATGGAGGATGAAAAAAAAAACCTTACATAAAAAATTGCCACTAAAGAACTTCTCTTAAGACTTTTATCCCCAGTAAGACCTTTATTCTTCTGACCTTTTCCAAGATCAAAAAAGATCAAGAGGTGAAAGAGCTTGATCTCTTGTGTGGTAATGACCCTATTTTAGCAAGCTACTGAGCCCATTAAAAAAAATAAACAATATCATCTCTTTTAACAACTCATACCTAGAAAGACAAAGATGTACAAGTTCAGACCAAATTCTGATGACTTCAGAGAACTTTACCTAGCAGACTGCAGCTTGAACAAAAGGGATGTAACATCTCCTCCTTCTGGAAACACACTAATGGTGAAGCCTTCGGGAGGGGAAGCCCCAACACACTGCACCCAAAGATCAGCCAGGATGATGTGATTCACTGGTCACCCCTTCTCTTGCCAGGACAGGAATGTTACTGCGTGTTTTCCTCACCTTCAGGCTGTTACCCAAATCCTTCATTTGCAGAGGATTCTACCCAAGATAGGGCACAAGGGGGTGCACCATAAGATGTGAGAGGTTCCATATCAAAGCTGGAAAAACTCCAGTGGAAATTGCACAGGGGGCTGTTGGAGGGCATTTGGCTGTACAAGTCACCTCTAGAATATATAAAGGCAGTAATAATCTCTGGAAAAGATTTTCCTGGTCGAGTTGCACATGGGATGAATTCAGCTCAAGATCCTTGGAGTTATTTTCCATCCTCAAAGCTTTAAGTAACTCTCAACATTCTCAAAACTTTAAGTAACTCTCATCAAGACAGACATACATGTAGGGTGTTGACCCATATGCACCAAAACATAGGTCAGCAACTGTCTCCATGGGCTGAAGAAAGCTTTCTGCATGATTTTGTAACTGTTTTATTTTTTCTATTAAGTGGGATAAACATTTGCTGGATCACCAAGTAGCCGTCACTATTTGGAACAGGAGTTCTGCCTGCACAAGCCATTGGGCTGACCACAGACAACAGTTCTTATTTTCCTAATCTCAGCAATATATAGTTTTATATATAAATAATTCCTTATATATAAACCATATTTATCTATATATGATATAAAATATACATGATCTGCACATATAAAATTCAAATACAGACCTTAGAACTGATAAATACAGACTGCCATTCCAAGACTTCCCAACACCTTTCCAAGCTGCTTTGTATAGTTGTGTTTGACAACAGTCTGAGCTGCAATTTAAGGGACTTGAAAGTTCAAAGTCATGTCAGAGTTTCAGTTCCCTCTTTCTTTCTCCCACTTATTTGAATTGTTTCTGCTTTTGTTTTTTTTTCTCAGAAAGTGTGCGTTTTCAGCAGCTAACTCAGGGGAATGAGTTATGTTCTCTTCCCAAATCTGTAGATCTGCTTTCCTCATACATAAAATGAAATCAGAATTTAAGTCACCAAGTTTAGAAACAATGGATCTTTTGAAGTACTTTGATGGACATCAGTTCCATATCTGACATGCTTTAATAGTTTAAAAATAAATAGTAAATTACAGAAACAAAATACATTCAGAGAAGTATTTTAATTAAAGGCACTTTGCTGTCCACATTCAGGATACTGAGATTCCTAGGAGACTGCTGATTTGATATACAGCATATGTCTATGACAGACAGAAGGATCAATAAATACATGCTTTTTTCCTACCATATGAACCTTTTGTTTCCTCTCCCCTGGTGCACTTGGAGAACTTCCCTCCATTAGATTAGCTAATCTCCAAGTGATACCAACATAAAAGGTGAAGCTTTTTCTTGCCTGTATTATGACTCGTCCATCCCTGGTTAATATTTTCAAGTTTTAATTTAAAAGTGCAAAAGGAAATACTGGCCACAAAGGACCTGCTTTTAATTTAAGAGACCTTCCAATTAATAGGAGAGCTTAATTAAAGCATTCGTTTAAAGTCCATAATATTAACTTAGTGGTGAGAATCTACAGAGCTGCTTGATTAGATGTATAAAAGTAACATTACTGACTTCTAACAAATGTCTTAAGCAGTCATTGTTATTCAGAGAATGGTTGCAAAAATTAAAGCCAGGCAGAATTGTGACACTTTTAAAAGTGGTGGACAGCTCAGCCCTGGTGGAAACACACCAGATACTATTCAAAATAAATTCATGTGTTTGCAACAATCTTTGATATGTATAAATAAATTCCTGTATTTCCCCACAAATGTCTAACCTTTGGCCACTCTTTAGTGAAGCTGCATTTTCTACAGTGTACTCTTGGAGAACAAAGTACAACAGCAACTGGCAAAGTTTTTGAACATACTACTGGAGGGAGGCTCAAGGAGCCAAAATCATTATTTTTGTATGGAGTGTTTCATACCAAACACAAACACTGGGGGGTCTTGACTGAACTCCTTTGCCCTCCTGCCGTTTATGCCTGTGATATTGGGCAATTACACAGCTTTGGCTGAAATAGCATGTTGGATAGGAAATTTCTCACTTATTGGGGGGTTTGGACTGTACTTGTCAACAAAAATGAGACCATATAGTAATCCTAATGAATTTATGGGGCAAATCATCTCGCTTCTCTCCTAAGATCTAGCCACCTTCTGCTTTTTCTATCCTTTAAATTGGATACATTTTGCTCTATGCAGTTTGAAATTTAAAGGAAAACCACGTCCCAAATTAATGTAAAACTACACCACAAATAAGAGTCCTATGGCTGAATAAGTCTGCGGGAGTTGCAATTAATGAGACTTGGCAGTGGCTTTTGCCAGCATGCTTATGCTACTGCTGAAACACACACACACACAGAGGCACAACACAGAGCCTTACACACTGCAAAAGAACTATAAAGGACAGGTTCCATTAATCAAACTATTTTTCTTTCACCCAATACTTATTCCAAATACATTTGCATATTAGAAGGATTCCCAATGAAGAAAGAGCTTTGTCTAATCTTCTTTAAAACATCTTTCAGGAAAAGTTTGGGGTTAACCCTTTTTTTTCTTTTTTGTTTTCACTTTTACAGAAGAGCTCTTTATGTGACATTTCCTGATTTCTCAACAGATTTCAGTCTCATTTCTACTCTATGCTAAAGTCTTTGTTCTAATACACACATATACCTTCAGATGTATCACACAATAGTAATATACACATATATACACATATATAACTTTATATCCTTAGCTCATTTCTTGCATTCCCACCATTGTTAAGCACAGCTTTTTAACCCACCTTGCCTTTAGCACAAAGGTTTACCTATTTTAGCTCCCAAATGAGAAGTCTAATTAAGAACTACTGAAACACTCATGTTTAACAACTGGACATTGCACTTAGTGCTATGGTTTATTTGACTTGGTGTTCAGTCACAGGCTGGACTAGATGATCTTGAAGGTCTTTTCCAATCTTAATGATTCTGTGATTCAGTTGCTCCACTCCACCTCTTTATTAGGACTTACCCAGCAAAAAACCCACTGGGAGTTCCTCAGATGGCTTCTGTTGTACACTTAAATCAAATCCTGCTCTTCTCAAGGTGTATGCTATCAGTTTCACTAGGAGCAGCACTGAATCCCAGCATTTCCACTGTCCTCCCTGACTGACCTCAGATATTAGCAAAAAGTTCCTCAAGGTCTGTGACAGGTCCTCATTTAATACCATTTACTTGGTCTAGTGGGATGGCAAAGGGTCTTGAATTCTAAATGGTGTTGAGGAAGACTTTCATACAAATGTTGTGTCACCTGAGACAGGGAGAGTTTGTACCCTCCGCCAGCTGATTTGCAGGAAGCTGCAGGGCTATCCCCAGGAGACTGGGCGGAATTACAGACAGGCCTGTTTGTAAGAAGTTGTAGGCCTTGATTTCCCTCTGCTGTTGTGCATCTGCCAGAGGCAGCAAGCTCTCCCCATCGGGGCAGGCGGTGCCCCAGTGGCCGGAGAGCGGGGGAACAGTCACCAGGGCTGAGGAGGCTGACACCACCTTGGCCTCCCGTGGAGCTGATTAATCAGCACAGCTGCGGTGCCAGGCACTCTGTGCCAAGCCACAGTCAGGCAACACACTGACAAATGTCCCGGAACCAAACGTGTACTTTTCAAAAACACAAATTAAAATGCAGATTATCTTAGCGTATCAGCAGTGCTATAATTGCTGTTTTAGGAGAAAGGCCAGCAAGACTGCAGATAACTACCCTATTTTCTCATTGTTCTCTTTTCATAAGAGTCAACTTCGCAATTAAACAACTCCCTAAAAACATACATTGAAACGAATCTCACTTTGTTAGTAGGTTTGAGTGCTGGCTTTGTGCCTGGGGAAGGAAGTTACTCGTCTGCAAGCAAGGTGTTTTAACACCTACTGATGCCTACTTCAAAGGCAGTCATTGCCATCATTTTCAAGTGTCTCTTCAGAAAAAAAATACAGGGTCTATTGTGGCTACAATAATTATTCATAGTTTTTCTCCAAATGTGAGTAACAATACAATTTTTTTTCATTATGCAGTGATAAGGCAAATGAAGAGCTATATCAGATGATATAATAACAACATTCCTCTAAATGGGTAAGTCATTCTGCCCATATAATGTCATGTCTTTATTAAGTACCTCAGCAGTGTTCAGCTATCAACATCCACAGTCTCTGTTGGTTTAAAATATCATACTAGAATAGCAAACCTTCTCTTACATGACTGTAAACCAGCCTAACATTACTTCAGCTTTATAAAGTTAATACGAAGATAGACTGGAGATAAGTAACTTGTTTGTTTATGGCAGGTCTGATTATTTGAAGTACACCTCTTTTTTTTTGTTGTTGATTAAACATACGGTAGAGGTTCAAAACCATTTCAGAGATGACTCAAAAAAACTTTAAAACACAAAATAAAAGAACAGTAATCCATTTCCCATCAAAAATTCTTAAACTATCTATAATGAAATCTGTATGGAGCAACCAGTAACTACAACAAACAGAAATGCCATAGAGCACACTTCTATCTCCACTCAGCAGTGGAGTATGCAGAGGCCAATTCAGCCTATATATTGTCCACTAGACTCCTGAATTTGGTGCTGAATAGTTGTAATGAGAAGGAGAGCCACTTATTGCTTCATCCTTCTTGCTATCCAAACTAAAGTTTACATATTTATAAATGCAACAAAATACATCAAACTATTGCATTCTCCCATGTTTTTTCTGCTCCATGTGATTTTCTGCAGAGTATTCAAGTAGCCAATTTGCAAGTAGAGCAAATATTTGCGGTATTCAAGTCACCATCCCCAAACGGTTTGTAAATATTTTACCTTTTTAAAACCCATGGACTTTGTTGACACTTTTCTATTGCTCTGCCAAAATATTTTTTTTTCCTAAATCAATGGAGTGGTGGAGAATAAGACCCCCACACAGTTGCAAGCAAGTCTGAAAGGTAGCTAAAGGTCTGCAGCTGATGAACACCAAAACCCCACCAGAATTACTGCAGCCTGGCATCCTGGTCTTCCAGGACACTTCATGGAGCTTTCAGTATGTTTACCTTTGCTTCTCTGTTTTTCCATAGTACTTTATCTAGAAAGCAGACAAAGAAGGCAAAGAAAAGCATCCACATATGTATGTGACTCTTCAATCCAAGCACTAAGAAACTTATGGGGTCTTATCTATTGAACACCACTAGATCATAGACAACAGATGGACGTGAGAGCTGAACCTGATCTGGAGTCCTTGTGCTGTGTTGAGATATAGAGGAAATAGGGTAAAAGTGGGGACTGGCCTTTAAATTACTTTATTCAGCAATCAAATTGCTATGCTAGAACAAAACTGAAACTGGATTCAAAAGGG
The DNA here is from genome assembly GCA_035583135.1 of Lophotriccus pileatus. Lineage (NCBI taxonomy): Eukaryota > Metazoa > Chordata > Aves > Passeriformes > Tyrannidae > Lophotriccus > Lophotriccus pileatus. The sequence goes on from JAWWES010000021.1 coordinate 10,686,813, forward strand.
AAAAAACAGAGATCTTAGTCCATGAAACTGAGTAGGGACAGCTCGAATGTTTTACCCAACAACAAACTATAGTCTGACCCTTCTAGCTGTGAGGAATCTGTGCTAGTCAATGGCTGATAAGGAAGTGTTGGAATAAATTTTCTGTTGCTGCGCTACTTGAACTTGTGACATCCAGTTAAACCTTCTTAATATTGCCAGCGACAAATGCATCTGGTATTTATCATGATCTGCTGAAAGCTCAGAACCCCATAAAATGTCCAGAATATTAATAATCTTGCTTTTAAGGGCTAAATTACTTTGTTTTCATGTGTTGTCCCAGCAACAGCATCCTCCCTGTTTGCAAAGGTGGAGTGCCTTACTGCTTGAGAGGAAAGAACAAGATTGAGGAGCTCATGGTGGGGGCCTCCCCCTTCCCTTCGCTCACAGAACTCCTGCTCAAACACACACAGGTCCTACAGGACAAAACACAGATGCTAAACACTTTATAAAGCAGTGAGCCCTGCCTCAGCTTAGCATGGACCCCAAATAATGCTTTGCATAACTTCACTGGTTTCAGTCGAATTAAACCTTGGTGGCTTTTGGCATGACCGGTCCAGCAGCGCAGAGGGAGCTTTTATTTGGAGGTCCTGATTTTGCTGGCACAACGGGGCAATTCATGGAGCACAAGCAACAGCAGCTGCAGTGAGGGAGGGCTGTCCACAAGGACAGCACCAGGATGAAGGATCAAACAGGAGCAAAGAATGCCTTGTTTTTACTGGCACATTAAAAAAATAAATAAATCAGGCAGCATATAGCTTACAACCATGTAGCACTGCTGCCTGCCTCAAAGTCTTGGTGTGCTTTAAGAGTATTCATGTTATCACCTGATCTTTCCTACTTACCATAATAATTAATGTAGGAGCAGTACTCAGAGGGACCAGTTCCAAGGCCACAGAGGGGAAGAAGAAAGAGTACATTTCAAGAGGATTCCTTTTTTCAAATAAATAAAGAGGTACTTGAAAACCCTATCAAATATCTAAAGCTGAATTTAATAACCACTTTTTACAGAGCTTTTTTGTTTTCCATTGAATTATGCAATATTATCTGAAAAAGTAGCATCTATAATTAACTGACAACAGGATTTGAATTAAGTAGGAGGAAATGGTGATAAAAAGCATGTTCTTTATCCCCCAAATTTAGTGATTTTGTGCTTAAATAGAGGCTGGGGGGTGGTACAGTAGAACAAAATTCTCAATCCAACTTCTAAATGTGTTCAATACTTGCATTTTTTCTTCTCTGCTAATCTAAAGTACTGTATACCCGTGAGACTTCACTCATATCCACAAAAACCCAGCTTTTAGGGAGCAGAAATAGCAGAAATAACTTAGTATAATAGTGCTAATTTATTTTATTTTATTTTGCTATGCCCTGCTGCCTGCAGCAGCGTCATCCTGACCGGATTCCAGCGCTGTGACTCTGGGTAGGCAGCACACAGCTCTGCAAGGGCCCAGCTCGGCCCTGCCCTGCTTCCTCCTGACAGCTGCTTCTCCCAGGCATCAGCCTGACCTTCCTGCCCAGTGAGCCCCAGGGGGGTATGCCCCAGCTCTGGCAGACCACTGGTGCAACGTGACCTGCCTTTTCACTGGCACAGGAACTGCAATGGGCAGTAACAGGCAAGTCACCCATCTCTCCAGCATCGGAGAGCAATCCCTCGCTAGAGCACATCGTCCATGAGCAAATGCCCCAAAGAACATCTCTTTCATAATGAATAATCTGGCCCTGCTGAGCCCTTTCCTTCCTGAAGTTCTGCTTTTATAAGAAATCATCCCCTTTGAAGTTCAGAGAGTCAGAATAAATTATGTTGTTTAAGAGAATCAACACTTACTGAGTCATGCAAAATTCTTTAATGTAGACTAAATTCAAGAGACTAAGGGCAGGCACGCACATTTTAATCCAGAGGAAACTGTATGAAGTGGCTGGGACTCTACTAAACATTTTTGTGAAGTTGTAGCAAAGGTTTCAGTCCTTTAGGTCTTACAGCTTTGTCAGTCTCTTCTTTCTCACTCTCTACCTCTACAGAAGTGGCCAGCATACAGCTGCCCCTTCAAATTACTTGGTGCTACTCTATGAGTGTAAAGGCTACAGATCATTTCCAAAACTTTTCTAGTGATTAGCAGTACAGGTTGCCATAAAAAGCAGACAGCTTCTGGTACTGGGAGCTAATTATATGGTTACTACAAAATAATGGAAACAGAAAGTAATTACACTGTTGTAGGCATTACTGCTAACATGCTATCTCTTATCTTCGTAACATTGCAGATAATTAGCTCATGTCACTACACTGGTATTTTCCTCTGTGCAGTTTTATGCCTCAAAAAAAAAGGTAGAAAAGTTCCATGATTAATAACTACTCCAGAAAGTTTATAAAAGACCCAACTGCTCAGGAGACAAAGGAACACAGAAGCTTCAACTGGCCAAGAGATCAAGTACCAGCAACAAATGCACTCTCTGATGGAAAACCTGATTAAAATTTCTCAAAGAAATCATTATGGGTGAGAAACTAATTGAAAGACCTCCCTCCTGCCAGAGCTTTGCTAGAAAGAGAAGACTTCAAAGGCACAGAAGCAGAGCTAATGTTTTCACACTTAAAACTGAAAAAAGGCAATCCTCATGTTTGTGTTTGTTCAGTACACACTTCTCAAATGTTGCCCCCTCACGCTCTAAATCTGCTGGGTGGAAGATCTAAACCTTGAATATACAATGCACTTTAGCTCGGGTGTATGGTGCTATTCTTCCATGCTGTGTGCCTGCCTATTCATGCGCTTTTATTCTTTATTCTCCAGACTGATATATAGTAAACAATATGGTTAGCCACTTAAAATTCTCTAGGTTATTAAAATGTGAGTAGCATTTTTTTTTCTCTCTCCTGGATTTCATCTGGAACCACTACCTAATTAATATCCAGAACCCAGCAGGAATCTGAATAATAATAATAAAAAAAACCCAACACTTTTGTTGTTCCTTGAATAAATCTGTGTAATTTAAACCATAATCATGGGGATTTCATCAAAAGTAACTCAGTTCTTCCAAATCCCACACCATCGTTACAAACAACTTTGTAGTGCAATTTCCAAGGCAAGATATCTCTTCACTTTCATATTTTAAAGGAAACATTTCTAATGATAGCAAGGATGCATTTTATATGTAAAAAGCTAGGATCTGGATGGTTTGAACACAATGTACTTCCCCGTATCTTCTACCACTTCATACACCGTAGTGTAAAGGATCAGTTCATACAAATCCTTCCTTCTCTCAAAGACACATTGTCTTATCAGTCGAGAGCTAAGGTGCAGTTGGAGTATAATGCAAGTCCATTTCTCACAAGCTTAGAGCTTAAGCACTTTGTTATTGGTTATTAGGGCTGGACTCCTAGAGATAAACCTACAACTACTGTACACCAGCGAAGGGCAAATAAGCAAAATCCCTGACAGAAGTCTGTTGTAAAATGATGAATAAGCCTCCTAAATTGCCATAAGGCGCTAGTCACAATGGAATTGTATTTGTCAGACATGCATTGTAACCCTAAGGTTATCATAGTGGGCCAGCAGATACAGGAGGAGTGCTTAACACTATCACCCCCTAATCATATCTCCTACAGGCTAAAAACTCTGCAGGGAGCATTACCACTTAAAGAGGTGGTAGTGTTTCTATGGACTGAATGCAGACAGCATTTGGTAGAAAGAAAAAACCTATAGAAAAGACTGACAGATATATTCTCCCAGGCTGCTCACAAGTATACCCTGAATTGAGATATAAAAAAAAAAATCTTTGCAAATCATATCCTCAAGGCTAGGGTTCTAAGTAATAAAATACTGTAGATTACTACTTTATTAGTTTTTAAAAAGCTTATGAAAAATTATCTTTTGCCCGTGGAAAGACATTTTATCTGAAATTATAGCAACTCCAACAGTTTTAAGATATCAAATTTAGAAATGGGGCAGCTGTAGGAAATAGATATTATACCCTATTCTTACAAATTAATTCTCAAGTTCTAGTCCCCCTATAAGTTGTTTCATTGTATATAACTTAAGCTTAGACTAACAGTGATGTACATTGGAAGCCATGACTGGCTAATATTTTAAATCCTATTTATTACTAGGTGTGGCCAAAAACATGACAAAACTCTTTTTTCCCCCACTGGAAAAGACTAACTTTTGCAAAATATTTGCCCTCGTAACCCTCTGACTGGAAAATGATGCCAAATTATCAGACACACACAAGTGAATGACAGCAGTTCCAAAACAGTCCTCAGCAAGAAATACAGACATCTTCTCATGATTCAGAGGAAGGGACTGAGCCTGGGTTTCCCTGCAGCCCAGATGATGGTTCTGTCACTGGGTTTTGCTGTCACTCTTGCTCTATTGCCCCCTGCCCATGGCCGCTAGGACATTGAATTATTTATACCAAGTGGAACAACTCAAAGAGAAGAGATTGAGGCACACTGCATGCACCTGCTCTTTCATTCATATTTTTCATCATAATAAAAATTTCAAAGGCTGGACTCTTTTAGGACAAAAGATCATTTTCTGTCCAGTCCTATGCGTTACGTGACAAAAGAGAAAAGAAAACTGTCACAGCATTTGTAATAGTGATTTCAGCTTTTCCACTGTTGTTTGTAACTGTGTGCACTTGCATGAGAAACATGATACATCTTCAGAAAGGAGAAAAATCAAAATTAGGTACCTCTGATTATTTTAATGCATGTAAAAAAAAATAAAATCCCCCATTTCTCATGACTGAGCACTAGGTAGCTGGATTTCCTGCCTATCAAATAAAAACGAAATCAACCTTCTTCACCCGAATTATGGAACAAGTAACCAATTATCTCAAACTTTTTTCAAAGAGGACAAACTGGCTTTCAATATTGGTGAGATTCAAATCACATAGAAAAATACATGTGGCTTTACTAACACAATACTGGACAACAGATATGGCTACAGGTATAAATAAGTTTCTTGTACTCAGCAAGGAGAATATTCTCTTATTAGGCCACATAGATTAAGAAAGGCAGAGCTCCCTTTTTTTCTGGCAGGTATCTCTTCTCCTATCGCATGGCCCACTGGCTCCACTGCAATTTCATATGATGAAGATTTACACCTCTGGGGATTGTAGCAAAGCTTTTCAGGCAAACGAGACCACCTTCTGGCTCTTCAAGCCAAGAACTCAATTTCACTGATTGCTTGATTTATGGTACAAAACCACTTATTGCAATTTACACAGTCACTGCTCTCTCTTTCTTGGTCTAGGAAAATCACTGTTTAAATAAGGGTGACAATGGGGTTTTGCCATGGAAATTAGTATGTTGTTGTTCCCCACTTAAAAGCAAAGACTAAGGGTATCAAGACAAGTAAAAGAATAAGATAAAGAGTTCAAAACTGTACGTCCAGGAAAAAGTCCTACCAATGCACACTTGTGAGTGTCCTACCAAAGTTTTTCTACATTAATTTCTACATAAACTGAGATAAAACATCTTCTCTCAAACATGTTGCAATTCCATATATAGGCAGACAAATACTTAATCTGATGTGCAGTAGGAACCCACCCACAGCAGTACTTCTGTATTACTGTATGAAATATTCTTTTTCCCTTTAGTGAAAAAAACCAATAAAATCTCTCCCACAAGCTCATCATCCCCACCTTTTCTTTTTCTTCTCTTTTTTCTTTTTCTTTTTTTTTTCTTATTTTTTTTTAATCTGCATTTGACAAGCAGCCAGTTTAAGCAGCTAAAGTCTTTGCTCAAGTGGCAGGCAAGTAGATAAAAGTTCCCTGTTTGGAAAAGCTGGGGAAGATTTTACAAGGTGCTGCAAACTGCTGGCATTGCAGCTCCATTCTAGAGGGACTGAGATTGTAAAAGGGTGGATATAGGTCTGTGAGGAAAGGATTAGGAAAAAAACAAACTTTCCTGTGTAATAAAGAAATACAAGAACCCATGATACATCTCTTTACATCTGAGGAATACACAGTCTGGAGTGTACAGTTTATACCAGAGTAGTTCGTTCTGCATCACAGATACATTAATAGTGACCATTAAAGAAATTTTTGAGGTTCTAACCTCTGGGATCAGCAATGGTGGATCATATTTACTTTTCTGTTCAACCCTGAATTTACAAAAATCTTTCTTCTAAGTTCTTGTTGTTGTTCTATCAGCATTTAGCTCCAAGGCACACACTACCAAGTTACTCAATCTCTCTGAATACACACAGCAGGTCAACTTCTATAGGTTGAAGAACTACCACCGACATCACTGACAGCTGCTTGTAATGTGTTGTAACGGATGATGATTATGCCTTTTGTATGCAGCTGTCCCACACCCACAGAGCACTGCTGGGGAGTTATTTATTGGAGCATTCCTTGCCACGGGACACGCATCCTTCACCTTCAGTGGTGATGCAAAACCTTCACAGGTAGCGCAGAGCGACACACCACTGGCAAACACTCAGTCCCCACAAGTGCCCCGAACTCCAGCACTGGCGACAGCGACACTAAAGCGTTTCCAACACAATGGAGAAGGTTTATTTTCCAGGCGCGGAGCAGCAGATGGCACTGTCCGCTGTGCCTTGGCGCCGAGCGGGCGCCGCAGGGGGCACTGCATCAGAGGGAACCTCTGGTGCAAGCTCAGCCCAGCGCCAGCCAGGCACAGCCAGAAACCAGCCTGCCATGTTCGCCCACAGAGAAAAATACTTATCCCAACACTGTACTCATGTACAGCATCATAGCTGTAATTTCCAGTGATTGCTCGTGTGCTGGGTTCAAATCGTTCTGCACAGAGTCACTGCCCAGAGGAGGCTGTACTTTGAGGGACGGGTGACCAGCTCTGCTGGTCTGTGTATGGCAAGATGTGGGTGGCCAGCTATGAAGAAGGATCATTTTTCCCTATCAGAACTGGATGTTAACTGGAAGAAGATCAAAAGCAGAAGGAAGTGCAAGGGAAAAAAACCAAAACAATAGGAAATTGGTTGGCTAGGAAGGCTGGAACAACCATTACCTCAGAAAAACTAAACAGAGAGACAGACTGACCAATTTGTGGTATCTCTGTTTATTTTGTCTTGTGACATGAAAGCAAACTAGGCAAAAGTGATGCATGCTTCCTCATCAGCTCTGCTTCCCAGGGCTCATCCTTCATGTCCAATCCCTATTGAAGCTGAAGGAAATTCTAATCATTCAGTCCTTTTTCTATAGAAAAATAGTTTTCACTACAAGGTACTATACCACACTAAAAGGATTTTATGTGCCTTTGTGAATTGTGTGTGTATATATACATTCAAAGCCTTCTCATCAAACATCTACCCTGATTCACACTAAAAAATAGTAAGCCATCTGACTTGCAGAGTAGTAGTTCAAAACTACAATTGCTTGGCCTGTTCTCCCACATTCTGCTTGATCTTAACTCAGAAAACCACTACGGTTGAAATCCCACGCTTCTCAGACTGCATGCTAGCTTCCACCAGCGTTCATTCCAGTGCAAAATGTGCCCAGAAAGAATGTCAGCAGTCTGGGACAGGGAACTGCAGTGCTGTGGAGAGATGGAGTAACGGGCTGAGCAGGTCAGGTGTTTCCACTGGTCTCTGTTGTGGCACAAACTCACAGGTGGTCTCCTGGGTAGCCTGGTTTGAGGGCTTTATAAATCTCACTGATAGTTGCTCAGAAATTTTCCCGGTGAAACATGTTTCTGGGAGTAAATGTCAATTTATCACTACAAAAGCATTCTGAGAGTATGTACACTAATTTAAAAAAAAAAAAAATGGGGAAGGACCCTCACCTAACCAACAGATTTCCAACAGAAATCTCCATTGCTCAGTAGCTTGCCTGCTTGCAACCCACATTTACACGTGATTGATCCATGGCAGTCCTGTTCCTGAGCCATGGGGGCTTGGACTTCAGGACTGCCAGCACCTACGAGGTGCTCCTCCTTAGCTTCACCAGCAGGGCCTCATACAACCTGCAGGACCTTGGAAAACTCAGAGGACAAAGGCAAAGCAGTATCTCAAACACTGGAAGAAAATTTAATCTGTGGAAAATATGGGCTCCCTGTTCTCTGAGGGGTAGGGAAATACCACATATTGATGAACAAGAGGAGGTGTGCTAAATCACACAGGTAGTGCTTTTAGGAAAATAACTTCATCAAATTGTCACAAGAAAAAAATACATAGCACAAATTTCTGTATTTCCAGTGTTCACCAGAAAAGTGGCTTGGACAACTTTCCAAGTTTTGGTTGCAGTTTTTTTTTTCTCTCTTTTCTTCAAATAGAAAAAAAAAAAATAATAGACTAACAGTTAAAATGTGTGGTTGAAGAGTTCTTACTGTGAATTTTAGCATACTGAGAAATAACACTTCAAAAACATCAAAATACCACAATCAAATATTTTGCTGCGTAGTTAGAAGAGAAAAAAAGACCAAACCCAACCCAACACTAGCTCTTTCAAATGCCAAATACAGTGCAGAAGTCAAGATCAGAAGTGACTGCCTCTGACAAGCCCACTCAGAGACAAAAGGTTTCAGATATGACTCTTTTGCCACATGCTGCCAAGTAATTGTTCTGAGAATGAAATCTGCTAATGCAATGATGGTGAAGGGAACTGCTGAACTCCTCAGTGTCCCTCACAGCATTGGAGGATTCCTTAGATGAAAAGAAAAAGCAGCAAGTGCAAAATTGTTGAATAAAGTGTTCTAAAGAGACAAAGAAAATGGTATGAGGACATTACTTGAAATAAAGGGAGATGTCTTTATAGAAATGTTTGATCACTAAATGAGAGCACTGGAGAAACCCAGCCTTCTTCCTCCCTTATTGGCTTTCCTTTGCCAAAGCAAAGTCAGAGCTATTGTTATGCTCTCAAACGAGATCTATTTATATACTGGGCAAAAGCTCTTTTCTGTCCTGCTGTCCTTTCACCCACCCAAAATAAACCTACCTCTTCACAGGGAGGTAGATTAGTTACTATTATGATATTCTAAAAGTGAAAACCATATATTACGAGCTAAACTCTGTTCCTGCATAGACACCAAAACAAATCCAGTGATTTACTGAAGTCACTTGGGAATTGGAAGAGGGTAAATTTGGCTCCATGTGACTCACAGTAATGTTTTCAATGCTGAAAAAATATAGAAAGTTGGAAGCCTAAATTAGCATGAAATCAGACTGAGAAGTTTGAATTATGAGTGACAAGTGTAAGAGTAGAGAAATCTGCATTATGTAATGCACATATGATCTGGGACTTCATTTTTCCAGCTTGCAAAGGAAATAATCACGAAAATATAATAATGCAAGATTATGCTTGATTTTCTTCACAATGACATTTTCTAAAGTCTCAAGTCCGACCCAGTACAAAAAATTACTGCCACATATGCATTTATAAGATATCTTCTCAGGAAAGCTCAAATCCTAAACAATTACAGCAAATCCTGTGATATTTCAAATACAAAAAGTTAAGAAGTTTGTATTGATATCCAGCTGGTATGTTTGGAGTTGTTTTTTTTTCATTTTGGGGGATTTTTTGGGGAAGGTAAGTGAGCTAGTCCTATTCTGCACTCGTTTGGGGTGTGATACATATTGGAGCCATTGGGCATTTTTTAATACAAAGTCTGTTGAAATTGATTAAACTCTTAATAAAGTCTATTACTGTTTGTCCTTGTGACTCACAGAGGGGAAAAAACCCATGAGTTTAACTACTAAATCAATGAGTTTAACTACTGAATCCCCTCATATCAATGATTATTAACCATTTCCATTTTGTTTACTTTCATTTTTGGAGCTGCATTGAAGAAATAAGAGCTGGAGAATAAGAAGTAGTAAGACACCTGTGGAAGTTTTAGAGAAAACTCCCAGAAAATAATAAAACCAAAGAGCAAATGAGAATTTGTGAGGGGGCCCTAGAAGTAATGGAGAGATCTGAAAAACAAACATGCTTAATGTATTCCTGTGTTCCCTTTTGTATATTTAAATATAGGGCTAGAAAGAACTACTGTAACAAACTAGCCTGACCTCCCTGCACAACAGAGACTGCAAGTCCTTCCTGAAATAATTCCTGTTTGAGTTAGAGCTTTTTTCCCCTAAGGGGAAAAGCAGAGGAGGACTCCACAACAAAATCCTTGGACTATTTCGGCTTCCCTGCGAGGTACTGGATTGCACAGAGTGCTCTTCACCAGCTCTTGTTATGTCTCTACAGTAAGTTTTAATACAAACAGGTGACAATCTAGTCCTTTAAACAGCATGAGAGGGATCAGCCTTTTACCGCTACCCAGAGTGGTGTGCCATTAACAAACTCTAATGTGTTAGTTTATTTTTTTTAAGCAAGCTGAGCAGGGCTCAGCCCACAGTTTCCACTGTCGCTGCAAGCAGACCGTTGCTTTAGGACCACTGTGGTCTGAACTACTTTCAAAGCCTTTAACCCAGTTCTAATTTTGCTGTGAGTGTATCTTTAAAAAGAAAAATTGTTATGGTGACAGCTAAAGAAAGCTGAAGTCTCTGGGGCCAGTGTCATGTGTTCACATCAGGAAACTGACCACTGTTGTTAAAAATTAAATGTTTGACATGAACTAAAGTCACAGAAAAATATGATTCAGTCTTTCGGCAAGCACTATTTATGAAAGCCTGAAAGAGCTGAAAGCCTAATATGATTTACATCCTGGGAGCTGGTATGCAACTTTAAACATGCTCTTTTTTCAAGTTCATCTTGTCATCCATAGATAAATATAGATTAGGACAAACCAAAATAAATGGGTGGGTACCAAAATCCACAAAACAACTAACCATAATGGAAGTGCTTGTCCTCCTATTCAATAGCAAAACCAGCATATACTTGGTTTAAATAGCTGGTTGGGGTAAAATGAGTATTACTGGACAGGAACACTTAGCCAGTATGATCCAAACAAGTCAAAAAATAGCCAGAGTACAACCACATAAAATAAAACACTGACCAGATTTAAGTATAATTGGTCACCCTCCCATGTTTTCGGATTCCTATTATTATAGCTTAGAAGGCTCTGTAATGTACCTTTGGAAAAAAGTCAAACGGTTTCACTGGGTTTCTAACCTTTGCACTTCAGTAAGAGGATCCACTGAGAATGTTACTGTATGAGACTACAAAAATAAATATCAGAGCCCACTTTGTACACAGAGATGCAGCAGACACTTCCATGACTATTCATCACCACCAGTGCCTCCAACCCTGTTTGCTTAACGTATCCACATTGCAAAGGCAACATGAGAGCAGTGCTAACTTTACATGTTCCACCATAACAAGGTACCCTGTTTTCAGCCTAAAAGTGTCATTTAAATAAATATTTGTGCTATGTCACTGGGAAATAAAGGTAAAACAGCATCCCACTGTTTCCAGGACGAGAAAAAGCCAGTGATTGGACCACAAGTCCCCAAGAACACTTGCTCTGGGCAGCGAGGAGGATTATTTAGCCATGTTACAAAACACAGCAGGCCAAATGGGTGCCTTATATATGGAAATAAATTCGGCAGTGTTTCCTCTACCTTATTTTTTTTTTTAGTCATCCTTTTGTAACCCCTCCAGCCTGTGCTGTTCTGAGTGTCTCCAATGATACACCTGAATTCCAGACACAGAATTTATTCTTACCGAAGTCCCAAACCTCAGCAACTCTACTCCTGCCAGGAAGGTCTGGCTGTCCTGCAGCCTTAGGAACATGAGGAGAATGTCTTATCCATCCACACAGTGCCCACTTGGTGGGCAAGTGGGCACTGTGTGGCTGGATGAGACGTTACATTACGTCTCACAAACATTCTTCATGATCTAACAAGCAGGGCATGTGGGTCACTCCTGACATTCGCTATCACAATATTTACAAAATGGTTACATGTGTATACAGAGAGAAAAGCCTTACAAAACTTTGCAAAGACCAGAACCTTTCAGAACTACGAAGCACAAGACATGGCAGGAAGCATTTGAAGTTATCATATGACTGTACTAATGTGTCAGTAATTTGTTCGTGAGCCCACTGCTGTTTTGAAGGGAGAAAGAAAATTATTTTTGATCTTTTCCATTTTTTTTCCCTGGTCCTTAACCTCTGCCTCCCTTCATTTTCTTTTCACGGATTGTAAGATCCTCTAGGAAGGATTCTCTCTTCTTCAGTGTTTAGAAAGGGCCTAAACAAATCACAGCCACTAAATAAGAATGTATTAAATGACATCCCAATTTCGAATCACAAGGGACTGGAAAGTGCAATTCAAACAGCTGCTTTTTTCATTTATGCATCTCCAAAGGTCAACCATGAGCTTGAATGTATAATACATAATCTGCCTGTGCTCATCAGAGTTCCAATCTTCAGCTATTTTAGGGAGGAGAGAAACCAGTCTGCCTAACACCTAAGTAAGATGCCCTGTGGGAAGAAAAACTGGTGTCAGAAGCAATGTGGGTGATGGTCAGTTCTTTATCTAATCTTTATAATAGTTGAATCACTCAATGCTTAGGTTTTAAATTCTCAAGCAACAAGCAATATATAATCTTTGACTTCAGGAAAGCAGACTTCAAAGGAACACAGTTTCCTTAGACAAGTGACTGAAATTTTGTAATGCACAGAATCTCACCATTAAACATAAAAGCTATGATAATTCTAAGTCAATATATAATGCCTCTTTGTTTTGCATTTTCTTTTAAATAATGAGCTTGTAATTCATTAATAATAAGGTGAAGACATTTAAAACATTTGCATGAAATATTCATACTTATAACAAATTTAAAATACATTATCACCCGAGGTGGCAGGAACTGTTTACTAGTAGAGCATAAGTATATTGCTACTGAATTTATGAACCCAAATTTAACACAGTGTATTTGATTCTGATTGTAAAATTCTAGTTCCCACTGAACCAGATGGGAATTTCAAATTAAAAGAATTCATGCTGCATCTGAAAGAGGAATGTAGTATATTCTCTACAAAGAATGAATTTTATGTAATTCAGAGCTATTTTAATGCAGCATGAACAATTTACAGAAAAATGTAGTCCTGGAAAATGTACAATTAAGAATACAAATGGGCAGATCAGTAGTGTGGCAAAATGTATTTTGTGTAATTCAGTACTGATACATAAGGGTATTTAAATTAAAACTATGTAACCCTTTAAAAAAAGTACCCTGACTGATACAAGTTGTTCACCCAGAATTTATCTGCAAAGAAATTTGAGTGGGTGAAGGCAGGTTGATAATGTGAAAGATTATACATCCTGTTAGCAGACCAACAAATCTCTGAAATCCGGTCCCAGGCAGACTTTCTCATTACCACAGTCCAGATATTTTTCTTTCATCAAGTGAAGGCTTGGGTACCACAGACACTGCTACCCTTCCTAAACAACATTTTTATTCTATCCACATTGTCAAGCTCAGAAAGCACAAGAAGAGTATTTAATGCAGAGATTCCATTTTCTATAATAAACAAATCAAGGTAGAATAGTTAAGCTCAAGAAGATGGTCAAAGACCTACTACCTACTACCATGCCCATATCTGCTGAGGGATAAAGGAAGACATCTGATTTATTTGCACAGGCTGACAAGTTTCTGAGGCAGTAACATCTGACAGTGCCAGTTTCTCCATAGTTTGATACCTTGTTTATCTGTTGCAGTTTCAGCTGCTTGACAACTAGTCTAATATCCAAAAAGATTTTTTTTATATATCTTTATCAGCTTAGTGAACAAACTGTGGCAATTAAAAAGACGAGCTTTCATCACTGCTCTAGATATTGTACTAGTCCTAGTGACATTAACTGGAGTGGGGTTTGCCCTGAAGGTCACAGCCTGTTTATACATTTGCAGAGCTGTCAGATCTACCGGTCAGACCCAAACCCAAAGTTTAAGAACAGAGATTGACATCAGTGTATTTTTATCAAGAGGCAGGTTGGTAAAATGATGCATTAGTGTGCTTTCTTGTGACTAATAATTGGGAAAATTATAGCAAGCATTTTGGGACAGTAATGCCACATGAGTCATGATTGTCAAGGGTTAAAGAGATGTAACATGAGTTAAAAAAAAAGTTATTAAAGGCTATATATTATCAGATAACTCAAGAATTGTCAAAGAAAGATTTAGAGGAAAAAACAAATTAGGGCAATTTACTCATTGAAGAAATCTCAAACATACTGGGTACTGATTCCATTTTCAGCCAAAGCTTCACTAAGGTCACAGTGCCCATAAAAACACCAATAAATTCCATTTGAGCTCTCCCCATGTAATGTATATTTTGTTTTCTGCAATAAAGAGCACATTTTGCCTGCTAAGGGAAGACCCTGGTATTTTGCAAAGTCAGGGGACCTCAGACACGTACAGACTGATAGCACATGCTCTTGTTTAGCTAGACTATCCTGTCAGACAGTTGGCCATGAACAAATGACATGTAAACAGTTTGTTCCGCATGTGAAAGTACTGCCATATCCCAAATCAGAAACCTGCAAGTACAGAAGAATATGGGGAAGTCTAATAGATTGCTCTAAGATGCCAAAGGACATTCTGGATGTATGAACTCAGCTCTTGAAAAACACTGTGTTGGACCCCTGAAGGAGAAATTACCTCTCCTGAATGCATCAGAGTGAAAAAGGAAACTCTTTATAAATCTGGTCAGTCTGGGGAGGAAATGGTATGAATCTGACTGAGGGTTGTACCTTAAGTGCTAATTCAAGAGTCCAAGCAGAGAGTTTGTTAAGCATTCTACACAGAGAAGAATCTGACTTCCAGCACATAAACTGACATGCTAACAAATCCATAATGAAAAAAATAACATGAAAGCTGCTACATAAATAATTCAATCATATTGCCTGAGTTTAAACAAAGTCCTATTATTCCATAAACATGAGAGTTTGACTCTTAAAAGAAAATTGTTTTCCTAATCTTTTTTGTTAGAACAAACATGGGAACAACATTTACTCTATTTAAAAACTATTTCTTATCGAAGATTTCCAATTAGCTTCATACAGAGCTTCTTTTCTAATTCTAATATACTTCAGTGTGGACTTGCACATGGACCTAGAAGCAGTGTGATTGTTACCTGATCCTGTTGAGGGTAAGGTCTTACCCAAAGCTGCTACCACTAAACTCAAGAAGAAACATATGATCAACAACAAAAAATTGGAGCCTGATCTTTGGGCTTTGCTTGCTTGTTTGATTTTCAGCCACCATTTCTTCACATTAATATGATCTTGACTACTAATCACAGGGCATTAATTTCTTAACTCAGTTAGCTGCTATTTGCAACTCCCATATAAGCACATATTTAAAAACCTACTTTTGAAAAAAACAAAAATTCCAGAGCTTGAGGATCCTCCATTAATGTAAACCTGCTTTTTATAAATAACACACAGTTAAAAGGGCTTATTTTTCTTCTCTCCATCATGCATACGACTAACTCTGCCATCAGCTAAGCTGGTATGTCCAGGACTAACAATGGAAAGACTGGATAGTACCACTGCGAGGTGAGACCCACAAAGTGGGGTCAGAAATATCTCCTGGCAGTGGGATGTTCTAAGGTTATTGGCAGGAAATAGGTATTCACAACTGCTAAATTATTTTTAAATTTAATGTGCTAGACAGAGTGGGCTATTGGCCAAACTCTTCTCTCAGCAACATAAATGTAATTCTGAAGTGACTCCATTGACCTGAGCAATGAAGTAGAAATGTGAATCTATTTCTATCTTAAATGTATTGCAGACTCTCGTATTAGTTCTGTGATCCTACAAGTAAACAGGGTCAAGACATATCAATACACAGATGTGAGACTGTCAAACACCTCAAAAATGGGTGAAGGAAGAGGTGTTGGTACCTGCATAGCCCTCACTTTCCAGGCATATCTCTTTAGGGGCTTTCAGTGTGATGCCCTTGGGCTCAAACATTGTTCTTACCTTAGCTATAGGGCAAGAAACCCCAAGAGACATTTCTAGTCATGGAAGGCTAAAGCATGTAAATTCTTTCACTCATCCCTTTTGATGTCCCTTAAGTCTTCCTCAGGTTGTACCTCTGATGACTGATCTCCTCCTCCCTCATAGCCAGCTGGGTAAGCTGCTCCCACAAACAGGCCCTATTCCTTTTCCATCAGGATGTGGCTTCTCACCAAAGATCTGTTTTCTGAGTTAAACCAGCAAATGTCCTTTGGATTGAAACGTTGTAAGAAATGAATGCATCAGGTTTAAGGCCAAGTGACCACAGGGAGGCAGGAACTGCTGCATCCCAGATGGAATGCCTGTCCTTGCCGGGCACTTGTGTCTTTGTGGCAAGGAAGAGAAGCAGGTCTTTGCAGTGAGATCACTAAGACTCATTTTCAGAAAATTTAATCAACTTCAGAGCTTGTTTGCTTTCAGAAGGATTGCTTCTACCCAAACAGTTTGCTTGGTTTCTAGTCCTCATAAAAGCAACTCTGACCAGTGACCCCCATAAAATATATTTAAATAGTTTGGATGAACAGTCTAAACTATGGGGAAAATTCCTAACTGGATCTGTGCTGAAGATGAACTGAATTTATGCTTTATATGATGTTAGGTGGCAGTGTGCCACTATGCTAAAGATCTGATATGCTTTCCAGTGCTCTAGGAACATTTGGGATATTAACCCTGGAGCTTCAGTCAGATTGCAAATTTCAATTCTACTGACCTACATTATTGCTGCAGTATTAATGCCTGCAGTAGCCTTTGTTTCTTGTCCCAAGCTTCCATTTTTTCTGAGCAGACAACCTGAGAGGCTTCATTACAGGACAGTGATTTGAAAGTACATCATTAACTATATAAAGCACTTCACAATTCTTTTAATTAAATGATGATATATGTCAGATGCTATTAGTTGATAAAAATAATTGGAAGATACAAAACAAGAAAAAGTTAGAAAATTCTCTTAAATCATTAATATAATTTGTTCAAGTTAATAGCACAATTTGCAAAAAAAACCCCAAAACAAACAAAAACCCCAATAACAAGAACAATTAAAAAAATCTCAAAACCATCTATTTTGCTCCTTATCTATTAAGTAAACCACTGCAAAATACCAAAACACACTAATAAAGCATACAATCCATCAATAGTGAGATCTAGCCTTTTTACCAATGAGGAATGTTTCACTCCTTCACACTAAGTTAAAAACACCCATATGAAGTGACTTAAATTTTGCCCAGGGTCTGCCTCATAACAGTGCCTCAGTATTTTAATTATCTCTGGCTCTGTGCATATACGTGACAATAGGATCAAGCCTTATAAGATGAGTTCTCCTTTATTTCCACTTTCCAAAAGTCACTAAACTCTGAATGAACTAAGACACCAGGATCAATTCTGCTGGGCTCTAATTTTAACACCTGAAAATAGCAATAATCAATACTGCTGAACAATCCTTGATTTTAAATTAAAAATCAAATAAAAGCAACATGAATCTTCTATCATCAGAAAGTCCCTTAGAGGAGAGAAAGAGATACAAATGGATTTTTTTAAGCTTGGCAGATTATAGGTAGGTGTAGGTGCAGAAAAGAAATGTTTTGATGCTATTTTCGACACAAACTTTCCAAAAATTACCAGCCATAAGCAGTATAGAGCAACACAGTCTTATTATTATGTCTTCAGTACATCAGATAATCTGGCCCCTTTTATACATGAAGAGTAATGAACCTTCTACTTAGGGTAATAAAAAATATCAAATTATTAGATTTGCATATTTGTTTTACTCATAGAATATCTGTAAGCAGTTACAAGTTCCTTTTATTAGAGAGATAAAGAGATGTATTAAAAAATATTTAAAACTTCACAGAATTTATATACTTTAAACAGTGAATTTCACTGGAAACACTAATTTTTTCCCCACAGAATACTGACTTTTTTTTTTTTTTAACATCTTGGATTCTTATGGAGAGACAAACACCACCTCCTTATGTTTTGAGCAACTTTGAACTTGTATGAAAAATAGATATAAATCAAGGAAAACACTGTTTACATGAAAAAAACCCATCACAGACAAAAGTGACTCATTTCTCTAATAAATATTAGGTTCCCAAAAAGGATTTTCAACTGGAATGTTTCAAAGTGGAGAAACGATTTCTTAAACTATGACTAATCAATACAGCAAAGCAGCCTCTAAGTCTCCCAGTACCAGCTAAAAATTGCTGCAGCCACATGACATGAACTGTTGGTCTGGTGTAACCTCACTCCGCCAGTTCCCATTTGATTAAAAATGTTTTGATGGGATAATTTGGTACTAGCAAAGCACATACTGGATCAGGTATTATCTGTCTGTACCACTCAGAGGTTACTCCAGACACAGCACAGCGTGTCCTCCTTCAGTCGCCGTAAGTGCACAAAGCTGGACAAGGCCTGAGTAATGCGCTTTGACTAATTCAACAGAAACGTGATCCTGCCAAACGCAGCTCAAATCAGACTTGCTGGGTGATGCAACAGCACCCAGGTCTAGTGTCAATAATTGTGAAAATGGCACAGTCACAAAGCCACCAGAAACTATTCGTCTGTCCTCGCTCACAGAACACTTCCTGAAGTAACGTGCACAGATTTGAAATTATGATTTTTGGTTCTAAAAAACATTTTTGGATACAACTGAGATTGTCTTTCTGTAAACAAGTGCGTGGCAAACCTGACTATGAGCATGTTCTGGATCAACCAAATGGAAAGAATTTTCTTAAGTGTAAAAAAAAGGAATATATCCAAATCAAGCAAACCATTTGTCCAGTCTAGTTGTTTAGGGTGGGTTTTTTCATAATAATAAATTTGTAGTAATAAATCAACCATTAGCAGTAACGATTATCTAACGACCAACATCTCAGGCCTTGTTCAAGGAAGCAACGAGGTGACAGAGTGCCAGCCCCACTGAGGGTGGTGGACTGGGTGTCTGCATTCCCTGGGCAGCTCCACAACTTGCTGCCTGCAGAGGCAGCTGCATCAGTCCACCACCAAACCTCAGGCCTGGTTTTGATAAACCGTGTTCTAAATGTCATGTGGCCAGCAAGCAAAAATTCGGATATGTGGTAAAAGATATCTTTGACCCCTCTGAAACACTTCTCATTGATGCTGTGCTTACTTTTAAGCTGATGTCTTTGCCAGCCTCTGTGGTACAGGCAGAGAGGAGTGAGGTTTACCACGTGCATTGCTCTCTGGTGAGAAGGGGCAAACGCTAACCAAAAACTATGTCTTCATTTTTGTGTCTTCTACCCACGAGATGCCCGCTATGTGGGAATGCTGAGGCTGTGAAACTGCAGTATGCAGAAAATTACATGTTAGCTATCTCCATTATAGCAGGCTGTCATCGTTCAGCACAGACCAGCCATTAATCATCCAGCAATCATTCATCCATCCTTTCGGTGAAGCATTAAACTGTGGCCCTTTCTGTCTGTCCCTGGTGATCATCCAGGTGGAAATTAGAAATCCCAGAGTGCTTTTCAAAAAGAACAGGGGCTAACCTGGCTGACCCTCAATAATAAAAGAGAAAACCTGTTTCCATTGTCCACAGCTGTGTGTAAGCTATCGCCAAGTACATAATAGGCACCACATTTACCTACACAGTCACTGCTTCTCCAGCATTTAACTCATTCATCTGTAGAGTGGTTTGGGACACCTTGAGTATGAAATATGCTTTGTGAAATCAAATTCCATTATCCCTTACAGCACGCTGACAAGCATTTGCAACCAAAAATTTCACATTGCCCCTGTGATTCAATCTTAAAAGTCTCCTCCTGGTGTAGCAATTTGCAGTAGTGCTTCACCTTCGTGCAGGGAAGTAAGTGCTCAATACACCATGAAACATATGCTAATAATGGTGGGCAAAAGTCACTTAACATGCACAAATGTTTATTGTTGATTTTCCTCTCTTTTTTCAAAAATGGATTTTCTTTGTGGTTAAAATTACGATGCTTGTGTTCTCTAGATTGGATGAAGTCTTGTTCTTTCTTTCAAAGCTTCTGCATGAAAGACCTTTAGGGACTCAGATAATCACCTTCTTAACTAGATTTGATCTGATTTTGAGGTCATTTTCATGCATTAGCTTAAAAGAATTACAACACAATTTAATAATAAATTCTGTTAATATAACTTAGCCTTGAAAAATTGCACTTACATTGAGCAAGTAATATTTTTAATGTTTTATTCACTAAAGCCCAATTCTAAAGACATTTTGATCCGTAATCACAATGTCCTTAAGCACGTCCAATTTTTCAGTGCAATGATGAAATCTAAAACCAGAAAAAACAATTGCAACATAAAGCAGTTAGGTGTCTAAGTCTCATTAGATGAGAATAGAAATCAAGTGCCTGATGCCCTTAATATTTTTACAGTTTCTAGTCAAGGGCATATAAAGTATATGATAAGTGTTAGCCGAGTCCAGGGGAAAGGGCTGTGACCTCCAGAGGTCCAATCTCATCCTATTCTCTTCTCCACTTCTGCCTGCTCACTTGCCTGCTCATGTGGGGGAATTTGCAGTACACCAACTCATTTACAGGCTTACAACAGATTTTTTGCCATTCTCACTCCTGCATTATCCAAGCGACAAATAAGCAAACAGGGAAGCAATTTGCTGGATTTTTACTTAGCCTGCAAAATTATTTTTAACCAAAGTTGCTTTATATAGAAAAAAGGAGGCACAAGCACAGCCACGTGGAGTAACACTAAATATTGGCAGAGGGGACATACCATTATGCATGCTTTGGACCACAGCTCTGAAAAATTTCATAACTCCACTTAGACTAAGGGTGAGAAAAATGTGCTATTATTCTCTCACAGCTTTGTTTCATATGAAGAGATTACATGGACTGAATTAATTTCTAATTGTTCCCTGATGTGCACTGGAAGGCAAGATGCTCATAGCAGAAGGTTCCACTGCAGAAGGTCATGTGAATTTGTGTACATGCATGTGCTTAA
This sequence comes from Lophotriccus pileatus, assembly GCA_035583135.1. Lineage (NCBI taxonomy): Eukaryota > Metazoa > Chordata > Aves > Passeriformes > Tyrannidae > Lophotriccus > Lophotriccus pileatus. Next base: position 10,707,692 of record JAWWES010000021.1, read on the forward strand.
CTTCATGGACCACTGACGTGATATTAGAAATCAAATACCATTAAGGTCTATCCAAACTGTGTGCAAAGTTGGTAAACAAATGCATTTATTGGGGTGGTGAGTGTAGCAGAACAACAACTGAAGAGTAAAAAGAATATGAATGTGGAGCATAGATATTTAACTAATTTGTTCATATAGCTTCCTTGAGCACTAAACTTCCAAGTGTGTTCTACAATGAGGGATTATTTACAACATGTGTTGTGCAATTGCACATTCCTTTTTGTCACACCCTCAGCTTAAAAAAAAAAAAAAAAAAGGACAAATGGTCCCCAAATGTAAACAGAACACATTTAAAATAGCACATAGGAAACTGGAATGACCAACAAAATGCATGAAGCCACAGAGAAGGCCAAGGTGAATTCAACACACAGATAGATGTGTGTGAAACCTCACTGAACCAACAGTTTTTGGTGTCAAAACTGCAAGTATCCTGCCTGCAAGGAGCAGAAGAAAAAGGCCTGCAACTGGCCCACTTGATACATCCCTGGTTACTTGACCAATGATTTATATCAGATGCCTAACGTATCCAGTCTCAATTTTTCTGCAATTAAGGAGGGCAGGGCAGGGCAGTGACAAACGGTTTTCCTACAGCACTTTTGGCTTTAGCTATTATCCTTTAGATATCTTTAAACTAATTCATCCCTCTCTAGAATCCCAGGTTTGGGTTGATAAATCAAGCAAGACCTGTGTGTGCTGGGAGCTGATTACAGGGTCATTCCTCAGCAGAAGTGTTTGACCATAGTTTCCCAACTTCATATTTTATCTAGCAGCTGGTGATGTATCATCACTAATCCAAATGCAAAGTATCAGGAAATAAAAGGAGGCGGCACTGTTTATAATAAATCACTGACAGGGAAAGCTTGACCTTTTCATTTCCTACAAGGTATTTCATTGTTAGACCACAGACAAACAGAATTTTTCATCTGGTGCTTAATATGCATCAGAAGAGAACAAAGGTTTATAAGGGAAGAAGAGGAGGGTACTACCTCCACTAGAGGACTCTTATCTTTCCATAGATCAAAAAGACAATGTTGTTGATAACTTTTTTTTTCTTGAGAATCTTTTATTCTTCTTATTAGACAATAATTTAATAATAAAATGCACTCCCTTATCTTTCATCCTGAAGGGACATACAGAGACTGCTAACTTTAAGATCCTTCTTTAAAATGTGTTCTTTTAAAGAAAAATGTTTTCCTCTAAAAGCAAATATAATTGACTGACCCCATAACGATGTATAAACACAAAATGATAACATCACTATTACTAATACTCAAGTTTGAAATGTGTCCCTAATATGTTACTATTGGTAATAGCAACTCTGGCTGCAGCTGGAAATGCTGTTCAGACTGGACACGTCATAAACACCTAATGAAAGGTTTCCTCTGCAAGGAGCTTCTGTTTCAGCTTTCACACAAAAAGGGTGGGACACCAAGGTACAAAACAGACATGATTTATACAATGATTTTCTTGGGGGGAGAGGGGGGGGAACAAATAAACCAAACCAAATCAAAAACAAACAAACAAACACCCCCCCCTCACAAAAGTCTGTTCAACTGAGGTACCACATAACCTGGTAGAGGATTAGGGGAAATGTTCCATTCCCCCTAACCGTCTGCCAGGTTACATGGTACCCAACAGCAAGATTCAGCAACTTGCCAAATACAGCAGCCACAGCATTTTGTTAAAAACATGACCAAAAGCACTTAAATACTTCCACAAACCCAGATGTGCAATTATAACCATGCAGAACAAACTCAGGACCACAGCAGCAAGTCTGTACCATTTCTTTTCCCGTAGAAAATCACACAGTTTCGCGTATAGGTCAGAAGTTGGCTTCAGTTCCCTTGAAAGTTGGTGAATTTCTGATGTTCTTACATAAAAAGCTCGGTTAGAAGCTTGGAAAACCTGAAGCCAACCATATTTCCTCTGTTACCAGGCACAACACGTTCATTCAGCTTCAACAGGCCTGCTACTGGAGGATCTAAACACATGCACAATTTCTGTCAGTAGTTCAGGGATTCTTTGGGTTTGTTTTTTTTCCATTCTCCCCTCTCCCCAAGAATCACACCAGAAAAGTTTTATTTGGGCCTCTAACAGACCTTTTCTTCTTGGACTTTCAGTTCACGTTCACCTGAGTTAATACTTCAAAAAGCATTAGGAGACGTTTCACTCTGTCCCACTTCGAGTTTTTATCCCAGCCTGGACACTAAGACTGCTGACAGCTGGTGTCCACAGTGGGACCAGCAACCTCACAAGTGACAAGAGGAGAGCGGAGCACTGGCCTTACTCCTACTAGCAAGTTGGAGGTTATTGTAATCCTGAGGAAGCATCAGCTCAGCTTGCTCAACAATAAAAATGATATTGCAGCAATTCCTGTGGGTTTTTCTGTTCTACTGGTAGTCTCCAGCCTCACCCTTATGGGGAACTGTCATATCTCTAGCACTAAGCTGCAAGTGGATTTTTTAATTTGCCAGCATCTTAATGTATTTTACTATCATTAGCTGCTACTTCTCCTCTCACACAAAACAGGTTTAGAAAATCTATTTTACTAAGAGCTAGTATATCTAATTTGTATGAATTTACTAAAGCTTGTCAGTCACACTAAAGCATTTAATCATCTGTGACATTAAAATAAAACACTTTAAAACCTTTGGCACAGAGTGTTCCTGTTTAGAAAGTACTGTAATAGTATTCACTCTGCTGGCATCACTGAAAAGAGCAGGAGAAATTAACTTGAACAAAATACATCATTCTCATTCCACACTGGTCAAAGTTGGAAAATCTTCAATGTTCCTTCAAAGAACAGCTTATTCCCATTGTAATGATTTGAGATGTTTTAGCCTTCTATGTACAGCAGCCATGCAGGCAGGGGGAAAGCTATTATAAAGTCAAGACTAGGGGGTTTTAGTGTAATTAGAACCCCTCACTGCCCAGAGGGAAGAAAAAAAGTAGGAAACTTTCTCTCTGCTTTTATATTACTACTGAAAAAAAAAAAATCTGAACACTTAAATTAGAGGAGTTATCTTATGGGGAATATCTTTTTGCTCTCCTATGCTGAATCTTCACTGGAGTTAGGATAGTTAGAAACTTGTCATTTAATTTCACTGCTCTCCTCCTGCCTTCCTTTTAAAAAGAGAAAAACAAATTACGATTGTCACGTTCATTTCCCTCCAAGATCCAGTCTCAAGGAACATCACCAAATGTAATGAGATGTGGTGTTACACGGTGCTAGGAGTGCATCTCACTGGGGAGCAGCAAACAGGCAGCTCTCAGCCTCCCAGAGCGGGGAGCCCTGGCATGGCCATGGATCCACGAGGGTGACAAGATGATGCCAGTGCACCAGCCTTGGGGCTCCCTGCAAGGTTAACACCTCTGCTCAGTGAGGTCACACTCTGGATTACAAGACTGATAATAGTGTGGTATGTCTTTTTAAATTTAAAAAAAAAAAAAAAAAAAAAAAAAAGAACACAAGTTTACCAGGAAGAGTAAATTGCTGTAATTTCATATGCATAAAAACACACCCTGCTAAACATACTCTGAGGTTTGCACAGCTGCCTGTGGAATACCATGAATCCTATGCAAATACATTGAAGACAATATTGCTATAGCCTGGTTTACCACTCTAATTTTCTTTCTTCATGGGCACAGTTTCTATTGTTGTTGATGGGAATTCTGTTCATGTACTAGCAAGGGAACAAATTCCTTAATTTTCAAATCTCAGTCCTACCTTTTGCAAACTAGAGTCTCCCCTCCTGCTAATTCAATTTGCCTCTCTGAGACTGTCCCCAGTAGAAGGTGAATCAATCACTTCAGGAAAGGCACCTCTGCACAACTGCTACAAGGAAGTCTCCCGAATCCTTAAGCATTAAACATGTGCAGGGTAAAAGAAAACACATTCAAGAAACATTGTGAGGAAAAAAGAAGTGCCTGGGAATCTGCCAAATTCTAAGTTACCTTAATTTGGGTATTACTATCCACAGGCCAAGACTGTAGGTGTGCATATTTCATTGAAAAAAAATTAGCAGTTGTTTGCATGTCCACTGAAATCCTTCATCATGCAACAGTAACAGCTGCAGTGGGTCCTGTGCTGAACTTTACACTCTCTTGAGAAGAATATACACAGTCCTTTTGAGGGACCTGGGTTCTCCCCTCTGATTTCCAAAGGACTTATGACAAATGAACTCATAGGTAGCTGGAAAAGAGTTGGTTTGAAACAAGGAGAATCACCCTGTTTTCTGTGGTTAAACATCCACTTTCTCTCCAGGGAGATTTTCGAGTTTTAGTTCTATAAAAGGCAACTACCATCTTTCTTCTGGGAAGGGTGCTTGTCAGGGTGACAAAACAAAGAGGCAAAGGCCAGACACAGTAGGAACTGAGCACCTGAGTTTCCTCCCAGACCACAAGCCACCCAAACACAATTAGCACGATCCAGGTGGGCAATGGAGACACCCTTCATGCAACAGCCTGTTAAGTCACACCTGCCTGTGACAGAACAGTACAGATGCTACTGGTATGCACTGTTTCAAAATGCAAAAATTCTTAGGGAATTCTTAGGGAAAAAAAGGTGCATCCAGGGCTATGAAATTGAAAATTGCTTAAGAAATTAATGAAACAAACTCATCTATGAGAGTAAGCGTCCTGAGGAAGCATTGCTGTAGAATTGGTCTGTTCTTATCCCCCCCATCATGAGATTCATGACAGATCATTCTCAGAGACAGACACTGGGGAGACAAATCTCCTGTCTGAGCAGGTATGGCAATTCTTACAACAGGGCTGCATGACCTGATTGCTTCATTTGGACATCAGGCACACGAGGGTCTGATACTAACTTCATCCATTTACCCCATTCTCATTTCCAGTCTGGTGAAGATGAAAATCCACTGTCCATTTCAGGTGTAGAACTGGGAGAGGCTGAACAGCTCTGTGGAGAAACCAGCCCTGCATCTCCCTGTCAGCTGCCCTGGGAAAACCTTCTCATTTTCCTTACCTCCAGCCCTGAAGCAAAATCAACTAATATCATGGCTGCCTACACAGCACTCCCAAAACCTTGCTGGCAATTCTTTAGAGTGCTTCTGTTGAAAAGATTTATGATTTGTTTTTCTTTTTTCCCCCCCTCCCCCCCAATAGACTCTTGTTTAATATCACTTTTTTTTTTTTGTGCCTCTTTCTCCCCACTAAAAGAAGAGGTTTTCCTTTTTCCTGCCAGGGACAACCAGAAGTGGTCCAATAGCCAGCAGTTTCTCCCCAACGTGTTGAGAGTCCCTTCCTGTTACCACAACACCCACGACAGCTGTGCCACTCCCCTCTCCCCTGTATCCTGCAAGGGGAATTCCTCCACTCTGAAATGCTTTCCTGAAATTAGGAATAATGAATACTTGGAGTTTTTTGTGCTACCTCATCTGCAGTAGTTCAAGGCCAAGCAAAGCAAAGCATGAGGACAAATGTGAAATATTATATTGGACTAATATAGTTGGAAAAATAGACAAGCCCTTCAGTACATAAATCTCTCTTTCGGTGACCTTGTGCATCCAAAGTTTGGGCTTCTTTCTGACAGTTGTTCTGGTAGACTTCTCCTTTGGGAGTTTCTTTGTTTTAATTCAACAAACAATTCAGCAAGCTTGTCAAGAATTAATTAGGTGGCTTGGGCAAAAAACCCACAACAATCTCTTACCTCTGTTTACAGCAGGCCTGTTCCAGGCTGGCTGCACCTATATTTCTGCTGCAATTCATAAAACCTCTATTAATCCACAGATTGCCTTCCCTCACAAAGCCCTAACAGCTCTCCGTGTCCTCTGCTTCTCTTTTTGGCAAAACAAAATTCAGGGAAGAAAGAAAATGATATGGTAATTAAATTCTCTCTGTGTTTTAAAGGGACAAGCGGTCTTTCTGTACTAATCTGCTCCTTGCAAATTCAAGACAAATACAAGGGAATTAATATCGTACAGTTCCTGCTAATGTACTAATTATAAATTGCTGGCTACCAAATGAAAAGTAGGAACAATAATACACAAGATGTTATTAAAAACCATTTACAGTAGCAGAAAGTTAACAATTTTTATCCAGAGGATTCTGCTATAGCAGATGGGATTACACTACAAAAATAAAATCTCCAATATAATTCTCCAATTCGGTCTTCATCAATCCTTTCAAGATTAAGAAGGTTTTAAGTCACAGTAATTTGGAAGAGGAGGGATCCAAACCTGTGGGTGCTCTCAGTACAGAGTAAACCCCAGAATTTTCCATAGGTAAACAGTGAAACTTAATTAACAGGTCAAGTGAGTGATTTGAGGGATTTTTATAACACCTGTTTCCATATGCTCAGAGGGACTATTTTCAGCAATATTTGAGAGAGCACCCATTTTGACTATGGCCAAATGCAGTAGATTAGGTAAACTGGTTTTCTGATTTCACTCTAAACACAGTTTCCCCTTCTCCATATGTTCAAATTTCTGTGGATTTTTTTTTTGTTCCTCTGCAAATACATAATAACTATGCAGAAAGCATGGAGGATTTTTATTTTTTCAACTTTGATAAAATGGAATATTGTCCTTCAGGGTGTATTATTGCTTAGAATAAAAAGGGACTGACAGCTGATAGAGGATGACACTGAAGTGTCATACCAGAAATGTCTTTAACCTGGCATACACAGCATGGAGTTAATTTCAAGGGAAGATTATTGGTTTTGTAGTGTGTAAAATTGTTTGGGGTGGATTCATCTCATCCTATCTCTAGGATTCAGCCCTAGGACCTTCAGACCCTTCAATCCCTCAAGGCTGCAAAGATTTAAAGTTTCTTGGGCTGGAAGTTTTGAGGGACTGGCTCTACTGAACACAGAACTGACAACACAGCAGAATAAGCCGAGATGTCTCGAATCTGCTGACCTAGATCTACCTCTCTGATGCTGCAAAGACTAGGAAAACCCTTTAAAAAGTCTTCATCTCCTCTAGCATATAGAGAAAAATTTTTACCTTATTATTAAAAAAGATGATGAGTTCTGTTCTCAGCATCTTGTCGTCAAAGTTCATGTATGAACATTGAAGTGAAGAAAATATAGAGCAGGAGAAACAAGCATGTAATGCAAGAGCCATGTGAGATCAGCAAAGCTACACCTTTGTAAGAATATATTTATTAAAAAAACACATGTGCACTGTGAATTTTACCTAATCAGCCCCTAATAGCAGGTAAAAGGATTCTCAGCCGTTATCCCATTTTTTGCTTATCTTAGTAAGAGCATTTCTGCTTGTGTTGTACACATTCTAAAGGTAAGATCAGGAGCACTCCCAGGAAAGTGCTCCAGAAGGTATTAAGACCGTCCCCAGCACTGAGAGACTGATACATTTCCTGGAAAATGTTGCTTTGGATTATTTGTACTCCATACACTCTTATGTTGTAAATAGAACTTTCCACCTAGACTACATCTCCCACTCTGCAACAGGGCCTCATCATTCACAGTGAGAAAACAATAAAGCATCATGCAAAACATCTGACCAGGAGATCTAATCACTAAAGGAAAGTATGAAACCACGAAATATCCATTGCTGTAGGATATTACTGCAGCTTTTCTAACTAAAGGCTTCTGGGTTCAGCTGCTCATCCCTTCCCCTGCCACCAAAAAAACCCCCAAAGTTCTACTTTTTTGTCTATTTATTGCTGGTTTGGAAAATTTCTTGCCTGATCAGTGCTTACACAGATCTTTATAAGTGTAAATGATGCTACTGAAATCAGGAAAGCACACACGTTTCTGTGTCTTTTAATGTGACTGCCAAATCAAGTTCACAACCACTCAGCACACAAAATAAAGACACATGGAATTAAATTCATTGTGTTCAATCAGTAAAAAGTGAACTCAAATTAATTATGCAGACTTTAAAAAACACATTTAGGGATATGATTTGTTCAGAGAGGTAGGTTTTGCACACTACCTGAATCTGAGAACACATAAAACATTCATTTCATTTTCTGGTATGTGCTAGTTTAGTACAATACACTCAGCCATAGTGATGTACCTAACAATTTTATGGTCTTGTATGATTCATGCTGCAAAGGATACCATGCCACACTGAAACCTTTTTATTATCAATCACTTGGAAACACAACCTTGAAGACTGGCATTAATTAAGAGCAAGAGGATTTACAAATGCTTCTCCTTCATTCGCTGAATATAAATATTCATGGTAGAACCTATGGATCACTTCTTGAAGTAAAAATTGATCTTGGAAAATAAGAATTTGTAAAGGAAAGAGATGCATAATTATGAAAGGCTGTCTTCAAACCTTACACCTGGAACGCCTTATAACAATAATTCTATCCTTTTTGTGACAACAAAAATACTGGAATAATTATGGAAATATAACAAAGGTGACCATGAATTTAAATTCCTTGTTAAAATTAGTTTTAAGAATAAAAAGGATTACATTTCTATTTACTTTCTTTTTTTTCTTTACCAATTGCTTTTTCTCTGGCTCTGTCTCAGTCCAGCAGGTCTGTCACCACTCATATGCACATTTACATCCCCATTACCCGGTTTTCATGCCAATATTGCTGCCACTTCTATCTGTACATCTTCCTGGGCAAATCTTACAGGTTTTCCCTACATATATTCCACGTTAGGCATTAGCCATACCTAAAGTATTTGGTTTTCATTTGTATTTATGTTCCCAACTCTCTTTGTGTAACTAATGATGGGAAATGCACGCATCTTTAACACACATTAAAATGAACACACGCAACTAATGTGTTACCTGCTTGAAAACCTATTACTTGTTTAAATTTTTATTATTCCAAAGCACAATAAGTAATATATACATGAAAAAATGGCATATGGAGTAATAATAAATGCATACCTCACCTCAGGTATGGGAAAATAATTCATTTATTAAAAAAAGATTAAGTACAGCAAATAAAAAGATTGGCAGCAACTAGTGATGCCTGTTGTGAGGAACTCCTTCCTGCAAAGAGGCTATAACTTGTCAGACTGAAGAAAGACAAACACTTTGCTAACTATAGATCAGAAGAAAGCACGGAAATTCAAAGTTCTTCCTAGCTTTAAATAATAAAAGAAAACTACGTTTCAACTATGGTATTTTCTAGGTCATCAGGAGACAAATGTTTTTCATTTAACAAGTCCATAAGTAAATAAAACTGCTCCTGCTGATAAACTGGGGGCAAAATGACTGAAAACATTGTCTCCACGACTGTCCTGAAGGTAAGTGAACAATTTGAACTTGTCCACACTTGATTTCTCCAAGTTTAAAATCTGCCAGCTAACAACTGGTAAAGAACACTGATAAAAATCAAACAAAACTGACTTCTTAGTTACTTTGATTTTTTTTCTCCTCTTTTAATGTTGCTGACAAGATTAGTAGATGATGCAAAAATGTTTCTGTCTCTTCAACCCCCTTGTTGATTCTATTTTGTCTTTATTATTTTGTTCTAACACACATGCCCCAGCTTCTGGAGTTCATCAGCCTAAAACACCATTTAGTATCTTCTGTTTTCAGATGAGCTCTTATTAACCTAACCCATGCAGTGAATAATGTGCATGCACAGTGTGTTATTAAATACAACTATATTCAGTGCTTTCATGTATGAATTCTGCTTGGGAGAAAAATTGCCATGCTGCTGGACAGCATATTTGAATTTTCTTCCCTATCACAATTATTTATTATTTCTATTAGCTAATGTTGTTTTACTCCTAATTATGGGTAATTAGATGATGAGTTGTCAGCACAATCCATTCACTTAGAAGCTTCTACATTTAATTAACTCAAGATGGTTTTGAACATTTAAATGTCAAAACAACACTTAGAAAACAGAACATTAACATGTTGTTCATTGAACTGTACATTATAGAATGTGACTTAAAGAACCAAAGGTTTCAGTGTGATGACAGCTCTCAAATTCTGCTTGTAGGGAGTCCAAATTTGCTGTACATTTTGACAGCTTTACTACAACGGCTTTGGGCTTAGCAGGTCACCTGTTACAGACCTTCAGGGCTGATCTGAGAATGCAAGGGGAGCTGGTGGATAACAGAAAAACACCCTTGACAGAATCAGCCTCTAGGAAACCTGCAACTTCAATCTCCACCTGTTTTAATGGGTTCAGCACAAGGATTGCTCCTCTCAACAAAAACTGGGAAAGGAAGGTAGAACCAAACGCATTGTCCTCCGAAGAATGGCTCTAGACAGAGAAGGTTTAAGGTGGCAGGGCCTGCACAACCATGTTTATTCTGGACTATGTGATAAGAGGCAATAAATGTGCCTGCTTCTGTCAGTTTTTATACAGTTCTGCAAGAAGATGGTCAGAGTTAGTCAGGAGAAGGCTGATGGGAAGTTTCAGAAAAAGAAAGACTCTACCCCACCTACAGTTTTGTGTGTAATATTACTACTGCTGAAAAAGCATCCCTGACAGCCTGAAAAACTGTTGCAAAAGCTGAAACTGTTGGATATTTACAATGAAGTTCATCATTCTGTTTTAACTTATCTTTTGAAAATAATCATTAAACAACCTACCTGACCATCTTAACATAAGGTTTCTTCTAATAACATAGGAAACCACAACACAGTCTTACAAAGCCTAGCAACTAATGAACATGCTAGTGTAGTTTTCTGTTCCTGGCAACAGTCTCAATCTCTCTCTCTCTCTCCTCAAGGGCTCACAAGCTTGCAGTGGAAGAATGGGGTGAAGGATGCCCGAGCAGCCCATTGTTCCACCAGGCACTTTAATGTTCATGAAGAATAGATACAAACAGGGATTTGGCCTTATGAGCATTCCTGGTGGGAGAAGAGCTCATGTCCCTTCATGAGTTTGAAAACTGGGAACATCTTCCTTTCCTAAGATACCCCAACCTTGCAAGGTACTGAGCCCAGGTTGGCAAATTCTGAGTTAATCTTGATTCCCACAGTGACCACATGTAAGGATTGTCTGAGATAGTATCTGATGAGGAGTTATGCTTTCCTCTTATCATCAGGACTTTTGGAAGGAGGCTTGAAAAGACTTGAAAGCTTTCTAGCTCGCTCAAATCCATCTAGATCACTGGATGAAGGCAGATTCTTGCATGGTGAGCTTGAAGGGTACACATTAGAAAATGGTGGCTTTAAAGGTACCTTTTTCCAGCCTAAAACCTATAATTGTAAGAGATTTCTTTGCTAAAGATTTAGAAATGATGGGATCCATCCTTCTCTATCAAAATTTCAAACTGTTCTCCAGGGTCAGAACCTCTGGCACTGGGAAAGGGCTTTGTGACTGAATCTAATCTATGGTCATCCTTCAGTGGATACATGCATTTGCTTAAATTTCTCACAGAATCCCCATGGCCATCCAGATGCAGCTTTACAATGCTGAACAAAGCAGCAAAACAAAAATACAAGTCACCAGGTGTATTTCCAGCAGTAAGTCAAGTCATACATATTTCAATTCACATGGCGTTTGCTCTTTCACATCTCTGAAAGTTATCCTGCTTTTCGCTCTGACAAGCTGTCATTGTTTCTAGTAATGCATTTTTGTTTCAGTGTTGGGAGACTTTTCATTACCTTCTGTATCAGAAGAACTGTTTTCCTTAGTACATATCCCAAAGGCCCGAGTGAAAGAATGCTGCCTGCTTGCTTTAGTACCAAAGCTAGAACTTGAGAGTCAGCACAAATGACAATAAAAGGAAATTATTGAGAATTTGGGGTGTCTCATACCAAGTAGACAGAATAACTTTAGGGCCTATAAAATAAACACAATTTCCTTCTGTTGTACAGTAGGCATTATTCATTACCAGTATGGTTTTGTTGTGGCTGTGCTGTGTTCTGGTACTGAGCATCAACAACATGACAGAAATGTTTCAGCTTTTCTATTCTCTTTCTACAAATGTGAATGTAACAGTAAAGCCAAATGACAGGTACTCCCACACTTACTGGTATTCACTCAGTCAGGCACAGTTTGAACAGCATGGTGCCCAGATGAAGCTGCGTAAGCCAGCACCTATTAGCTGCTTCCTTTGATTCTCCTGCTACTGCTCAGACACAGTGCAGGGTGTTGCAAAGGATAAGCAGCACTAAAAACAGACAAAAATATTATTATCCCAAACAAAGGTCAATAAGGTACTCTGAAGACTTTTTCTGTTTCACTTTCTGGATTTTAGAACAAACCATCTTGTCAAGATCTCAATGGTTTCCCTGAGCCTGAAAGATAATTCAGGATCTCTGTATAGTTTGAGAAAGTTTTTTAAAAAATGCAGCATGCAGTGTGGCATTTTGAAGCCTCTTTTACAGAACTGGAAGGTAAAGAAGCAAAGTAATCACAATGAATGCCTTTTACTGTTCTTATTCTTTTCCTCGCCATTCCTAAATTCCTTTCTATTACCAACACAATTTTCAAAGCTTTAAAAAGTTCACTTTAAAAAGTTAATGTGAAGATATGGCAGAACTGGGGATGCTACTTCTGCCTCTCCTCAAACCAACAATTCTTTACATATTGTTTTCACTTCCTGAGAGTGTCCAGAATAAGCTGGGACAGCAAGATCAGTTTGCAGCTGTGCTGTTCACGACTGTGCATTTTGTTTCCTCATGATAGTTACACTCCAGATTCTTACACACAAACACGCTATTTTTCAAATAATGAATTCAGAAAGTTAAAATGTGTGTCCTACAGGCTATGAGTGAATCTGTACACATATATATGATCACATATAGAGGAAATCTTGGGAAACTCATGTAGTTTCTGGCTGCGCACTATGAAGTTCTGTGCTGTATAGTTGGACATGCCAAAAGTTGAACTTTTGGTAAGACTAAAATAAATTAAAAATAAATGCAGAAATTCTCAGAGGTTGGTATGTGACTTGGAGAGCCTTAAATGGCCAATGAATTTCATCTTGCAGAGTTACTATGCTATAATTGCATGGTTATGAACTTTTACTAGTTGACTGCTCCCTTCCAAACTGCCCATTTTTAAAATCATCAGAGGCCTTTCTCCGCTCACAGTGAAGCCAAAGGCTTTGTTCCAACTGCTGCTCCTGGCAAGTGGGGCAGGACTACAACCAACAGTGCACACTACAAGCAGAGGAAAGGTCTGTGAAGAAAGGAGTCCGGCTGCTCCCACTGAAAATCCGCACCTAAAATTATCTTTCTTTTCATCCATGGTGTCCTGGATGCTAACGAAACAACAACAACAAAAAACCACACCAACCTATGGTGCAGGTTTGACAAGAGTCAGGGTAATGCAGAATACCCTCTTCTTCAATTTTGAGGCATGTTAGGACAGCATTCACTGTATTTCTCTAACACTAATACATTTGACTGAAGTAATCCTTCAGGCAGGCACCAATTTCTCATCCATAAGAGAGACATGGAGTCCTGCTCTTGCCTGAAATATTTTCAATCTTTCAGAACATAACCACATGCATAAGTAATAACTGTGAATATGTTTTAGCAGTCCCCTCATCTCAGTGAAGTATATATAAGTGGCATCAAAGTACTGGATATTTCTACTCTGCAATACTTATGTAAATCATTACTATTTTGGACACAGTTCTCTGTTAGCACCAACATTTGTGGCTTGCAAAAAGCTTTATTCTACGCTTATGCTTGGCATTCCTACCAGAATTATAATACTGAGAAATCATCATAGACATCTAAAGGGGCTTGTGCATGAAGTTCCTGCTCCCTTAAATGCTGCTTAAGCCAGAATGACTAATGGTCTTTTTCAAGGATGACTAGATTTATACATCTTCCCTGTGAACTCAATGCTCCCATGAAGCCAAGAAACCTTTTATTAAAATACCAGCTATATATCTACGTTTCACCCTCAATACCAGCAGAACTAAGATTTCTATGGGGCAGAACACTTCCCAGCAGATCAAACTGCAAAAACAGCAAACCAGGAATGACTGAGAATCACAATACACAAAACTGGCGCTGCACTTCCAAAAATAAATTCCAGTTCCAACCCTCCCCTTTCATTCCCACAATCAAATACAGGTGCAGCTGTACAACAGTAATCAATGGCGGATACAGACAGATGTGCAACTCTCCAATTTGCAAACAAAGGACGCACATGTCAGTAGCATGGACAGCCACATCTTCACTTCAAAGAGTTTAGGACTGTATCTTGGCAGACAAAAACATACATGTGTTTGGGAGGCTCAACAGTGCAAGAAATGATCATATGTTCACTAATCAAAATCCAACTGGGGCCTTCTTTGACAATTCGGCCCTAAATATTAAGCAGTGCCTGGGGGCTGATTAAAACTGACCTCTCCGGGGCATAGATCATGCAACACTAAGAAAACAAGCTGAAGAAACAGAAGCAGAGACTGCTGTTCCCTGCATCTTTATTGGTATGAAAATTCTTAAGACGCCAAACAAGGGGGGTGTTCAGGGGGAGATGTTAATATCTGAGGAGGGAGATCAAAAGCAGTTAACGTTCCTGGCACTGCACTGTGGCATGTGTATCTTTATACTTCTAAACTTACAGTAAAAAAAAAAAAAAAAAAAGAAAAAGGAAAAAGAAACATTTCTTTGTTAAATCAAATATTGCCACATGTTACTCATTTTAAGTTTGCTGTCCTAAGATCCAACTTAATTTAGTCTGCATTGAACATTTCTGATCTGAACATTTAATGTGGCAATGTTTTGCTCTGCCAGGAATATTATCTGAATGTTAAACATGAACTCAATTTATTCATCAGGATATGGCAAGCATGATACCAAAGGTCATTTTGTTTATATTGTCCTCCAACTCCGTAACTTACGGCCTGTTTCTTTCATCTTCCAACCTCAGAACCCTCAACGTTATTGGATGTTACAGTGTGGGGAAAAGAACTGGATTCTTTTTTTTTTTCCCTTAGCATTTTTATTTGGAACTGGAGGGAAGGAAACAGCCTTGTTCAGCAGCAAGGAAAAGCACAGAAACATGCAACACATCTGCTCCACTGTGGACTGGTAACAGATATGCAAGATAAGGTTGCCCTGGCATGAAGGATGCATAAGAAGCAGTTTGCGTTACACCTTAATATTCACAAGGCAATTATAGCTTTTTGATTCTTTAAGTAGTTGCTGATCTCAGTCACATCAGAATAAAACCACAACCACCACAACCACATTTTCCATGCAAAACACATCCACAGATTCCTCACAGAACCCGTGAGCCAAATTCTGATACTAATTACACTGGAAGAACTTTGTAGTAGAATAACATGCATATGCAGCTCTGCTGTTCAAAACTGTACCTACAGCAGTAAGACCAGCTTAGAAACTGGTACCTGTTCTTCAGAAAGCATCATACATTGCTCATATTATTAGCTAATATGATTTCAACACTGAAAATGCTTGTCCCTCCTCCCCTCAACATCTTGAACCAAAAAGAATAAAACTATACAAACTCATAGGGAAGGTAGATGAAAGAAATGTGAACAGAAATATCTTTACTATTTCTCATTACTTCTAAAGAGTTATTAGAGGAGTTCACCCCACTTGCTGATGACTCACTGTTAATCACTTATTGTGTTCAGATGTGAAATTTTCTTTTGCTTTATTGAAGAGTCATTCCCCTGCTATTATATTGAATTTCTAGCACTTTCACAGACTCACATATCAGATATCACAAAAGAAATATCCATCTGCTAATGCACTGTCAATAAAATCTGGGGAAACCAAACTGATTATTGGTGCTTAGGCTTTTCAAATCCAGGCCACAGAATCATTCAATATGTTATTGATACTTCCCATCAAAACACTTCTCTGTGCACTATAAATGTGAGACTGAAGAAAAATGTCTCAAACTTTACCAGAAGGGGCACCTTTACAGAAAACCCTGAGGAAAGCACCCTAATGCCCCAAGGGGGTCACACCCAGAAACGCTGCACTGAAAGATGAACAGGTGACATGGTGTAGACATTCAAAAGTTCAAAAGGATCAAATCCAGTGCAAGGCACCCCCCAAAAATCTGACCACCCCATCTAAATGTCAAGCTGATCCAGAAAGGCATTTTCATAACAGTGGAATTCTCCAAAACTTGCAGCTCTAAATGATGGCAATCCTGCCAAAAGCATCAGGCATTGGACTATCTCTACTTTCGTAACCTTAGCCCTGATTCCAGTGATGGCAGAACCAAGCCTTAATCCTCCTCACAGAATACACCTATGATGACAATTTAGAACATTAAGGTTGTAATTTAAGTGTGTGTACTAGTAGATCCCACAGTTCTATTTCTCCTCAATCATACATATTTTATGCAAGTAGTTAGTGACCTCAGCAGTTAATTCTATTCATTCAGAGCCTTCTATTTTTTAAATTTTACAGATACAGCCACCTTGAGTCTAATAATTACAAAGATTTTCTTTTTTTATTGACAGACAGACATACACACAAGTGTGTTAATTGACAGAGTACCTTACCTCCATAATGCATTCTTATGTTTTATATACAGGTAAGCTTCAAGAGTGCATTTCTTAATCTAATGAAATATTTATCAGATCTGAGATCTAAAGTGTACATATTCAATTTTTTATGCACACCTTTACATGATTCATGAAATTCACCCATAATGTGAGTTCTTTTCATTAAATTTTGTTTTTATGTATCATTGTTACCCTTTTCTTTTTAACAACCAGATTTATATTAGACTGACAAATATCATTCAGGTATCTTTGAACAAAGTAGCTCTTACCTTTTGATAGAAATCATGAAGCTCTGGGTCCTGAGGTAGATTTCTCTGTAAATAAACAAAAAGAAAAGAACTAAATTCAGGATAATGCTAATTTTGCAGTGAAAAACAGTGTGTTACATTACATGGGCTAGTTTCTTTATTAAAGTTTATGAATATGTTCAGACACAGCCAGTGCTATGTGGAATAACGCAGATTAAAATGAATATTCTGAGTGTATATAAAAATGTACTGTCTCAACCCAAAATGGACTTTGGAGTGAAGATTGTTTGGTTTCTCAGTCAAATTGTGCTGTCATACATCTTAAAGGGCAGCTGGATTGTCAAGCAAAAGCACACTCCTGTAAACCAAAATTTAGTCTTGCATTAGAGGTACAAGGGAGTACTGGTGAGAAATACTTTGGCTGTTTATATATATATATATATATATGTGTGTTGTGGGTTTTGTGTGCTTGCTTTTATTTGCAGCTCTGCAGCAATGTAGGTAAGACACAGGCTTTTATCATTTTACAGAGCACAGCGTGGAAGGTGGGCATATGGGCACTACCCTGGACACAGCACAGAGCACTGTGACCTCTGCCCCTCCAGCAGCAGAAACTGGCCCAGAGCTCGAGGGGTTTGTTTTGGGGGGCCTCTGGCTCCACATCCCTCCACGCTACTCAGTGCCTTTGCACTTGCTGAGGTTGTAGTGAAGTGCCCTCCATCCCTTAACAAATATTCCTTCATCTGCCTCAAGAAACAACTGCCCAATTCACCCATTTTACTTGTGATCTGAAAATCACAACCACCGTGAACACATTTTATTCCACTAGAAAACACGTAGATGTCATAACACATTGGTACCCTGCAAGCCAGATACAAAGACATTTCACAGTGTTCAGCCAGCATTCTTAAGAGGGCAATGCATTTAGTTATAGAAACTATATAATAGATAGCTGACATCCCACCTTAGCCCCTCTGTATTGCCTTTTTTTGGATACACAACCTTTGGTTCTGCACACTAACACATCTCTGAGGTACTCTCAACTCATACCAACTCAGCAGAAGACAAGGGCTTGACACTTTATATAACCTCAGCCTCAAAAATGGAAGTAACAAAGAAAAGTTTACAATGTCATTTTTCAAACTCTGCTAAATAGCACAGAACTGCAGATATTACATTACAGACTCTCAAAATCATAGGGAAAATGCTTTAAGTTTCTAAACCATTTGAGGCACCAAATTGCACTACTTAATGCTAACTGCACATTGTATTTATTTTTGTTAAGAAATACTTTTAAGTACTAACCCCAGCTACTGACCCTGTACGTGAACTAATTCCTCAACTAACATCTGAATCACTTTTTCTTTCCCTTAATTTCAGTGGGAGGAAAAGAAAATCCAAACACTATCCCTCTTTCCTTCATCGTTAAGATCAACATTGTCTCATACGCAAGTTTTAGGCAGAAGACAGAACGTCTCTACTGTGAAAATGGTGTAGAAAATAATTCTTAGGCTGGAAAGTTAATTGAAGTTTAAAACCAGCAAAAGAATTCTGGCTTTTAATACCAACTCCTATATACAAAAATGCATATTGTACACACGTGTATACACACAGCGTGTATGGCTGTATATGTTTTATATGTATGTTCCACTTTATACAGTAGTCAACTGGATGAGATCAGGACTTTATTTTTCCTTGCAAAAGTTACTGTCACAAATACTATAAAATATTATTGCCATAATTCCAGTGACAGGACTATCTGTGCAGTCAGCAATTTCAGTTCTGTTTATGGTCCAGAACATATATAGTATTTTTACAATTATAACAAAAAAATAAAAGAGAACTGTTCAACAGCTGAAAACACTGTAAACACTAAGGCCAACTACTTGAAAGAACACAAAGTGACTGCAAGATTAGTTTCCCTTGAAGTTTTCCTCTAGAGCCTTGTAATCTAGCATGCCAAGCAATACTTCTGAGGAAAGGCTCCAAATCACTAGATTTTTCAGCATCACTAAACCTTCATAAAACACAGTCCCATACTACTTTTAGTTACATTGTTAAGTTAACCACAACTCCTAGGCATGCTTAAAAAAAATAAAAAATTAAAATAACCTAATTGTTCAGTGGTTTCATTTGCCCACTTGGTCAGGATTTCCCGAACTTGCACAAAAGCTTCTTGTTATCTCTATCAAATGAGCTTGTTGGCTTTCAACAGCTAACGGAGTTTCAGAAGAAAGATTGTCCTGAACCTCTACTCAGAGACTAGGAAGCTACACTGGTCTGGAAAAAAGCATAAAGCATTCCTTCAGCTGAGCATGCATGCTGGTGGCTGGACTAAACTGTTTCCCCAGTTAAATATCAGTGTTGATAGCTCAGCCTCCAGGAAACTCTGTCATTGTGCCATCAGAGAAAACTGACATTGATTCCCTCCTGCAGCTCTCATTAGTGAGGCCAAAGGCAGAAAGAGAACCTGACTTACTCTCACTCTCCAAAAGAAAGGATCACCACAGAGGTGTCCTTCATGTGGGAGCACAGGGCAACCAGCCTGGTGTGTAAGTCATGTTTTAGATTCATTTAGAGAAAGGAACAGATCCAACAAGAGATGCTGCCACTCTCCCGCTAGTTCAAAGCAAAAAAAGCACTTAAACAATTCATGGTTTATAACAACGCAGATCACAAAGAATAAAAGAAAATAAATGTTACATAAATCATTTAATCTCTTTCCCATTTCAGTTCATTAACAGCTTCAAAAATAAATCAAAATAACTTTGCCAAAAAACCAGAAAGCTGGGATAATTAGATTTGTGCAGCAACTTACTGTGCTAGCATTCCAAGACGTCTTGAAAAGCACACCAACAAATTTTTGGCTAAAGGCATTACTAGAAAGAATCCTTTTCCTTTGAAAAAATGGCTTCGGGGACAAGTAGCCCAGCCTGAGCTGCTCCAAATGTGACTCCATGCTGTATTTTCTCTTTCTCAATTCTAAAACCAAACACATGGTGCAGTCAAGGTGAGTACCCAGGGTAACAAATCAGAGGAGCTGAGCATCTGAAGTGACCAGGGCATAGAACCTGGGCACAGGCCACACTGCTTTTACAGCAGTCAGGAAGGCAAGAGAGTACAGATGTTATGCTTTCACTTATCCTAGAGAAGGGAACCATGCAGCAAGTGAAACCTGCTGGACTCAACACTTACTCACAGCCCTGGAGACTATGGATCAGCTTTGGGGTTTTTGTACTTTAAAGCCAGAGCAGATTCTTACAAGTTCAGTAGAGCTGTGAGGAAGAGAAGCTTAGGTATGCCCCAATGAGCAGCTACACACTTTAGCAAGTTGCTACATCCTGTACACTATATAATATTTATACATCTTAGCATTTTTTAACTTTTCAGAAATTTCTACCAATGAAATTTTTACCAATTTTTCTGCATCCACACAAAGCTTCTTTGTTATTTGATTACTAAAAGATTATTTCTTTTCTGAATAGGTACCAGTATAGTCTATGAAAACTAATGGTTTTTTTCTAAACGTGAAAAATCGTGAGCACATCCTAATGCCAAAGTTGCTTTTCTAGTTTACTAACAAAAGACAGGAGACAATGGAGGAAATATGAGTGGAGCTGGGAGGTGTGTCAAAGCCTCATAAAATTTATGGTGTGACTTTTTTACAGAATGTAACAGTTTTTATTGAAGTTAAATTCCTGAATTCACTAGATTAAATACTAGCTTCAAGTTAAGATTTTTTTGTATGCTTAAAATCTTACTTAAAGGTTGGAGAAAGAACTGCAAAAGTTCACCTTGAAATTTAATTTCTCTTAGACATAATTTCCAGGAACAAAATTCAGAACAGTGGAGATGCCAATGGCCGTGAGAATCTGAATATAAAAAACTCTCCATCCCTAAATAGACATTCAATATGCACACCTGTATTTCCAGGATGATGGCTTTCTCATTTGCTAGTGCAGTACCATTGGCTCAAGGTTCAACTCAATCATCCCCAGGTAGGTTCCTTGCACACATTATCACATCTTCCAGGATTACAAACTATATCCCAAGAGATGAACCAGTTTTAAAATTGTCACAACACTGTCAACTTTGGTAGACTGGAGGAAAAGACAGGAATAATGGTCCAGAATCTGAGCCAACATGTCAAGCCATGGGGTTCAAGAACTTTTCTGAGAACACTTGAAAATCCCACGTGCTTTTGTCTACGTTGTCTATGAGGCAAGATGATATCACTGCTATTTCACAAGACTGAATGAACACTGAAATATTGCAAAAATGGGTTGTCTGGTAAGTATCTAGTATCAAGTGATATAAAATGGTAAGAAAATATAAGATGCAAAAACAAGCATTAGAACAACTAGAGCCCAGCAAGCAGAAACAGATGGAAATTGCTATTCAGAGACTAGAAAAGCCATCAATAAACTCTCCTGGAGAGGGAGCCTATAAAGATAGTCACAAGATTTCCTTTGGGGAAAAGATACCAGAAAGGCAAATGAAAATAAAATGAAAGTAAAACCCAAACCAGCAAAAACACTCAAGCAAGTTCAAGATGAAAAGTCTTCAATCTAAACCTACTAATGGTTCGACAGAGTCCCCAAAAACACAACCCAGATACAGCCATTTGTGCAGCATTCTCTAGAACAAGATATTTTATCATTCAAGGTGATTAAAAAAAGCCCTACCTTTGTCATGTGCAGTCTCAGAGCATGCAAGAGAATATTACTTCTGATATTTTGCTGGAAACAAGGCAGCAGTAGTGCCAAATGAAGCCAAGACCCAGAGGGTATGGCAGGGCCAGCTTGCATGTGTCCTGCTTTCAACTATTTGGCCTTATGCTTTGTTGGTTGCCTTTGTACACTGTCAAATTCTGAGTAAGTGGAGTTGCCCTTTACTGTTACAAAATAAGTTAAGTTTGTACTTTTCAGGCATCAAGCACTATAGAATAAATCTGACATGCAAGAGGGACGAATAATACAAGAACCAATCGCTTTTAAGCACCAGACTTCCAAGAGTTGCCACTGAAGGATCATGTCATGCATTTCTCACAAGTATTCAGCTGCCTGCATAAGTTTCTGAAGGGATTCACTAACTGAAAATCACTGTTTAGGTAGTAATTATTAGTCTCTTGGGCTTGAACCTAACCAAAGAGCAGAAAAAACATCATGTGATTTAGATGACCAACCATTTACAGGCAAGAACTACCTATTAAATGATATTTATAGTCATTCATTAAAAATCCACAGGCTGAACTTTGTTCCCTAATTATATTGCAAATACTTACACAATCATGAATACAGCTGTAGAAATCAGAATGATGCATGAAGAAGGAAAAATTCTAAATGCATCATATAAATCACATACAATACCTAAATTGACTATCATTATGTACAACCCTATATTTAGCAGTTAAAACTATTGCTCTTACCTTGTTTGTACCTGTCTCTTATCAGGAATAATAGTCTCTCAACACTTTTGCACATTAGTTTTACAGACTAAAGCTGAGACAGATGATACAATTTCCTCAAGCAAAACACAACAGTGGAGCCAGGGACGAGCTTAGATGTCTTAATTTTCAGTTCAGGAATTATTCCAGGCTTCATTTTTTCATTCTATGTTGAAGATAGATGTTACAAAAATAACTTATGCTGCTTTAGGTTTATTTTTTGAATTTCTGTGGAATGGTATTTTTTATTTGGGAAGTGAAATGAATACAATGTAATCCTTGAAATAAATCCTGACATTGAAATTATGCTTGGAAAAAGGAACCCTAACCTAGTATTTGCACAGGCAATGAATTCAAATTTCAAAATAGCAAATTTCAGCAAAATAAATTGGAAAAGTTTAACTAGACAATTTTTCTGTTTGAAAGATCAGTTTTGAACCTCTAACTTTCCTCAAAGGAACATGTTTTCAAGAATATTCTTGTCCATTACGGGTGTGCAAATACTTTGTTTCTTTTAACAGAAGTTTAGGCAGCAAACTTATTCAAGAAGCTGTTCCCCCTCATCTCAAAAAAATGGACAGTGTTTTAAGAGAGATACTTGGTGACTTTCTCACAGTTTTTAACTTTGGGGAATATGGGAATAAAGAGCAAGTCTCATTAGCCACTCACAAAAACCCCAAATATATGGGTACTTTAAATGCAAAATTTCTGCGCAGTGCACATGTTATAAAGCACAGAAACAAGCACTCAACACCCCCAAAACAATGCTGCTGTGGCAAGAGAAGCACACCTGAGGAGGAAGGCAGGAGCTTCTGGGAGATTCAAGCTTGTCTTCACCAGGAACAGCTCTATAAAACCAGCTCCTTCTGCTGCTGCCTGCCCTTCTGCTTCTCCGACTGGGGACAGCAGAGCACCCTGCCACTCACTGCTAACCCAAACTGAATTCCATGTCTACAATGTGAACTTATTCCCCCATTTTAATAGGCCTTTCGTGGTTAAAGGAGATATATAACCAGGATGACAATCCACGAGACAGAATGAATTTATGAAGACAGAATTACTGAGTCAGGGCAAGAAAACATCTTTTGGAATTGCCTCAGATTCTAATATTTTTCCTCAATAACTTTGCCAAGCAATAATGGAGAAAAAACAAACCACAGTCTGGTTTCTGGGTGGCTAAAGTGGTTATATCCTGGGCATAAAATACCAAACAAAACTATCTTTTAATAAAAAACTTTCCTTCAAATGTAAAATTGATACCTTTTTCTGGTTTATGGATAATTTAGCTTGATTACTATAATTGTCAGAAAAATGCTGAAATATAACTCTCCTCTTCTTTAAACAAAGATTGTCTTACATGCTTGGGATCAATCCATCGACTCTTTTGCACTGGTGGAATAACTCAGAGGGTGAAGTTTTAAAGAGACCCAGAAATTTGCCTGTCCTGACACACTAAGGAGCATGACATTCCCTATGATTGCTCCGTACAGGCAAGGTAAAATGAGCAAGAAGCCAACAGCTCCCAAAGCATTTCCCAGCTAAGGCAGGGAGGCACACGGTGCTAGGCCTTGGCTGCAGGTGCAAAAGAAGCATGTGGGACTTTTTGGAGGCATAGG
Organism: Lophotriccus pileatus; assembly: GCA_035583135.1. NCBI lineage: Eukaryota > Metazoa > Chordata > Aves > Passeriformes > Tyrannidae > Lophotriccus > Lophotriccus pileatus. Next base: position 10,731,422 of record JAWWES010000021.1, read on the forward strand.
GAGTTCAGGACATGATGTTGTCCCCCCTGGAAGCAGGCTGCCTCCAGCCACGCTCCTAAGTCAAAATACCTCAAACCACTTCACCGCTCCCTTGCTCACCACCCCCAAGCACAGCTTACACACTGTAAGATGCAATTTTATCTGTGTGATTGTTTCCCAGGGAAAATGAATTCTTTGTATGGTTCCTTGAAAACATACACAAGACCCTAACACAGAAAATATTGACACTTTTCATTATCCTGAAGTTAACTTTAATACCTAAGTGGTTCCCATTAAAACAAGGACAGCATTAAATGCTGTGCACCGACAAATGCATTGGCCACTGAAATTAGATCATCTAGTAAAGAGACAGACCATGCTCAGCCCTAATTTTCTAGATTTAGAGCCCTTCGGTAACTAAAACGAAACTGTCTTTTTCTCTCTGAAGTACTGGAGAAACTGGCTGGGTGAGGCAAATGCGTCTTCTATAAGTAATGAGCTACTGTATCATTTTTAAATTACCATGGTAAGGGCAGTTTCTGAAGTGGATTGTCCACCCCTGGTTTTTATTTCATACTCTGATTACTGAAATACTATCTTTGGTATTTTATTGTCCGTTTTAGCCAGTGCAAAGATGACGTCCTTGAATCAAGTCAGAAAACTGCTACAGGATGGTGATCCTCCATTGAAAATAAACTGCTTGTTGACACATTTCACAGTCTAACACAGTCTTTACCCAATTTCTCAATGCAAAATGAGAGATATCATCTAACAGTTTGGCAAATGGCACCTTTTGTTAATTGAAACTTAGAAAAAATTTTACTTATTCTGTAGCTTTCGTCTCTCCAGTTTACTTTATGTGGACATGAGGTCAAAGCCTCAAAACCAACACTGGAGACTAAAATTGGGTGGAAAACAGAGCTGAAAGTAGGTGTACAGTGTGTACGGGGAGGTGTTATTTAAATTCCAATTAAAATTAAATATTGCAAAAATAGGCCTGACAATATTAAGTTGAAAAGCTACTGAGAAATTAATAATGAAATCCTGCAAAGTCCTGGCCTCTGTTTACTTACAGACTCACAAGCCATTCCTTTCTGCACCACAATGTTCTCTACAAGCTTTCCTTTAGTGTTGTACTTTGCACAACAGCCAACTCAGAGAGGGACTATAAAAACTTGCTGCAAGCATTTAAAAACTGAGAAAATTTCTTGGCATTACTGATACAGGCCTTCATAACACCTTAAAGCTCCTTTGTAGGGGTTTCCTGTTGTTCCACTATGTGTTTGTTTTTGAAACTCAAGGTCTATTTCAACAGTCAGGTCAAACATGGAATTTCACAGCGTATGTTTTGCATACTCTCATTCATCTGTTCACTCTTACAGCTTCTCAGTTTCTGTCACTCAGAGTAAAATATTTCATCTCCCTGAAAGCTTAAATACCAATAGAAATACCATTAACACACCAGCAAATTCTTGCTCAGCAATACAGTATTTAAGTGATATACCACATTTGGCATTTCTACTGTTGCATATTGTAACAGCTTTGTTCAGAATGCTTTACGCAGACTGGAATTTATTAGGATCTATTCTAGTGAGTAATTTGTTCTAATTCGCTTGAAATATGAAATACATATTAGTTATAGATCACGCTTTTTTTTTTTTTTTGGCTCTCCATTGTTTAATGTTCAGTTTTATGAAACATAAGATTTGAAAAAAAGTCTATAAACAGGCAGAATTTACAATCTATTAAGATTCCACATATAATCTTCTTATCAGCAGTTCATATTAAACACAGAAGAAATGAGCTGCAATGTAACTTTTATTAAAAAGAACAACAACAACAACCACAAAACACATAAATGATCAAAAGCAAAAAAACTGTAGTATGAATAAACTAGTGAGATTGTTTTATGTGAAATCTGATGGGGAATTTGTTACAAGGGGCTCTTTGGTTTGGAGTGTACACAACTTAATACTGGTAGGACTATTTTCCACGTAATGCTCCTAAGGATAAAACAAGCTCCCTTCGTAGCTTGTCTGCATGTTGACAGATGTCTGTTGTTAACAAGGGAGTCTTGCATACTCTGTTCTCTCCTGGAGTTTTAATTTTGTTCTTTTATTTCTTTGTCAGTTCCTTTTATCTACAATGAAAGTCACACATTCTGAAAGCAGAGTTCCTTATGCATATGGAATGCCTATCTCCAACATTACCATATACATACATACACACACATGTTTTCTAATTCTACTATAAGAAAAAAAGAAATCAAGGCATAATCTTTGGGCACATATTGTTTAACATATTTGGAATTTGAATTTGAATCTTCACTCACTGCTGCAAAATGGTCCTAAACAACCTCTGATCTACCAGTTCCACATGCCCTGTTTTACATGTGAGACCTTCTCAGAAAAGACAATGCTTAACATTTTGTCAGTTCTCAGATCTCTGCCCCATCAATAAAGAGCATGCTTCTGGTGTATGAGGGACAACACTCATCCCTGGAATAGCACCAGAGAGGCTGCCTTTTGTACATTACATAACCATTATTTAGTGGGTAAAATGAATGTGCATGTCAGAGAAGCTTTAAGAGTGAATTTCTATTTTATATGTACATTAGCAAATCTTCAGAGGCTACCTGGCTAATTGAATACCATCGTAATTCCCCTGCACTGAGCCTGTGGAGTGAACTGCCATTCAAACATGGAATGGAAACAGAGACTGCAATGTGGCAAATTTAATACAAAGACTTTTAACAGCGATTGCCAGAGGAGCTCTCAAAATTAATCACTTTCAGACAGAACAATGTTGCTAATTCCTATTTAAGTTTGAAATATTTAACACACTGATCTTCTCAGAATGTAGTTCAAAGAGTGTACTCCTCCTCTGCAGAGGCAACTAGGGACCAAGCTTCTTTAATAGGATTGCAAGAGCCCCAGAGTGGCTCTGCAGGAGCTTATAAAGATGGTAGGTTGGCCTGGTTACTGGGATATTTACTCCAGCAGTTGAGTTCAACAATAAATTTTAAAGAAAAACAAGCCAAAATGAAGGATCAACAATGGTCACCTTTTCTGCAGATCAAAAGGGATCATCAGGGGCTGATGTCAGAACAACCAAGACTCAGGTCTCACCATATACAGGGGGTTGTAGGTACCCACACACCCAACCTGTAAGTCAGATCTGTTTAGTTTCCCAGCAAGTACTGATCAGTTTGCATGTCAAAGAGATGCACGTGTAAACTGCTTATTGTCACATCTCTCTTTCTTTCCTGCTTTGTTCCGCTTGCCAAACAAACATGCTCAGGTTGTATGACTGATCATTGCACACCAGCTGCCAAAACCCCCTGCAAGGAAAAAAAGACACAGATGCCAAGACTGAGGCAAACCAAGAAGCTGAGTGCTATCAGCACACTGGGCCTGTCGTGGAGACATTCCCCAAGAACAGGGAACAGCCTTATACGTACAAATTAAAGGATTTATCAAGAAAGACCAGAAAGAAAACAGGAAAATAACTAATCCTTTAACCTCAGCAGCTTTTACCAATGTCCTTAAAGCTGAAATTTGAGAAAACAGTAGGTTTGGTTAAGAGTATTATAACTACCAAATCTATAGGTTTTCAAGTGTCACAGAAATATTCTGTACCTCTCGTTTATGTGAAAAACTCTTATAGATCTTGACATGAGTCTCAAAGATTACCATTTACCTCACCTGCCTTTAGACCAAGCTACATGGAGTTAATTTTTCCTACATAAGATGCATGAAAATACATTAAAAGTAATCTAATTTAATTAAATGTTGGCTTAATTGCACCTGTTAGAGCTGAACTCTCAGCTACAGTGTGAGTTTCCACAACATTTTCAGGGTGTAAAATGTTATTTCCAAAGTAGAATGCTTATGCATTGACAGACCTTTGCTAATGTTTATCTGTAGCAGATAAGGAACTAAAGAAATAGTTTCATTTACTTTGGCTTCATTCTGAAGATGCATAAGATTAAAATGACATCAAAACCCCCAAGTAGACCCCAGTTATGCCACAAATCTCACTTATCTTTCTCTTGTGGAAGAGGATTTAGGACTTTTAGTCTCCTAATAAATGCCTTGAGTGTGTAAAGGCAGCATATACTGTGCACACTGTCCCACACAGGTCGAAGGATACTGAGGCATGTACTATGGCCACAGTGCAGTGGGGCACATAGTGCACTGTTTGTAGGACCTTTGGAAGGAAGAAATCTGGGAGACAGCTGCCTGCCATTGTAGGGAACTAAATCAGGAACATGTGCTTCCCAGTTACCATATTTTCTTTTTAAATAACACTCTCAAATATTTACACACAAACACACATGAGCACACGCGCACACAGAGCCTCCAAACACTGGCAAATTATTTACTCACTACTCAGTACTGTGTGTATTCTAGCATACAAAATTCCAGCTGCTTAAAACAGTTTAGCAAAAGTATATATTGAAAATCATCTTCAAAGACCACAGAAGTTAGAGTGAGTTCAGGGAACTAAATTACACAGATTCATCTTGTTTCTGTACTGTAGATTAGTTTTCATTATATGAATCCTGCAGGCTATTGGGTCTAAGGCGGTTATAGGTGGCTCTTGTGGGATGAGACATTGTTGCCTCATCTTTTCCACCTATATATGCCCACTTTTCAAGTAGCTGCAGACTGAAACTGTATAATATATAACCACACAACATTTTTTATTTTGCTAAGATGATGACAAAAGTATATAGTAATTTCTTCCCTTCACTGGCCTATCAGAGGAAAATGCAAATGGAATTAATCCTCATTCTACACAAAGATCAATTTCTAAAACATTATCTCCTGCTCCAGACATCCATGGGCTGTAGCTACCAGGCAATATAAGAACCACTGCAGTCTTGTCTCTTGTCTTAGCAAGTATAACATGGAAAACTGCTGGGGACTCTGCTAGTTCTGCTTCCAGTTTATCAACTGACCATGTGCAAGTCACCTTTTCTACATCCCAGTTACTTCAGTTACAAAAACTGCTTAATGTAATGCACCTCTGTATGGTACTCAGCTGGAAACCCAAAGCTGAACTCCTATTTTCCACACTACATACCACTTCTCTTCGTGAACAACACTCCCCACTGCCAGCAGAAAATTAATATCAAAGTTATTGCAGCATTCACTTCTCCTGAAAAGTTTCAGTAAAGCATACAGATGTTACATTCTTCAAAATACCTGCTGGCCAGCTTCAGGGTGGACTTTAAACAGGACTAGATTACTTCCTTCCTATTACTTTATGCTAGTGCTTTTATCTTCACATGCTAATCAACAGAAAAATATAGTTCCTGTTCTTGAGGATGTTAATGTAAAAAAGTACTGATTTTATGAAACTATTCTTTTAATTATGTACTTGAAAAACTGCTTAGATACATGAAAATTAAATAGATCTAATGAAGTGGAATGGAGTGCTAAGTTTAATTAAACAAATTAAAAAATTTGCAGAAATTATATTAAGTGATCTTTGAAATGGAAATGGTGTACTGAGTTCTATACTTCATGTTTAAACTGCAGCTGAGTAAAATACTCCCAAAAGCACACTGGTAAATTCTGCAGGGCAAACCAAGTACACCTCTACAAATAAAATTTCCTACAAATATTTGCTCAGATGAAAAAATTGTCTGCACTTTGTCTTTTAACAAACATCTGAGCAAAGAGGCTGTCTCAACACACTTTTTTTCTACAAACAATGAAGTTTTACTGAATCTTAAAGGGAATAACTTTTAAAATAATCAACCTGAACATCTGTATAATGCCTGAAAACCTGAGCTCTAGTGCTGTGCTTGCCCACATACCCTGTGCAAAGCACCCCACAGGTGACCTGTCACAGCTCTCCAGCACTGACCCAGTGCCTTCACTCACAAGATATTTCTCCTGCAGCCAGGAAATTTTGCAGAAATCGTCTGGAGAGTAGTTCTGAATACACATACTCAGGAACTTCAACAGCTATAGCAAAACTGGAATGAGGCTAGAAATGAGCACATTTATGAAGTTATTGGTTTACAGCATTTCTCCTTATTTTTCCAATTCTACCTCAGCAGTTTGGGGGTTTCCACAGACAGCTCCTCACGCTGGAGGTTATGAGGCAGTGACCTGCTCGGCTCCACCTGGGTACAAACAAGTCTTCTGAAGCGTTGCATAGTAGCCCTGAAAATTTATGGCAACTTTCAGAGTTTAATGGCTTTTCTTCTTAAACCTTCAATTAAGCATAAGAAAACTATACCTCATTAAAAAAGTTCTCTACCCACCACGTCTGCTGCCGGTGCAGAAGATGCGCATTACGTGCGAAGAAACCCTCTCACCACACCACCAGCATTTCGGGAAGATTCACCCCCAACCCTCCTGGCTCTCAGGGAAGGGTGGGTCCTCTCACTTCCCCATCCTTCTGGAATGGTGAGCCCCGAGCCAGGGGCTGCTGTGCCCACGGAGGGTTTTGTTGGAGCAGCACACGCCGACCTGGGCGCTCCTCGCCCCCAGCCTTCCCTCAGCCGCCGGCGGGGCACAGGCTGCTGGGGGGGCCTCGGCTCTCCCTGAGCAGCCACATTTGGGTTCTTTTAAAAAGCCCTAGTTCGAAGATGTGGAGCACGTGCTGGGCTGTCAGCATAGCTCTACACTGCATTCAAATAGATGGGCTCACAATCTCTCCGCCACCGCGTGTGGAGAGCACAGGCCGCGTGAGGGGCCGAGGACGGAGCAGCCGCTTTGGCACCTTCCTGCGCTCCTGACTAAAAGCTGCACATTCCCTTCCAAGAGGCTGTGTGAGAACACCCCTTGTTCACAAACACCAACAGACCCTTCTGAGCTGCCCTCAGACCAAACCAGTGATGACAACACTGGTGAGTGGCCTAAGGTGAGGTGAGATTTGGCCCAATACATCGACAGTCCTAATACAATACACCACACACAATAAGGTGCCTTTTGGTCACTGCAAGGAGGCCAGTGATGAGCACAGGATAAAACGGGAGCAGTGGGCAGGGATGTCTCATGGAATTGGGGCATGCTGTGCCACCAATCCTGGGGATGGGACAACCAGGTCTGATTTTAAGGTAAAGCAGCACTGGGGTGAGCATGTGCTACCCACACTGCTCCAGAGCTCTGAAATCCCAGCATAGAACACCTCCTTCCAGAATGTAAAAAACATCCACTCTCCTGAAACCCAACAAAACTCACCAAAATAAGGCATAGAAACCTGTTTAGGAGGTCTGATTGTGATTATTAGCTTTGAGAAAAGGAAAGTCATCACTCTCTACAGCTACTTGAAAGGAGGTTGTAGCCAGGTGGGGCGTCAGTCTCTTCTCTCAGGTAACAAGTGGCAAGATGAAAGGAAACAGCCTCCAGTTGCACCAGGGCAGGTTTGGACTGGATATTAGGAAGAATTTATGCACCAGAAGGATTGTCAAGCTGCCCAGGGAAGTGGTGGAGTGAAAAGATGGGTAGATGCGGCACTTAGGGACAGTGCTGAGCTTATGGTTAGAGCCCATGATCTTAGAGGTCTTTCCTAACAGATTCTATGATTATTTCTTCTGTCCCACACTCTCAATTGCAACCAGTTTAGAAAGAGGGGGAAAAAGAAAAAAAAGAGGCAGTTTGCCATTAAACCTATTGCCTGAAAAGCTTTCAAAAAGACTTAAAATATGCATTTGTCTCTCTCCATAATGAGTTGAGCTCAGAAGTCACAGAAAGGTCATATCACAAAGGGAGTGGCTCCTGAGGCACAGGGAAGCCTTTATTACTTTAACTAACCTCCTTGAGGGCAATTTCACATCCATAATACAAACTATTCAAACAATGTGCTATGAAAGTAGGTAAATGATCACCTTGTATGTGCTCAGATTTTGATTAGCCATTTTATTTTGCTCTATTTAAAATCTGGCAGAGCTAATTCTCCAATCCAATATTTTTAATGTGCGCAGTTATATCTGAGAGATTTTTTTGTGAGCACAGCTGAATGGCACAGTAATTAATAATAATCCTAATGATCAGAGCTTGCAAAATAAATTTTTACTGAATAAGCAGAATTAAAGTTCTATATAGTCCTCTTGTATCTGAAAGAAATGCTTGGATGTCTCTTTAAAGTGTTGTGTTTAATAGATAAAATTTGACTAGACTGTGGCTGTCTTTTCAATATATTGTATAGAAATGGGAATGATTTGTAGTGTATGGTATGTATTACAAATTTAAATAAATTCTAAAGAGGCTTCATATTGTGTACTACCTTCTTCCTGTTAGCAGAAAACCTTATAAAGTTCTTGAATTTGATAAAATCACCTACGGACTTTTTCCCCCCCGTCGATCTAGGAGAGGACACAGCAAACTCTACTTTGTATCATCTTCCATGTAGAGTGCTATGTGCCTTCTACCTTCTCACTTTTTGGTTTACAAGAGTAGTATCACCTGCTTTGTGTGCAGCCCTATCCTAGTCATGACATAGAATAGTCAAAATTAAGGAATAATCATATTCAGTGTTTTTTGTCCCAGGTGTTGCCAGGTTTAATGCAAGCAGAGATGAAGTAGGGTAATACTTTCTGAGTATTCAGCCCATCCCACCCAGGAGCTACAAACCCTTTCCAGACAGTTTGGTATTTTTACCTCTACTTGGATTAGAGCAAAACAAACAACAAGAACCAATTACCATCAATATTTTTAAACTCATAGATTAATATAAATAGCCAATCTAGCTCCCATCCAGTGTTCAAAAGAAGAAAAGGCCCTTTGATTTTCCATGATAGCATGGGGCAAAAGCCCAGTTGTCCAGGTACCTCTGAGCTAGAGCACTCCAGGTATATTTTCATGCAACATGGGACCATTCCAGGTGTACTGCAGATAGTCTTTGTGGGTTGTGTTACAAGAAATGCCAGCATTTTTTTTCCTGGTTTGCACACTGTGAACTCCTAAAACAGTCAGTACCTATTGAAAGAACCTTCTTGTCAAACAAAAGGGAGAGAGAGGTTCTGAAAATGAATAAATAAATATATCCAAACAAAAAAACTACCCCCACACACCCCAAAAATAAAACACAAAATCAAAATCAGTAACAAAACTAAACCAAATCAAAACAAACACACACTACAGGGAGAGAAGGCGAGGAAATAGTCTCAAGTCATCAGAGGTCAGTATCACTAACCATGGGAAAGATGCATGAGCCAACATCACTGTTAGAAGAGGATAATAGAAAATGCAGAATGGAAACAATTAACTTTTAGGAATTACTAATGAAGAAGAAAACTCCAGGACAAAATCTGACAGCACTGGCCTTTCTACCATCATAGAACAGTTCAGGAAAAAGCCACAGCTAGTCTGATATCAGGACAGAGGACTGCTCCACTCAGTAAAGCACATGTTAAGGAAACAAGGAAATTTGGAGCCTCCATCCAGAGAATTTTCTCATTAGACTTCATATTTTGTCCCTTTCAACCTAGGGCTTCTATTTCCCTTTTTACTTAGAGCAACATCAACTACACATTTACTTCAGCAACACAAAACGTATGGGGTTCTCACAGGACTCCAAGAGGCAGGGCTTTAAGCACAAAAACCTTAATACAGGAATATCACTAGGCCTGCAATAAAATTAAAAGACTTGACATCATGGCTGTACCACCTTTATGGATTTGAGTGGCTCTGAAGAGATTTTCTTCTTGGAAAGATCAAATAGAAAATAGGGTCTAAGGAGTTGGTCAGTATTCTTTAGTGCCTGCCAAAGCCTCATTGCAGCTCTACTTTTGAAGCCACTAACCTGAGTGCTTACCACATTCAAGTGCAGCACAGATTTATAATATGTTTTTATTTAAAGAGAAGAAATAGCCTACAGTACCAGGCGTGAGATGATATATATCCTGTCTGTTCTGAATGAACTGCTGTAGCGGACATTAAAAAGGAAGGGTGAGTTTTAAGGATATAGCTTTAGAAAAAAGATTCCACCAGCTAAACCTATTTCATCCTCACTTATATCTTATTTTTAAGAAGGGAAGACAGAATGAATTAAATTGAAAGCCATGTATTAAGTCTTTAGAATTTTCACAGAAGTTTATTGAACAAAACTCCTAAGAAGCTGCTTGCTTTTTTATCCACAGAAACGTATTTATAGGAGCCGAATTCTAATAAACACAGATTGCAGTGCAAAGAAAAAAAGGTCAGCAGTGTGTGCTCAAAGCTTTATTGATGTCTTGTCAATCAATCTTTTATTTTGTTGTTTAATTTTTTTTTTAAAGAAAAAAATGCATGTAAGCACTTTTTCTCCTAATAGTGGATTTATTGAGTATTTCAACAAATCAGATCATAGATACAATAAGCAATGATGGCCGATTATCAACTTTGTGTTTTCAGGTCAGGTTGTAAATTGACCCTGTGTTCGCTTCTCTTCTTTCTGGGGAATAGCCAAGGCCCTTTTCAAATACAATAATTTCCAATAATTTTTTTTTTTTCCATGTGTTCAACCTTCTAAAAGAGCAAGTTTATGGGGGAAAAAGCAACCCTGCTGGACAAATATATACAGTCATATATTGTCTCCTTGTAAACTAGTTAAAATAATAAAGCTGACTCTTAAACCTCAGAGTGCTGAATCCAAGGGACGTAAAACTTTAGAGAATGGCCTTTAACACCATAGTTTGTGTGAGCTCTGTAAAGCCGAGTAACAGACTTCAGCTCTGGTCCTGCACATGAAAGGAAGAGCTGCAGCCCTCCTGACTCTGGTTAAGTGGTCACTCTTTCTTTCCAAGGCAAACCTAACCTTTCCCATCTGGCTGTGGTCCTGCCTCAACATTTGGTTTCCCAAACATTTCCAACACCCCTTTCAGTTCTGTAATTTTCAGAGCCAGTGATGTGCACATGGTAATTCAGACGGGACTGCTCATGGCATTCCTATGTTATTTGTCACCTATTCCTCTTGCAACTTCATTGTTCTCTTTAGATTTTTATCTGCAGGTTCACATTTAGGAGAAGTTGACACTGTCTGATGTGACAGTGGATTCCTTTACCTCAGTTGACACAGTTAATTAGAGTGCAGAGTACAGTGACATACTATTTTCTTCCCTCCAATATACATTACTTTGCATTTAATTTCCATCACCTTGTCTGTACACTTCTTTAGTTAGGTCTTTTGTTCTTGTAAATCACTCCTCCTCAATACAAAAGATAAAAACATGCAAACAGAAGAAAGCACAGGTATTGCCAGAGACCCTCAGATGCACAGAGAGGATGGAAAGCACATATTTCTCCATGGGAAACATGCACCCCACAAAATCCTTTACAAATTATGTAACACTTAGACTTGCAACTCCATTGATCTCTCCACCCATATTTTCCATAATACAGTGTACTTACACAGTCTGAGAACTACCCTCGATATTCCAGCTGCTAACCTTCTGCTGTATGGCAGCAGCCTGAGCAAGCATGTAAAGGGGACTCATGGTACAATATTTTGATGGTTAAAAAACCAGCATTGTATTTTAAAGTATTGTCATTTTTACTATAGCAAGTTTAGAATGCAGTGGAGGTGTCAGCAGGACCTGGTGTCAGACTGCATGACTATGGCAGTTAAATCACTTCTGAAGGCATGAATGCAAATGAGGTCACAGAAATGCTCTTTGATTATTGTCACAAAAATTAGGAAGTTACCTTCTAAAGAGAGAAATGCCTTCACACATAGCAACGTGTATTTGAACTATTGTCCAGTTTGGCACCACATACATCTGAATTTTACATTACAAACATTTGTCTTTCCTCCTTAGTGCCTGACTAGACTGTGCCACTTTATAAGGGCCGACAACTGGTCCTAAATAAACCCCATTGCACTTGGCACTACACAGTGACAAGGACAGCGCATATGACTTCCCCCCCCCCCCCTTTTATTTTTGATCTGACTAGCTAACAGAGTCAAATACATAGCACCTTCTGAGGGGATCAAAACCACACTGACTGCTATCCGTTACAAACATCTCATAAGCAGCTTTTAATTTCTCTAAAGGTATCCAGAATTTACAGTTCTTACCTGACCAATTCAAAGTAGACAAAAAGTATTCCTGAAAAGGATTGTTTTGTATTCCATTTTCACATTTTGCCTTTAATGGCATTTGATTAGTTTCTGAATAATTTCAGCTGTCTGACTAGATAGCTCATTACTGTTACATTTTAAACAAAAGTAAAATAGAACAGTAAATAATGTAAATGCCCTTTACATTCAAACTTTTATTGAACTTTCACGACATTTTGGTGTATACCAGTGGTCACATGAAAATTCACAACAGATAAACAGACCCTGCAATGAGCAATAAATCAAATTTGAGCCTCCCTCCGAAAAAAATCACTTTGGGAATCTGTTTTTTATTATTTGGACAGCTCTGATTCTGTCTCTCATCATGGAACAAAAAGCTCTGTCCAAGAAGAGTTCCTCTGGGACAGATCTTGATGTTGCTCTTTTTTAGATAGTTCAACTGATTAAAATAGAAAAAGGTGTATCTTACCTTAACAAGATGTACAAGATGTTTAGGAAGTTTTCAAAAGAAAACGTCTTTGTAATTATAAACTGGGACTAGAGCTATTCCAGCATGTCTCAGCAAGGCTTGTCTCTTAGATGCAGGTGAATGTTTCTCTCATAAACCAAGATAAAAGTCTTCCTTTAGGAACCACTGTCCCTCTTTTCTTCTACTATTTTAGAAAGAATAATGTTGCTATAGTATATTTACAATATTACTTTAGAATTTAGAACAGTAAGGCTTTCATTTTGTGAAGCAACTTAATCAGAAGGATACCTGGACTGGGAAAGAGTCTGCAACTTTGAAGTTTCGGTTGTCACTTAAAACTCAGACATAAACTTAACCCTCCATTGCTGACAGGGTGGGATTACATTTACTTTATGAAACTGAATGAAGAAACCACAAGATATTTTCTTCTTGCCAGATCCATGTTACAGCATATATCCTTATTTTTGTTTTACAAAGCATAAAACAAAATGTCATAATATACTTCTGTAGCTATACAGATTTAAGCCACTGCTTTTAATAAGTAAACTGATACTGAATGAAAAGAAAACAGCTGCTCCAAGATCAACTTTGGTTCTCCACTTTGAGTAATTTACACTAAAATCCAGACTGCACAAAAGTCAGTGGCAAAAGTCCAAGTGACACCAGGGTCTGAAACTAACCATTCACACCTTATTGAAGCTGCCATGCCCTCAGGTAGCACTGAGCTATTAAAAAGGATCTCAGGTTTCTGTCCTGCTGCACTTAGTTTGTATGGAATGTACAGAGATTCACTCACTGCAGAAATTTGACAAAAGGAAGTTTTTCATTTTTTTGACTCATTTCCAGAAAAAGATCACAGAGAACAGATGAGATGGGACCAGACCCCTGAAGAACATCTGGTCCCAACGCCAGTCAAGTAGGGTCAGCTGGAGCAGAGTGCCCAGGACCAGGTCCAGTTAAGCTTTCAACGTCTCCAAGGGTGGAGACTGCACTAACTTCCCTAAGCCATCTGTTCCAGTGTTCAAACAATCTGAAGGTGAAAAGGTGTTGGAGTTTCGTTACTTAAGTTTAAATAGAATTTGTTACATTTAAATTTGTGCCCACAGCCTCTAGTTTTGTCATGGAGCAGCACTGACAAGACCCTGCCTCCTTCTTCACTACCCCGTTACATATTTGTACACACTGATAAGGTCCCCCCTGAGCCACGGGGCTCCAGGCTGAACAACCTCTGCCATCCTTCCTAAGAAACACATTCCTTAATCATCTCTGTGTCCTTTGCTGAACTTAGACCAGTATGCCCACGTCAGTCTTATACTGGGGAACCTAGAACAAGCTCTGAATAATTTTACATTCCATATGACAAAAAACTGGGAGATGCAGATATGCAAATATCCGTAAGAGAACTAACCAAACATTCCACTACTATTCTTGAGTGCTTTATATCGGCTTTCTGACAGGAACAATACCATGTAACAGAGAAATTGTATGAATGCAAAGAGATTCCTTGCCTATGATAAAATATTTACTTGCCTCTGCCAACACAACCATTACTATATTTATCCTCCCAGCATCCTTTTGAGGTAAGGAATACTAATATACGGATTGTACACATGGAAAACAGAAAGACATGGTGACCTACCTAATATCACACAGGAAGTATGTGAAAGACAAGGAATGTCTGAGCATGAGGCTAAATGTTTTACAGCAGATGTGTGACAAACTATTAATGGAGGAAAGTTAGAATGCTGAAGAATTTTAGGAAAGGATTTCCTAAGGTGCATGTTCTGGTTTCCTCGCATTTCACATAGAAATTCCATGAAAACATAGACAGCTTTTCTCCCCCCTATATTTTCATTAAGACCCTGGCTGGTCTCAAAGTGGAAAAAAAAAAAATCATTTATATTCTGTTCAAGAGCTATTGTTTTCCTCTGTGTTATCAGTTAGTTTAGGTACTTTCCTGTCTGTCTCCAACTGTTATATCCTAGACAGAAAATATAAGCCCTCAGCTTTTATTTTGCCATGTTAGAACATGCAAAATCCTCTTGCTTCTTCTCATAAAACAGGTTTTTCCATTGCCTTAATAATCCTTATGACCCTTCTCTACATCTGTTCCAGTTTTACTGCACATTCTTGTCCACGGATGACCAACACCACACAATATTTCTGAGGTTGTACCGCAGCCTCTATAACAGCCCGAGCATTTCCTCTCGAAATACCACTCCTAGTGCATCTTCAGGTTGCACTGCCTTTTGTACTGCAGCATCACTTCTTAGAACAATTCTCTGTATAAGTCACGATATAAAGCAACAGAAGTATGGAATCACTATAATTGAAATATGGTTGGGTTTTAAGGAATTTCTTTGAAGGAGAGAGCAGCGGACACATTTCATAGATTATCGCAGAAGTCTTTTTAACTGAGAAGCATATGGAGATGAGAGAGAAAAGAAGAGATGGAAAGAGAGAATTGGTGGGTGTTACATAGAAGTGGAGCAGGAAGATGAGAGCATAGGAGTAGTGATTTCTTATGTGTAACAGCAGCAGGATACAGGATCCCTTTCCTGTTTGGAAGTTCTCTGAACAGCTCTACACAGACAGAGGCTTAACTCACTCTCCTAATTTCTAAGTGAAAGGGGCCAGTTGTTGGGAAATGAATAGAAAAAAAATTACATGATTTTGTTACTTCATCATAAAAATTAAGATAGTACCCCCTAATATATTTACTTAATGTAAAAAGGGTTTTCTCATACGCTGCTACAGTTACAGAACTTATAAAAGCTAGAATTGGAACTCTTTGGGAAACTCGGGATTTTTTTCCCCTTTTCTATTCTCTAAATAAACACAAAGAGCTCCTGTGTCAAAAAAAAACAAAAATCAACTTCATACAATTAAGCACTTTCCTCTGAATGTGAAATCAATGTATCAACTTTCTCAGTACTAAAATATAAAGTATATTTTACATTGTATACAATTAAATATACATCAGTAAATATCTAATGATGTATTCAATATTCTTGAAGCAAAATTAGAAAGCTGACTATTCATTTTGACTTTTTTATGTAAAGATTTGAGCAACATTGGCATGTTTCTATGAAACATCTTTCAGCTTAACTTTTTAGTTTTCAAGTAAAAAATGTTGTATTGAATTTTTTTTAAACCCTAATGAATGTCAACTGACTTTTTCATAGGGAAAACCTTGAAATCCTTAGTCAGTCAAAACCCTCATTGATTGCATCCTCTGAAGTCAAAAATTATTCATTGCTACGATATTCCCAGAAAGGCAGAGAAGGTTGAAACATGAACAAATACGTACTGATTAATCACACATCTTTTTATGCAGTATATCTTTTTCTTACACAGACTACTTTCTGAAGAGTCACCACTGGGTAAATGGTACAAGTCATCTTGCTGCCCTAATCAAGAACTTTCATCATCTTGCTGTACAGAGTTTCCAGGTCAAGGAGAGACAAGGTCATGTAAATGTAAGTGATTCATAAGGAGTTCTTTACCCATAGCTTTATTAAGGCACAAATAGCCATAAAACGACTCACTTTATTGATTTTGAATCTGGCATATAACTTGAGTTATTTCCAAACCCTGAAGAGCAATGGTGAAGTGATAGGACACCTTCAAACAGGGCACTAATTATTACCAGAGTCAACTGCCTTCAAGAGTCATTGGCCAGTGATCAGTAAACATGAAGCAATAATAGTGTGAGACCTGGGAACATGCTTTCCACAGCCTGAACCACAACAGGATGGATGGAGCACACCCACACCAGCCCTCCTCCTGCCTGGAAAACCCCCACTGTATTTCACTTGAACTGTGGGAGGGCAATTCTCCCAGTGCCAGTGGATCATACTCCAGTAAATTTGCACTCAGCAGATTGTTCCTGGGGCTCAGGCACATGGCTGTAGGCTCAGGTAAGTGGGGTTACCACTGCCTGTTTCAGAGGTGAGGGAGCCCATGCATTATGCAGCTGTGCAAAGACTTGCATACAAGGAAAGTATTTTTACACATCTCACCAGTCAGAAACCCCCTTTGCTACACAGGCAGAGTCTTACTTGACTTCTAAAACTCTAGGAATTATTTTATAACCTTACGTCTCTTTACATATACTTATTTCTGGCTGGATGCTTATTTCATAATTTTCTGTGACATCTGTCCTCCTTTAAGAAATCCTAAGCCAAAACCATGGACACCTCTTTCACCAAATAATAATCCACAACTCTAATACAGCATTGCCAGTAACACACTGTCTTTTAAATAAATATACCCCCCCCACACACACAAACACACTTTTATTTCCCCAGAACCTCTGTAGGGTCACTATTTCTCAGCTCTGTTTACTGACTTAATGTCTAATTCTGTTTCTATTCTAAGTTCTTGCTTTATGAAAAATCTTGTGATGAGTTTTATATGCTATGCACTTTCTGAGCCATTCCTCAAAACATAAATCAATTTATTTTTCCTTCACTCGTGATTTCACACTGCATCTCCCAAAACTCCTAACATTGTTTTGCTCTTTCATTCTTTCTCCATTTAAAAACTCCTATAGTGCAATTACAGATACTTACAGAAACAATGCAAAAAAAAAAAAATCTGTATTGCTAATGGACCTACTTAGATCTGTGATCTCTTCTTCACAATACATCCATAGTATATAACACGAAACCTTGCTATGCATACTGCTGTTACCACCCCCCTTCAATGCATACTAATTACTAGAGCAAAATTGAATTTGCCTGTGCATGCATTAAGGTTCCCCACCCAGTCAGTAAGGAACGAAGCACTGAGAATCAGCTGTGTAACTAAGAAGGAAATACACATTTCAAATCATGAGCAGTATTTTAATTATTTTGTCTGAGAAATAACTTAGTTAATTTCTGCTTTAAGATTGATTAATTCTACAAGACACTAAGCTGTTTTCCATGTTTAATTAGGAGCTCACATTCCCAAATTCCTGAAACACCCTAATCAATGGCAGTCAAGTATTTACTTAAATTCTTTTCTAGGATGTCACATCATCTTTAAGAGGAAAGTGTTATTACTTGAAAACTTTTGGCATGCAGCAGAAAATTATCATATTCTTGTATTACAATTTTGCTAATAGATAAATTGTCTAAATCACTCAAAAATCTTGTGAACGACTTGTAGTGGACCATAAAAATTGATGAATGTAGCAGAAAGGCCACTTAGACACACACACAAAAAAAAGGCATTAAATGTGAAAGGAGAAATTTTAAATTAAGAAAGTCCTGAAATTGGAAGTAACTGCATCAATTTTGACTAAATTATTCAAATTATTCCAACATCGACATAACTAGTTTTTGGTTTAATTCCATGAAAACCTGTTGTAAAAAGGAAACAGCAGAGAATGTTCTTGTCAATGCATGAACACTCAGTGGTAAAAACAATAACCATCAAAAAAACCCCAGTTGCAGCTGGGTAAGAGGCAAAATAAATGAAAAGTCAAAGTAAATGTATGGGAGGAACTGTTTGTAAAATTGCTATAGAAACACAGATTAGTTTGGGTTGGAAAGGACCTTAAAGACCATCCAGTTCCGACTCCCCCTGCCATGGACAGGGACACTTCCCACTCTCCCAGGTTGCTCAAAGCCCCATCCACCCTGGCCTTGAACGCTTCCAGGGATGGGGCAGCCACAGCTTCTCTGGGCAACCTGTGCCAGGGCCTCCCCACCCTCACAGCCCAGAATTTCTTTCTAACATCTGGTCTAGACCAGTTCTCTGCCAGACTGATGCCAATCCTCTGAAAGTCCCTCTCCAGCTCTCTTGTAGGCCCTTTAAGTACTGGAAGGCTACACCAGTAGTAACCAGGGTACCCCAGGAGCTTCCTCTTCTCCAGGCTGAGCAACCCCAGTTCTCTAAGCCTGTCTCCATAGCAGAGGTTCTCCAGCACTCTGATCATCTTTGTGGCCTCCTCTGGACTGGTTCCAGCAAGGCCACATCCTTTTTTGTTCTGGGAGCCCCAGAGCTGGATGCTTTCCTGCGCTGGGATCTCATAAGACCAGAGTAGAGGGGCAGAATCCCCTCCCTCGCCATGCTGGTCACACTGCTGGGGATGCAGCCCAGGAGACAGATGAGCTTTCTGGGCTGCCAGCACACACTGCCAGGTCATGTTGAGCTTCTCGTCAATCAAGGAGCTAAGATTGTTATCAGTATTTCCCTTACAAACCTCCATTTTTAAAGAATTCATATTACTTGACTGTTAAAATATGTTTCTGGGCAGAAACAAGGGCTCACTGTGCACAGGCAAATTTTTAAATTGAAAACGGCCTCCAAAATTGCTCCAGCAATTTTCTGCACACAATTGTTTCCATGTGAAAAGATCCACATTTAGTCATGAAAACAGCACATTAAAAAAAAAAAAAAGAAAAAAAAAGAATTTACCAACGCAGCATTCAATCTTAAGCAGTAGCATGGCCCTCAGTTATCACTGCTGTGAATACACACACTAATAACCAAACTCCAAATAAGAACAATGCCAGAAAGTAAGAGCTGGTACATTTTCCCCTGCCTTTGCATATAAACATATAAAAAGTTTGAAAGTGCAGTTTCTGGACTAAATTTGAATTTAACCAAGGGATTATTTAATAGGTCCTCAACCAGTAACCATTTTCTTTCCTAACATACAGTTTGTCCCTTGGGAAATATTCCAAAAGAAGCAGCAAAACTATGAGGTTTTAGGTTTTTAATGTATTTTTCAAATATTCATTTTTATTCCCGAACAGAATAATATGATCTAAATGTTATCAGCTGACACTCTACCTCTAAATTCATTGTTTTGTCCCTACATTTCCAACTATTCTACTTGTTTAACCAGCTAGGATTTTTGGAAGATAAAAAAATGAATGTTACAAATCATTTCGTATGTATTAATAAAGACAACATAATTGCCAAAAATGTCAACACTTTTAAGTGAGACGAACACTTCTCTTAATCCAAATTGTCAAAGCAATCATCTACATTTTGTTACACCAAAAAGTCTTTCTAAAAAACAGCATCATGTTAGGAATCCATGTCAATAAATTACAAAGCAAAGCAGAGTGAAGTTGCTAAACTCTTTCTGTCTTCGATGGAGAACACACACGTACCCAGCAGTGAGTGTTTTTCATTCCCCCAAATCTGCAGTCTCTGAACAACACAGAACATAGACAAACTGACCTTGCTCAGCAATATGTGTCTAACAGTGACAGAAAAAGACTCTCAGAAATAAAATGCAAGAAATCTCGATATAGGAAATTATTCCTTCCCCCAGAAGGAGTTCCCTACAACTACAGATATGTCTGTGGGTACATATATATTTATATATATATATATATAATGTGTGTGTATAGACACCACTCATTTTAAAAATTATTCATTTATTAGCTATTTGTTCTGGTATGTGCATTCTCTTGAAATACTCACATGAAGGGAGTTTGTGAAGCACCGTCCCCCAGACTTTGGATGAAATAACAGGATTTTTCATCTTTTGGAGTTTGGACACCAGTTAAGCTACTCTGCATGCACATGGCTTGAGTGCAATCTGCAGACACAGAACCTTTGCACTCTTAATAAAGAACTGGGTTTAGTTTAGAGAGATGGAGGCCTCCTGTATTATTACCCACCATGTGGTACACAAAACAGCTCTCAGTCAGGCCTCGTAGCACCAAGGGCTGGAGGCACACAGATGAAAAGACAATACTGGCCAAAGACTGATTACAACGCAAAGTTATTTGCTATTTGGAATTGAAATAGCGCTCATCATGAAAAGCCTGGAAGCAATACTAGTTCACTGATGCCTGAGCCATTTATAAAGTCTGAAATTCACATTTTTGGAAGTGTTTTCTTCCATTGCTTTAAACTGTGTTTAACTAGTTCTCGTTTCTCACAACAGCTGACCTGAGTACAGCACTGCAGTGTTTTTTTAATTGCAAATGCCTCCCTGCTCTTTTGGAACAAGGTAGAAACCAAAGTGTAAAAGAAAAACGCAGTCTCTTTCTTTCCAAAATAATTCTCCACATGCCCTGCTAATGGAAAATACTTCGTATTCTTCTATTCTAATACTGTGTAAAGACAGAAAACAAATATTGTGAAGAGGAAGCAATGCCTCTTTATCACTCTCCAGTTTGTTGATCACTCAACGTCAGTGAAGAATTTTTCCCTACCTGGAGTACTGTAAGCCACTCAAAAATGGGAAACAGGCCTAAATTTGTCTGCAACTGTTTACCTTCCTAGGACAAGACCTTTTACCTATTTTAAAGGAGCAAAACAACTCATTAATTGTTCCTTAACACTCTTACAAGATTAGGAAGGGGTTGCAGTTGTGGAAGAGGACATCACATCTGCCAAGCATAACCTGAAGCCATAAGCCTAACAGATGTAAGCAACTGCTTTGAAAGGAGTCTAATAGCCAGCTATGTTTGCATACTGGATCTGATGCCATTCCCATGGGACTCCTTCCTCCACTCAGCTGATTTAACTATGTACCTACAAAGCAATTTTAGCATTTAACTACCTCCACACATAGAGATGAGCAGCAAAATTAGAGAGTATGTAAAGAGAGTGTAAGCATAAAGCTCATTCTGCATATGAAGAACTAGTGGAAATGCAAGGTCACCTCACATGGCCTGCAAGATGGATGTAAATGAAACTGGAGGTAGGCAAAGAAAAGCACTGTTCAGGGGCAAAGTAGAGCTCATTTCATCACTTGGCCCCAGGCTGGCTGGGCTTCACCACTGCTTCTGCAGCCCTTGTGCTGTGGAGACTTCCATGGGAGAAGATTGGATGCTGCAAACTAAGTTTACATCTCTGAAGATCCCAAAGTTACCTGGAGCTGAAATCTGTCAACTCACAAAGCCCTAAGCAGTTCCCAGACAATGTCTCCTCTATGGTCTCTTAAACACCCCGGTGCTTATGGTCTCAGACAGATTCAGAGAGACGGGAGGTGAGGGGAAGGCAGGACTTAACTTTTCAAGCCTGAGAAGAAAATTAATTCCCTCAAATCTAAAACTCAGGGTCTCCCACCAGTCTCTGTGTTTTCTCATGAAGGGACTTTTTCTGATTCTCTGCTCCCAAGAAGAAAAGCCAGTACAAGGACAGACCTCCACAGAAGAAAAAAATAAAATCACTACAGGGGACTACACAAAAATACAAAAATAAGTCACCTGGACCACAAACTACATTGGCTCTGGCCTCTCATCTCTCCCGTAGACCTTACTGTTAGTATGGCTCATTGCCCAGCCAGACTCCAGATTAACAGAGAACTCCCTTACTAGACACAACACCCAATCTGAAAGAACTCACGCTGGCTGTATTCTTTAACCCATCCTTAAACCAACTTAAATACTTAGATTATTTGCTGAAAGGAGACTGTAATTGTTTTTTTTAAGTCAGTGGCTGATTAACCACCTATTTTTGCAATACAAAAACCATACAAGTCAGTTCATTTTTAAGTAGAAAGAAAGCATCTTCCCAAACAATATTCAGACAGAACAGCAAGAGTTTAATTGTTTTAAAAACATATTTCCTTACTGCTTCCCTTTGAAAAATGCTCAAAGAAGACTTTTTTTCAAACCTAGCCACCTAGGGCTTGATGCAAATGCTGAAGAAACCGGGCTGCTTTCAGTTCTTTTCACATGACAAAATGTTTAAGCACTTGGAACCAAAGTTTCACAATTGTACTTTCTAAGCTGAGAACTATGGATATATGTACAACTCATTTAAGACTAATATAAAGAACAATATAATTTTATAACCACAGACTGCCTATCCACTGGAGGCTGGTTTGGCCAGCCCTGTAGCATATCCCTTACTTTACGCATTGGAAGGAAACATCGTGGCTGAGAAGGGAATTTTAGTTCATTGTCTTAAAACTGGTTTCCTTTTCTTGACTTTGAGATGTCAGTAAGGTATAAATATTTTTGAGGAGTCTTTTATTATTCAATAATGGCATTGTTTTATTTCTGATGGGCACATTTTGTGTTCTATTATACTCAGCCCACACAACTTTTTATTATTAATAAAATAACTGTGGCTAGAAAACCAAATATTGAATCTTTGTCTATACCAAGGTAATTCTTTTCAACACAGAGGCAATGATATCGTCCAGCAAGCAACTGAATTCAGCTCAGGAATGACAGGAGCTACCTTCTGAGACACACTTTTGTCAATGTTCAACTCACAGAGTGGGTTAGTAACACAGACCTTCTCCCTCAGGGTACATAGGTACTCCCATTACTCAGTTGGACTACTCCTACATATAAATATTTTCAGAATAAACAGGACAATTTCTACTGAGATCCAGCATACCCACAAACACCTGAGCTCAACATACAAAAAAGACCTGCCAGTCTGTGCAGCAACCCAGAAGAACACAAAGTGGGCAGTGTTTTCATAGATGTATGCAATTCAAGTCCCCTCATCTTCCCAAAATTCTATCTTCTGGATTGAAAGAAGGAAACCTCACCAAATTCTGTGTTTTCCATCAAAGTCATAGTTCCCTAAGCCTCACCTCAATGTTACAAAATGCTGAATCACTGAGGATATTCTGACTCTCTTGTAAACTTTTGGGAGGTCACATGGTGACCTGATTTTGGTATTACACCTTTCTCCCCTTCCTTAGTATAAATTCAGCCTGTAAGGCTACCACACCTTTAGTGCTAAGTCTTTAAGTATTTGTAATTACTAGCAAAGTATGAGAATTGTGATGAATTAATGAAAATTTGACTGTTTCAATCATACAGAGATATTGCATTATCTAAGCTACTTTCTTTACTAAAAAATAGTATTGAAAAAATTCTTATCTATGTATAAACTTACATGTGTCCATGAATGCTTAGATTTCCTCCAAGAAATACACAAGGAACTCAGTGTTTGAAAGACAGTTTCTCAGCCTATAGGCCTCTTGCCTTAATAGCTGTTGGTATTTTTATGTACTGTCTTCATCAAATAATTTTTCTTTCCAGTGATGTCACCATAATTATTTCTATTCAGCCTGGATGTTTTACATTACTTAGCCAGTCAGACAGCACTCTTAGACTTGAATTGCTTGGCCATTTTTGGAATGTAAAATTTTGCCTCCCTCCTTTTAGGATGGTTTCCAGCCATCATTGTATTGTTCTGAGGGCAGGCCACAGTCATTTACCATTTCTATATCCCGGTGTCTTTGCTGTATCATAATACTGGAGCAGTGGGTTCTCTGAGCGCACGGGCTCACGTCACCTTTCCCTTGGTAGGTCAGACAGCAATCACCAGCTCGGCAGAGGCACTGTGACTGAAATCACTGGCATCATTCTTGCACTGGAGTGTCTCTGCTAAGAGTCATGGATTTGTTCACTGATCAAAGCAAGTTCTCTAACCAAAGTTCCAGGAGGCACTTTTACTTGTGCTCAGTTTTAAGTCTGTGGGGAGGTTCATATGTTTGAAACTTCTGTGTTTTCCTGGACTGGAGTCCGTGCCAGCCATTATGAAGACTGCACTCTAACACAGTAACCCCAGAAAGCCTGCCCATTTTCCTATATATTCAAGGAATCAGTACCAGCATACCATGGACCAACAAAGGAATGGATAGCTGGTTTGGTGATTTTCCTGCAGCAACTGGCAAATAATTTGGTGGAAGCCTCTCCTTTGCTGCCTCTACTGTTTGCCAAAAAAATGCCCCCTTATTCTAGTGAACAGGGCAGAACATGCTGATAACATTTTGAAAACTATCTTTTTCATCTACAGTGACAAAGACCTTTCCTCCAGGGCACTAGCGGAAAACAGCAAAACTTTGTACCTGAGTTAATAAGCAGGAGCAAAACAACTAAAACCTTGGGATTTAGCACTTTTTCCAATTGTGATTTTCCAGAGTCCCTGTTCATCAGCATTTAATATTTACCTTTTAGCTTCACAGCATTTCCTTTTCGCTTGGGATATGGGTTATTGCTTTGCAAATTGTATATTAATATTGCTTACCTACAAATACTTTAGATATTATCCCAGGGGCAGTGCTGTATGCATTTTGATGAACATTTGAACTTTTAAAATTCAGTAGCATTTATTCTAACCAGAACTAAAAGACAAAGTTGAATTCCAAGTTTGGCGATCAATTTACATAAACTGAAGTAGGTCAAAATTCACTCTTATGAAGAAGACTTGCAATTAAGCAACAAAATCTCCCAACAGCAGACCTTATGTGCTTGAAACAGCCAGTCCTGACACATACCATGAAGGGAAAATACTAGTTTTAGCTTGGAAGGAGCAAAACAAAATGTATTTAAGAGACATATGTCTGCTTAGAAAATTTGGGACTGTAACAACTTTTGAAGAAACCTGGCAGACTAGGTTATAAAACAAATAGTTGTTTTTCCTCTTTGGATATTAGTAAGACATCATGAGAGAATTAAAAGAGCTAAAGTATTCTCAGATGTTTGCAGTGAACACTCCCCAGTTGAATGTTTGGAAGATCCAATGTGTAAAATTTCCCATAAACAAAAGTTTTTAAAAAAGGACGGTTCTGGGATGTTCTTGGCTGAGATTGCTGGAACAAACAGAAATAGGTTTGTGAGCACAAATAGCTGATGTGGACTGTCCTCAGCAATATCTGTGCTAATAAGCCAAAGATAAAAATAAAGAAAAGTAAAAAAGTAAAAGCAAGAAGTGATAGAGCTGGGAAATCCAGAGTTGGGACTGCCTTCCATTTTCTCTTGCCCAGTTACAACTCACTACGGTAGAACACATGGTATAAAACCTGACACCAGACAGTAATCCCAGAACCAAACCACATTCTGCATGTTCCCAACCCATCTGTATAAAATATGCATGAACTTCCATCTTCTTGCATCTGTGCTCTTGCTGGGCCCAACTCTTTGGTGCAGTAACTGGCTACACGGGTGACAGTGTGTGCCCTTTACACAGAGAACTTCCTTCAGTTTCTGCTGAGCACAAAAGCTGATAGAACCTTTTTTCTTCACACACACAAAAATTATAGGTGAATAATCAAATTCTAGAAAACTATGTCTATGAGATGACATGCAAAATTTTGGAAATAAAAGTGTGAGCAGCAGGGAGGAGCAGAAGGGACAAAGCCCAAACTCTAGGAAAGAGGAAGAGAGAGTTTCTTACCTTTCTTCATAATTTGATTCACAGCAACAAGTTCCAGGTTTGATTTCTGCCTCTCTTCTCAGAAACCTAGGAATATTAAACCAAACTGGTTGAGTGTTCAGCAAATGATACATTCATCTTTGCCAGTGAATGAAAACACAAAACTTTATTGTAGGGACAGAGGACAAAAGAGTAAAAAATTAAATTCACTGAACAGCTGCTTTTCTCCAAATATAGGAATAACTAGCCAAATCATTCCTCATTCACAGGCACAATGACAAAATTGGTCTTTCTCGACCAAACTCTCTATTCCCATCTCCTTTGATGTAGAAGGTTTTGCATCCCAAAGCCTCAAGCATTAGATTTTAGATTAGATTAATTCAATTGTATCCCAGTGACACAGGTACTAGATTACCAAGATTTTCCTGCTTCATTACAAGCATACCATGACATGGTATGCTTGTAATGAAGCAAGGGGGGTGGGGAGGGGGGGGGGGGTGGGTTTGTTTTGGGTTTTTTTGTGGGTTTTTTTGGTGGGAACATTTTTGGGTTTTGGTTGGTTAGTTGTGTTTTTTTAAGTAAATATACCCAACTAGGCAAAACAACAAAAAAAGCAAAGGTATTTTAGACCTCTCCTACTACGACTGCCAAGAGCATTCTTTCTGACCATCTGCTTTGTGGAAAGGGTTCCTCACATCTCCTGGGCCTGAGATGTCCAGAAATGTGCCTGAGCCTGAACATGAAACCTTTTAGTTGGAAACTATCACAAAAATTCTGTTTTATAAAAAGTCCCTTTTTCCTAAAGCTGCCAAAGGAAACCATTTCAAATCAGTTGCAATTACAGCTGAGGGTCAGTGCAAGGCAGCACAGGAAGCTCCTCAGCCAGGATTAATTACTGGCCATCAGCCCTCCTTAAACCATAATCTCTTTCTACCACAATCTTGGGGATTCTCCTTTACACCTCCCTGGGTTCAGACATCAGAGCACTGATGAACACTATAGGGCTGCCTCTAAATCAGTGTACTCAGGACATGAACAGCTATATATAGAACACATTAACATGAGCCCTTGCCTGTAGCTCAGTTTATTCTTTCAGTTTTCTCTCTCTGGATGACCCAATGCTGAGGATCACTCCTGCCAGGAACAGCCTGAGTTCACAAACAAGCATGCCACAAGGCGGTGTAGCAAGGCATTATTATTATGGCTGCCTAACATGCCAGCACACGCAGCAAGCTTCTTCAAAGCTCTACTCATCTGTTTTACTGCGCCAGCTACTCAACCACAGCAGCAATGAGTACCTACCCAGAAGAGCAATCCTCTACATCATGGCAAAACCCCACACCAGATGCAGAAACAGCTATAAAAGGAGGCAAAACGGGAACCAGAGGTTGGGCTCCTCCTGCCAAGAAGCAACTTGGGTGGATCAGCACGCCCCAAGGCCATTGCACTTTTATGGACAAACCAGCCTGCTTTTATGAGCTCTTGCTAGCTGTACACAAGGAAACCAAACACAGAATCTCAGAATCTTAAAATAAGTAAGGCCAAAAGAGACCTCTGGAGTCCTCTTGTCCAATCCATGCTCAAAACTGGGCTGATTTGGATCAGGTTAGGGCCATATACAAGTCTCTACCACACCTTACTATCTGCTGTGTTAAAGACTTGGACACCAGGCACCACAGGCAGACGAATTCATGATGATATTTTTGGATCACATAGACTGCAACACACATAACAAGATTATAAAAAGGGGGCAAAAGAAGAAACTACTAGGAGGAATAGCACGTTCATGGCCAAATTCAGACCACGTGCTTCCTTCTGGGTTCAGTGCATACAGTACTTTTAAAAAATAGACACATTCAAGAAACTCAGTGAGGTCTGTATTACACTTTGTCCTTGCTGACACATGTTTAGTCCACCAGAGTTTAGCAGATATGAAAGAAGAAGTGAATGCATCTGTAAATGCCACACATTTAAAACCAGCCAGCTGGAGTCCGCTTACAGTGCCCCAAAACATCAGAGTATTTATCATGTCACACTCCAGGATGGGACCAAAGCACCATATTTGGCAGAGCTTGGTAGGGTTATCAGTTGCTGTTTTCATTTACTTGGCTTTAGCTGAGAGTCAGGAAACATCACTTCAAATGAGGGTTCTCCTTTGGTGAACTTAATATGTTACTTGGAAAGGTAAGACAACAACTGATAACAGCTGAAAACTTGTCTCCTCTCTCTCATTTGCAAATGCCAGTTTCTAGTTTCCAGACTTTGGGTCCTGAACGTGTTTCATCTGCCAGGACTGTGGAGTCCAGCAGACTACAAAGGGTCTGTCTATTGTCATATTTGTTTCCATATAAATAAACTCAAACACTGTAACTATTTGGTGTCTTACCCTTTTTATGCTCTTCCTCATGTTTAGGTCCAGTTACCACAATAAACCCACCTTACCCCGATACAGTGTGGCTGAGATACAAGGCAAAGTGCCAATATTCAGATATGCTCACCTCACCCAGGATACCTCAATATACCTCAGTCTCAACAGTTTCACAAAAAAAAAAAAAAAAAAAAAAAT
Organism: Lophotriccus pileatus; assembly: GCA_035583135.1. Lineage (NCBI taxonomy): Eukaryota > Metazoa > Chordata > Aves > Passeriformes > Tyrannidae > Lophotriccus > Lophotriccus pileatus. Next base: position 10,759,543 of record JAWWES010000021.1, read on the forward strand.
CCTTTTGTCCATAAAGGGACCAGATCTTCTGTTTACCTGAACTTACACATAATTTTCATTTTTTTTCTGTGTTTGTTTTTTGTACAGAAACACCCAATACTACATGCTCCAATGAAACAAGATTACAGGAAACTGTACAGCTCTGATTCCTTGGTACCTCCTAAAATTAATGTTGTTTCCCTGACCTTTTCCCTTACATAAGCTAATTAAAATGCTTTGATCATTTATAGGAATAATGTTTCTTTTCCTGAAGGAGATTCTCCTCCTTTGTATCTGCATTTGGTGTGTACTCTGTGAACACTTTTTCCCCATGTAACAGAGAGCCAGAACATCATCTGTCAGGGGATGATGGATGATGAAATCTGCTACTTAGGCCTCAGGGCCCAGCCCTGCTGCTATACTTGACTTAGCCTTCAGTAGGCACTAAGTGCTCTGTCAGATTCATGCCAAGGGAACAGCATATGCCTGGAACTCCCAAAAGTGTGGGAACCAGAATAAACAGAGACATTTTTAATGTTACCACACGTTTTAAATCTGCTGTGTCACTTTCCTGTAAGCACTGTCCATATTTTTGTAATACATACAGTCATTGTGGGTTTGTGGCTCTGCCCATCAGTGCTGTTCTTTGTTGTACACTAACCAAGAAAACAAATGAAAAATAAAAGGAATGCACAGCATACATGACCATCTGGCTGACTGCTACACTCTTACAGCGAAGTAGACGCGAGTTTTTTGGGTTTCTTTCCTCCCTTCCCCTTGACGATGTTTTTGTTGGTTTGTTGCAACAAGGCTTTTCTCACCTCACACAGCTTTATTAATTCAGGGTTTTTTCAGAGCCCTGTTGGGTGCTGTATCACCACACACAGATATGTACAACAGGGCTACAGTTAAAAGGCACCTTCCCCTCTTCTTCAGACTACAAACATTCCATCAGTCATTGAGTTATGCTGCTTGTCTTGGATGGACTGCAGGACTCTCAAAATCTCAAGCATTTTCATTATAAGCCCCAGGTCCCACAGGTCCAAGGTAAAATGGTGGTTTAAAAATTATGCCAATCATAAGCATGGTTTTCTAATGCATGTTTTGATTCCACATTGCCTAACCACTGATTATAACCAGGCTTTTAAAACAATTTTCTTGAAAGAGAATGGGTCAAATGAAGCTATGATGGAATTTCCATCCTTCAGAAATTCCTAAGTGATGAATATCATTGTGTCTCCTTCTCTTTCATCAGAGTCTTCTTAAGATACAATATTTATATTGTGGCAAGTAGTAAAAGATTTGATTCCTTGTTTAGGAGAGGCTGAGAGAAAATGCCATAAAAATTAATAGTTCAAATTACACAAAATAATCATGAAGATCTTTTTTTCCCCCTAGTGATGTATTATCTTTACCCATAGAGATCAGTATAGAAGCTTTGTGAAAAACTTCTCAAGCAAATGTCCCTTCAGTTCAAAAAGGGATATTTTCCAGCCCTGTGTTACCACTGGATAATTTCTGAGGAAGAGGCTTACCAGCATTTTACTCCCATCCTGTACTTTCTCAGAACTCATTGAGGCCTAAGAGGCCCTAAAAAACACCTGCATTTATACTCTTCAGTCACATTTAACCTTACTGGCATCTGCAGGGCTCCTGCAGCACCAAAAAGGTACATAGCAAGGCAAGAAATAGGAATCATTAAAAGAATATTTTTAGACTAGATTCACAACTCAAACAACCTCCAAATTTCTTTGATTTTGGCATGAATATTTAAGTATTAGGTAAGGATGGCCATTTGCAACCCCCACGCTGAAAACTGAACTTGTGTTAGGTTATTAGGTGAGGATCCATTTCTCTGCAGTGTTATTAGGCATTTCTTTTCTACAACATGTATTAATACAAGAAGATATCCAAGGGTCCATTCATCTTGCTTTACAGATGGGTTTAGCTGACAGCTATGAGCCTGACTTGTCTTTTATGTCAGTGCATTCATCCCAGCACCACTCCAGGCTTTCCTACAAAATATGTCCATCGTTCAACAGCTGCAGAACAGTTTAAATGCTCTTATCTACTCACTCGAAATCCCACCCCCTGGGCAAACTGTTCCCTGAGATGATCTTTACCCTTCTCTTGAATCTAAGAGACCTAAAAAGGCATTATGTCCAGAGACTGGTGTGGCTACAGTAACATGTACCAGTTCAGCAAATAAGCTGCTCATTGCAAGCACTGCTAGGGTTATATATAAGCCAAGAAGAACCCAGAGTCATTGTGTCAGCAATTCTCAAAGAGTATTTTTAATGGTATCAAGTTTAATAAAACTTTTACAACACAGTACAGAGTGTACTTCGTGTTCCTTTGAAATTGATGGAACAAGCCAATTTTTCCAGGTTTGTAGGCATAACATTTATTAAATTATAATAAGAAAATAGCTATTTAAAACCACAAAATGAAAGACTATAATATACATTTAAAGGTCAACAACTGCACAAGTTTCCCTATTATATATTTTATCTGAGAAGTGCTGGGAGACAAAGGAGCTCTGGCTCCATACACATACAGCTGCACACTGTCACTATTCCCTGCTCTGACTTGGACAAGGAATTACATATTGTTATGGGATGGCCCTGCTTCACCCAAGCCTTTTACAGAACTGCCTTCACCTATTAAAATGGTGACTTACACCCTTTAAATAATTTCCACAATATGTACTACATAGAGATGGAGCTTTTGGACCTGCAATAGCAAGGTCAGACTGAAGTACAGGGATTTTATTCTGTCTCTGCCCTATACTTCCTTTAGTACTTTCCTTAAATCAGTTGTACCACCTACACCCCAATTTCTTTCCTGCAACTATAGAAGGTTAGCATGTCTTTCACAAGGGAAGAGAGGCTGTGTTAAACTAACATTGCCACACGGAAACAGAGATGATCAACAAGGAAAATCCAGTGAGAAAATACCCAAATGAAGTGAAAACTTCAGCACTGAGAGTCTGGAAAGAAATGTGATCTAGGTTTTGGCCTTTAAAAGCATTTTAATGTTTCAGCATTGAAACATTTTTATTTCTTCCTAAATATGTTTAACATCAAATTTGAACTACAAGGAAAACAGTAAATATTGCTGGGGGTTTTTTTCCAAGTGCTAGTTCAGTGGTCCTCATTCCACATTCTACTCTCTTCACTAAACTGAGGGTATTTAAATGGATTCAAACAGGACTTTTTTTTTTTTTTGCAACACTTGAAGTGATACATCTTCCTGGATGCACAGGCAACAGAATACATGCACACGGACAAGAGCACATCATCAAGTGTGTTTTATAAACACCTTTCATTTTTTAATAATTGCAACTGTTTTTACAGATTCATAATGTAAATCCCAATATTGTGACAAACTGAAACCTAGTCTTTTTGATACAGACGTGCCTCAGTTTCACAGACCTCAAGAAATCTTCATTAATGTTTCCTTCTAGTCTGTGGATGTATAAATATAGATTGCATACAGAGCCTGATATAAATCCATTGACATCTATGGAACACTTCAATAGAAAGCAATTTGGATCAGTGCAGGCAACCTTATGCCTTTAGGCTACTAATCAGCTTTCGAGCATTAAATTCAGCTGGCTTAAATGATATATAAAACTACAGAGAGGCACTCTTACAGTATTCATCAAATATGTAAAATACAACATAGAAAGACTATCACAACACACAAATCCAGGTGTTTAATGATGAATGCTTTAAAATTGGCACAACTTTGAAAAGCGCAGCTGTGATTAGGATGTAATTATCTTATGCAAGAAATCCATTTCAGGGCTATAACTCTTTGCTGCTTGCAACAGGAACAGGTTTTTGTTATTTTCCACTCACCTTAATTCTGCAAAGTCTGTACAGTCATAAAAGAGTGATTTGGATTTTAGTCTGGCTCAGTGTTCTAAACAAATATTTTTGCAACTGGCTAAATAGCAGAGATTTCTTGTGAGGAACAGAACTTTAATTTTGGATGTCAGATGGATGGAACAGGGCTGGCAGCAAACATACCTATTGTTTACCACTGGATACATATGACAGGAAAATAATTTTAAGAAACAGTGACAACACAGATATTTTTAAGTTACACAGTTGGTCTGCACTGAAATTTTATATCTCAAGCATTTCATCACACCTGAAAGACACCATAGCATCAGAAAATTATTCTACTTGTGTATGGAGGCTACAAAGCTTGGATGCACAAGTTACCTGCTGAACTGAATTGGATATTATATTCTCCATAAGCATCCATAGAAACACATGTATACCATATGTATACTTATATTTTTCAGGTCATAGTCTGTTACAATTTGAATACAATTGCAAAATTGCACAAGAGCCATACCGTTAAAATTGGCTCAAGGTAGGCAGAGATGTAGCTATGGATATATAAATCTCCTTCCACCAGAAGGAGAATTTTCTCCTGACACAGAATAAATGCAAAACATGAAAAAACTTATACTAAAAAACAACTCTTTTCTACATGAAAAGCCTTCCTGAGCAAAACAAACTAAATACAACTAAATCACCTGAACTTGAAAATATTTATTTTTAGAGTGACTTAAAATATTAAGAAAAAAACCCAACAGTCTGATGTTTTCATCCTTTTAAATTTGCAACGCAAAAGGGAAAATAATTATGTTACAAAGATATTTCAGGATTTAAAAATTGCAATCTATATATGGGCTGTATCATTTGCAAAGCCTAGATATTAATATTAGAATCTAGTTCTGAGAAAATTAATGTATATTTTAAAAGCTTTTTTTAATATTTGATATGTTTAATTTAAAGAATGTAAGACTGCAGACAAGATGAGTTTTCCAGTATCTTAGTCATAAAGTTATATCACTGCTATATATTCACAAAATGGTTAAATAGCATTCATAAATTAAAATGAGAGTCCAATAATTTAGATTGTCCTGAAACAATACTAAAGGCAAGTAAAAATAAAATACTCCATCTGGCTGTTTCAATTAAAATCTGCTGCATTGTATTAAGAAAATATTTGGAATTAATATAGTCAAAAATACCTGAAAAAAAAAAAAATCCTGTGCTCTGATTGACTAAAACTGACTCAGCTCTGCTGGGGGCTCTGGCCACAAGAGAGAAGCTGCGCTGGATTACACAGCGCTATCGAGACATCTTCTTTAAATAGGCATTTTAAAAAGTCATGATCCCCTTTTCCATAGCTGTTCTCTGTAAACATTTGGGAAATGAATTGCTCAGCAGCCATAGAACATAAGAAGTAAAAAGCACTCAACTCGGAAAAAAATAGCTGTATTTCTTGAAAGACACAAGATGGTTTTCTGTAATATGAAAGCACAGCTTAAAAGATATGTTAGATCCATGGAGATCTATTGGATAAAATTCACCCTCTGTGTAAAGTATCAGCACAAGATCTGCCCAGTGATTAGCCATGATTAAGTGGTATTTCACAGATTTAGATAGGATATAACTGAGTAATAGATATTATGCTGGCCTTCTTCTATTAAGCATTAATTTACCACAAAGCGCTAACTCAAGGTATCAACACACGAGTCACACCTCCATTTGAATTAGTCAAAGTGAGAATAGCTGTGCTGCAAAATAATCCTTTCTAGACCCACTTTATCACTTTGCCTTTTCATTAAGGGCATTTAGACTTCCCAAATTGTGTTTCACAATTCCTTTAATGAGCTGGAGTCTCTGCAGCTGTTTTTTCAGTCAGTTGTGGGAACCTAGTGTAAAGGAACCTATTGTACAGATAAAATAGATTAAAACGCTCCAGGAGTAATGGCAGTGAACTAGGCTACCTTCTTTCATTCCATACGTCACTCTTGTCTTAGACAATAAGTCATACACCAACAAAACATGTAACTTAAAAACTGGAACAGGATTTCTAGAGAAGAGGTTGATGTCTCAAGTCTGTCCATGTTTAAGAGGCATTTGGAAAATGCCCTTAACAATATGCCTTAACTTTTGGCCAGCCCTGAATTTCTCAAGCAGTTGGACTAGATGATCATTATAGGTCCCTTACACTGAAATATTCTGTTTTATTCTATTCTAAACTTTCCCCTTTGTATTTCTTTAATAAATTCTAGCTAAAAGTACCAGTGCCCTAGAGTCAGGGATGTGCATGAACACTTCTGGGAGAATGCTTGGTAAGATACTTGAGTTATAACCCATAGAAACAAGTTGTAAACAAGTAAACAAGTCTAAGATGGATTTTGGGGGGTAAGAACATTTGCAAGTAACCCAGAAATCACCAAAAGTCCTGTGTCTACCAGTGATGAGGCAGTTCTGTCTATAGTGGGGAAAATGTAAAACGCATTGTCAATGACCACAACTCTACATGAACTAGAGTATGTCCTGGGCCTCTGCTCCTTTTCCTCAGCTCTCATGGCAATGTTCTTCCAAAGAAACATAGAAGCACTACAAAAAGGAAAATTCTCAGTTTCTACAGCTAGAGTGGCATTCAGATGAAGAAAAGATATTTCCACGTAGAAGTAAGTTGGACTGGTTTATTAATTTGGGAAACTGTTCTCAAAAAGTGATGGAAATCTCAAGGCAAATAAATCTCCAGTCAATTTTACTGTTACTCTACTTTACACTAATTCTCAATAGGAGAACCAGAGGAAAATGTGCACTTTATTTTAAACTGTTCCTTATCTCCTCTCCTAATTTTCTTTCCTGCTAGCAACAGAAAAATAATTCGGTATAGGCTATTTCACTAAGTTTTTTTTAAGGCTTCATTAAAAAAATTCAATTCTCAATTTTATAATCCAGTAATATTTGTTTTGAGACTCTATCTCTTCCCCAAAACAGAGAGAATGCCAGTAAACCAGGTTCAAACTCTGTATTAATCAAAATAACTTTGAGTTCAGCAATTATCAAACCCTGTTAATAAATGCAGAATCTGTAACATATACAAAAAAAATGGTACAATTTGTTTGGCATGCCTAGTGGGCCAGTGCACTATTTAGGGGGCTGACAAGTTTATGGGAAGTATTCAGTAAACTTAGGAAAGCTCAAATCAGGAAACATTCATACAGACAAAACGGTACTCACAGCCTGAAATAGGAACAGGGATGGTTGGATGAGTGACTTCGAGCGTGACTCAGTAGCTAGAAACCTATCTGTGAATCTTTAAGTCAAGAACCATGATTTGTATCTGTAGAAAATATGAGGACTGGGGGCAGATTTCTAGATGTGCTCTGTAAATTAGTCTAGAAATAATTTCCTGTGTGCAATTCTTTTTTGCAAATGCTAATCATGATTTTGGTTTTAGAAAGGAAAAAACGCAGGTCAATTTTAGGAGATGCCTCCTCTCTGTCCTTCTCCCCCACTCCTCCTTTGTGGATGGGGTGAAGTTAGAGAACACTTGAGAATTTGAAACTAAAACTTCAAGCCATCTTCAAATAAGGAAATTAAAAAAAAAAAAATATAAAAACATGAATTATGATGAACAATGAACTGACTGTGGCAAAGTTTTCCCCATAGCAGGAGACTGGTAAATGTTGGGAAAACAAATCTTCATAATTATTGACACTTGTGCTAGAGTAAATCTAAGCCTAACCATTAAGTTGCTCAACCACAAAGAGATGATTAAAATGGTTCTGAAAATCTGGCTGTGCTTTTCTTTTCGAAATAAAAGGTGAGGTGGAAAATGGAGTTTATGTCTGCATGTTCAGAAAAAAGAAGAAATCTAGCTAACTTTTATTTTTAATTGCTGGGCTTAGGATGATGAAAAGGAAGATAAAAATAGGCCACTACAGAATTTCTGTGGTGATGAAAATCTAAATTGCACATACTATTTTTCAATTAAAACATCTGAGGCATTTCTTCATTTTTCTTATAATGACAATGTTGAGAAAGTGTTCAAGAGTAAGATTGTCAGAAACAGGGATTTCCAATAAAACACTATCCGCATAATCAGCATGCCAACTTAGAAAAGGCAATATTGAAGCTGCACTATCTTAAAGACAACTCTTTTTCTAAAAGATTTAAAATAAGACAAATAACGTCCAAATAAAAAACAAAAGCTTTCTAATCCCCAAAAGTGAAATCAGTCATCTCTGAGGAAGAAAAAAATCAACCAAACATTTCCCAATATCACCCTTCATAATTGGGATAAACCCAGTTTATTTTAACTGTTCTGAGCTATGGCTACATCTTGTTCCAATTTTGGTTTCATCCATTCCCATTTCCAAACAACCATAGCTTTCATACAGGCTTGCCATACACCAGATCCCATCCGTCTGTGACCTTGGATAAACAAGGGGCCTTTGATGTTCTTATGCATTTCCAACCACTTTGTCATTTCCAGTGATATATGAGCCACACCACAGTGACATGCAGTCATCATTGGTTTGTGGAAGTGCCTTCCTGCTTCTTCTCTTGATGTAAGTTTACCATAGAACAAATTTACTGTAATCCTTGTGTTAACTTGTGCTTCCCTACGGAGTGAGAAGGAGGTCAGCAAAGCAGCAGCAGGAGGCTGGAAATAGAAATCCTGCACATACAGCCCTCTGACAGCCAAAAACAAGGGTCTGTCTCCAGGAGAAGTAAGAAAACCAAATCACACAAACCCCGTACAACAAACCAACTGATGATCAGAACAACAACTTCTTGAAAACAAGTCTTACAAGGAATTTGTTAACTGATGGACAGATTTGCACACCCCACACAGCAGTTTTGTTGTGGCATTGTGTGTTCATCCTATTACATTTCAAGGCTGCTGTTCGAGGCTGTTGGGTTTTGGCACTGTCGAAATGAACCAGGGATTATGTGGTACCATATGTCAGGCAGCTGAAGCAAAGTATTCCTGGTCTAATATGTTTGCCTTTCCAGTCTGGAGGGAGTATTAAAACCAATGGAACAGGAAAGGTGGGTGGCCAGGGCAGAGTGGGGCAGGGTATTTTTGTTTTCACCCCAACATCTCAGCCATCCTCGTTGCACTTCTGCACAGTAACATCTGGATGTTTCTGCCCCAGCCAAATAAAGGAGTTCATCTTTTCCTCCAAGACAAAAAGAAAAACAAAGCAAAACCCTTCAGCAATTATTTTTTAATGTAAATGCATGTTTATTTCATGCCCTCAAGCCTTTTAGTCCTGGTTGTTTGTGACAAACATTCCACAATAGACTCTTTAAAGTCTGGCATATGTGCCAGTGCTAAAAAACATACAGTAGAAGACGTAAGACAATTAAAATGAAAGACGACAACAACATGGCACTAATGGTTTTAAATTATTACATTGTAGAATACTTACTGGTACATCATGGAAGAGCTATCCCCACAGCTCTGCACAAGCCTGAGCTCCATCAATAAACTAATCTTTATCATGTAATACATTGGTTTTCTGTTACAGCGATGTTTGTGCTATACAGTCCAGCATCCTGTAACTATGGATAAAGGAATGACACAACTACACACCAATTAGCTCAGGTCTCTGCTCCAGTATATGATAGGTGTTCATGGTCCACATCCTCAGTCAATATCCACTGAGGAGACACCACTGATTGACTTCTAAGGTTGAGTTGTACTCAATAAATACAACAAGATGACCTGCAAGCCCCAGGGTGCCCAGACTGCAGGCACTTGAAGTAGCTTACAGAATAACCCACTTTTAGGAGAAATCTGCCTGAAACAGCATCAAGATGCAATGTGAATTAGCTCCCAGAGGACCCTGGAGCAGACACTGGTGTGCAAGTTGGCTTCCAGTGCTGGCTTATTTTTTACCACAACATTTTTTTGTGTAGCCCCAGTTCAACTGAGTGTCCTGATAGACAATATTCTGAAAACAGGATTTAAGCACCTGAATGATGTAGGTTTTTTTTTTTTTTAAGTCATCTATACACAAATAAATTTGCAAGAACAATCAAAAACATTTGTCTAACTCGGTAAGGAATAACAATGGGTTGTGTTTCTTCAGCAGGAAATACAGAGACTTTGAAATGTCTCTTCTTTTTGAGTTTGTTAGTGAGGTTTTAGGTAAAAAAAGGAAAAGGAAACACAGGAACATTTCATAACAATCTATTGCCAAGTAACTAAGGGCTCTTCTGGGATGTAAGAAGCTGGGGTTCAAGTTCTATGCTTCTCCCATTCCAGACAAATGCCTTTGTCACTCTTGTCCCTAGCTTTTAGTGGATAGCTTGCTGCCTTCAGACAAATGGAAAAGCTAATACTTTCAAATAAAGATTTTTAAAAGTCAGATTTCAGCAATGAGGAGCTGTAGCTGGATTTAATAGATATCATCTCTGAAAAGCTTAATTTTTGAAAGATAAATGGAGAATTACATTCTCTACTTTAAGAACTGACTATCAGGAACTCCTTTTTCTCGTTCTTCCCTTATGCAATATCTGTGCTTTATAAATATTTCAGAAAGAGTTTTCAATGCAATTTTAAAAATAAAGATATCACATTCAAGAAAGACCAAGCAAAAAAAAAAAAAAAAAAAAAAAGTTGTCCCTTGATGTTACTGTCACAGCTAATAGCAGTAGCATATTTTTCCCCATCCATCTTATATTTATGTAACGATAACTAAGCATGTTAACTTTAAAGACACTCCAAACACCTAAGAAAAGTTTATACAGGCTAAGAATTTTACAGCTTCATGGAAAGATTTTCACACAAAGCAAAAATTATCATAGCTCCCCCTCCTCTCTGACTTAATTATTTTTTAACCAAAAGGAAAACACACACTTAGGTTCAGGTTAACACCATGGAAAGACAAAGTTTTTAATCCCATGAAAGAGACAAGACTCTACAAAGCTTAGCTCCTCTAAATTATTGAAGTATTAGAGAGACTTGCAATTCTTAAGCAGTCCTGAAACACATTTGTAAGGAATATTAGCTCAGTTTTAATGGAGAAAAAATATTACTTCCCGTGTGCTGTAGGTAGCTGGGATCATGGCAGAGAGGTTTCCTAAGGGCACACAAAGTCTTCAGAGGAACCATGATGAGTGTCTACATGAAGCAAGTGCCATGGTCGCTGGCCCATCCTTTCTCCCTAGAGCTCAGCAAGGCTGAAACCCAGGTGGGAGCACAAGCAACTGCCAAACTCATGGCTGTGTCCTTCAAAACTGATCACACACAGGAGCATTCGCTGCCTCCAGTTTCCTGAATGGTGTCTCCTCTCCCTCTTACGAGTCATGCCTAGGCCCACAAACCAGATTAGAAAGTGAAGTTATATCACCTAATATACCACTAATGGACATGATGAGAAAGTGGATGAATTGCCTCAATGACCAGACTCTGGACAACGGACTCACTAAAAGGAAAAAAATGCTCAATCTCACCTATGCTCTCCAGCCCCTAATCCAATTCCTTGCAGCAACAAAGTATTCATATGAAAGATGCAGTAGCCTATGCTTTGCTCTCTACTAGCCAGAGCTAAGGAAAATATCTAGATGTCTGACAGTTCAGTGTCGAAGTCTGAAAGCAAAGTAACAGGTCTTTTGGCTGCTTTACATCTGAAACATGAGAAAGCATCTGTTGCTTCCCCTGGCTGTACAAAGGTGGATGTGCAAATACACACCTGAGGCTAGAAGAGAGGCAAAAAGCAGCATAGCATTTAGCAGTTTGTCAAAACTGAAACATTCTGCTAAGACAACTTTCTTCCTAAAGCACCTCCCACAATTATTTCAGATCTCCACTTGACCTAATTTTGTTATTACATGGGAGGAGAAATTACTCAAGTCCTTTTCTGTCTGAAATAATATTTTTAAGTCCCCGTAACTTCTAATAAAAGTTTGGCATTCCAGTGGAAAAAGTGCTTGCTTTATTTGACAGTAGATGAGGACAGGTTTATGCACTTATAAAAAAAAAATTCAGGAAAGGGACATTGCTAGCCAAAAAAAAAAACCACATTCCAAGCTACCTGCACCTCCTCTAGTTAGTAATCAAAGACAAGAAGGAAACTACCTCCTCTAGTTAGTAATCAAAGACAAGAAGGAAACTATTTTCTTAGTGCATATGCATATTATCTAGGTCTTAATTAGCACAACACCATCATCCCATTCCTCTTACTCTCATTCAGGTTGGCCTGCAGTACATGCTTAAGTTTGGCTTAATTGAATCCTATATTTTGTGACTGCTAAAATGAAAATTTAATGTGGAGCACTCTTTTATTGCTATAGTCTTCCTCCACAGATTAGCAAAGGGAAAAGGAAGGAGTCACCGGAAAATCCACAACTATGTAAGGTTCTGAGTAGTGACTGAGAAGGGTTTGCTGCGTGTAATATCCTGTTTCTATGAATCACTTTTTAGTTGTCTTTACCAATAAGCTCTATAATGGAGGCTGTGCATTTATCTTTGTTTTCCAGAGTGATTTGAAATGCCTTGCCTGGGGTTGTCTGCCAGGCCAGGAATAAAGCATACCTCTTGAATATCAGCCCACCGATCTGTCCAGGAGGTGTAAATAACCAAATTAGCAGTTATGAATTATCAATTCTTCACTAATGGAAAGATTGCACACAGTTTTTAGAAGTTTGTTTCCCTCATTCGTATTTTGTGATTTTAAACAGAATTTTTTTATTGTCCCTAATGCTGCACTGAGATTCATTCCCCCTCAAGATTGCTGCTGTTTTTGCATACTTTGTGGTCTCGCACTGACAGGCACCCGCTGTGCTGTGAGATTATAGCCAAAAGACAAACACTGCCAGGATTTTAGTCCCTTGACAGAAAGTTAAGGGTGTAATTTAAACACCTGTTCTCCAAAGTTCAAGAGAGCTGGCTGAATTAATTATGAAATTAAATCTTACTATACATTGTCTAAATGGTATGAAGCTGCCAAGCTCAGAAGGGTGGGACATACTGTAATACAAAGCGTATAGGACCACACACAGGTGAAGAAAAATGATCAAGAAAGTTTCCTTTAGCTTTCATTTTCTTTGCATGGCCCAAATTCAGCAAGACATCTAAGTAAGCACTTTGGAGAGTCAATTCAGGGGCTGAAAAAGACCCGGTATCTATGAAAATTAATTTGGATGAAACTTATTAAAAATGCAGATATGTTAATACTTTTTAAGAGGATACATGTACAGTATTGCAGGTGAAATATTTATGCAACAAAGACCAAACTATTGTATTGTGTGTTTCAGGCAAAGCAGAAATCCAGTGCTCAGAAGAATAAACATTCATAAACTCTGCAATCTAATTTTATACAGCAACAAAAATGTACAATAAATTTCACACTCCTATTGATCCTAATACCATTGGCATTGCCCCAGCAATTGATTTAGTCATTTGATCAGCAGGAGAAAGGGAAGGGGAATATAATATTTTAGTGGACTTCATAAATTCTAAGCTTCAGCTTTCAAGTCCAACCAATAATACAATAAACCATAGAGATCATAAATGCAACAACTAAAGTTTTGTAATTACAACATGGTTTATAATGTAATAATTTAGCAAATGGCAGGCATGTTTGATTTATGCAAGATGCAGAATAGTAGGTTGTTTCTCATCAGAGCAATATATTTTCTAATAAATATTCAGAACAATTAAGGTTTGCATCTCAACCTCTCCAAATGGTGACTGCTTGTCCAGCATTGTCCAAATGCAAGGGGTTGTTTTAAAAGCAAAACAGATCTATTTCCCATATCCTTCACAGATTTTTTTTTTTAACCCAGTATTTATGTGTCTTTAGCTATACAGAATGAAATGGTTTAGGTTTTTTTCCACAATAGTAGAACCATTAAGTACTTATAATAGTCACAATATCTAAATATTGCCCAGTCAGTTTAAAAGGCTTAGGGTTGTTCTGCCAGCCTGTCTACTGGCATGTCTGCAGGAGGTAACAGGAGAAGAACATTTCCCCATTATGCCCATGTGTCACCTGCCCCTCACAGGAGGTTTCTGGTCTGGGTGTTTGTGTCTCTCTACACCTCTGAAAGACAGGGCACAAGGCCCTGGCCCTGAGCAGCCGCCCCATTCTGTGCTCCCTCAGCCCTGCCCGTGCTCAGGCGAGGCACTGGTGCTGGCCACAGCTCAACTGCTGCTCTTCTGGAAGGTGAGGGATGTGCTGATCAAAATGACCTACCTGAAAACACCCCTGGGAGCAGCAACACAGCCCCTCACAGCTGCCTGTGGCTTTACAGCACCAAAGCAACCAACGTTTCAAAAGACTTGTAATAAATGCCTCTGGCATCTTGGTTTACTTTAATTTTATTTTAACACAACATTTTGAGGTTTGGGTTTTCTTTGCTTTCAGAGATACCAGTAGATTACCCAGAAGATACCTGAGAGCAGATCAGGTACTGAGTGCTTTGTCTCAGTTTTAGACCTACCCCTTCAGCTACACTTCCAGAAACACCATTTACTGTAAACAGCCCTGATGAACACAAGCACATCTGTCTCAGTCATTGGTACAGCATGGTCATAGAACTTTACAGTTAGCAAGAATTTTGTGGATATAGAGTCTTCTTAAAGTGGCTTCCAATTTGCAAAAGGTCAGACTTTTAAAACAATACACTGAGAACAAAGAAGCCTGCATGCCACTCGTAAGACTGTAGAGTCAGCCTGCTGGCAAACACCGTCGCTTTCAGGAGGCTGCTTCAATCTGTTCAGGCAACACACCACAGACTTGTGAGCCAAGAAAACACATTCAACTTGCTGTGAACTGGGGATAAGAGGAAAGGGGTTATTATGTCTGGCCACTGATGTCTAGTTCACCTCAGAAAATATCTCCGTACTGAGAGAAAAGAAACCTTTATTCTCCTGACAACTGCACATCCATTTTCATAAGTTCATTTCAAACTTAAGAAAAAACCCAAACCCAACAGCAACAAACCAAGGCATCAGCCCTGCAAAACCAGTTTCACTGTGCTGAAATCCCCATAACTGTCTCCAGGCACCCTAACAGTCAGTAGAAGCTCAAACTCTCTTGCTGCAGCCCAAAATCTAAATCCATCTAAAATTCAAACCTCGATAGTGTTGCAGTGCTCTTGGGAAGCCAGTGCTGCACAGCACAGATCCACCTACTTGACTAGTGCAAAGCAAGGGAATGACTCAAGACACTGCCCTTGTCCATGGGTAGGTTTCCTTTTACAGGAACAAATACTGGTGCAACAATAATAATTCTGTGTGAGCTGCCTCCCTCGTGTTCGACATGTCTATTGGGCCCTAAGCAAACTTTTTCACTGATTATTTTGTGGAGCAGTCTTACATTTTGGACAACAGAGCAAACTTCAGACACGTTTTCAGAGGAGACAGTGGGAGAGGTGCCTAATCCCCTTACACTCCCTCATTGCAGGCACTGCAGCGATCATGGAAGCTGATAATTCATAAAGAGCTCTCACACGGTCCTGTGTCTGTACACAGGCAAAGGGTTGGCCAGACAGCAGTGAGCTGGGAGAGCATTCAAGAAGAGTCCTAGTCTCAAGGCTTCATAGGCCTCATAATATTTATTAGCTCCAAATTTACTGCAACTCTTAAACAGAAAGTCCAATTCTCAGTGGAAAAGCCACAGTAAAAATGCTCACATGAGGAAACTAGCCAGGATGTGGCAGTCCCTGGCAGCATGGGAAATTCTGGGTGGAGCACCCAAAATCTGGCCTGCTGTATATTCACAGTTCAGGATAACATCCCTTGAAATACCTGCCTGTGACAGCAAGGTCTCATCCCTTTGGATGAAAGGCATCTGCTGCTGAACAGTTCAGCCCAATGAAGGAGGCTGATGTCACCATGGGCCTGCATGAAATACTATCAAATATGTGACTTATTTCCACTAGCTGTTACTTCTTAAAAGGTGTTCCCCATTTTTAATCTTAATTTCTAAGCATCTCTTAAAAAAAAAAAAAAAAAGCTCCTCTTGAGTTTCATCAGAAATGACTTGGATGATCTTCTGTTAAAAGAATGACTTTTATCCTCATTCAAATACATATTGTATTGGCTTAGAAACATCAAAGAGGCAATGTCTTTACATATTCTATTTCTAAGAAAAGAAAAGGAGTTCTCTCTTTATTAACATTGGTAATGTTGAATCTTATAATGAAAAATGCACAAAAGCAATATTTTTGATGAATAGGTAATAGAACAGCACTGAATAAGAGAGCATTAATATATTTTTTCCCAAAGACTCACTCAGATAATGCATCAGGAGGGTTTTGGACTGAGACGAAGCCACAAGCAAAAATGAGGTCGGTGGTCTTCTGCTCCCACTCTTACAGCCCAATATTTTTATTGACCTTGAAAATCCACCACACAGCTCCAACATCTGATTGTCACAGCCCACAATGAACACAGCAGGGGCACTTTCTCTCAGGCCAGAAATACTTTGCAGGAGACAGATAATGCTGTCTGACCATACCAATATGCAAACTTTACCTAAGGCAATTACCTGAATTATGAGTGGAACAGGCACAGTTGCATATTACAGGTAACACTTTTGTACCCATGGATATTTTTAGAGCTTTTATTACACCAGCAAGTGACCTGCAGAAAAGTATGCAGCATTTTCTGGTAGAGGGTGGGCACATACCCTTTCTGTCTCTGCTGTATGTAGCACAATAGAGCCTTTGTGATGTTCCCCAGAAAACCTACTTATGAACTTGGATTTTGAACATTCCTTTCACTCTTTGTCATCTTTTACCATTGTCTTTGAACCACTGTGATAATAAAATTATAAAGGGCCATATAAGCAGTTAGACTGGAAAACAGAAAAGAAGAAAAAAGAAATTTTAAAATAAATCAGCCATAACACTCCCCTATATTTTTCATTACTTAATTACAATCAGTAAAATCACAAAAATCTAATATTAATTTAAGAAAAAAAATTGTTTCAAATTCTAAAATTTCTGTTGTGGTCTGCAAAAGGGATGTCATAGGAAAATACACTGTACTTGAGTAACAGCCATGTATTTTGGGATTTGTGTCACATCAGGAAAATACGTTTATATGTATGTACAGAAACAATGGTATTTTATTCTTCAAAACATTTTAATTAGGCTTCAGGATTTCAAAAATCCCAACAAATCACAGCTGGAAAAAACTAGATTTCTATAGCAATCCCTTCACACCATTTTCTTTGCTCATCTGGTTTTACATAAAAGCAAAATTTGTATTTGGGAGTGAGGTACATTGCAGAAGTAAACATATTCCTTCTTAACTCTTCCTGTTTTCCTTTACTTATTTTATATAAGAGAAGTGTTTCATAGTAACAATACCTTGAAAAATGAAGATGTGCTGGGATCACAGTTTGTATGACAGAGAAGTATCAATGCAGTGACAGATGAAGAGTAAGGATGTATTTAAAAAAAAAAAAAGCAGAAAACAAAAAGCTGAGAAGCATTACTATACCTTTGAGGGACACCGATGAGAGGCAGTACCCTCACAGTATTCATCCTCATGAATCTCTTGCTCTCCCGCACAAATGTATTTTTCACAAAGGAGGATTTAATCTACATCTCTATTCAAGGTCCAGTTATCTGCTCCTTTGTCAGCTTCTCCCCCCATCATTTCTGTGCCTGAAATTCTAACCAACCACCAGAGAATCAGAGCTACAGTCATGGATGTGTCCCATCGAACGTACTGGACAGGCTCTCACTCCATATTTCAAATCCTTTGCCAAAGCAATGCTACCATGCTCACTACATTAACAGTCATAAAATTTGCCTATCCTCCTCCCCCTTTTCTTTTTCTCCTGTATCTCTCTACTTGTCTACCTTTAGCATGCACAACATTCACAGCAAGGACTTTTTCTAGTCAGTGCTTGGAGCTTGGCTCATAGAGAGGCCTACCACAGATAAGTAAGACAACAATTTAATCTGCACTCAATCACTGTGATCTATGGAATAGCGGCGTCTTGTTTGAAGTGTGGTATTACATTTGGAAACAGCAAACAAGAAGCTAATTATTTTTTGTGTTTGTATCTGTCACTCTTTTTCCTACAGATTGAGCCACTGTCTCAGCCTGCTGACTTCGAGCTTCAGAGAAACAAGGGACCAA
This sequence comes from Lophotriccus pileatus, assembly GCA_035583135.1. Taxonomy (NCBI): domain Eukaryota; kingdom Metazoa; phylum Chordata; class Aves; order Passeriformes; family Tyrannidae; genus Lophotriccus; species Lophotriccus pileatus. The sequence continues at coordinate 10,777,471 of JAWWES010000021.1, forward strand.
CAGGGTTGAACTGTGATAGAGGGGGGGAAAGTTCAAACAAAGAGATACAATAAATCTGGATGTCTAAAACATCTGAGGTAGTGGCTCAAGACATGGATGTAATACTAAGTTACATAGTGAAACACTGGCAACTTGGTAGTTATGGAGTTCAAAAGATGTCCACAGTCAATCAAATTGGAATTAACAAATGGAATACAAACTGCACAGGGAGATGTGAGATGAGAGAAGAAGAAAAGAGTACTGGGATTAGGAGCTAACTAGCAGCTGCAGTAGACTCCCAGGGCTTGTAACAGCTACTATAATTTCTGCATAAGAATAAACAATTCAGAGATAGGAAGAGGAAAGCAGAGAAAAGAATTAAAAACAAAGTGAGGCAGCAATCATTCTCTCTGCTTTTAAAATATAAACCATTAGCCGAAAAGAGTTTCTAAAGTTACTTTCAAAACCAAGAGATGTAACAGCTCCCTGTGCTATCATTATCAACCAAAGATTTTGTCTTAAAAGGGTCTGGGAGAGAATTTTCTGAACAATTATTCAAAAACTATGCTTTTAACATGCAACAAAAGTTATGAAAACAGAATTCGCACATGAAGTTTTACGGAGTTGTGAAAAATTAAACCATATGGGAAATAGCCAAAAGAAATGTTTCATGTATTTGTGTGCACATTTGTGTGTACATTCCAAAACAGAGCACACCCGATGACAGCCAAGAAGTTTGCGTGCTACAGCAAAGGATTTATGAAAGTAAAGCCAGGCCTCTCTTGAGGCTGGAGAAGACTACGTTGTTCCAACGTGCATCCTTTCTGTTTCATCAGCTTTTGGATTCCATTCCAGCAACAATATGTATACCCGAAATGCACATCAACACCAAAACATGAAGGTCCAAGAAAAATCACCATGTCATAGACACACGTAAAGGACTTGTCTGACAAAAGAATATGGAGTAAGTGAAGCATTGTCGTACACAGACTTGAAGCCACACAAGGAAGGACTGCAATCTGCAATCAACACCCTCCATGCCTTGCTATTGCTACTCTCAAAGAATAAGCATAGACATCCCATGTTCACATTCCCACTGCTCCCTGGATATGGACATTTCAACAGTGCCTATGGGATTTGAGTCAACTGAATCCTATCACTTTGCTAAATCCCTACCTATTTGTCTAGCATTTAAGAATTAAGCTCCTGAAAATATAATTACATCCAGTGTCCTCTCCTCCTGCTTCATTCCTGCTGCAAACGAGAACAGAGCAATTTTTAAAGCATTTGCCCTCACAACATTGCCTTCTAAGGATATACAAGCACATCCTCCCTCACCATGCACAAAGTAGAGGAGAATCATTTAATGGTTTGGGTTGGAAGGCCTTAAAGTTCATTCTGTTGCAACCCCTGCCAGGGGCAGGGACATTTTCCACTAGACGAGGATGCTCAGAGCTCCATCTACCCTGGCCTTGAACTCTTCTATCCACATGGCTCATCCACAGCTTTTCTGGCAACCTCTGCCAGTGCCTCACCACCCTAACAGGGAAGAATGTCAAAGTTGTGCAAGAGATTTGCAGCAAAGCCGGGAAAAGCACCCAGGTTTGTTGGCTGTGCAGGCAAGGCAGGAGCAACCTGTTTGCTGCCCTCCAGCTCTGTCCCGAGCCACAGCAGGCATTCTGTGCTAGGCTAGGACAAGGCAAGGCATTGAAGATTTTCATTACAGACATTTTTCCAAAACATGTCTCCAATTAATATATAATTCTGGGTTTTTTTTAAAACAGGACAGAAGATGCACAGTTCATAAATTCTACACAGTTCAAAGACACAGCCCTGGTAAACTAATATACAACCACAAAGGAAAGATTACCAAAATCCTTCAGCTGAAAGGGACAGTCTCTAGTCACAAGGGCAACAACAAAATATGAGCTCTCAATTGACAAAACCAACTGTATTGAAACAGAAATAACAAACAACTTATAATAATGAAAAACAAGGTAAATGAAGGATATAACTACACAGAGAAGAGCAAGGAAACAGAGAGGAGATGATTCACAAAATCCTCCAAGGTAGAGGGTAAACCCTGGGAGGTCTAAAGAGAAAACAGCATTAGCAGAGTTCAGCTGTGATTTCAGGGACTGAATCAGTAGGATACCAATATAACTAGCAAGCAGCAAAGTTCCTGAAGCATGCATTGCTAGGCTTACACCATCACCCTGTCCACCAGCAATGAAAACTTCAAAGGTAAGCTCTTGGGTCTCTCCAACTTTCTCTGCAGTAACCACCTTCATATTATCATCATGAATATCACTGTTGTTATGAACAGAAAGTTAGAAACTGTGTTTTCTGCTTTGGTTGTACTTGGAGACAAAGCTCTGGGTTTCTGTTATGTACAGACTTAGGTAAGGGATGTTTTCAATTTCTGTCTTCAAATTTTCAACACGTCCTCCTCATTAGAGCTCTTTCTCCCAAGAAGGATGACTTTACAACGGTAGTGCTACAAATTAGTGGTCAGTTCTCCCAAAAGAAGACAGAAATGTTTAGGATTCTCACTCTTGCTTATATTTTATAAACAAAACATTTAACATAGAAATGGAAAGATGATGATGGCACTGAGTGTAGGTTATAGTAAGTTCTACTGCTTTATCCAGACAGCTGCATATTGCACAGCTTGAATTCAGGACCTCAGCCACAATTTCTGTCACTCAGTCACTGCTGATGGAAGTGTTGTGCTATAATTTTCCTATATTTCAGCAGCATCTAGAAACACCAGATGTGGTTAAAGTCCTAGGAGATTACACAGAACACAGCCCTTTTGTAAAAGAACAGTTGCCTTCACTCAGCTGCCCAGGGTTGGGTGACATGTAGTGTGAAAGTTGCTCTCACCCTCAGAGACTCACTGCTCTCAAAAGTGTTCCTTGGTTTTTTTCTTTTGTTTTTTTCTTTTTTTTTTTTCTTTTTAATAGAAGGAAACCCAAGCCATTGTACATGCTTTTCTAAGATTCAGCAGAAACTGACCCCTGATTTTCTGAGGCTGAGGTCAGTGCTCAACCACACTGTAGATCGAGTCCCCTCCTTCAGTTATGGCATAGGCTGCTTATGGAGATCAGTGGCTTGTGTTACCTCAGCTGCAATCCCCTGTTACAACAGCGATCAGTAAGAAAGGATTTTTACAGCACAAAGACAGTTTGAGGCAACTGGAGAAAGTGAAGAAGTCTATATCTTACAAGGAAAACTCCTCTCCCTGGAATGAGTCAATCTCCTGAGCTCAGTGCTGAGCAGTGACTTCCCTGCACCTCCATCTTTCCCCCTTTTAGTTGCACTTCTGAGTGTCTCCTATTAGCTACTATCATTGCAATATTTGGAAGCCATGAGTTAGGCTGGCCTCTGCTAACCAAAATATAACACTGTTATCATGAAGTCCAGTTCATAATAACTCAGGACTCTTTAGCTGGTTTTGGAAGCTCTAAGGGCTTGAAATTTATCTTTTAATGAGCGAAAATGAAAAATCTTGTATTTTCCTTGACTCCTAGAATTGGGAACTTAAGAACATATCATCCTCATAAGAAATGCACAAGATTATCCTGATTTCAAACCAAGGATGTTCCAGTCTCTGAAATATCCTAATCTTATTTCCTTCCTATCTGAGGTTCTGTTGTCTGTCTTCATTACAAGAACAAAACACAACCCATTTCTAAACTGCCAAGAGCAGCATCGTTATTTGTACTTCTGCAATTTGTCATGTACAAGGGGAAAACTTGCCATCCTATTAAGTGATGGCACTTTCATAACTACTTGCCAGAGCCAGAAAAAGATTACTTGAAAGAAATTACTTCAGGACACCAAAAAAAATGACTTGCTTTTGCTCTGATAATTTTTCAACTTGCCCTCTCTGTAGCGAGGAGTAGGAGAACTGTCTTGGCATGCAAATATGGAGCCCAAATTCATCTGTTTATATATATATCCTGCCTCTCACATGTGCAGGATGCAAACATGCATAATATATATGGGTCAAGTTTGATTGCTTAGGAAGGAGGCAATAATGCTGGACTAATTATTTTCCTGACCTGATGGGTAATATTTTATTTAACTCCACACTAGGGAAGCTAAACTAGCTGGCGGGAAAGAAAAATGTATTCTCAAAGGAATAATGCCAGTTTATGCAGCACCTTTGATTTTGCATGCACCCGATGATTGAGATAATTTTAAAATATTATTTATTCATTATGTTTTTATTTGGATCCTGAATACAAAAGTTCAATTTTTCTATTCCCCTCTCCATGCCTAATATTTGTTACAGTTGCATTTTTCAAACCATTTACTGTCTGAAGGGTAAGTAGAATGACACTGCTCATAATGTGCAAATAAATGTGAAATAAGCTAGTCAGCTCAAGTGGAATGAATTACTGTCACTGGTAAAATAAGGCAAGAGGGAACGGCTGCCTTGGGAGCTAAAAAAGACTCTAGCAGGTACTGCTATTGAGCGACTGGAATAACACTTACTATGATTTATCAAAGACCACTTGAAAGCACTTCTGAGGCATTAAATAGGCATGAGAAGAGGCTTTAGTGGCAATGGGACTATGCCAGAACTGAGTGATTAGGAAACTCAAAAGCTTGACCCTGACATGCGGCCCACGAACAAGGGATGCCAAAAATCTTCAAAGACATGTGGAAGACAGTGGAAAGTCCAGTCAATTTTGAGGAGAAGAAATGACCACAGAACTATTGGGTACCTATTACAAAAAGCTGATAGTGTGACTATGGGGAGAGGAAAAGAACCCACAGCACGGCACCAGACGACCAGAAAACGTCTTTGTGTTAGAATAATCTCATAAATGGAGGAAAACACTTAAAATATTTTCAGTTTCAACATCCCTGTGGTTTTACAAAGACAAATTGCTGCACCCAGTTTTCACTGCTAGTCTGTTGTTGCAGGATTGCCTTTGTGGCAGGGGCTGCCTCAGTGGTACCAGAGCACGAGCCGCCTCTGCCCAGCCTCACTCAGCCCAAGTGAGGTCACAACTTTGGTTTGCACGGGCCAACATCCTCCTTCCAGGTCTCACCTGTCCAGCCACTGCACAGTCTGCTGACGAGAAGAAAGCATTTTGATGTTGGGCAAGCTTTTAAAGGTGGTCCTGCTGCACAGCGTGGATCCCGCTGCCCACGCTGTGCGGGCTGGAGGATGTAGCAGCTCACTGACCGTGCTGGCAGCAGCAGCAGCATTTCCCTCTGTTCCACTGATCTTACAGCAGAGGTGTGCTCAGCTGCTCTCAGCCAGCATGAGTGTTTCCCAGGAAGAGGACACTCCAGTCTGCCCAGGGACATGGCAAGGATTTCTCTGCTCAGTATGAGGCAGCACTTTGCAAGCCTCATGTTACTCTTGAACCCTTGTAGCAGCTGGTCTTTCAGCTGTCACCTTCACTAGAGAGAGGCACTGGCACCCATTTAACACTGCATTTTCTTCATAAGAAAATAAGTCATTAAGCAAGTTACTAAAGTGAAGATTTTAGGAAAAGGAAACTTTAGTGTGAGCCAGTGTGTGGCAGAGTTCCCAGTTCCCTGTCTCATCTTCAGAAGAATGGCCACACAGAGACTGCTGTGGGTGGGGAAAAGCATTAACGGGGAACTGTGAGGTAGATGGAGGAGTACAGTTTTTCTTACGCTGCCTAATAAACTACATTTCACCGTCCAACTTTATGATTTTCTGCAAAAAATAGACATCTCCCTACTTCTCAGCAAAGATTTAATAGCAGCAGGCTGTAAAATGGTCTTACATTACTAAGACTTCATTATTTTCACAAAATATACTACTGTCATCTACTTGCACATCATGAAGTATTGTCATAAAACAAATCTCCTAAAGTCATTAGTATGAATTACTGAATTTCTACTGTCTGTTAAAGACAATTGTTGCTGTTTTGAATCTTAAAGAACTCAACTCCGTCATCATTGTGCCTGAAACCAAACAATGCTTGAAAAATACATCAAACAAATGCTGATATTGCAGTGCACAAGGCCTATAGCATTTCCTTATATTCCCAGGAAGCTCTCAGAGAGAGACAACAGTTATCATAGCACAGTAAAGGTACTGAAGATTTATCAAAGTGTTATCCATAAATAGACCTAAATGGCACAAAATCAAAATAACCACAAACTCATCCCTCTGTGGCTGGCACAGCAAAGGCAAAACAAAATAACCAATCCCTTGGTTTCAGCAGTGGGGAAGGGACTAAGTTGGGAAAGGAGACCTTCTATGGGGTTCTTACACCCAGAAACTTGTTGTCAGAATACAAACCAGTCAGCAGGGTATGGTGTGAATGTCCTGAAGTTGCAGATGTGCTGTGAGGTCCCACAGGCACTGAGAGGCAATAGATGTGGGAGATTTGTACAGTCACAAGGCAAGAGATGTGACAGAACTCTGTTTCTCTGCTCTGAAAAATCTGTTCTAAGAACTTATTTCCCAAAATTGTCCAACTTGAAAAATATGAGCCAGCAGTTCTGTAGTGTAGGCGAGTTTTGGTTCCTCAGATGAGATGTCTGTACAATTTCATATGCACGGATAGAAGACATTAAAGTCAGAACTCTCCTTGAAAAGCAGCTGAACCTCAAAATTCCTTTATATAATTTCAGTATACCTCGGACAGTCCTTCCCCTACAGCCTTAGCAGGGCTACCAGGAGCTTTGACAAAACCAATTAGAGCCAAAATCACTGATAAAATAGTGCCAACGCAAGTTGCCAGACATTCTAGCGGACCACGTTTTCTGGGAACATGCTCGGAGTCCTCTACCTCTTTTTGCGGTTGTGAGGGTGCAGAGGGATTTCTCCGGCGGAAGAACATAACCACAGAGCTGTCCAGTGGGATTGTTCTCTCCAAGTACTCCGAAGAACAGCTTAAAGAGAGAGGAAACTTTTCTTTCAACACTTCTTTTGTCTGGCATCTGCTTTCTAACCACAACACAGCTCAAAGGCCATGCCAGTGCTGCTGGAACCCGTAGCTGCTTTAAACCACTATGTGCGTGCCTGACAGAAATATCTGAAAATGTCAGTTTATTTCCCCAATGACAACCATGATTTTTAAAAGGTAATTACACTGCTCCTTGAGAGCTTAACTAAAATAGGTAAATTAGTTGTATCTGCAGCTGATAGTGACAGGTAGGAAGAGCTTCACAACATGCACAGCTTTAGTTACAACATCTCTGGAGAAGTCCTCAGGGATTTAGAACAATGAAACTGTAATTTAGCCAGTCAGTCAAGAAAAAGCCATAAACAGATTCATAGAGACACTTCTGTACACACAGCTCCTTGTATATTTTATGAGGGAAGCACTATCTGCCTTCCCTCTCCTTCCCTGATCCCTCTCTTCCCAACACATCAAGCTCACAAACAAAACAATGCAAGTGCTAAGAGAGAAAAAAAAGAGACTTTATCTACATGGCATTGCTCAGATCTTATAATAAATATAATCCTCTATGCAATTATTTATTTTCAAAGAAAACCCTTGTTTTCAAAAATACCAAAGACACCATCAGTTTTTCTACTTCTATGATGCAAGGTTCAACTAACAAAACTAAATGAAAGATACAAAGTCTTTGAAGACAGTGCTTTGGTTTCCTTGCTATAATTGCATTTCATAGCACAGGAGATAATTCACATAACATGAGGCATTGTTTATATGCAACTGCATTTTGTATGTTACAGCAAATATTTCTCTCCTTCCCACATCTTTCAAAAGTCAAAGCTTCTGAGAATATACTCAGATTTTGTAGAACGGGCTGGGTAAGGATTAACCAAGAGACATGCATGTGGAAATCTTCACTCACAGACCCCTGCAAAGGTTTACTTCAATATTGGCTTAGTTGAGTAGCAATAGCAATTAGACTGGGTCTGAACCGGCAAGACAAACTTGAAATGATTCTCTGCAAACCCCTGTAATTAGATCACCAACAGCTGTTTAGCCTCACTGACCCCTAGCCGAAATAATAATGATTTCAACTGAAAAGGCTTCAGTCCCAGAAGAAACATGACAAAAAGCACATCATCAAGTTCCCACATCAGGGAATTAAGCATTATTTGACTATTATTCCAAGTTTTCTCTTGACAAGGCTGAATGATAGCAAAATAAAATTTGGTGGCAACTATAGAAAATTTTTGTTGGGAATAAAGAGTGCACTGTGTAATTAAAAGGGGAATTCTCCCTGAACATACTGCCTATTTCTAACCACAGTATCTGAATCTGAAAAGCCACAAACTTTAAGTACAGCCTGTCACAGTTGGCAAAGTTAATGTGATACAAAATCCACAGCTGAGAAACACAGTTCAAATCTAAGTAAATATTACATTTTTCCTCCACTTCTCAGAAATTACAGGTTACAAGTTTTGGTGCAGCTTGAAAACAAACACATGTCTGGAAT
>JAWWES010000021.1:10790864-10841166 GCA_035583135.1 Lophotriccus pileatus
ACTCAGTTATTTTCCCTAAAGAAATTAAAGTGGACAAATAGAAACACAAAGTACTCTCTGTGAGGAGAGATGTTAAGTCAAAGTGATCCTTAGCATTTCTCACTGTCCTCAATGGCACACTGAATATGGAAGCAGGAAGAGTGGTCAAAGCTTTGGGGAATCTTTGGTACCATTTTATTGAGTCTGTCTTAAATTTTAGGAATGGGAAAGAATGAAAGATGCACTTGTTTCAATCACTAGGAAACAGCAGCCTATTTGAAATTTCTTGTTAATCTTATTTTTCAACCAGACCTCAAGTTAAAAGTTGCAGTGGAAACCTGCCTTCTGCTTCACAACACACAAGGCTGGCACACAGCAGAGACCAGAAACTCCCTACATTTACCTCCTCCCACACTGGAGTTCAGAGCTTTCATGAAACCCTGAGTGAACACACAGCTTCTGTTTGGTGAAGCACTTTGCTTTCAGTTGTGAAGAGTGAAAGAATAACAGACATTGCTTGCTGTTCTTCCTTCTGCCTCACCCTCCTGACTTAGTTTCCGTTGCCTCATACACAGCACAGCCTATTACAGACATGGTCAATTGGCAACCTTTTATTTTTTTCTTTCATAGTAATCTTCAGTGTGGGTGGTTACATGGACACAAAGAACCAGGAGTCATTTGCTTTTTCCTCCCAGCAGTTCAAGGGGACAGATATAGAAAGGGACCATCTCCAGTGGCAATTGCTACCATATCCACTCAGACTGTCTGTGTCGTTGGATTGTGTTATACATTCAGTCCACAAAGCGTAATTTTAGGACAAAGAAACTAATATAGCATTCAAAGATTAATGCAAAAGTATTCTGGACTAGCATACATCATTTTTCTTTAGAATATTTGAGAGCATAAATACATGCATAAATTTTCTTAAAATATTTTGGCACACAAGTTTTGAATAAAATCAATAAAACCTGCAGGCAATACAGGATTCACATGTGGTGCTGAATGCTAATCCAGGCAAAAATGACTATTTCCTTCACTTTGACAATTCTGGTGATATTCTGCACCTTCAGAAGAAATAGTGTGGATTGTACACTATGCTGGTTTTTTCCATTTTCACTGTGTTTGTAACCTCTGCTATTTTATCTGGATTCTTTTCCTCAAAGCCCTATGGGGAGTCCCTGGAAGTGATTACTATCAATGCATCCCGCCCCACAAGTAACACCCAAATTCTGTGATTTGGAGCAACTCCTCCTTCACCCTCAACTACTTGGGTTTCTCTGCTTTCCGTGATCTTTTCTACTTTTGTTTGAGATCTTTGATTAGCCTTGAGCAGCTCTTCCAGAAAACAGAATCATCTCATTTTATGCCTCTTACTGAAAAAGTGAAATGCAATAAATCTCAGTGAGCCCAGTGCCTTTGTTCACACGTTTGTATCCCTATTAAATGCTGCCTAATAAATTCTGCATCATAAAAAATTAAGGTTGGAAAGGGAGGGAAGAGGAACTTATGTGGCACTTCTGAAAAATCTAACCAATCTAGCTGATAAGAAAGCATGATGGAATAGAAAGCAGATGAAGACAAACTGCTGCTTCCCTTGAATTTATTGGAAAAGTAACAGCTAAGTCAATTCCAGCAATGCTTAGAGGTCCACAAGAGGAATGGCAAGGAAAACATGTCAAATTTACCAGTGTAAAGGAAAGATGAATAATAAAATACCTTAGTAAAAAAAAGTAGCATAACATCTTTAGGTTTGGTATTTAGTTCTTGCTCTGTCTCTAGGAAAAAAAAAAAACCAAAATGCCAAAAGCCAAAACCAACTGAAACAGAAGGGAATGGAAAGTGCAAAAAAAAAAAAATACATTAGCAGAAAGATATCACTATGTGGAGAGGTGAGTTTGAACAGAATGAAGCGCTGAGGACAGACAAAATCAAATAATGGCACAGCAAAATCTTGCAGTGCAAGAGCTACTGCATCCTAAGAACAAGATGTTCTCTCCAAGGTCTCTGCCCATCTCTGAGACCCCATGGCCAGAGCCTCTGCCTAGTGCAACAAACCACCACAGCCTGCTCTGTAGGAAGGAGCCACTGGAACACCCATCCCTTCCCTCCCTGCATGTAGAGCTTCCATCATTTGCTCACAAAATGCGCTCTAAGTGACGCTGGCTGTTAATGAAACACACACTTCTTGGACTCGGAGTAATTTGTTCCTTTTGAAATGTCACCGCACACAGGCGGCTGCTGTTGCACGTTCAGACACCCGGCAGCTCCACGGCAGAGCCAGGCAGGGCTCTATCCACACCCCTCCAGTGGGCTGCTCCTCTCGAGCTGCAGATATCCAAACTCATTTTCAGCACAGGAGACACCCACCAGATCTGTGCCATCCCCTTCCTCAAGCAACTGGCCTGATGGGGCAACTGGGACCCTCCACGCTCATAAAACATTTTCAGCTCAATTTTGAGCTGTATTTGTTGATGCCCAAAAGGAGGGCATCCATAAACCATAAGATCTGATAACACCACAGCTTAAGGAAACCAGTCAATGCATTCATTCACAAAGCAACTAAAATAAGAATTACAGCATTTAGCAGTGGCAGAAGCACTATGAGCCAGGCAGCAGCAGCAATGAGCTCTATTCACTGCTGCCCTTCATTATGTATCACTCAGAGAAATCCTGCTGTTTTCTCTGTTTGCAAGCAAGCCTCAAGCCTTTTCTCAGCAGCTGTCACTTGGTTCACAAAAAAAAGGCCTCTCAGCACCATGGCGATTAAATACCATTATAACTTTCCTCCTTCTGCATACTACAGTAGGCAATCAATATGGGCTTACATTTTATGAGACAAGGAGTTAACTTGTTCAATTACGGTGCAGACAGCTCTATTCTTTTGTAACAAGTAATCTGGGTAGGGAAATCGATACTGACAGGCCCGATGCACGCCAGCTAATTTCATATTATCCTCAGCCAATCGGGTACCTGCGAATAATAGAGTTGTTGTTACAGTTCATTATGGGGAGGTGGGATCAATATCGGTACAATAAGAGGATTGGCAATGCATCTGCTGCATAAGTAACCCTGAAGGGAAAGAAGGTCCCACCAGTGCAGCCAGCACGCTCACATTTACATAGCCAGGGAAAACAAAAGTGCCAGAGAGGTCCCTGCTCCCTGACCTACAATTAAAGATGAAAATACCCCCGAATTGGAGCAGGATAAACAAACCTCCCTCGCCTACTGCCAGAATAAAACAGAGAGGGGGGGCAAAGTTAAAGAAAACGTTAATAGCAGATTAAAAGACATGCACGTGCTTCGTAAAATGAGATAACACACGCACGGCTAAATGAACCAGAAACAATCTATTATTTTTTGAAGCATTACATTAATATACAATGTATATTTGACAAAATACAAGGCAGAAAGGGAAAAAAACATGCAGTCCTATTCTGATGAAGATTATATATATGTTATAGACATGATATTTCATGGAGCATGTTTTCTTTGATGGTGTAAAGTCCTACCTATGTTAACATTTATTATGCAGGGTGTGCAAATGGGGCACAAGAAAAATGAGAGATTCTGGTATTCAAATTAGGGATTAGAGAGAGAATTCTATAGTATGTTTTTAAAACAGCTTGAGAAGTAACAATGTGCTTGCTATTTAGTTGCTTAAGAAATACAAGTGGAATAAAAGTAATTTTTTAAAAAAAAAATTTTTTTTTAAAAAAAGTGCTTTTTTGAAAGACATATTTAGGTAGCAAAAAAATCATTTTTAACTGTCCTCACTCACAGAACAGATACCAGAAGTATCCTTGAAAGGAACACTTACTCCTAACATTTTCATACAATTTTTTCCCCTACTGGGGGAATTAAAGACAATACAGATCTGATTTCAGAGGCAGTGAAAGCTCGTAGTCTTAACTGACTTAGAGTAGAGCTACAGCTGTCAATTAAACCCTACCCTCAAATCAATGGCAGAAGTTTGCATGGCTTGCCAGGGACAGATTCCTCCCCAAGCTGCCTAAAACCACATCCCAATTGAGGAAACACTTTTCAAAAGAGAAGCTTCATCACAGTGAAAAATAACACACACCAAATGAACAGGTACTGATTCCAATTTTAAAAGTGTGCTCTGAGGATCTAAATATATCATAACATCACAATATCCCTCAAATGGAATGTAAAAATAGAGGGCATTTAGAACACAAAAATGTGTGCCAAGCACTTTCACCTGTACACTACTAAGGCACTTGTTCTTAGTCATCCTTGTTTCTCTATTTAAGCTTCCCATCTTTTACCTTCTACAACTCTAACAGGTACATACCTGGAACAGTTAAATTTTCTCACATTATTTTCAAGAGAACTGTCCTTTGTGCAGGACACACAGGTTGCCACCTCTCCAAGGTGAGCCTCTTGACGGTTCACAAGAAGCCAAATCTACAGGACTGAGAACTTAGAAACTCATTCTTTCATATTAACACATCCCTTCAGTGTATTTTGATCCTTACAGGTCCCCTCCATCTCAGGATATTTTATGTTTTTTCTGCTTAAAAATCTCTTCTACCTGTTTTCAAATAGTAGTGTGAGCATGGAAGGCAAATTCACTCCAAATTCTGGAAACATTGTAATCAAAGGTACTTGAATTTTTAAGTGGACTGATTATGCTCTACATAAATGTGCATTTTCTTCAGTTGACAGTTTCAACTTTGAGGAACAGTATCTCTACTTGAAAATCAACACAGGTTGGTTTTTAAGACTATCTATTTTTTTCTTACATATCTTACGAACCCTTGAATTTTACAACAGCGGCAATAAATAGAATTGGCTTGATATTTCAGATATTTTCACATTTTCTATCAATTTGCATTCAGAGAAACAGATCTGAAGAACGCAGTGTGACTTTCCTATGTGATCTGTCTTTCCAGAGAAAATGACAAGAGCCTAAAACTAAACAGAAGTGACCCACTCAGCTTGGAAGACACCACTTGCTTTGGTGGAGATGTATTTTCATAAAGATTTGAATGGAGTAATTTGAGTGGCCTCAGGAAACTAAAGCTCAAGTCTGCCTTTGGTTCTCAAGTGTAAATAAATTCAGCATTTCGACTATCTATACTGGACATTTACCTGCAGAAAACCCAAACACGCCACTACAGAATCTGGTACCTTTCAAACTAACCATTCATTTTTAGTCTTGAAGGGCTCATGGGCAGGGCTATTTGCACACCAAAATTAGGCTGTGTTGTCAAGGCTGGGCAGATCAGCTTCTCAAGCCCTCATTTGGTGCTCTAATACTGCTCTTCAATTTTGGAAAATGAAAATATCCATCAGCTCATTCCTCCCCCTGCTTATACTCCCTCCAAAATCCTGGATGGGATACGAAAGTGTCATTAATACTAATGACCCTTTCAAGCCAGCCTTAAAAGAACAAGTATTTTGTTAACTCTGCAGTTCCTGTTAACACATTATAGCCTTTGGAATAGATTACTGGTAGCCTAATTTCATTCATTATTTATCCTGGACATTTTTGAAGTCCATTAATTATTTTTCATCAAAATGCAAAACCAGGCATAGTTGAAGGGGCAGGGGGGAGGGTGAACACTCATGTACATGCTGGATTCACACTCCACACTCTTAACTCTTACCAGCTCAATATATACAATAAACAAGGACTATAGGGAAGACTTTATGCATCCATCAGCTACATGTGTCAAAGCCATCAAAATGGAGTTGGAGAAGCCTCACTCCTCATAGAACTGATATTACTTAGAGAAATCAGCTCCTTCGTCCGTGCCATGGGGACAAAACAGCTGCCACCAAACTTCATGGCTGCAAAATACCATGATCTGAAAGGTGGCTTAGAAGGAGGTTAAGGAAGGCTTAGGAGGAGCTGAGAAAAGAGTCCTCTACTGTGTGACACCTCCATCCACTGCTGACATCAAATAATCATTATTTTATTTCCCTCATGCATCAAAACACTGCACAGAATACAAAGCAATATGTATGGAAATACACCCAAATGTTTTCAAATTACATCTTGTTAACACGGAAAAATAGCATGGGGCAACAGGAGAAAGGAATTACATGCTCTCTAATGCTCAGCTATCTTAACCATTAAGCAAGGTACCCACATAGCAGAGAACATGGAAGACTGATCAGCAGATTCTCATCTATCCTCATGCTCTCTAGAGTAAAAGTAAATCAATGTATATTAGCTGGGAGCCACCAGCAGCAGCCAGACTCGAAGTCTCTCCAGGTGCACTAGCAGGCGTAAGTAAGAAATATGTGCATTTCTCAGTATGGGATGAACGGTTCTAACTTACCCTCAGAGAGCCCTCCCATGTATCAGTGTTACTGTTCTCTTGATAGAGGCTCATTTCTTACTGTAGAGTGTCATAAATACAGGCTAACTTTTATATCACAGCTCCCAGGCGACCATCCTTTCAAATTCTGGGTCATTAGAGCTTTCAAAACCTAGTTAAATTAATAGAAGGGCGAAAAATGTTTTGTTTCAAATCTTTAAAACCTGTGGATCTGGAATATTAGAAATGTGCTTCCCCCATCCTGTTGTCCTCTGGGTGTCTGAATCTTCAAATATTTTATCCACCAGAAACTGAGCAGCAAACAGTTCACTTAGAACAGTTAATTTTTCTGAGACATCAAGACAGGGCAGTATTGCAGGCAAAGATTAATCTCCCACAGCATACTGTGCAGTCACTCAAAATTCTACACTGTGGAGGAGAACACAGGGGCTCAGGGCTGAGCACCTTTCAGGCCAGCTCATTGGGCAACCAAAGTTCCAGACAAGCCTTTGTGGATTCTGCTTCTTTCTTGGTAAAATAAAGATGATAATTACCTCCCTTTCATTTGATTCCCATAAAAATCAGCTTTACAATTGCTCCTACAAAGGCACCTGCTGTGATTCTTGCAACCAAAGCAACAATTGATGCATTTGTATAATGATGTGCCATATAAAACATTATAGTGAAGAGATAGCTTCCACACCTCCTGCTATGGGTACTGTGCATAACTACTTCTAACAGGCAGATATTCCATTTAACAGCTACTAAATCCTTGGATATATTTATTAAAAGGCACTGAGCAATTCATGTTTAATTACTTCATAAAAGAAACAGAAGTAGTAGTGGAGGAAGAGTTAAATACGGCACTAAAAGGAAGAAGCTACAACTAATCACAATTAAGAGGAAGTCCCAGGCTATTTAAATGCTACAATCCAATTATATCAGGTAAAATGAATTACTCCTTTAATGCTGACTTTATATGAAGATACCTTCTTATTGCTCTCATTAATAATCATCAGACATCATTTTAGCCCATATTGGCTGCAATAACATTTCTATTAGCATCATGGTGTAGCAGGGCTGACAATTAAAATAAAAAATAAATCAAACCCAGAACTGAATAAATGTAATTATAGTTCAGAAAAGAGCTTTTATGACTATTTGATTAGTCAACTGAACAGTACTTATCTTTTAAATCTTAAACTTCAGTTAAATGAAATTTCAGATTTATTATAGTAGTCTCTAAAAAACTAAAATACAGGCAGCTGATGCTTCCAGGAGTTATTTCACTGCCTTAGAACCAACATGTATATGGTACTTGAGAAGTATCAACTAAAATAGATTTAATAAGGCTGCAAAACATCAGAATTAAAGGAATTAAAGTGGGCATAAAAAAACCAAAACAACCAACCAACCCCACTGTCATGGGTTCAAGTGGCTGAATTTTTGGTAATAGGGGGACATAGAAATAATTTCAATTAGAAGCTACACCCACTCAATGCCACACATACACAACCAGAACCCAAAAAAATAGCTACTGAAGACATAAACAGGTTGTTCTCCACTGGACTCCACACACCTTTTTATGTCTTGAACTCTTACTGTGGAAAAAATCAAGTCTATGTGCAATACAAGACGAGAACATGCATCCTCAGCAATACCACCACAGTCCAGCCCAGTAAACGTCTGGCTCAGCAGATTTCCACAGGATCTAAATAGAGGCCACAGGACTGGACCCAACAGTTGTGGTGCTCAGTGACTCACTCACAACAGGTACCAACATGTTCTATGTAAATACCAACAGCACTTCAAAAAAGCCAGGACTGGCAGTTCCGGAAAGGTGAGAATTTACTTATGGGCAAAGAGCAAACAATTGTGGTGTCTTACCTACGGCAGCAAATGGAACACTGCCAGCCCCAGTCAGCTCCAAAGGATGTGCAAATGTTTGGAAACTTATAAAACAAATATTTGATCAAATGTGCATCACTATCAAATTTTCTCCAGGAACATGTTGAGTTTTTACTTCCAGTCTTGACTGTTTGATGCTGAGAATGTGTAACTCATTTACACAACAAAACATGTAGAACTGTTTTCCTTTTTTCTAAAGGGAGTAGGGAGGGGAAGGTATTTTGATAAGAGTTCCTATATTTTCAAGTTTTTCATCCTACACTGAAAACTCCTATTTTAAACTTCTAAACTTCAAGAGTTTATATTAGGGATCTATTCCCCATGGCTGCAGAACACTGCAACTGTTATATTCTCATATTTTCATCTTTTATACCAAGACACCTTTGCTCAATCCATATTTGAAAGTAAAGTTCCACTCTCCCCCCAGGGATAAATATAACAAAAATTTCAGTGGTACAAGCAATTATGATTTTGTTTTTCTGAAAATTTACCAGGCAACAAAAATATCCCAAAACCAAAGCACAAAAGTTTTCAAGCATTTTCAGGAAACTAAAGTGCAATTGAGTAAAAGTAGATGGTACAATATTATCATAAAAATTTACCACTGAAAAACAGAAAAGAAATTTTTGCGAGAAACTACTAAGAAGCCACATTGTCCCCCAACTCCAGCAGATCTTTCAATGAAAATTGGGCATCACAACTCCCCTTTTGACAGCAATAGCAGCCCTCCTGCAGCCATGAGACCCAGCAACAAGAGGTACTCATTTATCATATAAGTTATTAATTTCATTAAAATAAAACAGTTTTATAATGAAAACTCAAGTAGAAGTAACTGAGTTTCAAAAGGATAACAGGTGTATCCAACCTGACAACACTGAATCCACATCTGCCTCTGGATATGATTTCCTTTAAATTCAGGTGTTTTCAGATTAAAATTTCAAAGTCACGTTTCTGCCTTACATACACCACTGTGAGTGACAGAGTACTGAACCTGGGGATTTTAAACACTCGTGGGACAGACATGAACTGAAGCAGTTACACAGCCTTGGGTGGGACCTGCTGCTCTGGGGAACAAACTTAAAAGATGTGTATCCAGCTACTGAGTGCTATCCAACACACTTACAGGACCTCTGCTCCGGAATTGCAAAGGCAGAGCTTGAAAATTCTTTTCAAGCACCATAATATAACTTTGGACTTGATGACACTCAACCAAGCTTTTCCTGTCTTTGTGATTCAAGTGCTTATCAGTCCTGGAATTACCAAAATATTCCTTCAGCTGATGAGCCGTCACCGGGCATTTCAACTGTTACTACCTAAATCTAAGTTACAATCTCTAAGAAACCAAAGAAGCCTGGATCATCCAGGAGGATCTTTCATGTGTCTGTTCTACAACCACCCAACAGCAAATGCTGCTCTGCTGACAGGAGGGGGTTTTGCATCAAGTCCGAAATTAACATAATAACTTGAACTTTTTTTTAAAAAGAAAAATATCACTTTTAGACCTGCCTGCCTCGAGCTCCTTAGCACTGTACCTTCTTTGTTTAAAAAAACAAACAAACAAACAAACAAAAAACAAAAAAACAAACAAACAAAAAAAACCACACCAAAACCTCAGCTTTTTCATTCACTCAAAATACAATTCAAAACCCTGCAATATCCAGCCAGGCCACCCTCTCTCCCCAGGTTACAGATTAGAAAAATCACTAATTGTCATTCCACAACAGCCAGGACTGAACAACCTGTTGGAAGTTTCAGTTTACAGTAGCTCAAGTTTTACTGAAAAGGTCTCAGTGCTTTCAGCAGCACGGCTGCTACGGAATCCCAGCGCTGCCCCCTTAACTCCCTTTGAAATTCCAGGGCACATCTATTTCCTCTTGCTCCATAACACACTATTACATGGTACTGCTTTTGTTTTCAAAGCTCTGCCACCTTGGTTTCTAAAAAACTTCCCTGTTTCTTTTGGAAATGCCCAAATTCCCATTAAAAGCCCCATCCCTGTGTAATACAAACATGAGTTAGAAATATCCAGTACAGAAATTTCTGGACTACTCATGCATTGATTTGAAACATCTCCAGATAATTTGCTTTGTATTCTATTGTCCTCCACTGTCTTTTAGGGGAAGAAAAAAAAAAAAAGGAGGTTAGTTTCAATATAGTGAATTCTTTAAATCCTTGTTGCTTTTGACTGTTGATTATTTTATAAAGCCACAGAGAACAGTTTACAAGAAGCCAAATGGGTAATCATTATTCCCCATCAGCAATGAGCTGTGACTTGTGTAAATTGCATAATAAATTAGGTATTTTGAGATAAATGAATTTACAATAAACAATCACAGGCTGAAAAGCCCTACTTCTTGTCTCCAAAGGCACAAGCTCTGGTTAAAATCAGCCACAGGTAGTTAAGTGATTATAAACTGTAAAAATAAATCAACCTGATATAATTGCTCCGAGGAAAAAATTACCAACATATTTAAAATTTCAGCAGTGCACCTTTTCCCATATCCATTTGGCATTATCTAATTACCTTCACATTTCATTTCCATCAGTGATATGACCTGTATTTTCCTTTTATAACTGTCAGGGAGGGGGTTGGAGGGTGGAGTGGAGGACCACAGTGATAAATCAACCTCACCATTAGGACCGAAATGGCTCATCGCTGCAGCTCTAAATCCAGGATTTATAAAGATGTCTAGGCCATATAGCACACTTGTGGACACCATAATAAATTCATGAGCACATTGCCAAGGCAAACCACTTCATTATGTGGCAGGCTGCTAGCCATTAATCTAGCAGAGAGAGATTCCTGGGAAACTGAGACTGCTTGGAAATTTATGCAGGCCTAAAGTTACCCATTTCATTATGGATTTAATCTGCTCTTTCTGCCAGAGTGCATGAAAGGTTTTTACAGTTTAGATCAAGTGCTTGTAACTCCCTATTTTATATTATTTCTTCAACAATAATGTCCTAATTTTCCTCTCAAAAACTATTCAAACTGAATGCCTTCACGCTTGCCTTCCTCTAATATTACACTAGATAAAATATTTATACAATCAATTGACAAAGAGCAATTTTTTTCCCTTAAATGTTCCATTAACATGTAAATTTTCATATGATCTTTATCTCATAGACAAAATGTGCTTAGCAATGCCCACCTTCTTCCAGGCAGTTAACCCTTTTGTTGGCTGTAAAGAATCCAGATCAAAACAGATTCAGTGGCCTCATTTCTAAAGCCCCTAAAAAGGTCTTGTATTTAAATTATTATTCATTGAGAGGAGATGTAGCTCCTAAAGTAATTTGCTTTGCTTTTTTTGATATCTCATTCTCTCCTTCTCATACACATTCACAAAGACACAGACATGCATTTTAGGTCCAATACCTATAAATAAGGTGTTTCATATTACTATTTTCAACTTTATTATCATCATCATCATCATGGCTAGGCTTCGCGAACGAAGAGTTTAATAATATGTCCCTAATAATGCATAATGTTCCAAATGATACTGTGACTCTGACATATGAAATTAGATTAATAAGAAAAGCTACAAAAAACCCCACCTTATTTATGTTAAACTGAATAATTGCAGATTACTGTCTCATCTAAATAAAGATTTCTTCCCTATCCAGACAACCCTGTTAATTTATGGCCACTGTACTTACATTACTAAGAAATTTAAGGTGAAAGTGCTTTCAAGTGTTTTGATTCTTATAATGATATGTAATGGGAAGACCAAAACCAGAAACAGGAATAATAAATATTTTTTGGGAAAAAAAAAATCTTAACCATGATATTTTCTTCTGTGCTCAATATTCTTTACTGCTGTTATCTCACTAGAACTCCCAGCCATGCATTTGTTAAAACACTCCAGTGCTTTGCTGGAGATGGAACTAAAAGGTTACATTTGTGTGTTAGGGTGGCTCTCACTAAATGGCTGAAGTCAATTTTGATAGACAAGTGCTTTGTGTGGATGCTTTTGAAACCAGGATGACAAACACCCTTTTCATCATCATTCTTACCAGTCCTGGTAACCTACTGCTTGAGCAAGCACACAAGTTGTACTGGTTAATAAATCCATCACCAGCTGAGGACAAACCTAGTGCCATGATTTTAATAACACAGATTTATCTTTGACATCCATCTTAGCATGGAGCAAGAAAACACACGAGAACAAGACTTGTATGTAATGTCTTGCTTTGATTAAAACTCCTCATTTTTCCCTTGTCTTTAGGTGAGCAAAGTGGCAAGTTGTCTTGTCCACTTCTGTAAAAGTTTTACCCCTGTCAGGAGCATCTGGGCTGTCAGACAATTGTATCCCCAATACTGAAGAAGTGTATTTTAGTGATAACTCACTGCCTCATCTCTTGGAGAAGCCAACTTCACGAATAAAGCTTCTACCCACGCTAAAGTATCTCTCTGGGATCTTTGGGATAAAATTTACACAAAAGGAGGTGTGAGCCACTTATCCAAAAAAACCCCAAAAACCTACCAACTAACCAACCAACCAAACAAACAAAAGAAAAAAAATCAAAAAAGAAAACCAGAATCCAAAACTAAACCCAAGGCTGCCCTCCTCCTTAGCAGGTGCAGTCAATACCACAGAATGCATCTTGGATGCCTTTTTTTTTTTTTTCGTTTTATACGTAATAAAGGGAAACTACCTTTTATATAATGCATTATTCTCCTACCAAAGAGAATATTGAACTCAGAAAGTGTACAATCTCCATATCACAGTGGGGAAAAAGATTCATGAGACAGAGGTTCAAATTCAGTAGCTCTTTACATCTCCCTGACTTGCAAAGACATCACAGTCTACCTGAGCTTTGTGTCTCATGCTAATCTGCATTTTCCTCTTTCTATTATTTCCCCCAAAATATCACCAACCTAACTCTAACAACAGCAGAGACAACTTCAACATGGGGACCAATTCTGCCGAACTCTGAAGTGAAACACTTATGTGGAATTGAACCGGTCATAAAAACACTATAAATCAGCATTAGTCAGTCACTTAATTATTACACTTAGAATTACCTAGCAGAGACACACTACAGAAAGCTGATCAGAATGCAAGAAACAGGAACATGCAATGGACTAAACAATGAATTTGAACATGTTCAGCAGAATACAGCTTTTTTCCAGCAGAAAGTGAAATTCTGCATCAACTCAGGAGTTTGGCATAAAGCTATTTTTAATAATATTTTTAGTTTGCTTAAAGTGAAGAAAGTAAAGCATCTTATACATAGTTAGCCTCAATCGAAACCAAAAAAATGGAAGAACTGGGTGCACAGGTTGTAACTATGGTCTACTACATTCATAATCCCCAAATCACTGCATTGGTGTTTACAGACTGTTTCAGTTTGGACATGTTAGACCTCCAAGAATAGCCATGACCATATCCCAACGTTACTAAAGGTACCTTTGATACTGCTGACATATTTTAGGAATGAACAGTAATGACATCTTTCTAAGATAAGAAAATTACTTTTTGTTCTGCGGTCAGATCTTTCTCTGCCTAATCAATCTATCTTGTACCTTGGGAAACAGTTCATATAAGCAACATCAAACCTGGAGGAAATGACTTCTCAGAACTTCACTGCCAGTGAAAACAAAGCTACAATAAACACACATCTCAGCCACACGCAGGAGAATTCCCTCCTGGAGACAGCCACTTGGAAAACAAGAAAGTTTGAAAAAGTTAAATTTAGTGCATCTAATGAGTACTGTGTAATTGGATGAAGTAGTTCTTCACAAATGGATCCTAAAATGGAAGAAAAAGGTTCTCAAAGTATGAAGGAAAATACTTCTTCAAGAAAACAAAACAAACAAAAAAATAGAAATAATCTTGAAGCAAATAAATTAAAAAAAAAACTTTAAAAAATTTAAAATCACACTTTGCTTAGAAGTCAATTAAGATTATATGTGGCTTCATTAAGCACACACATCTTTCACCACTTTTTAAATGCTCACTTTTTCTTTTTAGCAGGATTTTAAAAATATATCTTATCTTTTTTATCTTGCTCTTTTTCTGGTGGTGGTGGTTGTTTTGGTTTTTTGTTTGTTTGTTTGTTTTTCAAATAGTATTTCCTTTATCAAAGCTGGCACTAAGACCAGACTCTAAACCACTTTTAGGGCCTTGACGCGAGATCCAACCCAAACCCAAGAGTCTTCCATTTAATTTCAGTACAGTTTGACTGTTTCTGTGAAGCACAAAGCAAGCCCATCCATCCAACCCCTGAAACACACACAGGAGCCAGTAAGCCCTCACACCTCTCAGTGGTCTGGTGGAGTTATGCAGTCACAGATGCCCAGATCCCACCAGAACCAAGTGATCTGCCTTTACAGCCATGACGCACTGAATTCGTTCTGGTTTGGGACTGGTCAAGCAAAGCAGCAAATGTTTTATATACTTCAGAAACCTCAAGTCCAAGTTCAGCACAAAATTTTCCTTACAACACTTGTATCTTTTGTCTTCAGCACCTTTAGGGCTCTGGGATTTAGCTATTACAAAGCCCTGTAACACTGTGTTCTTCCTGGGATACTCTAAGCAAACAATCAGCTGATTCTCCACACCCTCCTTTTCAAGACTTTGTATGTATCTGGCTATACAAGAAAAATAAATTTCCACCAGCAAGTTGAATAAAATCCAAGGTTTTTAGGTAAGTTCCATCAATTTAGGCCAATACAAATACAGGAAATATAATACAGTTTAACAGTGCAAAAGCATGTAAAACCTACAAAATGTTTCTGGAGGCAGTGATCCATGCCAAAATGCCAACAATAATATGTCCAATAATAGACAAACAATTTTTTTATGTAGACAACATATCCCACACTTGTATATCTTAACTGGTATCACCAGCACAGCTTATTCCATGTGCAAAGGAGATCAGTTGGATGCTATAATATGTGATACATCAACAGTGAATTCCATCTGAGTACAGTGAAGTGCCTGGCAAAAGGATACGCTTTAACACAGCCTGCTCAATAAAATTCATGGGCCCAGGCAGCCAAGGCCCTCACTGACTCTTCAGCCTTACAACCTGAGGAACACGCCTGCCAGAATCAGACTGTTGAAATTGTATGGAGACCAATTAAACAGAGGGACAAGACTTGAGCACTCTTTCAAGTCCCCAGCAACTCAATGGGCTTAAGTAAAGGGATGGTCTAATTATTTTAACGTGTTTTTGTGCCTGCCTCATTCCTGGCTTGTACCACATGCCTAGACTGTGTTGGGACAGGAGAACAATCTCCGCGGGACATGTTCTTAATGTCCCCGAACAGAGGTGTGTTCTTTCAACCAATGCATTATGAAGGGAGGTTGACAAACATCTCTGACAGACTCAGGTGGGCTGAACCACAAGCCCAGCAGTTTTGAGAGTTGTGGGTCTTAGCTGAGACCTCAGCAGAGCTGCGTGCTGAAACCTTCGTAGCACCTGCATGCAAAACACAAGCTCAGGTGATACTGATTGGTACCATTAGCTCCTCTGTTAAATATTGAATTCCAGTAAGAACTGCAGCCAAAAGATTTGCAAAAAAACCACAAACTTCTAAAAGAGATAAGCAAAGTCAACTTAAAGTAGTTTTCTGACAGCAGCACCTTAATTACAATTATCCCATCTAAATGGCAATTATCCCATCCAGACAGCCAAAAAGCTGTTTATAGAGATTTACTACACAAGAAGTGATAAAGTTTCCCTTTCCAGAAGCCCTATCATCTGGCAAGAAGCGACTGAGCAGCCTGACAAAGAAGGCACCTCAGGCACTGCCAGCTTAGCCTGCACTAACTTTGGTGGGAAAAAGAAAAAAAAGAGTAGAAGATCAGAGCTCCAAGGTGAAAGCTGCCAACACTTTCTTACCAGGGGGTAGAAAACCACACGAGTTTAAATACTTCATGTTCAATGAGAGCTATGCCTCTAAACTGTTGGCACCACTGGTCCTTCAGGTTGCTGAAGTTAAACTACACTGGCATTGCCAGAAAGCAGCAGCAGCACTTGCCAACCAGTCAGTCCCTGAGTAGGCTGATGAGACCCGGCACACACAGACACCACCACCGGCAGGAGCTGCTGAACGAACGCGACGCTACAAAGAGGGGTAATAAGGCCATAAAGAATTATTTCTCCTGCAATTTTAGGTAAATCCTGCAAAATAAGAAACAACTGAACACATAAAATAGATGTACATAGTGTGATTAAATAACAATACCGAACTACAAAATTTCTGTGCTGAAGGGATTTGAAATTTGCCCCAGATTCTGGGCTGGTACAAAACAGCCTGACCCACAACTGCACGTCTTACTGGGCAATGGGCCCCTCATACTTAAATCTGGATGGTTACTGTATTATCATCTGCTTTCTCTTGTCGACATTAATATTAAAAATTAATATTTTTTCAAAAAGATCTTTTAAAAATAAAAAAAAGAATCATTTTAATGTCAGAATTTAGTCTGCAAATATCTTCAGGTGTCTCCCGTCTCAGTCAGAGTCATAGACTCAAACAACAAAAGCTGAGCAAGAAACACACCAAATGGATTCCTGCCCTGACTTTACATTACCTCCTATGTGTGTTTTTTACAGGTAATCAAACACCAATGCAACAGAGAAGTTATATAAAACATTAAGGTTCGTAAATGTAAGATTATCCACTTCTGATCATGCATTTTGATTTTAAAGACTCCACATTTACAAACCTGCTCTGAAATACTCCCATGTTTTGCTTTCAGTGCACAAGTTTATTATAGAGTTGAACTTTTCCAGCAGAGGAAATAAAAGACAACACAATACTCAACTGAAAGTCTGGATACTGAGGGCTGATTTCCTAACTGACCTGCACTGCCTGGAAGCACAACCCAACACTGACTCATGTTGTAATAAGGGCAGGATCCTGGAAGAACCAATGCATTAACCCTGGAGTAAACCTACATGAACTTCAAAGGGGAAGGGAAGATAAAGACATAAAATAATTACTGGGTTCATCAGGATAAAAATATATTCAAAAACAAACTAAGCTCTATGGATGAGGAAATAAGGACTATTTATACTTTAACATATTTATAGTATTATTTATACCAAATATATATATATATATATTTTTTTTTTATCTGAGGTTTAAAAAAGTTTTCTGTCCTGCCATAGGGACTTATTTTACATCTTATCTAGGAGGCAGTAAGGCTACCATATGTATTCATGTACCACCTTACATCGCAGACACAGCTCACAAGGGGAATCTTTAAACTTACTTACTGGAGCACCAGTGGGAATCTTTTATTAGCCATAGCATAAAACTGTTAACTCTATTCAGATACATCCTTGCAATATGCTAGAAAATTTTTCCAGAGAGTATGGAGGTCCAAGCCTTCATCATGCACCCTTTTTGGTGCAAAAAGGGGTTTGAATTCATCCTGGTACCGCTTCTCTAACAGAGGCTCTGAAAGAGCCTTCCCTAAATCACGCAGGGAAAACGGCCAGGACTCACCAGGCCACAAACAGCAGTGACTGTTTTTCACATCAAAGAAATCAAACCATCATTATAAGCACCAATCTTTGGATTTTATCAGTTGTAACTAAATCCCATCCTACTTGACAGGAACAAGACTGACACACCCCCCAACCCAGGATATTCCTCTGCCCCCAACCCTTTCCCATTCTCCATTGGCTTTTCCTGGGTTCTCCACTCTGGGCTTGAACTTGAGTGCCAAGGATGGTGTAAGGGCTGCGTTTTCTTTTCCAAGGCCGCGGTGCCAGGAACTAACGATATGTGAAATGTTCCATCCCTGCAGGTTTTCCTGCTCAAACATTTTCTAAATAAATAAATAATTAAAAACAACAGCGTGTGCCACATTCCAGCCCTGAATTCCCGGAGCAGCTCAGGTCCTTAAACTGAATAATTTGCCTCAGCTTGCGTATTGCAAAACCCATTCAGCAAAAGATTATGGGCCTTTAAGTGCCATCCAGGCCTGAAATATGACTCTAGGGCTTTAGGATGTCAGAATTGAGAATTGCTAGTGAATATTCTGTTCTGGCAACACTAAAACTACAGTTATTTAGCAATATGGGAGCAAGCAAATGGGGGTAGGGGAGAGAAAGAATCTGACAGAAAGGAAAGACTATAACTTAGCAGAAACAGAGGTGCAGTTTTCATATGTGGCCGCATGAATTCTTTATGGAATAAAATGCATTTGCGAATCAAAAAGCGGATGCAGATTTATATTCCCACTTAAATCTGCCAAAAGCCAGTAAATGAATCCTGAGAGCTCATTTTAGTTCAGGAAACAATTTATGAGGACACGTAGGTGGGTGCAGGTACTCCACATGAACAGTCTCAAAGGGAATTAGCAGCTGCTTCTGCTCTTCGTAACAAAGACTAAATAGACTAAACTGAAAATTAGCAACACCTCATTAAATGTAAAAAAATCCACACATAAAGCAGCTAGGACTCAATCCTTAAAAAATTCAGAAGGTGCAGTGTAACATTAAAGCCAAAGGAACTTTTGTCGTCCCATCACAAATTATTTAGGCTTAGTTTGTGGCATCAAGCCAAAACTCAGAGATGGAGAAGCTGTGAGCCACTTTCCCTGGTAAAAGTTGCCTTCTGACCTCAGGTTTTTTAACCCTCTTCAGCACTTCAAAACCTCCATCTCACATCCACAAGTCCCCACCTCCCTTCCTGGTACAAGTTTACCTCTATACTGAGGAGACCTGTTCTGTGGACTGTGTCCAGTCAGTGCTTAGGGATTATTAATAATTAGAGTTATTTCCAAGAAAGCCTGGATGCTCCCAGGAACAGATGGCAATGCCTTTGAGGCTTTTTCTGTAAATGCTTCTCACTGGAGCTCAGCTCAGGCCCTATAAACGCATCTATGTTCCTAATGCAAACCAGTTACATGTAAAATAAAAACTTGGTTCCAAGAAGTCTGAGTGTCTGCACCTTCTGCTCTTCCAGTGCCACCTCACCTTCTCTCCAGTTTCCTACACACTAAGATGGGCACAGTCACAGACAAGCCATGTGGACTCACATGAGTATTTGCTCAAGTGAAGAGCCACGCAGCACCAGCACATGTGCAGCGTGAATGGGATGGAGTCTGAACTTCTTGAGTTCTCTCCCATTACTTTTCAGATCATAGAAAGATTTGGGTTGGAAGGGACATTTAAAAAAGTCACGTAGTCCAATCCCCCTGCAATGAGAGCAGCGACATCTTCGACTACATCAAGTTGCTCGGAGCCCCATCCAGCCTGACCATGAACATTTCCAGGGGTGGGAAATCCACCATCTGGGCAAGTTGGCCAGTGTTTCACTACCCTCATGCTAAAAATTTTCTTTCTCATATCTAGTTTGAAAAACACTCTTTTAATTTAAGACTTTTGTCCCCTGTCCTGTCACAACCATGTTAATCTGTCACACAAGACATGTTAAAAAGTCTGTTACCATCTTTCTCATAACTCCCTTTTATGAATATTTCCTTCATTTTATCTTCAAAGTATTTTAAGCACCAAATTAAAATTGCCATAAAAGAGTGGGCAGTTTTCATTGCCCCCATTCTGGAGACTCCAATCTAACGGATAATTGTGTGTCTGGCTTCCAGTAACCTTTAAACAATACTTCTGCCATCAGACCCTTCAGAGACGTCCTGCTTTGCACTTGTGAACTTCAAGACTTAGATTACTGTGAGGTTTGAAACTCCAGAAGCCCTCAAACTGGGTTTTTGTTTGGTTTTTGTTGTTTTGGGGGGTTTTATTGTTTGTTTGGTTGTTTGGTTTTTTGGGGTTTTTTTTGTTGTTGTTTTTTTGGTGGGTTTTTTTGGGTTTTGTTTGTTTGTTTGTTTGGGGTTTTTTTTTGTGTTCAAGCCACAATGGTTTCATCACACAGGAGATTAAGTGCTGATCACCCAGTTCAGAGTTACATATGAGAACCAGGACCATATATTTGTCTTACAAAACCCCAACCCTTCTCACACACTTGGCACAGCAGAGATTGCTCTCCAGTCTGATAGAGCTCTGCCAATAAATTGCTTGCTAAGGCCAAGCTCTGAGCTCTGGTTGGTGCCTGAGGAAGGTTGATGCCTGGTGAGTCATCTTTGGTACTGTGCCATTTAGGTTTTCCTTGGAAAACCAATATCCAATCTTTCTGCTTCCCTTTAGATTGGAATTATAACACTAAATGGAACTTGATTAACTCACAATTAAGAGACTTAGTCAGAAAAGATTGAAATACAGACAACTATCAAAAAAAGCGATAACAGAGAATACATTAGGGTTTACATCTGATATTAAATTAATCTTCATAAGTAAAAGAACTGGTAACTCTTAATTTTATATACTTATAAATAAGAAAGTAAATAATTTGGTTCAGTTCTGACTGCATATTAAATTGAATGAGTAAAGAAAAATCTTTCACTTAATTTTTCTGCATTACTGTTATTTTGAGTTTTCTTTCAAGTCCCTACAACAGGTTTTTGAGAAGATTGGGATTTTGACATTATTTCCTGACACTGATGCATCAAAGAAGTTAATAACCTATAAGAGGCATCAAGGGAAAGGTGCAACTTACAACCTGTGAGTCATTAGCAGCACCCTGAGGTGACAGAAAAAGCTAAAACAGCCTCAGCTGTCTTATGGAGCAGATCCAGGATACACGAGTGAAACGTCCTCCTGTGAGACAACAGATAACAAACTGTCTGCTAACGACCCAAACAGAGAGCTGGGGACTCACATTGGGGCAGAAGGAAAGTTTCTCTCTAGCCCAAATACATCTCCATTGCACAAATTCTGCATTAACAGCAGGCACCTAAACAGACATGATCAGAATTAAGGAGTAACCTCAAACCATCCCTTACATAAAACACGCATTAAAAATTTTCTTCTGTTGTATTTTACCAGTAAATATTTCAGTTTAAAGAAACAGTGATAGATTACTCAGGATTTGAGTTTCCAAATATTTAGAGATAACTTTACTGAGCCCTGTGGTTAATGTTACTGAAGTCACCTATTGTATGATAATACAGCCAGCTGCTGGAGCGTGTGCAGGATGAGACACTTCACTCATTACATTCACAAATAGCAAGGCCAGTAGGGACCATTATAGTCTGGGCTGACCTCCTGCATAAAACAGGCCATCAAATTCCAAATGGAATATAATTAGGGTTCTCAGGTCTAACTGATAACAGCGGCAAATGCCCCATGGAGACTTTAAAAATGTGTCAGGCAAATTTACACATTGAAGGTATGCTTTGATGTATGTCACTGAAACATCACCAGAGCTAAGCTCATTCATGCCCAGAAGATCCTGGAATTTTTTTATTATTTTTAAAAAGCTGTTCCTGACAATCTTCCCGCTTCAGGGAAAGCTGCAAGGACTCTTTATTGCTCTTGTCTTTTCTTAATATTTTTTAAGCCCCTCTCCGGGCAATAGTCTAAGATATTTCTCAGGTTTTGTTATTTGCTTGCCTGAAATGACTGTGAATATGGTGCCTCAGGGTTCTGCAGGCTCTCCAAGGACAGAAACTGACACAGCATTTTTTATTTTTTAACCCTCACCAATATCAATAGCCTCAATCATGTTGGTTTTTCTCTCCTTTTTAATTACTTTTAGCTAAGTGGCTTGAAAAAAAGCCCTTCAATTAACCCTTACAAAGATATTTCAATTTTTATTAGTATTTAAACCATTGAATCACTTATGCCATCACCCAAATTGGCTGTGCTACATTTTTCTCCCCAGTGGAAAAATTATTCCTCGATAATCATTAGTGTCGTCAAATTACAATTCCATGGAGAGTCAGATCATATGAATATGCCAATGAACATATAATACTGAAAGATGAATGGCAAGTTGCCCTGGACTTCCTGGGGTTTGAGTTTCTTCTCTGTTTTGGTATATTTGGCCATTTTAAGGCTTTTGCTAATATTTTGTTGTTATTCACACGAAGGTTGAAACTTCTTTCAGGAATTAACAACTGGGAAAGAGAGGTCTCACTCTTTTGGTACAAGCTTATTCTTCACAGTGATATGACTGAAGTGCAACTGTGAGTAACAGCAATCTTCAGCCATTTACCAGTAGGGGCCATACCACAGTCTGAGCTCAGCCTAAACCCATATCCTGCCTCCATGAACAGGTACTGAAAAGCATTTTTCAGCATAATCATAAGTTTGTGTAATTCTGAGCAGTAACAATGATATTTAGGTAAGTAATTTATGCAATAGCATCATGAAACACGACACACATGATATTTCCCCTGTGGAGGCATTGATGCTTTGGGCAAGAATGTGGAAACTGGTATAGAGAGTTGAAAGAAGCAAAGCCATGTGAATTATATTAGTTCCCATCCATTAAATATTCATGAACATGGTATGATATTCATTAATTTGGCACAGATCAAGCTACCCTGACTTACCAGCTTCAGACTTCTAGCCAAACAATTCGTACAGTTAAACATTTTCCTAAATGTGACGGGATTTATTTAAAGAGATGTTTTCAAAATGATACAGTTACTGAGACTTCATGTATCACATTTCAGCTTTAAAAACTCGGTGCCTTCCCTTCCCCCCTCCAAATTTGCCCTGGTTATGAACTCTAGGTGCTGTGGTTTATGGTGGCACTGCTGGGACGCAGCTTCAATCAGCCTGCAGTGGTGCTGTCAGGTGCTGCAGCCAATTACCTAAAATGTAAATGTTTTAAGAAAGGCAGCACCTTTTGTCAGGACCAAAATGATTTCCAGCCTTCAGTTCATAGTTTCAGAACCAGAAGTGCATAACTCAAAAACATTAAACATACAGTAAAAACATCACATGTTGATTTACACATACATATTGACTAATGCTATCAGCGGAGTATTTACCTTAATCAATATTAAAAGATGATACTAGTGATTTAAATGTTGAGTTGTCTCAAAGCAGTCAATAAATGTTTGCATTCATAAGCATATGATTATCTGTTAGCTGTTCATTTCCCCTGCACAGTGAATGAATTTGGTAAGAACATTTTGCTACCAAACATCTTCTACCTCCGTTTATATTCAAGAGCCTATTTCTCAAACTAATGCCAAAATATTTTATAATCCACGTGTACAATCACCTGTACAAGTCCTACATATGAAAAGCCTTTTGGAATTATCACTATGGGATAGACTTGGGTATTTGGTGCTAATAATGAAGAAACATAGAAACTGCAACAAGTTGTATCTAAGCAAAATTCCTTTCCTGATGTGCAATGAGTGGGGATTTCTGTCGCAGGGTAACTCATCCCATCTCCAAAACCACTGCAATACGCTGCAACTCCCAAGTTGCACTAATTAATTTCAAGCTCACCTTTTCCTTCCCTTCATGACAGACTCCCTGTAATTTGCTCCTTCATTCAACTTCAGTTCACTACTATTACACTGTATTCCTATTTCTGTAATGCTCTTTTCCCTTTCATCATAAGTCTTATCTGAGCTACCAGCCACCATATTATTTGCACACTTTGCAAGAGAAGGAGCAGATTTATGTTTATGTGGGTTGTGCCATCTAGTCAGCAGAAGTAACTTTTAATTCTTAATCCAAACACAGCTTGCATTTTGCAGCCTCAGTTGCTGCACTGGACTATGAAAGTTACAGACAGACTATTTCACCTGCAATAATTTACCAGGAAAATTACATTACTGTTGTTTTCTGCTTATTATTTAATGCCTCATAGATAAGTTACAGTATTTCTAGAGAAAAGAATCTGCTTACTTTATGCATCTTCATATACTCAAATATAACCACAGCCTAAAGGCAAACAATGCCTAACTGAAAAAAAGTCACTCTACTGTTCTAATAAAATTATTTGTACTGTTGCAAACTTGGCCAAAGCTTTGATTTGATGTGGCCTGAGGAGCTGCATTACACACACATCCCCATGGCTAACAGATGTAACTTATATGGTCAGTTTATAACAGCACAGTGGACCTACCATGGGAACTGACCTACTTTAGAAGGATTGAGAAAAATAAGTCTCCTCTGTCTTTTCTCGCCAAGTCAGCCTTGCTGGCAATAACGCTCAATGCCTCTATTTCAGGTTCTCAACCTGACCACGAACATTGTCCTAGGTGCTACCAGGGAAATTGCTTTATCAGTATTCAAGAAAAACCCCAAGGAATGCTTAATGTTCCAATGTTATGCCCAAGATGCCATCTTGAAATTATGGTCTCTCCTGGAACTTGAACCGGACGAGGAGTCACTGCCTCTCAAAGCGTTCACTCCATGAATATGATCTGGGAGTTTTCTGACTAGACTCAGCCAGAAACTGAAGCTTAAACAAACTACCTAGGATCATAAAACTTTTTCTTTTTTGAAGGCTTAGACATTGTGTGCATTAAAGTGACAAGATATCACATTTCTTATAATACATTGCCACACCGCAATCCTTGCGTGAGCTCACTTTGAAGCCGTGGGAATCACACGATTTGAATACACATTTTGCTTGTGGAGTTTTTTGCTTTGGTTTTTGTTGCTGTTGTTTCTGACAGGCAAGAGACTGTTTTCATATGCTATCAAGTCTTAAACCGCACAGGCATCTGCCTGCTTCTCAAACTTTCTCTCCTGGTCCTACTTTTTCATCTAAAAGATGCATTTTCTATTGCCCCAAAACTGGTTCCTTTTCTCAGCCTCCCTGCCCTGCTCTGGATCAGGGCTGCCTCAGCTGCAGCAGGAGGGGGCTAAGCACCAGACAGCACAGGACCAAGTGTCTCCTATAACTGAAACTCTTGGAAGCAGCGAGGACACCGACATGAGCAGTGATTTGGGGAACTTCCCTTTCAACTTTTTCTTAACCTACTTTAACAAACCTCCTTGTTTCCCCTTGATCTAAGGGGCTGTTACACACAGTAGCTTCTCAGGTACATTAGCCTGCAAGTGAGGGTGGAGAGGATTGATAAATCACAAAAAATGAATTTAACGAGGGATAATTCACATAGGCAAGGGAAGCACATTCCTTGTGTGTCCTGAGGAGAACACAAAGGGAATGCTTCATAAATCTTCAGAACATTTATGAATAAGGTTCTAACTTCAACAGATTTTACAACTCTAAAATGAAAAATATTTATACATAGTAGAATTAACTCTGGTAAAAGTAAGATTTACTTATTCATAAATTAGAATATCATTCCACTTCACATCACATTACTTGCAAATAAAAACAATTTCCTGCTCAACTACTGTGTAGCAGCAGCGCCTGAAAATATTGTGCATTTATTACAGACAGAAGCTTTGTATATTATATAGCATAGGCAACACAAATATTCTAGCCCAAACCTTGGCAAGACCCTCAGCTCAGCTTTGGTAGAGAAAATTGTATTTTTGCAATCTTTAATAAGTAAACTTCACTCAGATCTCCTTGCCAGAGACTTGTCGCTTGAAAATCTTCGGATCTTTCCTCACTTTTGAGCTAAAA
Source organism: Lophotriccus pileatus (assembly GCA_035583135.1). Lineage (NCBI taxonomy): Eukaryota > Metazoa > Chordata > Aves > Passeriformes > Tyrannidae > Lophotriccus > Lophotriccus pileatus. The sequence continues at coordinate 10,816,434 of JAWWES010000021.1, forward strand.
AGCATAAAAATCATCCAGATTTAGCAAAGCACAAACCAAGAAAAACCAAATTACAGTTTAATTGGGTGCCTAGGTTAGATACTTGGCAACACACTGACAAATCTGAGGTCTGAATCTTCAACATCTATGCACATCCTGAAATCATTCTGCCAGTGGTACAGAGTGAAAAGTGGCTATAAAATGGTCCCCATATCACAAAGGTAATAGCTCACAGCACAGCAGGTACTAAATCTGGTATTAACTACTTATTGCACAGTGGGGAATGGGCTAAAAATACCTTTTAAAGAGGAACAGCAAGTTCCAATCCCCTTACTAGGGCTTGACCAAAATCAAGATTTAAAAAAGAACTGGGAAGGAATGGGGTGAGGAATTGAGCTTACTCGGATCATAAAGATCAACTCCAGAAATAATTTTGAGGGAAGAAACCCAAAGCAATTTTCCAGGTGATTGGGAAGAGCATCTCTTCCTATTCAGCATAGAGAGAGGCTTCTTCTGCAGTGCAGGCACATAAACTAGGCAGAGGGTTGTATTCTCAAACATCCCTTCAGGTACCGCTCCTATAGGCCTTACTAGCACGTGTATGTACAGGGATACTACCTCCTTTATTTGGAACCTGGCCCCACACAAACTCAGCCACATGCTTGTGATTAGACATTAAAAATAATCCTCTTTGACCCCAGTGAAGCTACTCCATGTGTGAATCTTTGGGGCTAGGCTGTAATCTGTTCCTGGCTTGCTCAGTCTCATTCCAGGAGATGTGGGAGTGGGAACTGGAAGCCTTGAAAAAGGCAATTACAGTTCTCAATAGTCAAAAGGTCTTCTCTGTTGTTTTCAGTTGCCATAATTACTGTGGAAACATCTTGGGTAAATAAGAGTCCAATTCACAGCAACTGGCTTTTGCATGCAATAAGGTCATGAAGCCCATGGCATGTTCTGGAGCCACTGGATGTGGCTGCAGGTGTTCATACCCTCCTCTACTTCTGCCCTGAGTAAGGCAACATTTGGCCCAGATATCAGGTAGGGTCTCAAATTAGAGGAGATGGATTTGTTCTCTAGACAGAAGACTCCTTAATACAAAATAATATATGTGCACCCATTTATAACAGGTGTTTAATCTGTGACAGCTTTTCAGGCCAGTGGAAATTCTATAGCTTTCCTTCTTCCTTGTCACCATTATAATATTTTTAAATGTTGTTTTTCTTTCCCCCATTTAGAGGAAAACATTTCTCAGAAGCAGTAGTGGGCTGCTAGGGCTATAAAACAAGTTTGCACAGACCTGTAACACGTTGAGCCACAAGACATGACAGAGTGTGTTTTATGGGGCAATTAATACTTGCCTTGGGAGCACTGTGAGGTATGAAGCCCTGTCAAACACACCCTAGCATATCCGAATGCAAGTTGTAAAGCTGCATTTTGCTTCTTGAAAAATAATTGTGGAATTAGCTTGTTGATTTTTAACTTGCCTCAGTCAAACAATGGAACCTTTCCTCCAGGAACCATACTTGGAGCAGAACAACAGCAAGCAGGAGCCCTAACAGCAGAGGATACCAATTTCTAACCTATGTTTAAGTTCGTCGTCTTGATTTTTTGGGTTAAGATTGTGGTGTTTGCCAATACAACCTCAATTCCCTAACCTCTCCTGTTATGGATCTTATTCCAGTTTTTTTCTGGGTTCTTACAGATATTTCTCAGAGCATTTCCTATGTGCATCCCAGTGCCAGCATTTATACAAGTGCAGGGCACAGGGTCATCACATTACCTGCAGTAGTTACAACCCTGTTAAAATAGCTGGCCATGGTGTACATTCATATTTTATAGTCCTGACTTGAACACTGGCTTTAGTTGTTCCAGGGTTTGGAATAGGCAGTTGCAATTTGTCTGGGGGTAATCCTAGAGAGCCTCCCTTCTCTCTGTGAAAGAGAGCCAGGCTGTCAGGTTTATAAACCACTTTGAGTCACAGTGTGCACAGGCACAGCAGAATTTCTACAAGTGCTTCAAGTTTCCAGGAACAGTCTGGAATGGAATGCAGAAGATTATATAATTAATCTACAATAACGGAACAAAATTTGTGGCAGACTGGGGCCCAAAACTAGGCTGGAAATACCAGCTACCTGCTTGAGCCCCAAACCTCTCTGTTTTAAGATTAAGGTCAGCACTTCTCACCAAGGAGGTCCCAGATCTGCTCCTGTGACAGGCACAGAACCATTGCTCTAGGCTTTAACAAGTGAGATTCGACAGGTAGTAGCAAGCTTGCGAAGACAAAGCAACTTTCCAGATAGACATATTTGTCTCCATTAATCTGCCACCACTTCTCACTAATCAGTCATATTAAATAGATGTCAAGGAATATCAATTTCTTTGATTTTTTGGATCCAATTAAAACATAAGTTGTAGGCATAACAATACCAGTACTTTTCCATAGCAAGTTAGCATCTACATTCCTTCTGCATCCTATTAGACACCTTCACACGTACTAGAGAAGACACACTGTGTAGTAAGGAGGTCAAAAATCTAAAGAAAACTATCCAAGAATATTGGAAACACTAGTGGCATTTGACATAATTTATTACACTAAAGAACTGGGGAACAGGAAAAGGTTGATGTAGTAATAACATTAGCAGGAACTATAGTCCATGCAAGCCAGTGCTAAATAAAGTGCCAATCAATAGCTCTTTTATTAGTAGGTACAATCAATGTACAGCAGGCAGGCCTGGCCAATTAAGCTTATCGACTGACCAAAGAGTAGCAGGAAGCATTCTTTCCTCAGTTTTGTTTTCCTTTCTGTAAGTGAGAAATGAGCTCCAGTTTTATCACTGGATTCCCACCACGGCATCTCTAGAAGTTCCTGTAGGGTGGAAATGCTGACAAAAAGCAGGCTTGAGCTATCTTGGTATCCTTTAACCCAGGGTCAGCCACAAGAGCCAATATAGTCAAGGGTCACTTACAAAGTAACTTTTTTTCCTAGCGACTGTATGAAGTTAAAATGTTGTTCTTCTAGATGAAGGGAAGAGAACTGTTAAAGGAAGAAAGCACAGTCCCTTAGCAATGCTTAACCATTAACAGTCCCGTAAAACCCTAGGAAATTAAGCCTATTTGTTTCTAATTCCCATATGCACTGCCTGAAATTAGTGAAACTTCCCCGTGTGGAGCAACTCCCGTATCTTTCTTACAGGTAAAAAAAAAAAAAAAAAAACCAAAAAAAACCCAAAACAACAGCAACAGTAAAAATTAGAATTTGACGTCTCACATTGTAACAGCTGCTGAAAATAACAGGAGCTTTAATATTAACTGTGGCTAACCATGCAGATGCAAATAGGATATTTATCCACAACACCACTCTCCCTTGCTGTTCTGATCCCTCCCCCTTCCTTCGTTATCTCTTTCAAAAGGAAAAAGTTAGAAACCAGATAAGATGCAGGTTCTCAGCATGATCAAATAAACACTGTGTGGTGGTCACAGGGAAAGAAAACACATTGTAGGAATGAATGGTAAAGATTACATTTTACAAAGAATCACATACAAAATTAGCAGCCCAGATGCCGATTTCCCATTGATGTCAGTTAGATGGGATTTCTGTGGCCTGGCTTCTCAGCAGGCAGAGTGCTGCATCTACCCCTGCAGTCAGCCAGGATACATCTATCTGCACCTTTACTTACTGTTGGAATTCAGTGAATACAGCATACTTCACCAGGTTTATATCCCTTCGGGTCTGGCACATTTAGGGCTTCCCAGGTATTTGACACCTCAAAACAGTCAGGGGAAAAGGGGGGAGACTCCCAGCATGTTTGACTACAGGCACTACAGGACAGACCAGTTTTCAGCTTCCTGTCAGACAGTTCCCCAGCTGTATCCAATTCAGAAAAATATTTCAGTAATAAGCAGAAGACACCTTTAGCATCAGTCAGACACTACATTGCTAAAGCTGCGGGCAAGCATCTCACTTCTTATATTTATGTTGTTTACCATTTCCTTTTGCTTACATATGAAAACTTAACCTAGAAGATTAGAAAGAGCAAATCAAATAACTCTGCATTCTATTTGAATGCCACAAGATTCAATCTTTCCTGCTGTAACTCAAACCAGCTCTGACTGCATGGAGTGCAACTCCACTCTGTGTTCCTGATCCCACTTTTAGCACCGTGGCCTCTGCCGAAATTCATCATTCATCGTGCAGAAGTTGCTTTTATTCACTAGTCAAAAAATCAACTTAACACAGTAACTCATTTGCTTGCAGTTTTCCTTGCCTACATTGGTGAGACATTAAATACTGCAACTCCTGGCCCACTATGTTATGACAGTTTAAGTTGAGAAACAAGGCAGTGAATAAAGAGGAGGATAAAAATGCAAAGCACACATTTCCATTTCACTTTTTACATGACAGTTCATAGGAGTTTAGAGAAGGCAAGACAGGAGTTTAGCTTGGACAGCACTAACAACCTTGAGCAATAGTATAAAGTAGCCCAGTTTTTCAGAAGTGTTTCAGTTAACCCCTCTGGTTCAGCTTTCCAGGACCTCAAGAGGTCACAGAGCTGCAAAAAATTAATAGCAACAAAAAGAATTTAGGAAAGTGACATTGGTCCTTGTTTTGACATAGGGAAAAATTAGGTCATCACTAAGGGTTAATTTGAATCCTGGTTTCCTACAAAATGCTTAATAAGGCATTTGTAAGAACTTTGTGAAAATTGTCAATACCGTTTTAGTTTGCGAAGGTCTTTTTATACCTAAATTGTTTTAGAGAGGGAAGAAGGGAAGCAGATTTTTGAACTTTCAGATTTTCTATGTTTGTCTTCAGGTTTTTGTGAAGTCAACTCTGATTCTGGAGTACTGCTATTCTTTTGAGCCCATATCTTAGCTCAAAGCACCAGGACACTCATCCATAGTGCTCTGCTCTAATTCTTAGGTCAGCTGGGGCTCTCACACATTTGCATCTTTTTTTTTTCATTTTATTTTAGGTTAAATTCTCCAGCCTAAACCCTGGAGCCTGGCTAAAGGAGCTAACCTTGTAACAGGTTGGGTGAAGTCACCTTTGCCAGCAAACATAAGGTTTGTTAATGTTGCTGAGCAAATCAATACCAAAGAGCATTTCAGGATTCGGGCTGTTTTTTTCTGAATTGGTGGAAGGGCCCTCAAATGTACCCCACATCATGGCCAGAAATGCCTTCTGGACTTCCATTCAGAAATCTGCCCTTTTGTCAGAAAGGACATGTTCTATCTAAGATGCAGGACTACACACTCAACACATCATCAACTAGAGTCTGTAAAGATATATGCTACGCAGTTGTTCAGAAAAATCCTTGTTCAGAAAAATTGCCTCTTTGTGAATCCATTTTAGTGTAAAAAAAAATAAAAAGTCTAAACAAAACCCCCCCACACCAGAGAGATCTTCAAGAAACAACAACTTCACATGGAGGCAACTTCTGTGAGGGTGGAAGGTGGAGCCTGGAAAGAAGCTCACTACTCTTCCTCCGACTGTTTTACATGCTCTGTGTCTCTTCCACTGTTATGTTCCCTTCTGAACTGCACAACAGATGGGAGCAGTTGGTTTTTAAAAGGTTTTTATTTTCTGATTTCAATTTTTCATGTGTCTTTTGAATTTGGCACAATACCATTCTCTAGTCAAGAGGAGACATTGTGTTAAGCTTAATTATCAAAGGCTGAAACCCAGCAAGCAATCAATCATTTAGTGACACACTCATGCTTTCACTGATTTGAAAAAATATTTTTTTGTGGCTATTGAAAAAAGAAAAACTGTCAGAGACAAAACCAGAATCCCTCACTTTGCAGCATATCAAAATATCAAGACTGTGGGGAGATGAGTGAAGAATGTTCATTTGTTTTTTCTGAAACTAAATCCAACTCTTTTTGGCATGTGAGCCCGGAAGTTGTGTAAGATGTATTTTAGTGTAAACATGATCTTTCGGTTGAGGTTTTCCTTATAATCGAGGCTAAACAGTCACAAAACTTCTTTCTAAATGACTTTTCTAAAGAGTCAAGGTTACTTTGTTCTCTAATTTTCTTTAGCCTTTTTAACCCCCCTCTATTTTTTTTCCTTTTTTTTTTTTTTTTTTTTTTTTTTTTTTACTGCGAGATAAGTGCTCTGGCAGCTGCATTCCTGGGGAACACTGACATCCAGTGGAGAGCTGGGGTCATCCCCAGAGCCCACGCAATGGCCCCCAAGTCAGCATCTCCCCCCAGGACTCTGATGGCTGTAGGGGATGCCTTGAATTACAAACTCTGAGCCTCACCTGCAGATAGAGGCACAGTTCAGCAGCAACAGCCTGAGTGACCTTCAGCTGTAATAGTTATTTTGTCTGCTAAATTCTCATAAAGGTGATCACATTCCTGGCCACATTATTTCCAGTGGTTTACTTGTAAAGATCAGATGTGGGTTGTTGTTTTGTTTTTTTTCATTTGAGGAAATGTTGAAAGAAAAACCTCTTGTATCCACTGACCAGAAACTACACCATGCTTGCTTCTGCTTTTTCAGGGATACAGGATAACAAGTTCCATGTGTTTAAACAGCACTGTATTTCAAATGATAGTGTACAGTCAACAGTTAACATTGTTTTTCTTTGGATAAACAGAGTCTCTGTGAGGTCAATCTGGTGTTATCACCTAGTATAAAGACATCTGATATCACTAGCCTGACTCTAATCACCATGTAGATTCACTTGCAAGCTTATTCAAAAACCTAACCAAATAAAATCATCAGGCCAAACTCAGTCTGCAAAACAGGTTCATGAAACTACATAAAAGTGGAATTGTCTTCTTGTTCCTTTGCAGTAGCGCCATAGATCCATTCTTTGCATTCTCCTTTTGATATGCTGCAGGTTTTTTTGTTGAGGAACAAGATAGATGCTGCTACAGCAGAGGACTACAAAAAGTACACTGCTGGTACTGTTGCCTCACAATTAGGATAAACTCAAGCTTAAAGAAAAACCAGTTGCACTGCAAATTACAGCCAAGAACCCTTTTTCACAGGGAAATGGCTGAGGTTTCTAAGCTGGTTTTCTTTCTGCACTGCATTCCAGTACAAAGCTTCAAAACATGTCATCCTTCCATCTCCAAAAGGGACAGAGTCACCCCATTAAAACTGCAAGGCTAAGCACAAGCCTGAGTCATGAGGGACTAGATTTTTTTTCCTGAGTCCACAGAGGGAACATAAACCTGGGACTCCCATGTCCCAGGGGACATCACTGCAGCTATTTTGGGTGAACAGCCCCATTTTGCTCCCTTCCTTGTTTTAGACCCAACACACTCTCAGATCCATTTTCACAAAAGCTGCTTCACTGCATCAGCATTTCCAAAGGCATCTTTTATCAGAAGTTTCCAACCAGCTCCAATTGACTGTATTTACCTTTTGACCAAGAAACAAGCCACACTGTGCTTTGTTTCACAATATGTAATTTTAAACCAACTCCAAAAGGTTGTTGTAAAAATTCCTCCAGATTTACATGGGTAAAAATGAGATCAAGTTGTGTCGTGTGCTTCTTGGCTTGCTGTAGTACAAGTAACAGTGCAGTTATATCCTCTGCATCCCACACTGAGAAAGCATATGCTCCAAATGGTTTCCTTCAGTGCTTCCCTATCAAGAGCAATACTTCAGGACAGCCTAACCACTATCACATTTGCTTCAAAAGGATTTGTGAATGTACTTAAAAGTAGCAGCAGGGAGTGGAGACACTTTGGAAGGATGTACCAGACCCAATTTTAAGCCAAGTTGCTGCTTGAGCACTTTCCACAGCTGGGACCAGAGAACATGCCAAACCATTGACCTTTGTCTTCCAGAAAGGAAGAGTCCCTGCTCCAAAGGTGAATAGGAGACACCTGTTCACTCATAAAGGTATGACAACAAAAATCATAAGTCTCCTGCAAAGCTTATACTATTTTAATCTATTTTTTCAGAAGAGTACAGAAAGATTTGAGTGCTATGACAAAGCGTTGCTTTTCTCCCTGTAGCAAGGCTGGCTAGTTCTGTCTTATTAAGGCAGGATATCTCCTTACTGCCTGAATTTTGATACACAGGTCAAGTAATGAAAAAAATACCTTTTTATTAAAAAATAGGTTCTCAGTGCATCCTTTCAAAGGAAATAATAGTGGATGGCTCTCACTTCTCCACCTAACAAACTATGTGGTTTCTTTTATGAGCTAAATGAAAGGAACATACAAAATAATCATTATGGATTTGTATGAAATTACTGGGTATGGAATGCAGTAAATCCCCAAACAAGCTTTAACTATAGCCTGTAAGGTATAATCATCAGGTAAAACTGCAGACTATCTTTCGGTAAGATGGAGCAGAAACCTAATATTTTATCGGAAACCTTGATTTATGTTTAATAGCTCTGCTACCTACTAAAAAAGATCTTGTATTAGCAAATGGGTACAGATCCAGTCCATTAGCTTAGGACAACTGAAAAACTCAAGGGTTTTGTGAACTAATGCAATAAAATATCATTAAATACTGTAGCATGACAAGACAGACAGAAGGTTTGAGTTGAAAGTCAGGAGAAGTGTTTGAAATGAAGTAAAATGTACAATAGATATGTTTAGGTACATCTGGCTTACATTTGCAGTAGGTCGTCAGAGGACCTTAGTGTCTGTGATGTAAATGAATAACAGAGCCCTCAACAATTTAACTGTCATCAGTATAAATGCTTTAACTGGCACAGTAAAGCAAAGCTCTGGGCCTCTTTCTAAGTCTCCATAAGCTCCTGGTCTGAATTATAAACTGGGGCTGCATTACCTGAAGATGAAAGCAGCCAGGTCAATTCACTTAAAACCAGAGAATTACCACTGCAAAGCTGTGATCAGCTAAGGAGCATGTGTCTGTGCGTGTGTGCAGTTGTGTTCGTAATGTACAGTTTAACAGAGACAAGAGGAACCTCTGGCTGCCCAGCAATTCAAAACCCAGATTCAAAGGGTTGGTGGGAAGGAAGGTAACCATTTCATTTTCAACCAGCTGAAGTTCCCAAACAGTCAGGCTAAAGATAAGCCACCAGAATTAAATCTCCATTAAAATGAGGTACACTACTGCAAGGAAAAAAGAGTTGCTGCTGTATAAGCTGCTCTAAGCTCACTTGCAAACACTTCCTTATCAGGCAGCACCATCCCATTGAAGAAGTCTGGCTACACAAGCTCTGACACTGACCTAGATGACTTTTATCAAATCCTCTCTCCCCTTCAGCACACTTCCTCCATCTTTTTTCAGCCTTTTGACCACAGTTTTGGGGAGCAGGAATTATCACCCCATGTGCTATAGCATACATAGCACAACACCAGCACAGATCCCACGTCACAATGCACCCTTATAATCAACAGCAGCCAAGTATAACTCCCCTCCACTCACCTCACTTCCCTTTGTCACTCATTTCAAAGCCACTGATCCCACACAACTGTCCAACAGCAAAGAGGGTGACAAAACCCAAACAGATTTCAATTTTTTGGAATTTTTTGGGCTATGTATACTGAAGAATGTTTGGGCAACTACAGGCAGTTAAGCTTGGAAAGATATGAAGGCAGATTGATCATGTTTACTGCAATATGACCAAGTTAGCATATTGTCACCATAACCTTCTGGGCTCAAGATGAAATTGTTTCCCTCCCCTCCAACAAACACGTAAGATGTTCACTTTTATAATAAATTCCAAACAAATTAATGGATTCCAACATGCATCATCAAATTTATATTTCCTCCTCCACAGAGTCCTACCCCTGTAAGTAATCCTTAAAATTCGTCATGAAGCTTTCAAAACAATTTATGCAAACAAACATCAAGCAGAGCTATTTGTATTGGCAGCACATTTCACTTAACAACCTACAACAAGGAACAGATGGTCTGAGCTCTGGAAACAGCTACAAAGAAAACAGTAGGAGCAAGTCCATCAGAAGCACTTTTTTCCCCCAATTTTGTGAAGATTACAGACTTGTTCTTGTTTATTTCTTTGATTAGGCTGTTATTTTATGTACTCATGAATCCTTTCCTTGCATTTCATGGAACAAATCCACCAGAAGCACATTTCCCAACTGTGTATAGTTATAGAAGCACTACTTTAAGAACTGAACTATCCGTTCCTCACTGATCCAACACTCTAAAAAGTGGCAGAGAAGAAAGCAAAACAAAATGCAGATGTTGTACAAGGGATTGACAAATTTAAGGCAAACCCTCTTAACAATTCATAGTTCTCTTTATCCCTTTGCCCATCCCTTCAGTTCCAGTACTAAAACAAGCAAAAGCAGATGACTCACACAGTCCATCAATTACAGATCACTTAGTGCTATTACTAGTCTTGTAAGATGTGATGGTGTCCTGCTTCCTCATTTCTAAGGGGACCTTCATCTCATGAAGAGGGATTACAAGAGGCTCAGCCCAAGGAAGATGCTGTGGCACAAGGAGAGAGGCAGCAGGATGAGTAATACCTACAGCACAACAATCAGGGGATACACTGCCTGAGAAACCTTGTTTATGCCCACATCAGGGCCAGAATAATCTTCAAGCAACAATAGGGCCACAACTGCTTGGGAGGCAATCTAATAAGCAAACATCAGTAATAGTTACTCTGATGAAACAAAAAATACCCCAATAACATTCTTTAATGGAAATATGTTTTTCCTGTATGAAAATAATTAATAGAAAAAAGGTTTTTACAAGAATTAAATACAAGAAAACAAACCTTTAAAAAGAAAAAAGGCCTATCCCTGATTACCAGTAATCATAAATTCTTATTACTACCACCATCATGTCAGGTCTGCTAGTATCTGTGCTTTCTTCACAAGGATTCATATGAATTCATCTGCAAATACTTTCACCTAGACCTGGATTTAATTTGAGTAACATTAGGGACAGCCAACATAGATATCAGCCCACCAGCCAGAAACACCCCTTGGGGGCAAATCAGCACCCTGGAGTTACACATGGATGAACAGGGGCCATGACGTTAAAAGGAAAAATAAGGAATGAAGGACTTCTGACCAGAAAGACAATCATGACATCTTGAAGCCCCTCCCAAAAAAAACCCAAAAGTCTTTCTGAGGGGCATTAACCTGGGTAGAGACAGAGGTCAGTTTGGAAGGGCTAAGCTTTGAGAACTGAAACCATTTCAATTTCAGCGGAACAAAATCAAGGACAAAGCAGACCAAACTGACAGCTTAATAGGACCTTTGAGTATGACAGTTGAATAAACTTTGTTCCACACAGCACTATAATTTCAATTCTCATACTCCTGTTAGAGGAGCAGTTTTACATCAGGATGACTACAAAGCTGTTTTCACTGGCCACCTTGGTGAGCTGTGATTGCCAGTCCTTACATACCATAAATGTCTTCTGCTGGAGCACTTCACAGAGCAAGTGACTAGAACACTACTGAGGAACAAAATCAAACATCAGAACCACTCTCTTCCTTATTGCTTATTTTTTTATAAGTATTCTTCCATCACAGACCCAAGCTTTGCTTTTTGGGTGAAATAAAGGTAGATGCTGCAGCAAAAGCCCAGACAGCCAACATATATACTTTCAGTACTGCTTTTCCCATTACTCATCTGACAGTAGGAAGAAGAAAGCAAACTCAAGCAGATGATAAAGCTAAACTAACAGTGCTGTTGAGCAAAAGGTGTCTCAGGGAAAAGAGCTGGAGAAGAGTATCTCGACAAGCTTTGCCATGTAGGCATTGCTCCTAGGTTTTACATGCAAAGAAAAACGTAAAGAAAATGCAAGAGTTGATTTTTCAGGATTTGAACTGTCTGACTGCAGTTTAAACCAATTTGAGAGTAGGTACAACTCTTAGTTCACCATCTGACCCTGTAACATGATACTCAAACCGAGCAAACAGTTTGAAGTTCACTTCAGATTTCTTCATTTGGAGGATTACGATGAAGCATTTCCTGAGATGTCACGATTTAAACAGTTAATGGCATGTGACAACCAAGTGCTTTTACATTTTACATCTAAAGTTGCAAACACTTGGCCTCTCCCCCAAGCAGAGAAATATGTAGCAGCCCCAAGAGCTTGACATCTGGGGCCCCATCAGACTCTCCTTTTCCTTTTTCACTGGATGCAACCAGGAGCTTGTCACTGCAAGTGGAAAAAAACCTTCTTAACAAATGCCTCTAGGCAAGGGGCTGTGGGGCTGCAGTGGAACCATGGAGGAGGCAGAGAGAACATGACTGTCCACAGCACGCTTACATATCAAGCCTGGGTCACCCTGACCTCACAAAATAAGCTGGTTAATGCCTTTTCCCACTCATTTTTTTCATAAGGTGCACGTGGAATGACATGAAAAATACCCACCAAATCACAAGACAAGCCAGGGTTTTTCAAAGGCACAAGTAGAAGTAGATGCTCAGACCTTCTGGTCATCTCCCTCACGTGCGTCTTAAGGCTTTCTGAGTCAATCAAATAAAATGGCACCATCAGGCAAAAAGCTGCCATTTCACACATTACCTGCCCAGGTTTCCCCAGCACCTCCACAGGCTGGAGCTCATCAAGGCCATTGTGTTCTATGAAGGACAAGTCCTTATGGATCAGAGTCTTTTCTAGAGAAGGCTGCAAGTTCTGGAGGCATGGAAAAGCATGTGTATTTATTATGTATAGATACAAAAACAAAAATCAAACTTCATTGACAACCAGTGCAGTTTTCGGTTCAGTGTAATCTCTATTTTAGTTTGAAAACTTGCCTGTGTACTTCTTTCTAAGTCCACAATATAGTTTCTGAACTACTCTGACACAAAATAAGACCCTTAATTATATGAAACTAGAGGCATCACAACACGTACAAATCACCAGGACCCAGCTGCTGAGCACCAGCACTAACCCATACTCTGGCAGTGCTTCTGGGTTTTGCTGAGAATAACAGAGCCAGAACTATTCTTAAGCAGAGTTGAAAAATCAGAATGCTTGCTATTAAGCTTCAAGTTTCCTCCTACTGGAGAAACGCTGTTTCAGCTGAATTTAGTAGAATTACAGGAGCTGATTAGGTTAACCACTGACTGTGTTTCCTGGAGGGCATCTGAGACTATGCTCTGACCTAAATTATTTAATCTTGATCCAGATTTGAACCATTTAATTTTAAGCTCCACATATCTCTGAGAAACAAAAAAAAATCATAATACAAACTTCCGAGCAGCTTTCAAATTTGAGAGGTAGCAAGGGATAGGCCACAAACACAATTGCTCCCAGCCATTCAGGGCAGCAAGAAATAAAGCCTTGCTGTTCCTGCTCTGAGAGGAAGACTTTGTCAGAGTAGGTTGTACAGGAAGGAGACAGGGGCTGATGGCAGCTGGGCACAAGCTGCTTGTTTTGCAGCATATTCCAGTGCCAGCCAACCCTTGAGCTTCAGGACTCAAATTTCTGGCCAAAGGAGAGAACAGGGGTGAAGGAGCCCAGGCAGGCTCCAGCATCACTCCCTGATCAACATGAGAACCCCTGAACTCATAACCTGGCTCCTCCCTCCCCAGGAGAGAGACCAGACTGAGGGTCCCTGCACTGTCTTGAGTTATTTAGACCTAGTTGGATTTGAACATCAACTCTCCAGATTGAACCATAAAGTCCAGCCTGGCCCCAAAATGTTTCCCAATAAAAGCATCATTAAAAGAATTCCAATTACTTTGGTTTGGGATGTTATACGTGAGACTGAAGGAAACCAGCCATGCTGTGTCAATAATAATGAACTTATTAGCCTAGAAAGGATAAAATATTGATCGACTTTCTCACACCTCCCCACAGCTTGCTCAGTAGAAGCATCAGATGAAAATACTTCAACCTCTGCGTGAAAGGGATTTTTAAATAGCACCTCAAGTGTGCAAGAGCATTCCTAAACTGCCCAATGCAGCAGCGTGCAGAACCATCTACTGTATCTCATAAGGTGTTCAGCAAGGTACTAGAAGCTGCGTAGCTGTGCTGGCAAGACACCTCATACAGCTAATCAGCCCAGGGGGGAAGCAACACTTAGTAATTCAGGCCAAATGGCCCTACACCTTATCTGGAAACGCAGGCATGCATTCACAGAGGGTTCAGATGTTTTTCAACTGCTCAACATTATACCTTAAAAAATGGAATTGCTTAATTTATCTCAGGACTCAGTTCAGCATGGGGCAGTTTAGTTCAGATATTTTTCCTACTAACAGCACACAAGAGAAGTCCAGTTAAAGTATAACAGTGAGGGCAGTATAAGCTTAGCAGCAATGTGGAAAGAAGACCAAATGAGATGCTACAGCACGTCTCCAACAAGCTTTGGACATGTCTTCTCCTCCACTCCCAGACACAGGGGTAACATTTATGACCTCTGGCTGCAGTCAGTGAATGGTGAGAGGGTTCACCTGGCCAGCACCATCCCATCCCAGTTTCCCCTTCCTGACAGGATGCCAAAGTATCCCAAAACCGACAACGTGTGCACAGTCCCCTCCACTCTGGTGCCATTACAGGCTGTTTTTAATTATACCCAGGGCAACACAGCATAAATCCCAAATACACTGAACCTATTTCAGTAAGGGACAGTAATTTTCAGTCTTGCCTCCACAGCCCATAACCTCAGCTGAGCAATTCTGAAAAAGCCATGTCCTGCTGAAGCAGCCAAGCCCTCTCCCATACACTCCTGACCTACAGATATGCTTAATATGTTAATTTTTGTTTTGGTTTCAGAACAAAACCTGCCTTTTAAATAAAATTTTAACAGATTCTAAACCAGAAACACTGCACTCCCCTGAGGCATTAAAAAATGCAAACTGAAGACTTCCCATGTGTCGGGGTTATTACTTATTTCCTTCTAAAAACAGAAGAAGTGTTGCAACAGTTGTAATGCTCCAGCTCACTAGGCCAAGAAGATGTTTTCTTTCTGCACACTCATTAACCATAGTGTGGAACTCAATAACTGTTCTAATTTCCTACCTTAAATGTTTTTCTTCCCCCCTGTTTTCACTTTATGCTTTACATTTACATAGGACTACACTCCACCACTTACCTTGAGAGTCTAGTTGCTGTCAAACACAATAAAAGGAAAGGAAAAGTGTCTGGAATCACAGAAACTTTAGTGTTGAAAATTTTAATTGAATTTCTAGAAATGAATTTAAGCACTAAAAGCTTTCTTTGTCAGCCACAGATGAGAAACTGACAGGCTTTGAAGGCAAGTAAATGTTTTTCTAGCCAAATCTCTCAAGTAAATATTTATGTTAGATATAATAATAGATGTTATTTCACACCACAAATTAAATACCAGCTAGTTATTAAACCTGGTGCAATGCTATGAAATTCTTGGGCACTGTTGCCCACAGTTGGTGTACTGTATTTAGGCCAGCTGGGCTCCAGGATGGTTCCTGAACCTCAGCTCCAAACCCAGAGCATCAGTAAAGCTGCTGTCATGGCCTCAGGAGTCCTCAGCTGAGCCCAGATCAAGGACAGACTTGCTCTGTGACACAGGGAGGAATCACCATGCCTGGCTTCCATCGCTTTTGTAAAATGCTCTTGCCTTCAGGGCCAAAACAGTGCTTTGTCTCCAGTTTGCACAGACACAGGGCCTGCGAAGAGAGAAGAGGGCTCAGCCTGGGAAACAGAGGGGACAGGGCACTCTATGCTCTGGGTAGCCCAGCAGCTTCCCCAGCTCAAAGGCACTGGATTTCGTGTGCCCCTCCACAGGTGATGCCATCTGTGTTCATTTCTAATACACCAGTATTTACATGCTTGATGCAGAGCAGAGACAAATGTTGCATTGTATATAAACATCCCAAATCCAGACAAAGCAGCACAAGCTTCCAAAAGTGAGTGGTCTGCTCAGAGGGGGCTCTAGCAGGGGGCTTCCCTCCCACTCCAGCCCCACTGCAGGGCCAGGCAGGCTGGAGCTGCTCTGCCCAACTCTGCTGTGGCACAAGCACAGCACCAGCTCCAGCAGCACCCTGACACCCTGCAGGAGGGGATAGGGCAGAAGCAGATGTAAATGCTACCTTTTTTTCCTCTAAGTATCTTATTTGGCTAATTGCACAATCACAAGAAGGCTTCAAAGCATGCCAAAGAGAGGGATAATGACACTTCATGGGTGAAAAGGCCTTTCATTTCTCCTTTTCCTCTAATAACCACTGACGACGGACCATTATCCTACCATGTTGCCCTGCCTTATTGTGTCTTAATGCACATATTTAATAAGATTGCCTATGAGAATAGCACAGGAGATGCCTAAAAAGGCAAGGTCATTAATTTTGAAAGTACAGCTTTATCTCTTATTACTGCAAAATTTTTGCCTGCTGCCTTGGCAGAGCACAAGGGCTGTAAACCAGCAGGGCTGGACAGTGGGACTCCTTTACTCCACTTGGAGCCGCTTCACTGCATGTAGTTACAACACTCTGTTTATGGCATGTTGTAAAGGCTGTTTTGGATAGGACACTTGTAAAGTCATTCCAAAATGGCAGAAAAGAAAGGGAAAGCTTGGCTGGAAGAGCCAAAGAGGGAGAGGGAAAGGATAAAAGAAACACACTTGGTATCATCCACACTCCAGCACAATGGCAGGTGAATGGAGCTGGGGTCCATTTCCTAATTGGTGGGGGGGGAGGGAGGGGGACACAGACACACACCCCCTGATGGCCAGAGAGCCTGGAAACACAACAGAAGTTGATGGCAATCAGTCAGCACAGAGCAACACTTTGGCCCAGGCTTGTAGTTGCCCATGAACAACTACAAGCAAAGATAACACCACGTGCTCAAGATCAGGACAGCAGATTTCAAACTCCACTCAGTAAGACAGAATGACCGCAACCATCTGTCCTTTCCAGACTGGGGGCCAAGCATCAGCCCTGCTGCACCTCCTGCTGGAAAGGAGAATGAAATCCCACCAGCATGCAACACTGCACTGTACAGTCAACCAGACAAGTTATTTAAGCAAGAAACGCTCACACAATCTCCTCTCACTCCTGAAGCGCCATCGGTTTTGGAGACCTTCTTAGCAAGATGATGTAACTCCAAAAGCACATTAGATCACAGATTAGCAAGGTGCAAAATAAGGTACATTCTTACTATTGGCAGACCATCATAATATTTTTCTCTGTTCATCAAGATAATAAAACAGAGTAAAGCTTCTCAATTACAAAATTAAGCCAGAATTCTAGCATCAAGGGGCTTAGGAACAGTGGTGCATTTCACTAACTATCTACCAATAAAGAACACAAGCACACATTTTCCAAAGAAAGACACATCCATAGTATGCTAAATACAATAAGTATTAATTAAATCATTATTAACAATCAAAATCTAATTTCTTTCTGTCACTTTCTGATATCTTAACTAAAGGCATATTTGCAATACTATTATAATGAGTTACAGTTTGAGCAATAGAGCTGCTTGCAATAATTCAGAAACATGTACACTTTCATATGAATATATCATGCCTAACTAATGAGATTGCTCATTTCATAACTTCAGTTCCATTTTTATTATTTCATAAAACTGGAAGTCCTTATCCATTTTATGAAAAACACCTTTGTGAAATTCATTAAATAAGCATAAAAAATTCATTAAACAAGTGAATTGCATTCATGGCTGCTTTGATGCAAATGCCCTTTAAGCAATGTAAAACTCCATATTGATTTAACCTTTCATGTTCTGATATTTCCATGTGGAGATATATATATATATAAATCTTTATTCAAGGAATGAAATTAAGTGCTGATCCCTTGATCTCCAGCCAGGGTGAGGTAGATTGGTCAATTTAAATAGTCACTACTGATCAGCAAACAGCTGAGTTCGTATTAAAACAGAGCACTGGTATTTCTGTATGTCTTTGCTGGCAAATAAATACGCATATAATATATTGGGCCAAATCAATATGATGCCTGAAGTTTTCCCTGTAGCAGAAAATCAACCCAATATTGGCTAAATCCTGCAGGACTAGTTATAACACAGTCATGCTGGTCAAGCAAAAGATAGAGGAGCTTCTCCTGAGTAACTGGTGAGGTTTAGCTGCTTGTTCTCATGGCCACTAAAAGCTGCTGCCAAGAGAGCAGCCAAGAAGCCAGAGTCTGTCTGAACCTGACCTGATGCACATGGTGGAAATGCCAAACTGAAGGATCAGCTGTTTTCTTGGGGTTACTCTGCATCCCTTTGGTGCTTGCAAGAGCCACTTGTCTCACTTACCAACTTTGAACACCACTAAAACCACAATCCTCTCCCAGTACTTGTGGCAGCTTGAAAGAAATCACTAATCCCTAGTCCAATAGTCATTCTCTGTTTACAATGCATTTTATGACAGAGGAGGTAACGTTGGAAAGGTGCACCTGCAACACATATATTCACCTGCTGCTCAAGATGTGCACCTTATTAGACCTGGAACTGTCATGGAATAAAGTACTTTTACTCCCCCAGTCATCAAAAAAACACCTGCTAATGAGAAGCAACAGTTTCCTCTAGGGCTTATAATAGTCTAACTGCAGCAAGCTAAGAGACATCCAGTGCATTCCAGAATAACCATGCCCAAAGCTGGGGGCCATGCTGGATGTCAGCAATAAGGCACCGACACCTTGCCCCAACACAAATACCAGTCTTGAAAGGGAGGGAGACATGCCAGCCTTACATCTTCCCAAGGTCCGTGTTTCAATTGTGCCATTCCTGAATCACCTCTTCTACAGCCCTTCCATGTCTCATTTTCCTTCCCAGCTGCTTCTCCTGCATAACTCCTTCTCCCACAGCTCATTTGTCTCCAGCAAACTGAGCCAGAAACAACCTTATTTCCATTTCTAACCATTTAAATTATAAACAATAATTTTTACGCAACAAAACAGGTCTTTAATTCTCATGTTTCCCTCCAAAGTACGCCCAGACATCCTTATTCTCAGTAAGCCAAGCCAAACAAAACAAATCAAGTCTCTAGGCAAAGCTTTCCAGGAGTTAAAAATAAGCCCCAGCATATTAAAATAAACTTCAAAAAGGGAAAAATTTTAAAAAAGTGGAAAACATATTTAAAGTATCATCATTTTTAAAACTCTCCCCAATTTTTAACCAATGTCCCAGAAGACGTTGCTTCAAAAAAAAGTCATAACACTTTCCTTTTTTCCCAAAGAAAAAGAGAAGGAATCACATTGAAAATAAGCTTTATAATAAAGGAGTTTCAGCCTTAAATCCCAGAAATAGAACTGCTCCCAGTTCTGTCATCACAACAGTGAACAAAAAAACAAACAAACAAACAAAACACCAAAAAAAAAGAAAGAAAAAAAAGGATGAAAACATCATCACTTCCCATTTTCATGCCTCCCAACCCCTGACACTCACTGCTCCTCAGCTGGCTTCCCCCACCCCAAAGGGCATCTGTGATTGAACAAGTCCAAAATAGCACTTGAAGCCATTTAACTTAATCATTATTAGGTTTTTGTTCAGACCTCCCTTGACACCACTGGCCAACAATAGGGCCTCCAGGTACCCTGCAGATTCTCAAACATCAACAGTCTTGGGAGGGCACATTTCCACCTACGGCAAGATTTAAAACTGGCTTTGTAATAATTAAAAAAAAAAAAAATAAAAGGGGCAGAGATAAAAACCTTGAGAGCTTTTTTCACAATTACTAATTTAACAGACAAACTATGTTTTATTGATAGATCCAATAGTAAATTTGCCTTCCGTACACACTGCTGCTGATGCCTAAAATAAGATGTGTAAGAAGAGACAATCTTGTGCCTAAGGCTTGTTTTGGATAACACAGAGCAATTCAACCAAGAGCTCTTCAGTAAAGCCATGCTCTGCAAGGGCTGCCCCTTGCCTTTCTGCTTCAGAAAAGAAGCTCAGCATTTCTATGCACATGCTGCCATCAGCCTTCCCACTCAGATGGGAGCGTCAATCCTGCAGGTTTAGTCAGAAATTAGATTTTAATTTAAGAAAATAATCGGTCTGACAGCACCATGACTTTTAACATTTGACTGCCTGCATGCTACTGGAAATAGAGGTATGGACTATAGAGAGCCTGCACCACAAGCAGCTCATTCATCTGGAGCAATATTACTTGGCAGGGATATAAAATTATTCTGTATATTTTGGGAAAAAAAAATATTACCCTGAAATTTTGCAGGCAAATGAACATATCTGGGGTGCCCTGAGGTCAGCAGGACAATTCCAGCTGAAAGTCTGACTCAGGAGCTTCCAATACCTCTGAGTTGTGTAATCACTGTGCTGAAACATCACACCTTGGTCAAACAGGGATGCTGCCACAGACACCAGTAACTTTCCCTCACCACACATACACAACTGCAACCCAAGTGCACAGTCCCAGCTCAGCTGTCCATGGGGAAGTTATTGCAGCTGCAAATAACCAGGGTGCTATTAATCTGCTTCCTGCAGCCTTTCCCTTGCATTTAAATCAGTTTCACTTAAGAAAAAAAAAAAAAAAGGGAAAAAAAATCCGTTTGTTTTAGCTAAGCTAACTAGTCAGTGATGTGTTTGGCTGGAAACCTGTTATGTTTTGCTACTTTATCATGTTGCTATTTCCATGTTCAAAAGCTAGTTAAATTATTTACGCTACACTTCATATATTGTGTACAACACTTGCTTTGACACGAACAGCAGCAACTGCAAAGCCAGTTTCCTTGAGCCAGTGCTTCAAAATAACAGAGTGCTCTGGTTTGCAGGGAATGACCCATTCAAAGCCTCAGCCCTCATGACTCCAAAAAAATAAAAATTAAAAAAAAAAAAAAACTCAAGAGCCACACAGGCATGAATCTGAGTGGCTTCAAAGTCTCAAACAGCAATGTTAATTTAATTCTGGATCAATATTACAAAACACAGAGTACAAAAGGAATAAACTGAGCATTACCTCAGTGCAAGAGCCAAGCTGCATCTAAAATTCACTGTGACTGATAAATTTCTTTCAGCCAATAACATCCAATATTATTTTAAAATGTCTATTATAGAACATGTACTTCAAGAGGCTCTGTGAATATTTTATTATACCATCCTAATCATTTACACTGTGTGATATACATCTCATTGTAGTTGCACTCCCTTTTAAGGCACAGTTTGATTTCCTCCCTGTTGTTTTATTTATTTAATCACAACTCAGTTGAATTACCATTTCTTTGCTCATCAGCAGCCAAATTGGGCATAGAGTTGAAAAGCCTTGAAGACTCTAAAGTACTTCTGTGGCCAGAAAAACAAATCTCCACAGGTATATCAGAAGCCTGAAATCGCACTCCAGTGACCATCCCTCACCAAGGGAGCACACAGAGCTCCAATTTCGCTGTTCTGCAATGTCACCCAGCAGCTTTTAAAGAAAACACACAGTTACTTTAAACGTGAGGGAGCAGTGCTGCAGCAGAATGGGTTTCCTACAGGTCTGCTGATGCAAAAGCTGACACCCTCTTTTCCTGAGACCCACTAGAGCAAGCCTTTACTGATGTTTTTCCCTTGTGAAAAACCAACAGCCACCTCTGCAAACTGGAGTGTGGTTTTTCGGTGCCACCTCACTTTTCACTACGTTCCAACTGGCTCTGGCATTTACCCACTGAAGCAAGGGCCGTGTACAGTGACACATAATGGCAATAAACACCACAAACACACACTCCCAGGTAATTCCAAGCAATGGTTACCTCTAGCAGATCCTATGTTCCCTCCCTAGGATACCATCGGAAAACAGCACGGTGCTGTACAGACATGCACTGCAACACAGCTTGTGCCTAAGGAGTTCACAGCTTTATTTCCCTTCTCTGTATTTTGGTATATTGAAAGCAATAACTTGTACATACAGCAGACCTGAGGTCACTGGCTGGGGAAGGAGATTATAAACACAATCTTTTGGTATAAAATATTACTACACCTTCCATATTGATCAGTAAGCCCAGGAGCTGCTAAGTGCCTTACTGTATATTATTATTAAAATTCAGTTAAGAGGCATTTTACTGAATCAGGTCAGGGCCTGAGTGTTCCCTCCAGTTCAAGTCTTGAAATTGCACAGATCTTGTGAATTGAGTCATAGATATCAAGAAACATTACAACTCAAATCAATATTTTATAGCCTTCTCACAGACCGTGGTCTGAAACTCTATCAGCATGGTGTTCTGCACAGAAGGATTTGCAGGAGCTAAAATAATTTACACTAATAAGGCACTGACCCATGCAGTCCTTAATGATCATTTAGCTTTGGCAATACTTCTGACTGCTATTGAGCTGCTTGGGAGTTGTGGGGGTTTTTTTCAGCAGAAAACTCCTACATCAGATTAAGGACATAAGCAGTAACCTAACCACAGGGCTCAGCTTTTTCCATGTAAATTCATTACCATTATATAAACAGCTAAATTAAGAAATGAGGTATTTAAAACAAAGAGGTTAAAACAGAGCCACAAATACACACACAAACATCATAGAAATTCTTAATTCCATTTCTTGCCTTGTTTGCTTATTGAAGTGCCATATGCTGCTGCAAGTGCTGTGAAAATATCATAAGATCGTAATTATAAGGTTTGTTGAATTATAGAGTAAAGAAGCCACTTATTTACATTTAAATATGAACACTGGTAATTGAAATGTCACATGCTTCTCTGTTCTTGACTCCAAAAAAATATTTATCTACCAACAGCTTGATGTGCTTTCAACAATGGCCTGGATTCATGAAAGGGACTGTTACTCATATCAATCTCTGCTTTTATTTATTTCTCCCTTCTGATTTACAAACTCAAGCAGGGGCTCCTGAAGTGCTCAGGCACTGATGCAGGAATGAAGACACAGCAATGCAAACAGGATTGTTACTAAGTTGGTATTCAATAATTCTTAGACCTGTCAATATTGGAAGCCTTGTGATAGTTTTAGGAAAATCAATTTTAAATTGACCTCATTGAACTAATGCAAAAACCAACTGTAGATGCATTTAAAATGATTAGCTCTCGTTAAAGTCCAATAGCAAGCAAACTCAAGTCAAGTCAACACTAAGTACACACAGAGAGGGTTACAAGAGTACAAAATGAAAATTGCACTAGTTGAACCAGGATCTTTAAGGGGAAAAAGCATCCAGAGAAGCCTCAGCAAAGGCACTGCAGCCCTGGACAAACTCTGCCATGCCAAACACACCTATAAATGAGACCTGAAGCTTGACCCTCCTTACAACACCACCAGTGTCAGGAGAAAGCCTCCAATGGGTTCAATTCCACTAAGCAAGTTGAAAAGAAGAGCAAAAGCCCAAAGCAGAGGAAAGCAGCTGGCCCTGAACAGCAGGTTGCTCAGACCCACATAGCAATGAGCAGCACACCCGGGGAGGCAGAAAGCCGCCGTTCGGCACACTCGCTTCTTAAAGATTTACCATCACCTGTCCTGGGAAAGGCTCTCGAGAAAAAAACCCAAACCAGCAAAACTTGAGCCTGGGCATTCTCAAAGCAAGTTTAATGTTTCATTGCAGGGAGCTAGAAACCCTCTTCCCCCCGAGGCACGCCCCAAATCATGTCTTTGGCTGTCACGAAGGGCAGAGAGAAGCTTGCAGGACTAAGCGTGGCACCAAAGAAACAGAGCTCCCACACTTAATTTTCTTGGTAAAAACAAACAAACAAAAAAGTGTTTTGCATAACCTCAAAATATACAAAGACTTTGCAAGTGATTTTCGCTGTTTTTCTTTTTTTGTTAGATATTAATAATTCTCATGATGCAAGGATGAAGTTGGGGCTTTTCTTTTATTGGTCTTTCTCCAAAAGGGCTCTTTCGCTGCACTGCCTGAGAACCCAGGGGATTTTACCAGCTCTGTTTTAATAGCCACACACTCCACTTGTGAGTTAATGGTAAAGCTTTCAATTAACAGAAGCAGTTTTAGGCTAATGCTAAACCAGTGAATCTCAGTCACCTGCTCTGCTTCCCTCTACCTGTCCCAAAACACTTGTTGTTTTCTGGTTTAATAATTAAACGTACCAAAGCCTTTACTGAAGACTATGGAAACAAACTTATAGGCTGACTGGAGTTTAGTGAGAACAGGTAACATTTGCAGGGAAGCACTCAGGAGAGGAGGAAAAAAAAATATTTGAGGGCAGTCACAACTTGTATCAAAATACAAACAGAAATCTTCAAAGTCATCACATCAAAGACCAGCAGAGATGGGTCTCTGCTGGATTGTGTCACTCGGTTTGTGGCAGAGCACACACCCCACAGTGGCAGGAACGGCCAATACCCAAGAGTGAGAACAGCATCTCCAAAGCAATGGGTCAGTAAACAGCGTAATGAAATGTGACAGTAACTTCATTTGTAAAATACACACTAAAGCTATCAGGGCAGAAGTGCTAATAGCAAGGGCAATATTTGCATAATTACACTGACTTGAAGGCTCTGGTCTTAAATTGACCTAACAAGGTCTCTCACTGATGCAAACCACAGTGGGCTGTGCTGTTACGAGACGGCACCGTGCCCTGGGCCTCGGCTGCTCCCCGTGCCAGGCCACACAGCCTGTGACAGAGCCAAGAGATTTCCACTGCTGGGGCTCCAGGAACACACCAGTGTTACACTCAGTGTTAATGACCAGGTCTGGCTTATGAAGGACACCGGGTTTTAAACTGTCTGCATTTCTTTCATGTCAGAGATGTGCCAGATGACCACAGTTACCCCTCATTCTCTAAGCTCCAGCAAAACAGCTGCACTTCATCACTGTACCACACAGACTAGGCTGGAAGAACAAATATGGGGCAAATTAATAGCACAAAAGGAGTACAAGTGCAGACTACACTGATGCTATCTTTTTTAAAAAAACAAACCACCACCATCCTTGGTCACAGAAAGAACATTCTTCCCACATGAGTTTGAACCATTCTC
>JAWWES010000021.1:10841266-10874607 GCA_035583135.1 Lophotriccus pileatus
CAGTTTTTTACTAGTCTTTTTAGCCATTCATAAAGGAATTAATTTTATGTTTATTAAATAAAACAATACTGTTTTGTTCACATTGTGGGGGTTTTTCCCACACGTTTCACTTTGCTTGCTACTGCCCAAGGCTTATTTGGCACAGATGACCAAACCAAAGACAGAGAGATGACAAAAGCCAGCCACTGCAGTCATGGTGCAACCCAGCTCCAAACTGGGGACATCCAGATTGGATCCTGGGAGAGCAACATACACAATCCTGCACACAGGTTTTCTGCAAACAGGAGCCACCTGGCTAGAGTGGGGCAGAATGAATGAGGCTGTTTCCCACCTGTGCCCACAGCTGCAATGCCCAGGACCCCTTGCAGGCTCATCCCTCCCCAGCACAGCACACAGGGGAGGCAATCAGTTAAACCCTGCAGCGAAATCCTGATGGGAGGAGGTTGAATAAGTATTTAGGCTCAACAGAAGAGTACAGGTAAAACAACCTATGGGGTAACGTTTTTACTGAGTATTTTTATACAGTAAAGAGACACAGAAAGTGCCAAGAAGCACAAGAAAGCCAGGCAAGGACCTCACAGCAAGGCTTTTCCAACGCTGCTGAATGCCCACTGCACGTTTGCTCAGGCTTTTGCTAGTTCTGCATAATCAAAGAGGCACTGGGAGCTGATGCATGAGGAACAAACTGAGCAGAGGAGCAAGTCTTTGTCCATCTTTTAGGACCCTGTCCATCCTTCAAGACCCTGCACTATGACGTGCAATTGAAGCTTTGGAGAAGCAGCACCTTCCAATGTCACCCCACTGTCCCCAGCAAAGCGCCCAGGCAGACCCACCACTGCAACAGGAGTTGGTACAACTAACTCAGCTTTCACTCTCAGCCACAGCCAGTGAAATATATACAAATATCTCCTCCACCAGTACCACCAGTACAGATCTCTGGTGCTAAACCCACTCACCCAAAGACAAGAAGACAATAAGAAACCCCAACAAAATAGCCATGGTAGCTATAAGCCCTCCCCTAGTAGATATTCAAACATCAGACAACATCATCCTCCTATTATACTCTTCCTTGAAAATAATAAACACTGCAGATTCCCATTCCATCTTGGTTACATTTTAGTATTCTTTGCTTCATTGCCCATTTACAAATCATGAAGAATTCATAGATGAATAATGGACTGAGAATAATATTCGTACATGTATATATATAAAAACATAAAACTCGGCACAAGCCAGGAAGAGAATAAGCTCTTCCTAGGCACAGTAAATTAAAGACTAAAGTAATAAAATTAAAATTAAAAAATCAAGCCAATGCTGTTAAGTGTCTAAAATCCTTTCCAGTGGCTCTGATGAGCAGTCATTACTCTGTTCCACAAAAAAGGATATCATTTCAGTGCCCATAGAGCCCCCCCAAGATATATAAATGAATTATTTTCTGAAGGTTTCCCCATTGCCTCTAGAGAATTTACAACACATTAAATTTAGCTCCTGTGTCTCCCCCAAGATAACATGCTACTTCAGCTACATGTTGCTCTGTACCTTGACCAAGGATGTAGGTACCTCCAGCCTCTGCTACTGAACTGTTCTCCAACCTCATAAAAACACCTTCCATCTTTGCAGCCCCTTTACCCACCTCTCTTCCCCCCTGCCCAGGAAGACCCCTAGCAAGTCCTGCGTCTCCCAGGGCACTCCCCAGACCCAGCACAAGTAGAAGACATAAGAACAGGGAATACACCACATTTCTCACCCACCTCGGGCAGTCCATCCTGCAGCCACACACCTCCAGCTCCTTCTTCCAGCCACTCTTCATTCTAAAACACAGCCCAGCTCCTACCACCAACCACCCCCACGTCTGCCTCCTGCTCCAGGTGTAACAAATCCACTAAGACCTCAAAGGAGCACTTCTTTCTTGTCCTAAAATGGAGCTGCAACTACTCACAGCAGTGGGCAATCTCCAATCCAACTGTGGGGGAGCAGGGCTGGCACTCAGACCCACCTGTGGCTGCAATCATCCACATCACCATTGCATTTTGACATTATTGATAAAATCCACGTTATTTACAATATGTGATGAATCCTCCAAAGCATATGACTGAGGTTTTTACTCAACCCCACTTGGGAGACCGGTTTCTGACCCTCCTTCTTCAGTCTTTTTTGTTTGTTTGTTTGTTTAACAGGATATTTAAAGTGACAATCTCTGTCTGAGAGATATGCCATCAAGGAACCCAAATTCCATTTTCAGAAGGAAAGTAGGACCTTGGCATACAAACTGAATGGACTTACAGCAAATCTCATACCCTTAAATCACCCATGGAATGAAATCACCTCCACAACAGGCCTGGTGAAAATGTTATCTGCAGTTTGGTTTTAACTTTAAAAAAAAAAAAAAAACAAACCACCTTGTTAACTTTTTTTAAAAAGTTCATTGATGATTATTACTTCCTAGTAGAAATAACAGTGCCTTCTCATTGTGAAAGTCAATGAAAACATATACCCTTTTATGAGTTAAACTGTTTGGAATAACTTTTAAACAATTACTCAACTCCTCTGAAATTTCTTTCATGGGACAGAAGGTTTTTCCTGTATCAAATTATCTGGATTTCTCATGGATTATGCATTTCACAAAAACTCACTCTTTACAGATTAACAAGAGAGAAGTTAGAAAGGACACAATAGAAAGAAGATCAGTAAAGAAAAATATTTTAAATATTAATGACCAAAGGGGAAATGGAAACACATTAAAGGCAAATGTGAGAGCTTTTAAATATGTTATTAAAATTGATTTATAAATTAGACTCTTCTTTAACCACGTGCCTTAGCCTTCACTACTTATTTCCTTCTGCTGTCTCTCCAAGCATTGGTGTCACCAACCAAAGCATTAAGGAAAGATATCCAGAAAATATTTAGGCTGCCAACAACTATGAGTTGTTCAAACTGGGAAACATCATTATATTAAGAATCTCAGAGAATGAGATGAGAAGTCACCTATTTTCAAGTGCTGCAAAACCTTAGGCACTTGCAGGACACCTGTTTCAGGTGAGGCTGGGGCTGCTCTGCTCACCCCACTGCCCAGAGCCACCCCAGGGGCCCTCGTGGGAACAGGGGGGAAGGAAGGACTGCTCAAGTCCACAAATGCAGACACTAATTACTTACAAAGGCAGAAAAAGACGTTTGCCATTTCTGATGTCCTCACCCTCCCCCTGCACAGAATCCACGCTCCTCGCCCACCTGGCTGCACACAGGCCCAGCTGGGCTCTGAGGGCTGATCCACACACAGGGCAAACCAGAACAGTGTTTCCACTGAAAAGTGTCTGCAGGCTGATGGTGAAGGACTGGAGAAGGCTGTCCTGTGCAGCCTGGATGTGAACCCACACGCAGCACACAGCGTGCTGCAAGCCCCTTCCTCCCTTCTGCACCAGGTCTCCCATAAATTACCCCCAGGAGCCTGCATTTTGAGATGTATCTTCTGGAGCTTTTCAGCTTTGAAAACACTTTCAGTGATGCAACACAGGGCCAGGACAGCGGACTGCAGATCGCTGACTCTGGCATGTCAGGGCCCAAGCCGCTGCAGCTTTCCAAGCAGCACCTGGCACAGGGTGCATCACACACCCAGCAAGGAGCAGCATGTAAAGCCATGTCACCACTCCTGGGTCACATTTTATTTATTACTGGGACACAGTAGCAGGTGTGTATTGCACAAACGCCCAATTAACATAACCAAAATTGTGAAAATCATCCTTTAAAGGAAAAAATTTTGTGCACTAATTTGTGTAAATGGACAGTATAAAAGTGCATATAAGAGTATATGTTTAACAAATTAAATTTAATTTAGCTTAGATATGAAAAATGTTTTATTGTAAAGCTGCTATCCATCACAAACCACCAAAACATTATAGGCAAAGACTCCAAACAGAAATATAAAACATCACTGAGAACTACAGATCTTGTAGGTTTGACTTTGTGGTGAGAATGGTCCACAAAACTCCTTCTGCATGTCCTCATAAGATCCTTTTTATAGCAGGTTATGAATCATCACATGAAATCTTTAAATGGATGATCAATACTATATTTTGCCATAAAACGTTTGGTTTGAAATCCGATTTTAAGTGCATTAGAGTTTTTGTGCACTGAATGAGTGAGTGTCATAATAAATTGTCATCAAATATGAAGGAAATATAGCTTAGATTAATTGCCATATTTATTTATGAGTCTATAAAATACATTGTGAAAGTCCTGGCACATTTTTGGGATACCAGCTTGAACTCTCAAGCAAGTTAAAAGCATTAAACAAGACTGGAAGTAGATTTATTATTGGAATGTTTTTAATTGCAGTTTCAACCAGACACAGGTATTAGAATGGCTGTGCCCTTAATGGCCGTCTCATGTGTTTTTTCTTTAAAAATGATATACTTTCCATATTTTTATTGATTTCATAAGATTTATTGTAGATTAGTGCTGCTTGTGTGTGAAATTGCAAGTGGTCCCTGCTTCCCCAGAGTAGCGGGATGCAGATGGCCCAGCGCCACAGCCACTCCTCTCCAGTGCTACCCCCAGCCCTCAGCACAGCCTGAAACACTGGTGAAAGGAAAGACCAGAGAAAAACCTGAATTACCTCAAGGAGACCAGCAGAAGAGTCCTCGGTGAACTACCCAGAGGGTCCTGCTCTGCACTCATTTCTACAAATGCAAAATGGAGTTAATTCAGACAGAATTTGGAAGTGGAGTCCAGCTGAGCCCCTTCTTCACTAAAATGTTAACTAATGAAGAGGCTCAAGGCTAACTGATTGGATGGGGTGGGACTGTCTTCTGTTAAGTATTTTCTGGTTTTGGAATAAGTTATAGACTCTGTTTCTAATTTAAAACAAACCCAAGTGAGGTTTTGTAAATTACAAACGAAAGTAAATAAGAAAGCAGTTCTGATAATCATGTTTAATAGCTCACAGAAGTTGGTGAAGAACACCAATTTCTTGGAAGAGAAGGCATGGTTGCATGTAACTAGCACACTAATTTAAAAATAAATCCTGGAAATTATAGCAAGCAGACTAAGTAATGGAATAAAACTGTCATTCACTGCCACTGAACAGAAATTACAAACTATACCTACGGTGATATTAAATTAAAAACCTTCAGCTTGGCAGCCAAATAATTCCTTCACACCAACTGTGCAAGGGCTGATGCAAAGGCCATGAAAGCACAGACACAACTTAGTGGTTAATGGTGAACCCTGCTCAAGATGTGTCAGACCAGCAACAGCCTTGTCATACACACACATACAAATTAAAAATTATTCTATTGATTTTACTGGAAAGTGAATCCACTGAGGGGTC
This sequence comes from Lophotriccus pileatus, assembly GCA_035583135.1. Taxonomy (NCBI): domain Eukaryota; kingdom Metazoa; phylum Chordata; class Aves; order Passeriformes; family Tyrannidae; genus Lophotriccus; species Lophotriccus pileatus. Next base: position 10,846,593 of record JAWWES010000021.1, read on the forward strand.
AGCCTGAATGAAACCTGTGACACTGCGCTGAGTCTCCCAGTGTAAGTTAACCCATATCTCAGCAAAGCACAAACAAATTCTCAGGGGTGAAGTTCTCATGAGTTTTATGTAGGTGTATCTTCACATGATGAACTAATACTTCATAGAATAATCTACAATAACCTGAGGAAAGTACAGAAGTGTTGGACTACTCTGATGCAAAGAACTCTGACAAAAGAAGTATTTCCTTCTTAGCCAAGTATGTTTTCACAAGTCACAGTGATCATAAATTAGTAATGGCCCCAGATCCAAGGGAAAATACCACCCCAGAGCATGGGGAAGATTCATTTCCAGCTTCCACCCACTTGGCTGTCTCTTGGCACAGAATGGTCAGAGTTAAAGCCCTGGGTCCAACCATCCTCTAACTCCAGTAACACTCAAGCTCAACTGTCAATTTTGCAGCCATATCCTAAAAACTTAATCACAGCAAACACAGTGATGATCTGAGATTCAGCAAAGACATCAGTCATTGTGAAAGTGATGTTGGGAGTCAAGTGGAGCTGCCAGTCCTTGGAGAAGAGGTGGGAGGGTGAGGTGGCAGGGTGAGACCGTCACAGATGACTGATAGGAAGAAGCAGCTCACTGTCACACGAAGAAACCCATGCAGAAGTGCTGCTTAGGGATCCCTGAAAATATTATTACTACCCTCGTCTGTCTCTTACCTAATTTCCAAATGATATTTTAAATGGTTCTCATTTAGCCATCCATCTCAATGAGAGGGCTTGGAGAAGCAACGCAAAGGCCCATCCATGTATTTGCTTCACTTTTCACATAAACTTAGGTAGCTTCTTAGATTAACGAGCCTGCATACATAACTCTCTGGAAATCCCCTTTCAGAAGACAAGTGTCCAAAGGCAAAGTTATTCCTGATGTATTTCAAATGTGACAAACACAAAAAGGCTACTTTCAGGTTTAGCCTTTGGCTGACAAGGTACCAACCGTTACCTCAGCAATTATACCTCGCCCCCTAAACCAGTGTACGGCCCACGCCTCACTGTGCCAGCCCTCCCTGCTGTCCTGAAGACAGTTCTTTCTATTTTCTGCTTGTATGTTAAGCAGTTAAAAAGCTTTATCTTCAACAAGATATTAATCTTAATATTGTCCTAATATGTTTTGTCTTTTTCTGCCTCTCATGCAGAAATCAGTCTTGACAATAGCCACTGAGATAAGGACAGTAACCAGCAAGCTTCACAATAAGCCATCATATACACTATTTTAGTTTGTCAAAACAATTAGTGTTCATTTTGGCTTTATTCAGTTAAATCTGCAGTGACTGATCAGTATAAATTATGTATTAGGCTGCCCAGCTGTACTTGTCTATTCATGCATGGACTTGAAGAATTTTCATTTTCTCAGTACAAAAAAGCAACAGCCAAAAAAATCCCCCTGTATTCTAAAATATAAAGACACTTTCTTCTCAGCCACATTTCTGCTACATGGTTTTGAAGCTGCTTTCTTCTTACTCTGCTTATTTCAATTAACCTATTATTTCGTTTGCAGTTATCAGCAGCTGCATTTGCATCAGTAGGAAGCATGTACTGTTACTTTCACCCTTTGCAATTACCTCCTAAGCAAAGCAATATCAGAGCTAAACCAAATGATGTTGATTTTAAAAGCATTAAAAATCGCATTGTTGGCTGCATTTGAACTCCTGCCTCACTTCAAGAGGAACTGCTTGCAGAAATGTTTACACTTAAGCCTCACAGTCCTCTCTTTCAAGAACAAAAGTTTGTGAATCAAGAGATCATTTTCTGGTGTTGTTCGTGTTTATAGTCACACAGTGCTCACTACGACGCCTGGGTGAAAGCAATGCACGTTGTGGGGGTGGGATGATACACTTGTATGCAGGGAGAGAGATGACACAGGTTTAGAGAAAGGAAAGAAAAATCTGCAGTGACCATGTACAGCATCGCTTACGCTTCTCTGAGACATGGTGTATGAGCAGAATGGAAATGAGGCTGCTGAAGCTGATTTCCTGTGATTAAATGTTGGCAAGTTGCAACTCCAAACCAAAGGTACCCTCTGCAAAGCCAGGTTCAAGAACCTGTTAACAGAAGGTTTATGCCAATATTTACAAATCACAGAAAGATGTTTTGGCAGCTTTGACACACAGAGTACAGTTGCTCAGTGATAGACAGGCAGGATGAATGGTGGCAGTGCTCAGAAGAACACAAAGAGCCAGAGTTTGTGTCTTCCTTAAGAACTGGGGAGCACAGTAGAACTTGTATTTATTAATGGGAATGCCATTCAATCTCCTGGATTGTAAGGGGAATCAAAGGAGTCACCTGGGTGCCTCTTGGGCATGTCTAGAAAAACGTATGCTGCTGAAATATCTCCATAGGGCAGAGTGTTCTTAGTGGAGAGAGCTGAGTTGGAAAAGGCCATCTCCCAAAGCTGGGCTCAGCTACAGCGTACCTGACAGGTAACAGAATAGCTTTCACGTTGATTGTCCACAATAAAGATTGGCAAACACAATGTTTGCACTGATCTGCAATATTTCTGTTATAAGAGTGCTTTTTGTACAGTGAATTTTGCCCTGGTTTCAGTGGCCACGGTGCTCATCGCTTCAGCGAGGAGCAGAGAGCCCTGCATGCAACCTGCCAGCACAAACAGTGCCAGGGACAGCTCCCTTGGGCTATGACCACAGGCAGGATGAGCACACAGCTACCCTGTTGTTTCTTCCATCAAACAACATAAAGAATGTTCTTGTGAAAAGACTAAATTTTGCTGAATTAAGTGCTTTAGAACAAGTGGTTTTATTACTTTATAATTAACATAATTTCCCCCGTAGGGATTCTTGCAATTAAATAATTAGCAGTAATGTTACCCAAAGGTGTTCTTTAATGAATTTTCTTAAGTTATTGCCCCCGCTAACAACAGCTGACACGGCTCGGGTTTACACCGCCTGAGCGCCCCGTCTCGCCAGGCTGCGGGCGACGTTCGAGGGCTGTCACAGGCGGCCCTGAGCTCCGGGCCGCTCCGCTCACCCCGGCGGGGCGGACACGGCTCGGGCGCCCCGCGGGCAGCTCCGGGCTCTCCGCGGCCCCGAGGGCGCGGGCAGCGCGCTCCGCTCCTGTGCTGACCGCGGAGAAGCCCCGCGAGTGCCCGGCTCCGGCGAGGGCCGCTGTGCCGGGGCACGCCGCGGGTCCGCCCGCCGGCTCCCGGCGAGGGGGGAAAGGGACCGCCCAGGTCAGGGCGCGGAGCGGAGCGGCCCCCGGGCCGGGCCGGGCCGGGCCCACCGCGCATCGCTCGCGGATCGGCAGCGCCACCCGTCGGGGAGCGGGGCGGCGGCGGAGCGGAGCCTCTCCGGCGGGGCGGGCACGGGCACGGCGGGGGAGGCTGCCCCCCGCCTCCGTGGGACGCGGCCCCGCCGTGTTCGGGGCACGCCGGGCCGCCCCGGGACGGCGGAGAGTTGTGGGGTTTTTTTCGCGGTTTTCTTTTTCTTCACGAACTGTCACTGGCAGGGCATCGGCGGCCGGCCCGGGAGCGCCGCGGCAGCCCCCGGCTCGGGGTGGGGGGTGAGGGAAATCCCCGTTTACCTCCCGGTGATCTCGCCTCAAAGGCAAATTCGCAATATGTAAGTCGCTGGTTAAACAAGGGCATTTCCAGTTGTTAATTGATGCAATTACGCCCTGGCGGTAACGGGTCGGTCGGGCTGCAGGCAGCTAGCCATCCGTCACCGCCCCGCTGACCTACCACCGCCCTGCACCCCCCGCTCCCGGAGGGACCATCACGGAGCTAAGGGAGAAGAAGGGACGCCCCGCTCAGCACTCTTTCGGGAAGTGGGCTTCGTCTTTCTGTCCCGGCGCCAGCCGTGCCCTGCCCAGGCAGGCAGAGAGGTCTGACCCCGCTCCCGTGGCTCCGGGCCGCCGCGACGGGCAGGGCAGCCAAGGCGGGGAGCACGGCTCAGCGGCTCCCACGCAGAACCAGGGCCGTGTCGTGCACCAGCGCCCAGCCCTGCGGATGGACGCGGGGCAGCGGGAAGGGCCGGGGGTGCCCTACCCCGGGTTCTCTCAAGCCACCTGCCCAGCGCTCGTCCTCCCCGCGGCGGGCCTAGGGCAGGGGCCACGCTGGGGCTGGCGATGTCCCCACTTGATGTTTATTCCCCTAAGACAAATTTGGATTGCGTTTATAAAAAGACAGAAAGGGAAAAGAGACCAACCGCAAGGCACCCCCAGTCCCGCCTTTGACGTGCATCACAGCACAACATTAAACCAACATGGAACAAGTGGTGAGAGCGGGCGCGGGGCGCTGCCTGCTCCTGCCCGCCGCTGCCTGCTGCTGCCGGCAGGGCCGTGACGTCACCCCGCTCCTCGCCCACCGATGAACGCTAAAGACCTATAGAGCAGAAAATAATACAACAAGCAAGCTCCGTATCTTGCAAGCCCTACGTGATTTTCCCCCCCTCTTTGAAAAAGCCCCTTTGCACTTAAACTCTCTATACATGTGGGGTGGCTTTTTAAACTCCCTCTATACAAACATATCTATTAAGAGCGATGGGAAGTGGGGGGTAGCCTATTTTTTTAATCCAGGCACCAACCTCCCCCCCCCCCCCCCACCGCCTCAGATGTCTGGCTGCTTTTCTTAAGTGCAATCATCCATAATTGAGAAAAAAAAAAAGCCATACGTGGAAATGTGTGTGTGAGAAGGTGCATCTTGAAGCAGGGTTTAGTTACAATCGATCTTGGGGGGAAAATATTGCGTATGGTCCAAAAATAAGGAGCAACTATGTCCTTCTCTCAGTTCGGATACCCCTACAGCACCACTTCACAGGTAAGGCGAGTGAGCAGCACTCACTTTTGTTTAGATTCTGCTGCTGCTGTCCAGATGTCTTGTCCCCCCCTCCCTTTTTTCTTCCCTTTCCCTTACTTAGAATATTTTTTAAAAGGGCACATCTGGAGCCTTTTTTAAAAAAATGTGCGTGTGTGTTTATGTCTCGTTTGTGTTGTGTTAGGCTTAAAACAAATAACTCGCAGTGTGCACAGCAAAGGTGTGTAGGAAACCGGTAATTCCCCCTCCTCCCCACCCTCCACCGTTCAGTTTTAAGTGCAACAAACAAATAAAAAACATAAACCCCGGTTACGGCCGCTTTCCGAGCCCGCGGAGCCGTCCCGCGGAGCGGCCGCGCTGTGCCGGGCGCTGCCCCCGCCGCGCCGCTGCCGCCCGGGCACCGCGGAGGGTGTGCGGGCAGCGCGAACGGGCGGGCTTGGGGCTTCACTCGCGTTTCTGCGGAACCGGGATGTGCCGTTTCCTCCCCCCTTCCTCCACGGGTCGGTCCTTTTCCTGTGTTTTATTAGGATCTGTCGAGAGATTTTTTTTACACCCCCCATGCGATTTTCCAAGGACACCCCCTCCCTCACACCAAGGCACCCTGTATTAACTAAGTGGTCGCTATAGCATACCTCGAGTCACGATTTATTTGGGTAGAATTATTTATATACCGTAATCACTGCAAGATGTGCCTTTCTCGCTTGGAAAGTTAGCTGTCCCCTTGAAGTTATTGAAATCAAATGCCTTCGATTGCGTTAGCTGACATATTTACTGCTGTGTCTATTGTCAAATTAACTATAATCGCAACTTTTTGCCTTTAAATCAATGCAGATGGACCGAGCGGGGGCGGGAAGGATGGAACCGTACGGATCTCATGCCTTTTTCCAGAGCAATTATTTCCTTAAAGTTTTGCCTGCTTGATTAATCGTGCCCCCATCCCAAGGGTTTCCTGCTTCCCATTCGGTTTATTTCCCGGTTTCTATAATTAGTCGCTTCAGCCCGTGTTTCCTATCCCCCTCCTCACCCTCCCCCCCTCCGCACACACACACAGGCGCGCACACGCTCCTAAATTCTCCCCGATGGGGCTGCCTCGACAGTCACTCGGCGGCGGCCCGCTCTCTCCTCTCCTCTCCACAGTTTTTCGTGCCCGCCAGCCCCAGCACGACGTGCTGCGAGGCCGCCCCTCGCTCCGGGCCGGATGCCTCCTCGGCGCCGGCCGCCTCCCTGTGCTGCGCCCCGTACGAGGGCCGGCTGCTGGCGCCCGGCCGCGCCGAGCTCAATGCGGCGCTGGGCATGTACGGAGCCCCGTACGCCGCCGGCCAGGGCTACGGCAACTACCTGCCCTACGGCGCCGAGCCCGCCGCGCTCTACACCGCGCTGGTGAGTGCCCGCCCGCCCGGAGGGGAGAGGGGGGTGCAACAGGCGAGAAACTTCGCGTTTCGCAGCCGGTCTCGGGGCGGGGGGCCCGCAGAGGGACGCGGGAGCGGCGCCGGCTCGTGGCGGGTGCGGGGCGCGAAGGGACTGGGCTGCCGCGGGGAGCCGGGGCTGCGGGGCGCGGCGCGGTTCCACCTCCTGCTGGACGCCAAACACGGCCGCTTTCCCTTGCAGAACCCCCAGTATGAAATCAAGGACGGCGCCGGCACGTTGCACTCGGGAATCGCGCAGCCTGCTGCCTACTACTCCTACGATCATTCCTTGGGGCAGTACCAGTACGACAGGTAAAACCCCTTTGATCAGCGCCCGGCAGCATTAGCATCCCCCTGCGAGGCGGCGGCCGACATCAAACGGCGGGGGCCGGCGGGGGCTCCGACCTGACAAACGTTGTACAAAAGAAACGAGGCGCCCCGGGAGCAGCAGTCAGCTGAAATCAAACTTGGGAGGCGATGGCAGGAAGGCAGGGGCAGGCAGGCAGATGGGAAGGGGCCACACCGGCCTGTGTCTGGGGCGGGCCGGGCCGGGCCGGGCCAAGGGGCTCATGCTGATCTCTCTGCGTAATCATATCCCAGCAGGTACGGGACAGTGGATTTCGGTGGTTCGGCCAGACGCAAGAATGCAACGCGAGAGACGACAAGCACCCTCAAGACCTGGCTGTACGAGCATCGCAAAAACCCCTACCCCACCAAAGGAGAGAAAATCATGCTGGCCATCATCACCAAAATGACCCTGACCCAAGTGTCCACTTGGTTTGCTAACGCCAGACGGAGGCTCAAGAAAGAAAACAAAATGACCTGGTCTCCCAAGAACAAAGCGGGGGAAGAGAGAAAAGAAGAAACCCCGCGGGAAGAGGATGAATACAGTGTAGAGGACGAAGGCAGAGGTAGGGGGGGAGGCAAGACGGGCGCCTCGAAGTAGCTCGAAGTGGCGGCCGATTTCGAGGCCCTCCAAATTCCCCGCACCCGCACTAATGCCCTGCCGCCCCCCTTGTTCCCCGTGTGTGTCCAAGCAGATCAGAAGAGCTACAAGGAGGACAAGGAGCTGCGGTTCAGCGACCTGGAGGAGGAGGAAGAGGAGGAGGAGGAGGCGGGGAAGCCAGAGAAGGGCCGGGCCAGCTCCCTGCAGGAAGCCCCCAGCCTGGGCGCGGCGCTGCCCGAGGCTCCTCGAAGCGACTGCAGCCTGCCTGGCCCCTTCCACGCCTTTCCCTGCGCCAAGGCCCCCGCCGCGGACTTCGCCCCTGCCTCCCTGGCCGGCCCGCCGCCGCCCTACGCGCCCGCGGAAAAGCCGCGCATCTGGTCGCTGGCGCGCACGGCCGGGGCCAGCGCGGCTCGCAGGAGCAGCCCCGAGGGCCGCGGCGCGGAGGGAGGCGGCGGCTCGGCGGCGGAGCAGCCCCTGCCCGCCAAGGCCTTCCGGAGCTCCGCGTTCAACCTGCAGCCGCTCCCGCGGAGCTGCGCGTCTCACCGCGGCCTGGGGGAGCCGTGCCAGTTCGCGGCGGCGGGCGAAGGTACCCGCGGCGGCGGGGCCGCGGGGACGGGCGGGACCTCGGGCCGGGCTGGGGCGCAGGGCACGGCGTGAGCCCGCCCGCGCAGTGACACCCCCGGTGCTCGGCCGTGCCCAGGTGTCAGGTGCGGACGCCGAGGCTTCCCCGCTCAAGGCGAGCGGGAAAGGGAGGGCGGTGGGCCCGGGCCGGACCCCACCGCGAGCCGCTTGTGTCTGTGCAGGCTTCGGGCGGGGCTCCAAGGGCGGCCCCGGAGGCGCCGAGCTGGGCGGGACCTGCCTGGACACGCTGCGGACGGCGTTCCGGCCGGTGCTGCGGAGGTGAGGTAGGTGACGGGCCAGCAGCCGGGGCGCCATCTCGCACGAAGCCCAACCTCGCCCGCTCGGCCCCGGGACACCGGAGCGGCCGGGGCCGCCGCCTTGCCCCGCTTCCGGAGCTCCCGTCCGGCCGGGGCAGCAACACCCGTCCCCGGAGGCGGCCACTTAATCACCAGCTTATCACCGCTTCTTCGTCCCGCAGGGCCGCCCGCCCCTTCCTGGGCGCTGGCGACGGGGCTCCGGCGCAGCGAGGCATTCGGCTTGAAGCAACGAAAGACGCCTCTTCCCGGGCCGGCGGTGGCTTCGCGGCTCCGCCTGCCCTGCCCTCGGCAGGGAAGGGCCGCCGCGGCACAACGTGCTGCGCACATGGGGCCGAGGGGCACGGCGGGCGGGGCGGCGGGCGGAGCGGCCGCAGGACCGGGGCCTCCCCGCCGCACGCTTGCCATGTTTTCAACACCCCGCTAACGTCTTTGCAAAAAGAAAAAGAAAAACAAAATCCAAACGCTAATCTTTTCTCTTTTCCCCCCACGTCGTGGTTTGTTTCTCCTGTTTCTTCCAAACCTGCGCGCTCCGCTCAGCGCCCAGCTCCGCCAAGGCGCGTCACTTGGCGGTCGCTCCGCGCCGTCCCGGGGCGGAGGAGGAGGAGAAGCGGCGCAGGTTACGCCGGACTGTTTCTTCCCGTCTCTGTACATAGATACCGCTGAAAAATATTTTTCGGAGTCTCTAATTAACACGGATGAGCTTGAACGCCGCGAAGCCGTCAGTGACCCCAGAGCTCTCCAGCCAGGAGCCGGCACAGCCCGGGCGGAGCGGCCACGGGCACCCTCCGTCCGCCCTGGGGCACGGCCGGGGCACCCCCGGGCAGCGGGTGGCGACCGGGCGGCGAAGTAGGACGTTGTTAGTGGGTCACCGCCGTCAGTCAGTCAAAAGAGCAGTGCTGCACTTTACAGGACAGACGAGAAAGGGAAACCGTATCTCTGCATTATTTCTGTTTAATTAAAAGTGTCATCAAACACTTTGTGTTCAGACTAATAAACCAAGCAGGGATGAGGAAAGAATGTTTCTTTGTTCCTGTCTCTGGAAGCAGTGGCAATAATTTAAATTAATAACCGTGGTAATTAAGAGGTCATCTATAGATCAACCCGATACCTGCTATTTCCAAGTTCACCGGGGTCAGCATTTACATTAAGTCATTTGTGGTCAATAGAGTCCAATGAATTCTGCCTTAATAAATCAGGGAAATCAATCTTGAATATCGAGTAGACTTCTATATGTTTACCAAAGGCTACTCAAGACAAGTGGGGCTGCAGAGCTGGGAATCCTCTGGGTTTGAGAAGGAGTTCGTAAGGGGAAGGAGGAGCTGTAGGTCAACGCAGGGGAGAGGTGGCGGGGCTGTCCCCCGCTTCGGCCCCGGGAACAGCCCCGGTGCCTCCCGGGAGCGGAGCAATCCCGGCTGCGGGGGCACCTGTCAAAGAAGGCACACTGTCGGGTTTTGGAGGGGCCGGGGGGGGAAAGGGAGGGGGAGGTAGGTGTACACGGGGGCAGCAGGTAACAGCGGCCGAGAGCGGGGCTGGGCCCGCCGGGAGCCCAAGCCGGAGACGCTCGGGCGCGGGGCTTGCCCGTACACCGGAGCAGCCCTGGGCAATCGGCGGCACAGCAACCGCAGTCTGTTGCAGTGACCCAGAGCTTAGAGAAGGGGAAATTAAGCTGCGAAAAGATAAACATTATTTCAAGTCGGCTTTGAAGGATTAGGGCTTGTACTAAAGAGCATTAGGCCCTTTCGAAGGGTTCTTGCAAGGCGACTTTCTCCGCCCCTCCTCTCCCACCGGAGGGGACAGGTATTATCTGCCCTGAGAACACAGCGCAGGTTCCCCACACATGCCCGCAGTGGCCGGGCCTCCCTCCCGTCTGTGTCCCGGCTGCCTCCGCCCAGCGTGCAGGGGAGCGACCCGGCTCCCTCCGGTTCCCTTTGCCCGGCGGCTTTGGAAGAGGCTCCCCGAGGAGTCAGCTCTGCATCGGCCTCCTGAGCTGCTCACGGGAGACGAAACCTGCACGGCCGCCACGACCCGGGGGCGGCCAGGAGCATCCCGAGCTGCAGACTCTGCCCCCCGGCCCTGGAATCCCCCCGGCCCTAACAGCAAGACCCGAAGGAGGTGTGAAGTCCTCGGAGGTTGATTAATTAGGCGGGTGCAGGCTACGGGGTCTTTTTAAGGCAGGCAAGAAGGCAAACTCCAGAAGTCTTAAGACTTTTATTTTTTATTTATTACTTTTACTCCCCTTTCATTAAAGGTCAAGTGAGTGAGATGCAGATTATCCCGCCCGCCCAGGACTCCTCTGCAATCTGTCACGCCGGCAAGATATGTATCGCAAATCTCTCAAAATATAATCTCCGGGAATCATATTCCGAATACTGTTTTGATTAAAAACCAGAGTGAGGATTGATGGAGAACTAATGCCGGGAGCGGACCTGAGTGCGCCCAGGCACAAAACTAAAATAACGGGCTCGCACGAACAAATTCAGCGCCTCCAATGCCGTAACAAACGTATTTAAACCGTCTCCGGCTGAGCTTTGCTACGAGCTGGGCTTTTTAACACTGCCGCTCTGGGAAGTGAACTCTGGTTGCCCGCCGGAGCGGGGGCACTCGGCCTGTGCTCCTGCGGGGCAGTTCGAGGAGATGGGGCCGGAGGGGAGCGCCCTCGGCCCGGCCCGCCTCTGCCCTCCCCGGCGAGGCACCAAACCGGGCGCGCAAGGTGTAGACCCCGCGAAGCCGAGGGGCCAGCGCAGCGCGCACACACACCACCCCCGCAGGGCACCCCTCTTGGCTCTGGAGGGGCGGGTGTCCCCCTTTCCCGCAGCCCGCCGGGACGCGCTGGCACCGGCCGCAGCCCCGCATCGCCCCCCAATTAGCGGCCCGGGGGCGGGCGGGGGCGGCTCGTTGACGCGTCCCCCGCTGGGGTGGGAAGTTTCTAAAACAAAGTCGCCGGGCTAATAGCCCCGGGCGGGAGCGGCGGGGCCGCGCACACTCCACTGCGCCCGCTCAAAGGCAGCGCGACCGCGGGGCCGCCGCCGCCTCCGCCGCGCTCGCTAATGAAGTTTTGTCAAAGACAATTACGGGCCCGGCGGGGGCAGGAGGCCGCGATGAAAAGGCGGCTTTGTGCGGCCGAGACGGCGCGGCTCCCCGGCCACCCCCGGCCCTTCCTGCGCCCCCGCGGTGACCCCCGCGCCCGGCCCCGCTCCCCGCGGAGGCAGCGGCCCCGGTGCCCGGCCCCCAGGTAAGCGGAGCGACGGGCTGGTGCCGGCAATGAGCCTCCCGGAGCGGGAGTTTATCAGTCCGATCCGCGGACGAGCGAAGCAAGCCGCGAAAATTGGGGGCTGAGCCCCTGCCCGCCTCTCACACCCCTGGCTGAGGGTTTCTACTGCCTCTTCCCACCCCAGACGGGCTGCTGCGATGGATTCCTGCTTCAACGCTGTTGCATTCAGCAAATGGGAGAATTCATCCCAAAACTGACCATGGAGCTGGCTAAATCTGTTTAAATATACATCAGAAAAACATGAAATTGGTTTCTTGAACTGTGGCTGCCTTCGTCTGTATCTGGGCAGAGAGGAGGTGTGGAAGAGCAGGACAGTAACCATCTTTCACCACCTTCCACAACATCCCAGCACTGCTGCTGTTCCTCATCTGTGGTCCTTGGTCACCCCCTCCCAGCATCTCACCTCCCTGCCATCCCCAGACAACATGGGCAGTACAAAACATGCTTGTGCTCTCCTAGAGAGCACAGGGAACCATTCATGAGTCATGAGAAGGTCTGAACAACACAAGTAACCAGTGAGATTGGTGCTTCCCAGCCTTTTGAAGCACAATCTTCCTTTTAGGAACATAGGAGAGAGGAAACTTTCCTTCATTCCTGCACAATCACATGAGGACAATGGCCCTGACACTGAAATGGTCTGGGCCCCTTCACTCTCAGCTGGTTGGTATTTGCCCATGCCCTCAAACAGATATCCTGTCCCTCTACACGTTTCCCGTCCCACAATAAAGGGATGAATTTTACTGGCTTTACAGCAGGAAAACCCTTGGACATCCCTCTTCAAGGGTGTTTACAGCAGAAGTTTCAGCATGATGTGGCCAACGGGGTTATGGAGCAATAGAATGGAGCAGTTCAAAATGATCTCAAAAGCTGCACAAGCAGCTCCCCGGGCCAGGTGTCATTTCAGGATCAAAGCATCTGTTAGAGAAAAATAATTTTTGCCATTGTATTTTTTTTTTTTTTTTTTTACCTACTGTTCATCTGAAAATAAATTACAGGCCAGAACAGGTGGATAACATTCTGGAATGATTTAATGATTTATTTAATCTGGATTCTCTTTCAATCTACTTAGAAGGATGAATACTTTTTTTTTAGCCTGAATCCAAAAGCCTGGCTTTTCATCTAAAGAAGAGAAAATACCCTAAAACACTGCTCTGCTGCTGTCAAGGTGTACTCCCTACCACTGTTAGTAATCTAGTGGTAATGTCTGCCCTGTGAAGAGCCTGAGGGGAAAACCTCAAGAAAACTGAGCAGAAGATTTTGTTTTGTTTTTTCTTCTTTATTGCCCTCTTCCTAGTGCTCTAGATATTACTTCACTTGCTGGAACAGTGTCTGGGTAATAAAATAACTGATTGTAGTGTTCAGTCACTACCCCTTAAATCTTAATGCGTGCAGGTTTAAGAACTGAGATGACTGCTCTCTGACTTTCCCTCTAGTTAGGAAGCTTTTGTACCACTGACTGGGAGTGGAGTGGGAATGGACACACTGGAATCTCCTGCTGCAGACACCTATTGATCCACTGACACCAAGTGAGGCCAGCAGCAATTCCCTCAGGCATGTTCACACAAGGCTGGTATGCTGCTCCTCAGTGAGCAGTTCCTAACACAAGACTTTCCTTCTTGACCAGACATGGTTTTGCTAAAGAGGGGTTAGCAAAATCATTGCCTGCTTACTCGAATGTGAATTTCTGATGTTTGATTTCAGCTAGATTAAGATGTTTTATGGAAAAGATACTTTCAGAACCTATGGACATGCTGAAATTGATGGATTAACTCCCTGAATGGCTGGGTTTGATACTTTAGTCCAACTGGGGTGGTAATGCAGATGTGCAGAGTGGGACAGGAGCAACAAAATACTTTCAGATACAGGGAAGATTACAGGATATGCAAGGGGCTGTAGTTACCACTGCCAGGGTATTTCCACCTCATGTGCCTGTCCACTGTAATGGATTAAATTAAGGTCTTAAACTTGCTTTAATCCACCAGACTCAGTATGTGCACCAGCAAAATCATACTTTTTTGTTGTTTTGTTCTGGAGGGGGTTTGGTTGGTTTTTTTGGGGGTGGTTTTTTTGTTTGTTTTGATTTTTAATTTTTTTTAACCCACCCTAAGTGTGAGTTTGGTAGTAGGGAAACCCTGAGTTCATGCTATGGCACCAGGTCATTCATGATGTGATGTGACACTTGTGAAAGCTAACTGCAGTTTTAACCAAAAACATAACCTCCACTTAACTAGGATGATTCATTCAAGTGAATTCACTTCCGAATTTTAAATACAAAACATCATCAATGCACAACATCTAAAAGACACCCTCCACAGCCATCTGCTTAATGGAATGCCTGAAACTTATTGAACAGCTAAGCAAACAGTGTCGGGAGCTCCCAGTTGCCACAACTGATCCCACTGTTGCTCACTACACACACGAGAAAAATCAAGCACCCACGTCACCGTGCTCAGGTTTTCTCTGTGCAAACCACCTGAGGCGCAGTGCTAAGTGAGGGGTTTGGTGCACAAGGCAATGGACAGCAAGGAGCTCTGAGCCAGCAGCCTGGCAGGGATTTATGCTGCACAGTTAAATCTTGTCTATCTGACCATGTGCTTCACAGCTCCACAACCACCATCTGCAGTTGACTCTGAGGAGGCCTGACAACCTGGCCAGTACAAGAACAAGTGTTCCATGTCCTGCAGGTGGGTAACTCATTGCTCAGACCTTCTGACAGTGCTTTCCTGCAGTGCCCAGAGTGGCAGACCTTTCCTGGAGCTCAGTACTGCATGTGGAGCACGAGTCCCCCTGACAGTGCAGCTGCAGAGCAGCTCCCCAGAGTGAGAAGTGGGTCATTTGTTACACCCACAGGACCACAGGAGAAGCAAAGCTCTTCTGAGAAGTGTTACTGGCAGCAGAGCTAAGATCATATTAAGAGTGGACCATTCTGCTGCAGCATTGTATCAGCAGCAAACTGGTCTGCTAGCCCACAATCCAAAACCAACAGTGGTAAGGCAGGACAGCTGATTTTCCTTTGAATAACAAGTACCAAGGGGAAACAGAAGCAGAAATCACTGCTCCTGTGAGAGATGTGGTGTCAACCCTGGCTGGGTACCAAGCCTAACTGTGATCTAACCACCACCCAGGGCACCACTGTTTCAGGGCACTGCTTTATATTTAGAAGATCTCCTCCTTGCATGTACAGAAAGATAACTCTGAAATGGCCCAAAGCCACCTGGGGAGTGAGGAGATGAATGAAGGAGTCTGTGTGAGTCACTGCAGCATGAAGACCTGAAACATGAACAGCCCACAGTGCTAAGAATGAAGTGTCAAAATCCTCCCCAAGCAGCAGCAGTTCTGCTGTCCTGCCCCGCTTTCAGCATTTATTTGCCTGTTTCCTCTCAAAGAAAGGCCAAAAGCACCGCAGAGTAACTCAGCTATCAGAGGGCAATGTGGTACCACCAGCTCATACGCTCTTAGCTCTCTCGCTATTTTGGCCTCAGCAAATTCACCATAGGCAAGTGTTTCTTTGATGATACAATTTAAAAGATGAAAAGGGAAACAGTAACTACAATGTGTAATGGCACAGGTTCCTTTTAAGCTGCTGTTTCTGCACCCAACCCTGACACACCATAACCTCCATGACAACACGAAGGGAAGCAGTGGCAAGGCACACACATCCTCACCAGTGTGTAAAAGTAATTTCTTAAGACACGTGTCAAATTACGGATTTTTTTAAACAGATAAACATGTGCTAAATATTTCTGTGAAGCTTCAGGATTCAGAGTGATGTAGATGATGGAGATAGTACAGCAATAGGTGCCTTAGCTGAGGGAAAGGGAGGATTCCTACAGGTAGGAATTCCAATTTCCAGCTTCTCACCGCCTGTCAGAGCAGAGCTGATACACCTTCTCCTTCTATTTCATTGTACCCTTAGTGAGTGCATCTCAATGGAGACACTATATTCAGGAGCACATCTGCCTATCAAGGATTACAATTCACCTGTAGAAAAATCAATTGCCAGTAAAACTCTTCAAGTATCATCCGGAATGTAGAAATGTAACATATATTACTCTTCTTCCTGAACTTGCCCATAAAATATCAGCTTACTCAGTATTCTGTGGCAGGAAATTAATAAAACTTGTTCTAGTTGCTCTCAATTACAGCAATAATTTAACCCCATTTGGGCTTCACACACATTTAAAAATCAGGCTACAAATACAATACATGGTATTTCATAAATGAAGCAGATGTAATTACAGTGTGGGAGTGTAGTCTCAGGGACAATTGTACTTGGACCACAAGTCCAAAAGGCAATAACAAAGATGGTCTCTAGATTGCTTTTCACCCCAAATCCTCCCATCAAAGGCTGCATCACCTCCAGATCCACTCAGCACGGCATTAAGATCAATTTAACTTGCAAAGGCTCAAAACTGACATTTTAAGGGCTGAGGAAAACCAGGAGGCAGCAATGGCCAAGTGATCCCCGTTGCTTTGCAGAACTACAAGATCTCTGTGTACAGAGATGCCCAAGTCTGAATCTAAGGGCTCTGGGGAGCACAATGAAGTGTTTGCTGCTTGCTGCCCCCTTCACTGCTGACCCTCAGGTCAGGTGATACAGTTATAAATCAAACCTGCAAAAGTAATTACCAATTAGCACCACCCTAATTATTAGTTATGAAATTCAATGCCCTATAACATTTTATGCACTGTAGTTTTCTAAGCTTCACTGATATCTTGTTTTCTTCCCTCCTGAGAAAACCATGACAATGTCTAGTGGGCTTTTCCTTGAGTGCTGGGTGTCACCAGAGTTTCATTGCATAGACCTAAATTTCAGGTCTGTGTTTTTGCTTATGGCAGCCTGAGCAGCCTGGTCATGAGTGCAGCAGTCTGTGAAGGGATCTTGAACATCATCTGTCGCATGGTTAGTTCCCTCAGCCTCTCCCCAGAGAAAACTCTGTGCACGCTATTTGTTTTCTGAACGCATTGGGTTTTGTTCTTCAGAATAAAACTTTTGGCCTGATTTCTTATGGCAACAAAGCTCCTATAATCGCTGTGGGAGAACACAAACATCTGCCCACCATTGCATAATTTCCTAAATTAACCATCATATCTCAGCAATCTCTGGATGTGTGCACTCTGGCCTCCGCCTCAAATAAATGGAGAAAAGAACATTTTCAGAGCCATCTTCCTCTCTAGAGGAACCTGGAGCAGCTCTGCTCCCAAGTCAGGCAATATACTGAGCTGCCTGAAGTCCAGGGGGATTAATCCCAGCCTTGGTGTTGTATTTTGTTTCCTGTGGTCACTTGAGCTGCTCAGGAATGACATGTTTGTTTCTCTTTCCCCCTACAAGCAGTTGCGGTGACTGATCACGCAAATCAAAGCAGTGATGTACACAACTGAAAACACAACCCAAAAGACACTTTTATACCAACTTGTGATGTGTAATACCAGGGCGAAAGGGTACTTCAAAGGACTAAAATGACTTTTCAACCAGAATTATTTGAGATAGAAAGTAAGACAGAGGGGAGAAAGAAATTAGGTCCCCCAAAACCAGAATGGTATGATGAAATCTCTGTTGAAGCTCATGCATGTTCTTTCAGCCTCCCAGCCAGGTATGCAAACACATCTATAAAATTCTGCTAGGGATGATTATTAGTCCAAAGCCTGGATCACAATTTTACCTATATAAAGGCAAATCTAGAAAATCTAGTTATTTTCCTCCACAAGGTGTCAAGAGAAGCTGGTCCAACCTGCTGAATCCCACCGTGGCTCACAGATGGTTAATTGCACTCTGGCAGCTAAAGAAAGAGGCACTATAGAGAAGTCTTGCTTAGTACATTGCAAAGGATATGGGTTGTTTGCTCTGACATATGGTTTCAAGAGAGCAGTTTAGGTTTAGGAGCGATATACCTGTTTATTATATTGATAAATGACACATTCTTCCCACTTGATTTGTTGGGGACTGAGTGACCTGGCAGTAAAACTGACTTGATATTGCCACTTAACTCTTATTGATGTCTTTTCTGGTTCACCTTTTATTTGCATAAATGAGAAACAGAAAGAAACTCTTATTCTTTAACAGAATCATATGGGATTCCCTGAGGAAGGTTGATGGATGTTGCAGACACACGTCTCCCCAGGTACCAAACTGGTAGCAACTTTTGTCCTCGCACTCTTAGAGACCCAGCTCAGTGACCCCTCACCCCACGCTCAGCTAAGGCAGAGCTGACAGGCCAGCAGTGTTTGCTCAGCCACAGGTCTGACACTTTAACACGTGAAGTGTGTGGGGAGGAACAAGCGAGAGAGCATTAAATTATAATTTTTGTAATTAACTGCTAAAAAAATATGGGACTCGTAACTACAATCCTAAATGTATGTCTATGCTTATATATGGGAATTTTTATAAATAAAATAATAATAAAAAAATACAAAACTGTGATGTTTTCTTATGATGGAAGGGGCAAAAATATTTTTTCTTAAAAGAAAAAACCAGAAAGACTGTTAGCACTCATGTCACAGGGTTGCAGCTTAGGGTTTTGTCTCACTGTTGCAAAGATTACAACAATATTCCACAGCTGCATTTCTCTTTACCATATCTTACAATAAAATAATAGTTAAAACCAAACAAAACTAAAACTAAGGATCATTTTTAGTTGCTTAATTTCACAAGGAGAAACCCCAGTGAATATATTAACATCACCTTCATATAAGTGAGACTTCTACCGGGAGGGGTCTTTGACAGGGTCAAAACAAAAATTTCAGTCTGTCTCAGAAACCTGGTCACCACCATGAAATTCTGGTAGATGACCTTTAATACTCCAGAATTTAAACTATTTCAGATTCAGATCCATAGTAACCACTTACATCTCTGCAAAAAAGTCTTGTGGAATTAAATGGAGGATTTTCCTCTTCTCTGCTCTCCACAGTAGTGTTATATGTACACTTCTGTTTAATTTTATCAGACAGTTCCAAAATCTGAAAAGAAATTACAAGTGTCTTTATAATTCAACGGATATTTTCCCATAAGGCATTTCTCTTCCATTTGTTTATGTTTTGGGAGGAAACGTTGGTGGTAAAAAGAAATGGTGCTGCCCAGAAAAACCTACCCCAAAAGAGATGTTGCAAAACAACTAAAGAAATGAACACGACCAGGAGGAGAAAGCTCTGCAAGGGGTCCCTGGTGGAAAGGAGTGAATCAGGTTTTGCACACACAAACTCCCATATTTTTTGATGACCGGAAATATTTTATAGGTTGGGTTTTTTTACAGTTTGAATCCTCTCATCTAGGAATCCTCCTTTTGTTTTATGTCAGCATTTGGAGAAAGCTTATTGTTCCTCTTTGAAGTAGGATTCTGGGACCCAGGGAAGTTGGGTTCTGCTAGTCCTGCACTCCTTGTGTTCCAAAAGTCACCTGGTTTAAAAATCAAACCAGGATTTGAAACAAACAAACAAAAAACCCAAAGAAAACAACCCCCAAAATTTGTGCATGTCTTCCCATGAAATTAGTTTTTCTCTTGACCCATTTCTCTGTGTATATGCGTCATATACTTATGGGACAGATGAGTAATGAGCATTGTGACCTATAAAAATAGCAGAAGATGGGAAGAAAAAAAACCCTGCATTTACTTTCAGATTTAGAAATTATTAGTATTTATGGATAAACCAGAATGGAAAGGACTAGGCCAATATGGAAGTTTTGGCTGTCTATAACTCCCGTCTTTGGAAAGTTTGCAATGAGGTTAAAGAGATTTAGAAGATGCGAGCATTCTCCCCCAGCCAGCTCACAAGCAGAAGCTGTCTCATGGATGGTGACAGGATGGCATGACCAAATTAATTATTTTAATATTCTCCACCAATTTGCTCAGACCATTTTGATGACACTTAACCATGTCAAGCACTGATTTATTTAACCGTGTCAGGCAGTCTGACACACACCTGAACCCTCACAAACTGCATATGCTTGGGGGACCAGAGCGCCCTGGGGCACAGAGGTGTCTCCAGGACCGTCTGACAGTCACCCAGTCTGTCCTCCATGGCAGCAGACTGGCCTGGTGACTAAAATAACTGGAGACCCACCAGCCCTCAGTCTCTCCAGCATAAAATCCCTCCTAATTAATCTCCAAGTGAGAAACAACAGCCACCCAACAGCAGGGCACCATGACTAGGACACCACAGAATCTCTGGCTCCTATTTTGGAAGAAATCTGAATGATTAAACACCATAAACACCCACCCTCTCCAAACAAGCCTGAGCAAAAAAAAAGAGCAGGAGAATATGGCCCACTTCAGTTTGCACTGCAACAAGGAGGTAGGATTCAGTCTAGTTTGGCTTGGTAACACCAAGGGAGATGTCACAGCAGTGACTACATAAGCCCTCCCACCACGTGCACAGCTTCACCCTGTAGTTGTCCTTGTGCTGTCTCCGTGGCTTTGTTACTAAGCGGACTGGATTAAAGCCAACACAGATGCACTGCACACCCCTGAGCGCCACACTGATGGCTCCTTGAAGGACCCAGTCGGTTTAGCTAACCCAAAAGCAGACAGAGGAAGCACAGTGCATCCCAGCCAGGTACCAGGGAAAATCTGGACAGGCTGGAGGTAAGGCAGGAAAATAGTAATATTATGAATAATAAGGAGATGGTAAATTCTCCATTTCTTAACACCTCCAAAACAAGACTGAATGTCTTTCTAGAGGTTGTATTCCAGCAGTTCCATCCAGCTATCAGAGAATCCTCTGCCCCACAATGTATACTGGGAGCAGAAGCAGAGAATCTGACTGTCCTTCCTTGCCTTGAAAAATCCATAAAGCACATTATCAGCTCTCTTTGGGAAACAACTTTCCTTAATCCCAGGGTACAAGCTTTTTTGGACTTTTTTTGTTTCTTTGTGTTTGTGGGGTTTTACCTCTCATTGAAGGACCTGTATGCATATTACAAAAGAGCAGCAGTCCACACTCATTTGAACTAAGTAAAGATTACTCTAGAGGGCAAATATTGCAGAGTATTTTCTGCTGTAACCTGTGCATGCAGTTTGGTGGACGTTTTTGCAAGTATTGTAGCAGAAGTAAATAAATGGCATGAATGAATATCTGTGGAAACAGTGGTGCTCAAGCACATAATGCAAAACCTGAAGGAAAGCAAGTTTCAACTGCGTAGTTTTGCCTATTAGCCCTGGAGTTATATTTAGCCATGCAGAGAACAAAAAAAAAAGGCCTAAACCGATTGTTTACTGCTCAGACGACAGCCTATTAAATTCACCCTTGTTACTACAGCAATAGTACATATTTACAGGGATTGGGGTTGATTTTGATCAGCCATACCAAGCCATGCCTCAACCCATTTCATACTGATTAGAGTCTGGTCATATTTTAAGTGTCTATGAAATTATGCAAATGGAATCTGTACCAGAAAATCAGATTGCCAGATAATTGACCATTAATCTTTGATAAAAGTTTAAAAAAATTAAAGCAATCAGAAATCAGCTTAGCGTACTGTCTCTTGGGCCTTATTTTGGTCTAGTAAGTCTGTACACTAAGCTGATTTCTGATTGCTTTAAGTTGTAAAAATTGCTTTTTAACCCACGGATATCAATGAGATTGCACCTGGTGTAAGTCAGGGCTGAATTTGATCCGCTGTGTGCCTTAATCACAGTATATTTTTGTTAAAACCCAGTATTTGTGTGGATCTGTGGATACTGATTTGTTCAAGCGCACGATAATCTCCCCCTAAGCCCGTCAGAATACAGCAGGTTAATAATGCTGTAAGTAGAATCCAATTTATTCATAAAACACCGGAACGCTTTAACCAAACTGTTCTTTTGTGGCAAGCCCCCTCCCGCCTGGCTGCAGCAGACAAAGGCTCCTGCCGCAGCCGGTGGGAACGAGCGGGGCAGGATAACAATAGCAGGGCATCTGTCGCACCGGCCATCCTCTGCCTGTCCATCCATCGGGCACCCGCTTCCCTCTCCATCCGCTGTTTTGCACAACCAAAGCCACCATCCTTCCCAACCCCGCAGTCCCCCGTACCTGCTTTGGGAACTAACTATCGTTCCACATCCATAACTGTTCTTTTGATAAGTGCCCCAACGTTTCTGGTGGCAGCAGGAGAGCGTAATCCTGTGACAACATTCCAGCCCATTAACATTATCTCTTAATTAGCATATATAGCACTTGCTGGGTGTTTATCGGAATTCAATGAGCACATGCTGTAAAACTTCCTTTCCTCTGTGACCAACAAAGTAAATAAAAATCCCACATGCTTTAGTAGGAAGTTAGATTACTTTGCAAAGTATTTTCTATTTAAAACCCTCCTGTGCAAACTGTTCTCATGAACTTTGGAAAACTCCACCGATTTCTGATCCCCCCACTGTCAGCATCAGGAGCCCTTGCCAGGAATCACAGCTGCATCACGTTTTGTGTCACCTCAGCACAGAACAGAAACGATCTTACAGCCAAGGGCACTAGAATCTGAGTATGAAAAGGAAGAAGGAGTGACAGAGGGACAGATATCAGCCCTAACGAGGAAGGAACAAAACCACACTGGCCAAAATGACAGAACCACGCAAACAACCACAAAGGGATTCAAGCGTAAGGGGATGCTCAGGTTATCTCTGATTAAATTAGAAAGAGAGGGGTTTATTATGGAACTTTGATTTTTCATTAAGCTGGATTTTAGGATATTAACCAAATGTGCATGTACAATCCTGTGCTGCTCATCTGTATGCAGGGCCAGAGGGCTGTTCACAAGCTGGGTGCACATCCTACCCTCCTCCCTTTTCTTATGAGGACTGGAGGCAGCTGGAAATAGTCACATGACAGAGGGGTAGTTGCTCACTTCTTTTGCCAAGCCCCACAATAACTCCTCTTTTTTCTAGAGCCACTCTCTGCACTCCTGCTCATAAACACAGTTTCAAGCTGGCAGGTATCACAGCTGGCTGTGCCTCCATCCTCACAGGGCATGTACCCAGTCTGCAGGAGTTAGCCTTGCAAAAACACAGGCAGACTGCTGCGTATGGCCCTTCCATGATCCCTGGGGAGGGGAAAACCAGCCAACTCACGGTGCAGGCTTCAGATTCATGCAAAATTAGAAACTTTTGATAAAATTGTTAAGATAATTAATAAATTGAACAGATGACTGAGAAGGAGGTCTATCATTAAATATGCTTTAGGATTCCTAGGAAATAAACCTTCCAAAATGCTTTAATTCAACTGAGAGCTTCTGGGCACCACAGTGAAAACATAAACCCAAAATCTATGCCCTGCATTACACAGGGGGCTAATCTAGATGCTCATAATGTTTTTTCCCGGGATAATGTAGTTGCTTTGTTGTGTGATGAAATTTTTGCAAGAAACAGAAGTCCAATGACCTTCAACTCCCAGGGATGTTGCAGTAAGAAGATTGCAACAAGCTGGTAGGGATCCAAATGTTATACTGTTGTTACAAATTTTATACTGCTGCTACAGCTGTACCCAAGGTCTCCATCGCACTTAATCAGCACCAGTAAGTGGTAGTGCTTCCATTCCCTGTCCCCACCTCACTCCTGGCCTGCACAGGCCAGAAAGCAACAAAAACTCCACAAAGTTGTATTTCGGAGAAGCCAACCAAAACTTACGTTAACAGACATTTCTGTAAATCATTTGAGCAACAGCTTTGAGAAAGTTTGTTTGTGGTTTTTTTGTTTTTGTTTTTGTTTTGGTTTTTTTTGGTTTTTTTTTTGATGCTTTAAAGTAAAAAGGGAGAAGAGTCCCAATTACTTCTTGTAACAAAGCAGTTCAGTGACTCTTTGGGATACCAGCCTCTCAAACAAATCCTCCAGTGATGGGGGAGCAGTGCTGAGAATAATGTCTGGAGAGACACAGAACATGATGGGAGATGAACAGAAGTGGTGTGGAAACACAAAGGAGAGCTGGTCACTCTAGTGATGAATATTGCAGTAGTGACCAGTATGCTGCCACCTAACTCCATCAGTGGGTGCCATGGAATGGGTCAACAAATGCACAGGTATCACAAATGAACTGAAAATGTCAAAAGAGTCATTAGAGATCAATGGCTGATCTCCAGAAATGCTACAAAACACAGACACAGAAGGACAACTCTGCAACTCCGGAGGAGGGCTTATCACCTTGGAGTTGTTATTAGATTTCTGTCTATGTTTAAAACTATTTTTAAAAGAATTGTACCATTAAAGGTATTTTCTGGCAGCATTTTCTCATGTGCACAATGAAGACTAACAGGAAAAACAGTCAAATACTCCTGCAGCCTCAGCGTCTTAGAGAGACAACTGATTATCAACTGCTTTCTCCATTCTCATCAATGTGATGTTCATATCCCACCTCTGCTGGATTTCTCCTTTCCCCTTTCTTCACAGAGTTGTCTGCTCAGCTTTACAGCATTTGGCCTATGCTTACAGTAGAAAGTGACTGTCTTATAGATGATTTTCCAGTCTTTAGGTGACTAAAAATCAACATAAACTAGTGCAAAATGAGATGACACAGCGAGAAAGAAGGCAATTGAAAACTGAGGTAGGAGATAGAGAATGTCCATCTAGTTCAGCACAACTAACCAGTGGTGGAGCATCATTTCCAGTAATGCAACAACCTGGGCGAGCTTTCACCTGCCAGACTAGAGGTAATACATTTAGGCAGGAGCAATCCAGGGTACCTTGTTTTATTTTTACAGAAAAGTTTCTTCATTCTATAAAAATTCTGAGGGACAGATCACATTCATCCTCTCACACGCAGAAAGGATCTAATGGATCTAGTGGATAGTTTCTGCTAGCTCCTTGAAAACTGAAGTTATGAGAATGTATGAATGTCCATGCACAGAGCAGAAAAATCCATCTCCAAATGCTCAGACATGGCAAAAATAACTCTCTGGATGTGGATGGAAATGTTACCACAGCCACAGAGTCAAGGCTGTTTCTCCTCAGGCATCTCTCGTCCAGTTCCAGGGCTCAGCTTCAGCTGGCTTGACATGGTGACTTGCACATGCTGCCCTCTGTGAACAGCCATTGTCTTCTGAGTGTTCTAATCAAGCAATTCATGATTCTTCTCCTCCAGATATTTTATCAAGAAAAAAACCCGTCATCTAAAACTACCCCCTACTGACAAAGTACTACAGAACTGCTGCAGTGGGGCTTAGGACCCTTCAAAATGTGCTTCAAGATTGTCAGGGAAGCATTCCTGGATTAGCAATGTGATATGATCCGAATGTTTCAAACTTTCAGGATTTTCACAAGACAGTTACTTCTTGATTGGTTGTTTGCATGACTGTTTGCTTATCTCTGGCCTTTTCCAGTAACCCAGAGGTGTACAGGACTGAAGTTTCTCCCCACCTGCTACAGCAAGACCATGAAAGTAGCAGAGCTATTGGCAGAAGGCTTTGCTAGAGGAGGGAGAAAACACAAGACTACACAGGGAAAATTTACAGTCATAGGAAAAGCTTCTCTGGATTTACACAAATACACTTGGCAGTGAATATGTTAACAGTTGACCGTAACTGTTTGGAGAGAAACAAGCTGCTTGGATGCTGGCAGCAAAAATGCTGCTTTATCCAATTCCTACTGTGCCAAGCTCCTCCACCCTCTCTCAGAGCAGCACTTAGACAAATGCCAACATTTTAAAATTAAGTGGCCCCATCATTATTAGTTCATTTGGTATTCATTGTAATGACATTAATCATAGTAAACTGCAGCAGCTTTATTACACATGTAATGTGTACTTTCCTAGAATTTCCCTGTAAAATCTCTGACATCGCTAACAATGTAAAGACAATGAGACATTACAAGCAAGCAAAACAATAATAAACACACAACTCAATAAATCATTATTCTGCCCACAAGTATCTTAAAAAATAAACTCATTTCAAAACTAGAGGAAAAAACAGCATGCAATAAGTGACATCAGTGAGTTTGAGGCTTTTGGTTGCAACAAAGAAACAAAACAGCATGCTAATATGACATTTACAAATAATACCTAACCACAGCCTAATTAACTTATTGTGTGCTTACTAAACTAGCATACATATTATATTAGAAGAAAAACACTTATTTGTTCTGTTGCTAAGAAACTTCAGACATTTGCATATTTAACAAATTGTTAGAGTGTTTTTAACCAGAACCCATCACTATTTATAAAAGACAAATTTAAAACATGAGATCAAAGACACAACATTAATTTTTCTTTTGTCAACTGTCTTTGTTCAATAGCTCAAAGAAGCAGTTTTATTGCCGGCTGATACATAATGAAACATCTGGTATTATTCTGAATTACAGCGGAACCCACTAATAGTCAAGGGCTTTTCTTTATTTCTCATGCACCAGCCAATGTACTTTAGGGACCAATCCAGCAGCCCTTGTAGAACGTGCCTTTGAAATCGTTGCAAGGTTTTTCTGAATAAGGAGTTCAGGAATACCACTAATTTTTTTTTTCTTTCTTTCTTTTAAAAGCTCCAGATGTCAGCCAATTTTAATTGATCTTGTAAGCTGTGCAAGAGCAGGAAATGAAAGCACAATATTAGGGAGCATGGCAGTGAGTAAAGCCTGAGGGTTCTCTGACTTGGAGATAACTGGACACCAGTGCTGTGGCACAGCCACTCTCCGTGCCTGTGGATCCCGTCTGCTGCACGACAGAGTCTGGCTCCTCAGGCATTAACCTGGAGCAACTCTGGGTCACTATTTTACACAGTGTGAGCAAGGTTGTTTGCCAGCTCACAATGATTAGCAGAGTTTGAACCCCCTTCTCCTCCCCGATGTGCAGCAGACACCCATCCAGCAGGAGGCCTGGGCCAGTTCTGTGTGTGTGTGATACCTCAGGCACATCCACACGCCACTGAGCGCCCTGTGCCAACACGGCCAGATCCAAAAATGCTCTTGGGGTGTGTCTACTCTGCTCTGCCACCTCCAGCACAGACATGTTCTAGGAGAAGCAAGATGAAAAAGGCAGGCAAAGAGACATTGCAAGGAAATCTGAAAGCTCAAGGAGCTGTAACAAAACCGAGGGAATCTTAAATTTGCCGCCTCTTTGCTACTTAGAGTGGAAAGTATTTCATATGGAGCTAGAGCTCTCTCCAGAAAGCTACCCCAGAGATTGTCATCCCAGAGTTGTTTTTCCACCTACCAAAGATTGGAGAAGTCATGTGCCTCCTTTTGGTCCTTCTCTCCCTATTCTTCCTGTCTTGCTAAAAATTCATGACCAAGGAATTCCTGTGACAGGACAATATTCTGCTACACTCTTGGGAATAAGCTAATAAAATTTGTACTTCTTCCCCAGTCAGTTAAACTCATAGATTTATGATTTGAAACAAAAACAACTCCCAAAGAAAATATATGACAACCAAAATCATTATTTATGAGAGCAAACACAGAAAAAATAATAATTCTGCTAAACTTCAGCATTAACCAAATGAAAGCAAAAGTTTAGCTCAGTCACTGACAGAGGTTTCTGGGATATTTTAAGGAGTTCCAAGACAAAAATCCCCCTGCAAGGGAAAATAATTTGCAATAGCTTCAGGAACACTCATTTACAAACTTTATGTAGAATTAGCAGCTGACCAGAGCACAGGCAGCAGTTTAAGCTGTGCAAGGCAGAAGACAACTCTGTTGTTGAGACAAGCTGGGTTTGGATGTGACCAGCTGCAGCTCTTCTCTGTGCCCAAAGAGCTCTCACCTGTGACATACAGAGGGAGTCTGCTGGAGAACATTGCATTTTTGGCAAGACTCAGCAGGTCCTGCAAGCTCTCTCCCCAGCTCTCTGCTGCATCACACAAACACCTCCTCAGCAGGGAGAGCATTTTTCAGTGGGCTCCACCATACAAATATGTTGCATCACACGTTAAAATTTCAGACAGAGGCTGTGTATGACATGACTTCATCTGTGACTCTGCCGGCTGGGTAAAAGCTCAGTTTTTCCACAAGAACATCCTCTGCACTTCCAGCCCAGCACCCGTGTTACCTAGGATGAAGCAAACTTAGTCCTGGAGAGCTTACCGTGCTAGAAGCTGTCCCCATGGGACACTGATACCAAGCTGTACCCAGCTGGGCAGGTTCATGCTCTAACCCCCCCATCAGTGGCCCATGGCTCCATGTCTTCACAGCTAATAACCTTTCTCCTCTTTCCCCACACTGCCACACTTGCATTGCAGCAGCAGGCACTCCTCATTCCCAGCAGCCAGTCTGTGTTACGAGTGCTCCTGGATTTGTTGCACAGATGTACGCTGAACAGGACAAGATTGCAATCTTCAGTAAGGCAGGAGGGTGCTGCCCACAGCTTCTAATTACAGGTAAACAACTGTTCAGTTATATTATCAACAACTGAAATTTAGGCATGAAGTGGGAAGTGGGTAGCCTTAGAGAACAGTGCCAACAGCCTCTGTACACACACAATTACAAAGCTTTTACTAATGGCACCAAGTGCAGCAGTTTCTATTTAAGGCAAAGGACTCCACTTATAGCCAAAGCCATTTCTTAAATTCTTCTGGCATGCAAGAGGGGACTAATGGAGGAAAGATCATCTAGGGGAAGTTCTGGTGAAAGTAATAATAATAAATAACAACAACAACAACAATAAAATAGTAATGATAATAGAAATGTTGATAAGCCACTTTCAGAAGACAGTCCATAAACCATTAAAGCTCTTTTGGTGAATGAGCTGCAGCTCTGCAGTCAGT
>JAWWES010000021.1:10874707-10903031 GCA_035583135.1 Lophotriccus pileatus
TGATAAGCCACTTTCAGAAGACAGTCCATAAACCATTAAAGCTCTTTTGGTGAATGAGCTGCAGCTCTGCAGTCAGTTCTACCAGGACAGGATGAAACAAAGTCTGATTAAACACCAAAAATAAGCATTTTCCACTTCCCTCAATTCTGCCTGGTGGCAGGTAAGGAGCTTCCCACTCTGCAGGTCTCAATTGCTCTCTCTGGCAGCGCAGCCCAAGAGGCACACAGGGAGTCTCGGGCAACAGCCAAACTCCAGGCATGTGTTGGACACGCAGCCAAGTTCTACCAACCATCCTTAAAGGAATGCTACCCCCTCTCAAAACGACTCAATCCAAGTTTTATGTTACAAACACGCAATACCTCCCCGCCGGAGCATTTCTAACCTGGCTGCTTTCTTCAGAAGGATGAAGCCAGTCAAAGATATGTTTGGGGTGTGATGGATGGCTGTAGCTGTAGGGGTGACACCGACAGCATCACAGTGACCAGGAGGGATCAGAGCACCATGAGAATAATTTCAAGCTGTTCCAATCATTTAATTTTGCATTTTGAGGACATGGCATTCAACACTCAAACATATTTTGAAAAAATAAAATAGAACAGATCTGTTTCATGCGTGTAGACATTGCAGTAATCATCACCTCCCAGTCGTTTGGCAGGGAAAGAGGGTTTCATTTTTCAAAGAGCTCTAATTCTTACTAACTTCTGGGCTCTGTGATCTCAGGTACAGTTCTCCACCCATTGGTGCCTTACATGAGAGGCTAAATTTTCTTTTTTAAAAACTTACTGGATGTTTATTAGTACAACAAAACCAAGTAACTACTGCCTTGGAAGCAGACTATGACTTTACCTGTCAATAATTCACTTTATCAGACCCCAAGTACAGAATACAGATTTCTCACAGCTCAATGACCATAATGGTATCTTTATTATAGTCCACTGTGGATTTTGTTACCTATTTTGACACAATTCCAACCTCTCAGCAAGATTCTTTCTTTTTTAAGCCTTTTGTAAAGCTCCCATCCAGCCACAGAAATAGAGGTATAATAGAGCTTTATTAGATTTTTGCCTGTTCTCCCTCCCTTAAATAGTATTTCTATGATCCAACTTCATCTGCATAATGGATTTGCAGCTTTTTATGGACAGTGTGGTAAAAAACCTCCTTCATATAACCAGTATGAGTGCATGGCCTGGTTAGGGGCATCGACAGAAGGGACAGGCAAATTGTCAGCCAAACTTCTTGTCTACAAATTCTGTTCCCCAGCCCCCTATATTCCCTCTCATCCTGTACTGGTTAACTCAGATCTCTCTTGCAAGCTTCTAATTATTATAGGCTAATTATTATTATGAGTCTGTAGGCTTCTAATTATTAGCCTTTTTTTTTTTTTTTTGCACTAGCTCTTGCACCCGTTGGGTAGAATGAACACTGAAACAGGAGTGGAAAAGCTTTGAGATATGTTGTCCTAGTGACAGCAGTGCAGTTTTTTTTGGTTCTAGAAAAAGGAGTGGGATGACAAGCTGCATTTATTCAACTTTCAAAGAAAGCCAAAAATCAAATTTCTGTAAGATTAGCATGAAATACTTTGGATCTTTTCCTCCTAGGGTAGGACAGTGTCCAGTGGAGAAAATCTCCCAGAGAAAATCAGAAACTTCAGAGGCAAAATCAGATAATTGATAATATTTAGATCTACTCTGTCAATTTAGTGCTTAAGCAAGGAGTGGGCTGGGTCTGCAGAGGGTTTGTGTGCAGGTCAGACAGGAGCTCCTGCCAGACTCCTTCAGAGGAGCCCGTTCCTTCACTGGCCTTTGCAGGAAACAGCACAGAGAAGTCTTGCTGAGACAAAAATCCACCACTGCACCCACTGATGGGTAAAGAGGGAAAGTCAATATAAAAGGAACAGGAAAAACCCTCCTACGGGATCCAGTTCAGACAGGTAGGACTGAGACTCCACTAAAGAGCAAAAGGAAAAATTAATAGTGACTGGGACTGTGGGTACTAGGACAGTATTACACAGATTTCAACACATGCACTCAGGAGTGTGCCCAGCCCCAACAAAAGCCCAGCTCTCCAGCAGCTGCATTTGACACTCAAATGCAGAACTTAAAGCTGTCTGGGAGGTTTTAATTTATCCTCTCAGTGTTAGTGCATAATGCATTTTTAATGGGGGGCAACACTGCAGGGGCAGAGGAAAGTGGTGCCACAGGGTTTTTCCTAGAACTCTCTCTCTTTCCTAGAATTCCTCGAGCTCCAGGGTAAGGGCACTAAAGGCTGTGCATGGTGTTACCAGAAAAATCACAAAATGCTATTTGAACTTTCACATTTTGATGCCACACAGAACTGTGTCACCAAAGTCCTTTGTGCATTCAGAGGGCTACACTTACGGTGACAGAGAGAGAGGTTTAAGGAGATGTGGACACTTCTGTACTGCACACACATGTGCAAAGTGAAGTAAAAAAATCCCTTGTGAAAGGGTGGAGAGAGGAAAGGTGAAAAGCAGTTGACATGGAATTGAGTTGGTAATTGCAGGAAAATCACTGTACAATTTCACAGAAGTTCCCTTTTCCCACATTTATAGCTGTGTCCCTACACCTTCCCTAGATGACACCTAAGACAGCGCTGCTCTCTCAGCAAAACTGTCGCAGCCAAGTTATCACTTGGGGGCAACAGCCCATCCTTTAGACTGGAGGTATTTCCACAGTGCCTTGTTTCACTCAAAGAAAGATTAACCTTTTCCACACAGGACCAATTCTACAGACAGTCCAGGTTTCCTGGCTGAACATTTTGGCTTAAAATCCTTTATGACAGACTTCCTGCAACTCTCCATCAACCCAAACATAGATTTGGCCAACGCTAAAAATGGAAATTATGTACCTTAAAGTCTATATATATACATATATAAATAAGGCACACTGAGTGTTGCTGCTCGTCCACACTATCATATGTATTCACCACATAGTATTTTTATTGCAATTGGCAAAACTCGCTGTTGTGAGTTGCATAAAGACCTCAAGGGATTTTGTTTGTACCAGTGCTTTTGCTTGTTTGTTTGTTTGCTTAATTGAGTGGCTTCTAAACATTCTTTACTCAAACTTCCTGCAAGTGCTCAAGTGGGCACAATTTGATCACTTGGCAGTGGGCAACAAGGCATAAACAAGACAGAGACAAGCCAGTTATGTTTTCTTGAATAGTTGAAACCAAATGATCCCACTGATCATTTATCTCTAATCACCCTATCACTACCCCTCCTATTTTTATTTATGCAGTTTATTATGCCATTCAGGTTTTCTGAAGCTTTGCAGTAAAACTGAAGCAAATATAACTTTATATTAAATCAATATATTCAGTGGTTATTTGATCATTTCCTTTGGCAATATCACACATATTCGATCTAAGAGCTACAAGCAAGGGAATGGCACTTCTTGTTTGGAAATGAAGAGCCATGTTGCACATTTAAAAAAAAATTGTAATGAAACCTTCATTATAGAGACATGTATCTCACCATCCATCATCTCCAAACATGCAGGCTTGGAAATGAAAACCTGCCTGTGTTTAATTTGATGGGCTGAGCGTTCCCATCCTGCTGGGGGGGGTGGGAGTGGGGAGGGGAACGGCACTTTATTTATTCACATGCCTGAAAATAGACAGGTAAATTTTGGAGCATCATCTTGCCTTGAAATCCTGGAACCACTTACTTGAAAACAGCCCCAAATCACGCGGCCTTGTTTCCCGTCGCACCAAGGGCTCCATTGTTTGCTCCCATTCACTCGGCAGGGGCTTTGCCCTGCGCTCCCCTCCCAAGCTGTGCAGCATCTGCTACGGGGGTTCATTTCCTTTTTTATTTATTTCCCCGATTTTGCTTCTAATCTCTGTTCCTTTGTGGTTTCCTGGAGTCGTCCTGACAAAGCCACATACTCTGTTCCTGTCCTTTATAGCACTGGAGGGCACTGCAGAACACATGAAATTTGTTTCTAATTTTACATCTGCCAAAAAACATTCCTGGGTTACAAATACACGCCAGCAAAACTGGTAGGGCCTATCCCGCTAACACCACAAGACAAACAAGCCAAAAGGAAATAAAAAGGACTGAAATACAGCACAAATATTTTTACACTTCTTTTAGCTTGAGAAACCTTTTTCCCCACCTTCTCCCACATTTTACCTGAGTTAAGCTTTCTGGTATTACATATATATCTGTTTATATTTAGAAAAAATAATTACAATACAAGAAGATGAGAAGGAACAATTCAGTTTCTCCTCCTCTACAAGCCCCATACATAAGGAGATGGCTAAAAATACCTTCAGCCAGAGGCACGTGGAGGATGGCTCCCTCCCCAACCTGCCACCGAGACGCTGATTATTTCAAGCAACTGGCCAAAATCCCAGTGCTCCAAAGTAATTTTAAACTCAAAGAGTGATCACAGCTGCATTGCTGCCATTTACATATGCAATGTGCTTTACAGCAGCCACTTCTTCTCATCATCACAGTTTTCTAAATAATATTTTAGAAAAATTATTCTCAACTTAGTAACCATGGCAGGACAAGTGTCCAAGGCAGTAAGAGCAGCACCCCAGAGTGGATGAAGTGCCAGGTCAGCAAGGCCCAGCTCAGGAATGGGCAGCACTGCAGTCACTGCCCCTCTGAGTTGTGCCACAGGTTTGAAGCTCAGGTTGTGCTTCAGTGTCTCACTTCGGATCTGTATCTGATGCACTGAAGTTTCCCTACACATTAGCAGCAGACCCCAGCCTGGCTCAGGCTTCAGGACTGCAAATGTCAACAGACCAAGGAACACAACTGTGGGTTTATTTTCATTAACAGCAGAGCAATGTCGTGGTATTTCAATGCTCTCCCAGCGCTAATTAAAGACCTTGCTGTAAGAAACTTGAAAGAACATTTCAAAGCTGGATCCAGCTCTGCAGCTCGGGTTTATCAGATTAAACATAACAGCAGATATTCTAGCACTTCCTATAAGCTAAGGAAGGGACCCTTGCATTTTCACACCTGCAGAATTTTGCACAAGACAAAAATATGCAGCTGCTGATGGAGAACATCAGACGTGCCCTGGCAGTGCCCACGGGATGCCCACAGGCACACTGGCAGTGCAGAGTTGGTTTAGGGAGCTGGGACAGCAACTAGAGGAGTGTTTCCAGCCAGAACAGTCGGATGGTTACAGAGAGATGATGCAGTTGTCTGCACCTGATCAACAAAACTCATATCACAAACTTAGAATCAGTTCCTTCTATTAGAAAAAAATGGGAAAAACTTAGCCTGAACCACACAAAATTCATCAACTTGTGCACAATTCTCATTCAAAACTTCACCATTCCCACAGAATTTCCCTGGCTACCAGTATATGTGATCCAACATGTCCATTTGGGGCCAGGCCTGAAGAGCGTGCTGCTTTTCAGATTGCATTACAGAAACTTTTACAGGGCTGAACAAAAATACCCACATTTATTTCAGCTGTGTTTGGCCCTTCTTGTTCCAACTTCCCCAGTGATCATTCTCAGTGAGAAATTTCAGCCACGCTAGTCTCTTGCTAGAGACTAATCTGGCTGCATCCACACATGCACAGCCTATCTTGTGCTGTACAAACGTCTGTTCCAATATGGATTACGGGCTAATAAGCTCAATGGCTCTGCAAATCTTCCTGGCCTTTACTTTTTAGCTGTTATAAGAGTCATATTTCCTAAAAGGAAAAACATATGGATTGTATCTATCGAGCACAAGACGATCACTGAGTCTGCTGTTGAAATGCATGTTGAGAAAAATAAAGCCTTCTATAGGAGAGCTGCAAGAAGATCTGATTTTTTGGGGCTGCACTTCTCCTGTCTGAAGTGAAAAATATTAGAAGGGAAAAAATGGAAAAGGTCTGCGTTCAAATACAGATTCACTCTTTCCGGTTTTATATCTCTCTTAAAACGTTTCCATTGAACATGTAAGATTCAGAAGTGAAAATGGTTTTTCAAAAATTGCTTGTTTAGAAAACACTCCAGACTTTTGTGAAAAGGAATTTTTTTGCTTGAAACAATTAAATACATTTCCCTCAAAGCATTTATCTCTTTTTTTTCAGTCACCACTGCATTTTCAGTTATTTTACACAGTGTTTACTATAAATACTAGGGGAAAAAACCCCAACAACCCACAACCAAGTTTAGTTCTAGTCTCCAAAAGTTTTAAAAAGATGCAAATAATGAGAACTTAAATTTTATCAGTAATTACCTTGCATATGCAAAGCTTCACTGGTTTAAACTTTTTATCCTAACTTTGACATAAATATATGCCCTTCTGCTAACTATTCATCTCAATTTTCTTATCCGTAACACAGGGATAATAATACTGGCTATACTTGCCTCAGTGGAGGGGATTAGTTGGTATCTACATGGATCCTGCCTGTATAAAGCACAGTGATTATTGCCTGAATGTCGGTATCTCCTCCACTAGCCTTGAAAAGTATCATATGCCTTCTGGCCCCAAAATTAAAAAATATCTTTAGTATTTAAAGTATTTAATTTTTTGCTACATCAGAAAGAAAATCTACAGACAACTGGGCAGTTTGCAGAGCAGCCAGTGCAGATGGACACAGCATCCTAAGGATGCCATCCCAGATTATGAGACCAGATACACAAGTTGCTTCATTCCTCAGGTGATCAGAGGCAGACCACCAGCACACAAAGCAGTATATCTGCTATAATTCAGTGGCATTTATCACAATGTCCAATTGCCTGTTCAGAAAACAAACAAACAAACAAAAAACCCACAAGTAAAAGAGCCCCAAACAAAAAAGTCACACATTTCCCTCCATACTTGTCTACTTATTCTACTTTCTCCATCTCTTCCCTAACAAATTTCTTACAAATTATATAATTTTTTTTTTTTAATAATGTGTAAGTTATCACAGAATGCATTTTTACATTTGCAGCTGAAGTTCCAGGATGAATTCTGGGTGCCCAGAATTTTTGTCATCTTATTGCAGGAATGAGATGTGAAATATATATATTTTTTATTGATAAAAATAAACATGATTTGTAAGATGAGTCAAATTAACAATCGATTACACACTAATGGGCTCTAATCAATACATTAATTTAACTAAAAGGAGGGGTAGAGGAGGAAAGATGGAAGAGTAATTTAAAATAGCAGGACTATTCTGCCGGTATAAAAAAAAACAACAACCCAGCGTATAAAATAAAAGTGAGCCGCCCTTTGCGGAGGAATGCAATATCCTCTCTCCCATTCTCTCACCTTGTTTCTCTGTATGATGTGGCGTGTGTTTATTAAAGAATAAAAGAGCAATTATTACATTTCCAGCAGATTGCAGGGCCCAGCCGGCGCGGCGGCAGCGGAACAGCAGTGTCAGCCTGCTCTCTAGTGTTGCTGGAGGTGTGCGGCATCCGGCCACGCTGCCAGCTGCACCCGCTTAAGACGCAGCCCAAAACCCGAAGGGGTTCCCTTGCTATCTTCTGGGTGGCAAGGAAATCTCAATTATCCACACAAGGGATGTGGTTAAGGGGAAAAAAAAAAAAAGGAGGAAGAATGTTTAAATTGTATACGTAAACTGTTTTGTTTTACAAGCTGGAGTAAATCAGCACATTTGTAGGCCATATTTATCTGATCCACTCAGTAATAATCTCTCTCAATGAACACTATTGATGTGGCATTTATGCCACTACAGAACATAACCAATCCCTTAAATTCAAATAAAGCATTACTGAAAAAATAAGAATTTTTGCTTCTGGGCAAGTCACTACTGCAGAAGGGCACAAATTTCTTCCATGTTTCTGTCAGGAATTGAGGTGGAAGAATATGCCAGGAACAGAAGTGAATGCAGAATTCCCCCTGTTCTCTCTGCTGTATAAATTCAGTCCTCACTCGCAGTCCCTTAACATTAATAGAGGTGCCATGGTCTAAAAATAAACCAACCAACTCCTCTCACAAAGGGATCAAGAAAGGAATCCAGCCCTTTTAGCACCAATTTCCTAATGGGAGGTACAATTCTTCAGGCCGGTGCTAACAGATCGTCACACAGAGCCTGGTGAGATTTTGAGGCTAAAGAGGGGCACAGGCAGGCAAGCAGCTCCATCACCCGGATTTGCTTTGGATGACACAGTTCAAGGCTGCTGTTCAGCCCTTCTTAGGTCATGTAACACAGGGCCTTTGTACTCTCAAGCCTTGTTACACAAACTGACAGTGAAAAGGGAGATGGGCATGATTCATGCCAAGTAATTCCAAGAAAATCCAAACAGAAGCAATGGAGCTGTTACAACTGAACACAAAGGTGCCATCTTCTAAAAAACTTAGAAAAAGCAGCTATGCTTTGGTAGAGAAAGCACTCTCGAGGCACAACTAATCTC
Organism: Lophotriccus pileatus; assembly: GCA_035583135.1. NCBI lineage: Eukaryota > Metazoa > Chordata > Aves > Passeriformes > Tyrannidae > Lophotriccus > Lophotriccus pileatus. The sequence continues at coordinate 10,883,057 of JAWWES010000021.1, forward strand.
TGAAAAAGAGACAGAGAGCTCAGTTACACTTAACATAAACAGGAGAAATGCAAGTGGAGCTACCCCTGTTTGCTAACACTAAAACCTCATGTCCAAGACTTCAGCACAACCTCAGTAAAACAGTGTAATCTCCACAGTTTCACAGGTCGGGAAACAGAGCTGAGGCAAAGACGTGGGTGTGGGTGTTAGTGGAGGCCAGCAAAGGCCACTGAGTGAGCCAGAGACAGGGAGTTCATCCTACTGACTAGGGTGCTCTCTGGTGGGAAATTCCTCTCTCAGCAGCAGTCTGGGAGCTATAGGCACCCACAGCAGGTTACCAACAAAAACAAGAATTACAGTCCCTGGGCTGCAGGTGGGGGACCAAGACAGAAAGTCTGCCTGTACAGTACATCCATAACCCATGGTGCTCCTCAGACCCTTCTTAAATGTAAAGTGTCTTGTCAGTAGAACACCAGTGCAGAGTTGCCCCAACACCAGCCTCCTCTTGGAGAATGGAGCTACCAGCTCGGTGGTGCTAGCTGGTATCACAGGGGAAACAGCTACAGCTACGGGGGTTTCATTAGATGCGATCAAATATTCAGCTAATATCCAGTGTATACCTAAAATCAAGTCAGTCTTAGGAAGCTTCCCCTGATATATGCACAGCTGCTGGAAAGGCACGACTCCTTTCATTAATATTTGCTTCAGAAAATATCTAATTTACTTTGGTGGTGTTTATGTGCTTTCTACAACTACAGCAATAAATCAGTGTGCTGGGAAGACCACTTCACAGAAAAGGCAAATCTTAGGTGAGTATTAAACAATACTCATTCAGAATGAACTCTGAACTTCTGAAATGAAAATGTGAAGATTATATGAAAAAATCTACTAATATAGATGATGAGAACAATATGACGCTAGAACTACAGATATTGAAGATATTAATTTTCATTAAGTGCAGCCACAAACTAGACACACCAAAATATTCACAGTTTGCTTAGAATAACCTAAAATAATTTTTCTCTGCAGTAATTGCCCCAATATACACATTTACTATTTTTATTAGTCACTTCAATTGTTTGTTGCCAATGGGTGATCAAATACACAAACTAAAATTAGCAGCTGGTGGTTTAGTTTAAATTAATTTCTCTTGTTAGTTACTTTAAATTATCATAAAGGGTGCTGAAACCCACACAGACTTAAAACCACACGGGCAAAACAGTCTCTGCTGTCATCATGTTTATAGTAGCTCAGTCTCTGGCTGTGCTGGGTAATACCCTGCCTTGCTCCAACTCTGCTCACTGGGTACATTTTACATACTTTTTATAACTAAAAATGCAAGTTTTATAAGCAGTAGCCTCTTGTTTTGTTTGTTTTACTGCTAGACCTATGGAGAGTTATTTTTATTTCTCTGACACTGGATAAACTTTACTGATGTCAGTGAACTCTGAACCTATAATTCTGAGTATTTTCAAAACAATCTTTCTGTATGGAAAGTGAGACCACCTTAGGATAAGCAGAATACTACAGTATAAACCTAATGTGTTTATTAAAAACCATCTCCAATTAGCAGGAGAAAACATACTGTTTGAAAACAATTTACCAATGTAAATTTGAAGAGAATTAACTCATTCTTGAATACTATTTCATTTACTAATGTATATTTAGACTTTTAGTAAATTTATTAAGCTTTTTTTTTAATTTACCCAAAAGACAGGTTTTTCACAACGGCTCATCCCTAGCAAGTAGTTCAAACCCTACCAGCAGCCATGGTTTTAAGAACGCCCCCCATGCAGTGCCTAAAATCCCCAGGTTTGCTTTCAGGTAGGGAAGGCCAAAACTAGCCATATGTATATAAACCACTATTATGGCAGTACTGAAAACTTAAACAAGCAAAAGCAATCGCTCCCTGCACACACCAGATACCTGGGATATGCTGATTATTTTTCCCAAACCAATTAGTACTGTGCAACACCACTTTAAGGCGCTTTTATCAATAACTCCCACTGGTATGTGTCTTCTGACTTTCCTACTCTGACCAGCTCTGTGCCCTGCAAGCGTTGTCTCAAGCCTGCTCAGCCTCTACACTCTCTGGAGTATCTTTGCCTGCTGTTTATAAAGAAGGTTTCCCCAGTTTTATTTTACTAAGCAGAGCAGAACTAAGCTTGGGGCCAACAGCAAAGCTGGAGTCCAGACCTCAGAGTAACAGAGCCCATGTGGGAGGCTTCGGCTAAAGCCAAGCAGCTGCTTTATTCTGCAGCTCCCTCTACTTGCTGCATCCCATCATGGCAGTGTGACAGTTTGCCTCTGTAACCTCCCAATCACTCTTTCACAGGTCAGATCGCAAGATCAATAAAAACAAGAAAAAAAGAGACATGTACCCGTGTAAGAAAATCCAGGAAGTTCAAAGTTATAGCTGACAGTCTGGATTTAACTCTGACTGATCTGGGAAACAAAACAAAAATAGAGCAGTGACATGAATGAAGGATGAAGTGTCAGATGGTAAAGTACTTGGTTTTTATCAATCTAAGTCAAGCCCTTACAACGATTAAAACCAAATTTCTCAAATTAAACAGAAAACAAATAAAAGGGAGGAAATAATGGTTTCTAAATGTTTACACATGAGAGGCCCACAGCTCTCTAGTTAGTATCTTGGTAATTTATCCATTTAAATAAATTAGAGCAGTGCATTGTGTACATGAGACATTTCTCTGAATACATGAGATGTTTCTCTCAGTACATGGCAGTACCCAAACAGTGCTGCTTACAGCGACAGACTGGCACTTCCCTTCTAGCTCTGCATTATTTGCCTGCAAGTGCAGCATACAGTGCATTTCATAAGTATAACCAAGGAGTAAGTAGCAGCTATCAATAAAAGAAGACCAAAAACCATACTGTACAACCTCCATGGCAGAGAAAGGCTGGCTCTTTGAACACTGAAATTAGCATCAGTGACAAATGTTCTCAGCAGGCACACTCTGCTTTCCCTGGTCCTGCCACCAAGCTGGATGCGCCTGCCAGGAGAAAACACTTCCCTTACTGTTGCTCTGAGAAAGGGGCAGAGGATCAGTAGTTTAGGACTGAATTACTGCACTGGGATCTGGGGAGAAGCCTGGCTGAGATCACCGAGTTTAGAATGAGATCACTTATTAATTGTGTGCACAAGAGCAGGGGCTCTGCACACACGGTACCATGGCAGCCCCCGAGCACAGCCCTGGCACACTCTGCAGCTACACCTTCATGGGTAAGGGATCTCACTTCTCTTACTATTTCAAACTCATTGTGTTCAAGTGGTGATTCCACCTAAAACCACATCCTCAAACTTTCTGAAAAGACAGCACAGATCCCTACAGCTGAATTTATTTGGTTTTGCCAGGGGTAGCTTCCGCGCATTTTAAAAACTTTTGGATCATATATTCATTACTTATCAAATAAATTCCTTTACTATATTGATAGGAAGGGATAAAAATCACACAAGTTTTTATTGCAGCTGCCTCAATTTCTCATGGTTAAAGCCATCTCCTGAAAGAGACCATTGAGTTTCATGATTCAAGGCATATTTATATTGTTTTAAAGAAAAAGAAAACTTGAGAGTCTTGTTTTGCAAGATTAAGCAACAAATGTCTTATATTTCAAATGAATTGCTGAGACTTAATCCTGTAATTCTTTTCTAATCTGAGCGGTCCTAAGGACTACCATGAGATCAAGGACGCCTGACAGGAGTGTGTTTGCAGGGTCAGGGCTTTCATCTGTGTAGAATGCATGCAGCCAGCCACCAGGTGAACTCATTTTGCTGAATTTCTAATCCTCTTGAGTATTGTGGACTTGAAAGTTCAGATAAAAATAAAATCTAAGAAAAAAAATAATCAAACTTTATTGAATTTCCTTTCCACTTAGACAATGAAATAGCAATGGAGAAGATGAAAAATGTGTTCACTGAGAATGTGATGAAACTTGTAATAGGACCCAGAAATGGGGGCGCTGCTCCTGAGGGTGAACAAGTACAAATTGACCCTCTTATATGTTTCTCTCTTAAACAGAACATATGTCTACATGCCCAGTCACACAAATATATGTGAAATTCCTTGGACCTGTGCAGGAACTGTCAGTGGAGTCCTTCCCTGCCATCTCACCTGCCATGATACCAATAATTCTTCTCCTGCTATTACAGCAGCCCTTCCACAAAAGGAGCAATGCAGTGGTGAAGGACAGAGCTGCCCTGTCCTACATTTGGTATTTCTGTACAGGCATTATGGTGCAAGGAAGATGAGAGCAAAGGAAGAAACTAAGTAGCTGTATCTATTTCCACCTTTGTTTTTACAACAAACAACAATCATGCAACACTGATCAGAGGCCCTGGCCAGAGCCCATACCCAACAGTCCTCCAAAGAGGACCAGACCTCATGAGGAACTGGTAACACTTTAATTTATGCACTAGACCCCTATGAAAACAGACACAACAGACACCTCTGCCATCAGATATTCAAATCCCCCCAGTCAGCATCTTAACAAAGGGCTCTTCCACTCCACCACCCTGAAAGGGGATCCCCACATTCCTCCTCACCCAATGGTTCCAGAGCAGGGCTGTGTCCCCACAGTGGTGACAGAAGCACAGGGTAGAACAAGCATTTCTGAGAACAGACTTGTGTAGAAACAAAGATTTTTAACAGGTCTGCAAAACCTTACCTGGGGAAGGTGGAGGCAGGGGCAGCACACAGGGGCAGCTGGGGATGGCTGATGGGGTGGCCCCTTGCAGCTCTAAGAGCTGCTGCTGCTCCAGGTGTGGAAGTTTACTGCAACTCATCAGGCTATGTTTTCCCCACTTCATATGGAACTTATTGCCCAGCTACAATATTTTATTTTAAACCCAACATTTTTATACTCCTGTCAGTTCAGCTACTTGTTCCTAAACTGAAATAAAAATTATGTAGTATTCAAACATGACAAAGAGGCTTTTACAGGTTTTAATCACTTTTAGAAAACTTGATTATTTGAAAGGTTAGCTCTGAATATAAATATTTGCAACTCTTATGAAATCAGCAACATAGTTATAATTTTGAGGGGTTTGTGTTCCTTGGCCTTTTGAAATATAAGAATAATTCACAGGCTGCTTAGTCTGAACACAGCACCTGAGTCTGAGCACTGCCCCTCAGTCTGCAGGCTTACACTGAACACACAGTTGTGATTGCAGCTGGGTCACAGGCTAAATTCATTAATTAGAGTACCTAATAAATTGTTATTGATACTGTTCAGTTGTTTGTCACCACCCCAAATGCTCAATAATGTCAACAACAGAAAATAGAACGTGGCAAAAGCCAAGCTAAGCTTACATAAATTAACTGAGGAAAAAGCCCAGATGAAGATAGCAGCAATAGTGGAGTGAATGAGGGGGAAGCAAAGAGGTGGTCAGAGATTCTGCTGCAATCTCAACTGGCACTTCACAGGGTCCTGTTCAGCGGTAGCAGGAGGGAACAGACACTGGATTTTCTCCTTATCCAACTGCCACACCTTCACTAGGCTGGACTCATCTTTGCTTGAGTCTAATGAAGAACTCTCTGTAGCTGGAAGACATTTTCCATTTTTCCATTTGATTTTGCAGATGTGGCTGGAGGGAGTGCTCCTTTGGAACATCAAAGCCTTTCATGAATATATGTTATTTTGGTAATGATCCTTCTGTAGTGTAACAAGTCTAAAACAACCATTTTGTGAAGACTTCATTTTTCTTTTCTTTACAAGTGTTTTCTATAAAATAAGAATCCCAATTTTGACACTGAAATGAAACACTGATGTTAATGTGATATATTCATAGGTCAGAAGTAATTTCCCCCTATAATCCACTTCACCCTTTTTAAACCCAAGGATTTTTCACTCTGAACCAGAACTGCACAATCCTTTAGACTGCTGCTGCTGAGCCAGACAAAACCTCTTCTCAGCCAGCAGCAGCAACGAGTCACAGTTAAAACCATGCTGCCCTTTTTCAGTGTGGGCTGTGACACCTGTATTTGTTTTTCTTTAATATTTGTACCAGCTTCCTTCATATCCACTCAAGGTGGGGTTCTTGTGTCAAGCAACTCACGTTGCAAGGAAAAGCCTGTCTGCTGGACACTGCCTTCCCTGCTCACCCTGCTTCTACCCGCGGGGCTGGAAACACAGGCTGGCGAGGGACCTGATCCTCTCAGGCTGGTTCAGGTCTGAGCACTTAAAGTTTTGTTCCTTACTGTAATATTTGAATGTTTTCCACTAGCACAGGTAAAAGCAGTGACAAGTGGAAAAGGGAAGCACTCCCCTGGCTGCAGAGAGCTGGGACAGCCAAGCTGCAAGGAAAGCTGGGCTCTGAGCGGGGCTGCTGCTGTAGGATTTTCAAATTTTGCAGAAGCAGAACAGTATCAGTGACTAATCTTATGCGATTTAAAGTTACCACAGCCAACATTAGGATCAAAAATTTGATTTATGCAGTTTAAGTTTACCAAGAAGAGGTTTTTCTCCCCTATCAGTTGCATTCCTTATGGCTCCCAGAAGGAAACGATCTTTCATAGGCAGAACTAGAACAGCCTATCATAATCAGTTATACCTAATGATGGATATTTATTGCTGTCACCAGAGACTTAAGGTCTAAAAATCCCATCTTATAAAAATATATATATAAAAAAAAGAATGTAATGACTTCACTGATCCGTTGCTGCTAAATCTGGAGTACGTGGAGAATTTGGATTAATTCACATGTTAAAATTGATAAAACATGTTAGACTGACCTCAGTGGCTGCAGCGTGGAATATTTGGAATACTGGATGTATACACAAGCATGCACTTGCTCATAACTTTTCTAACTTGCTGCCAGTTTTCTTCAGTTTGTTTCCACTAAGCTGATGCAAGGCTCATAACTGTGTTAAATGAGAAAATCATGAGGCCAACCATCGTGCAACTAAAAATCCTGACCATGCACGACAAAACCAGCCAAGGTTTTTTGGAGTTATTTTGTGCTGAGAGTTTTTGTGTTGTTTTGTTGTTTGTTTGTTTTAAATATACAGTGGAAACTACCTACTAGGAGTTCACCTGGCCCCACCTGCTTTGGCAGGGCAGAAGCAGTAGCCCCTCTCTGGGCACACTGAGCCCTTCCAAGCAGCCACATTCAAACTGCTGCAATATCCCTGAACAGAATCCCAGTTACTTCAACAGCAAACACTGGATTCTTCCTACCAAACCACACAGAAGTATTCATACAGGTGACAGTGACTTCATGAAGATGTTCTTTTTTAAATGGCAGATCCAGAAGCAGCTCTTACAGACACCAGCACCTTTGTACTCTCATTCCTGTATTTTAGATACAACACAGGAAAAATTTTGTACTCGTTATTCACGTGTTGACAGAGTATACTTGGGTATCTGGAACAGTTTGAGCTACTGAGTGACAAAAAGACAATGTATTTGGAAATACAAGCCTGAAAAAAATAAATAACAAGAAAAGAAGAGGAAAGCAGGTATATAAACAGCTAGGAATAAAGTTAAACTAGATATAGTTAGCAGGAGACAGTTCACATTATTATTTTTTGACAACTCTTCTAAGGCATCTATTTCATCTGCTTTTATTTCTTTTTTCCTCTCTATCCTTTACTTCAGTAGCAATATTTTATTGACAACTTATTTTAGATGACAGCTTATTTTCCCTGTGGACAACCAGTGGGATGCCTATATTCATTTTAAAAGCTTTAATTCAGAGATACACATAGACATGCATATAAAGACTAAGATTTTTTTTATTCTCTGAAATTTCAGGATATTCTAAAGACTTCCTACATTCTTATTCTTGTCTAGGGTTACCCACTGTTTTGGGGAGTTTTGATTTCTGGAAGTCAAAGGATGTTGGATCAGGGCAATAATTTACTGTACAACTCTGTGACTTTGGAGGACTTGCACTCAATTTGCTGTTGCTCCAATGATCTTAGGCCCTGAAATACAGAAACAGTTCTCAACTCCCTGTCTGCTCTTTAGGAGCAGAGCAATGCGTGAACTCTTTTCATCCTTTTACCGCACATGTCATTCCATTTTCTCTCTAGGAAAATAGCTTCCTGTTATTTTTAGCTCAAATCACAGCTTCATTTAAAAAAAAATACAGAGTCTACACTGTTTCTTAGTAGTCCTCTGAACTTAATTTCCTGGGCTGCAAAAGAAAGCTGAAAAAGGTGAAAACACCATTGACTTTTGATCTGTTTTAGTTAAGAGCATGGCAGGCTTCTCAGATCCAGTTCAGAGTCCTCTTTTAAGTACCTTAAGGTAAATGATGCAAGTCACAGCTATGTCAGAACATGCTTTGCTCACCTCTTCTCCCCCCCTCAAACCATTTCTGACCCTGCTTTGGGGGACAATATTGAAAACAGTGAAAATATAACCCTGTTAAAAACATGAATCAAAAAGTCACTGCTTGTGGACATGTTTTTAAAATTGCTTAGTTGCATGGAAGTCCCTTTAGTGCTTGAAGGACTTTAATAAAATTGATTTTCTGAGTATAGCCTTTTAGCAGCTACTGTATAAGCTTGAAATATGAACCCTTCATTGTTGAAAGTGTTTCATTTTTGCCCTGTAACTAATGATCAAGGGAAAGAATGTGTTCAGAATTCTCCATGGTTGCCATTTTCATAATTAAATTGTGCTAATAATAAAGCTTTGCAGACTTTAAACAAACTGGCACTGGAGTGGAATGTGGTTTGCAGTGTTTCATTTAGAGACCTCTGCAATTAGCCCTTAATGAATAAGCATACCACAGTGATAAGTAAGACATCTCTGTGAACCAGTTATTTACCAAAGCACAAAACTGTGACATTTTCATTCCAGTGACTGAAATCTATTCTCCAGATTTCTTCTGAAGGCTCTTAAGTAATTTGGGGAGTTAAAACCCATTAATTGACTTTAATGCCTGATATGTAATACCAGCAGTACCACACCACTCTTTATCCTAAGCACAATGGCTCAAAAATAAGCAGCAGAGTCAGTAAGACACATGTAGCTGAATATGAGCTGCATACACAGTGCAGATCTACTGTTTTTTTGTAAACTATACAGAACTGTAAATTAATCCCATTCATTGCAGAGCCATAGCTACAGGTTATACTTTTCCCTCCCATGTTGTCTACTTACTTACACTAAGACTCACATTAAAAGATTCTTTCCTATATTTGTTCATTAATAAAAGATACCTTTTAAAAACAACCCAAGCCCTACACATCTCAGGATATTTTATGGTAATGTAAATCTGGGAACAGTGCTGATGTACATCAGGGAGGAATCCAGCCCGTTGTGACTGAATACACAGAATTAGGAGATTTGGGTTAGTTCACTGACTGTGCCTTTCTTACAACAGTAATGCACTGCCTATAGGAGGGAGTCATTATTTTCTGGCAAAACTCATTTCAGCATCTAATGAACCAGATGTAGTGGACTCTCAAACCCATGCTTTGGTTCATATAACACAGCAGGGTATAGGATCCTGGGATTTTTTTCTTGGACTTCAGCGAGTATTGGATATGGCCCTAGGAAGAGAATCGTGTTGACTGCTGGCAACAGGGAGCATCAAAAAAAATCAGACAGACAATTTGACAGACTGTCAGCAGACCATTGTCTCACAGCTATCACAAGGCAATAGGAAGATAACACAGTATCTGCAAAAGTTACTGTGCTTCAGCCCAGGTTATCAAACCCAAGTTTTTCTAAGTTGCCTTTTCCTGACAGGATCACAGGCACTACTGATCATCTAAGCGTGTTTCCTGTCTCTCAAATATTTGGGGAGACAACTTTGTACTATCACATTTCAATTCTACTTGAGAACTTTTTTTTTTTCTCCTTTGCACTCAGTCATCTTTCTTTTCTTTTGTAAAAATAACACAAGAATAGCAGAGAAAAAAGTTGGTGTATACAAAAACTTTAGAGCCTCTGATATGTTTTAGTCTTCCTAACAATCTGACATAAGTCTTTTCCAAAAAGAAATAGAAGATAAAGACACGGGGAACAAGAAAAATCTCCAGAACCACAAATAACAGACAGCAGCTTTGTGCAGTTTGCAGTAATTCTTGTGGCAGCATTTGGTACAGAAACACTGCAAACAGAGTCTGCCACATCCCCAGTCCCCCCCCCTGCAGCACAGCTCAGCTCCAGCTGGTCAGCCTGCACAGGCAGGTACAGCACATACTGACAAACAGAGGTATGAAATTATCTGTACAGATACTTTCTGTTTAGAAAATGTGACACAACAAGACCTCTAGAGTCAGTGCTGCCTTTACAAAATACTTTAAAGCCTTCCTTTCAAAATCTGATCAGGCTCCATTATCCATGCAGACAAGGGATGCTGGGATACATCATGCAATGGGAAAAACTGGAAAAAAATAGGTATTAAGGGACACAGTGCAGCTTATGGTGCAGAGCCACCCCAGCGCCTCAGTATAAATGAGCTCAGGTCCAGCAGGGCTTAATTAGCTTTGGCTCACCACTGGCAGCAGGTCAGTTATGTTGATGTCATGAATGTCCAGCTCAGCTGGACATGACCTGGCTCTTTAGAGAGCTAGCTCAGATGTCTCTGTGTCTGTAGCGCTGTTGATCTGAAATTCAGACAGTTAACTCTTGGATTACTAAATCTGCTCTGTAGTTGGACTTTTTGTTTCATCTATTCTTCTTGAAGTGGTTGAATGTCATCCCTCAGATAGACAGAAATCATCTGCTTTATGCTTAAATCCACATCTGGTCATCTTATACCTTTATTATCCTGCTGGAGTTGCCCCTTAAATAGTTGTCTCCCCTTTGTCTTGTATTTATATTCCTGATATGTTTTAATACAGAAAACTTACACCGTATTTGTTAAATGCAGACCCATTCTCTGAAGCACACAATCATGTTATCCTCTGCATTTAAAAAAGTCTTTACTGTTAAAATTCTGGTTATTTTGCTTATTAAAAATTATGTCTTACTCTTAGTGCTGGGGCAACAAGCTCCACAGGCTTCTTTTGAGAAAGTGTCAAAAACTATTTGCTGTTCTCTGTTTTTTTCTTAAAAATCTCTTTTTTGTTCTCAAAAGCACTCAGTGTTAGATTCTCTACCTAGAAACGTATGGAAATGATGTGCTGTAGCCCACACCAAGCAATGGGTCATCTTTGTAAAACTGGCAACACTGCAGTGGATGAACTTACTTTATGCCAAAGGGTGTCTTACCCAGTGGTGACACTGTCTCAGCTTCCAACATAAATTCCCAGCCATGAGAAGCTGGTACATGGCTATGATGCCAGGTGAGAAGTATCATGTCAAAATCACACCCAAGGTCCATTGTGAGTAGCCTTCTCTAATGAGGAGGCCAGGTAGCAGATGGATAGAACTATTCTTTCATGGGCATCTTAATCCCACCATCTTGTTGATTCAGCACATACTGGGTGTCAGCTGGCTTGACGCAGACTGTCTTGGGACTGGCACATTTAATAACAGTGCAGCTATTGCCAAGACTGTTATCACAAAATTGACTCGGTCAGGATGCCTCCAGGTACTGCCATTTTAAGAATTTTTGTAAGAAAGGAATAGATTTTGGGAGGTAGTGAAAATTTTGAATTTGAAAGTAACATTCCCATCATAAAACTAGTACAGCATGGAGAGAAACGTTGACACACCTTCTCCAGGCTTGCCAAAATCGAGCCCCCAGAGCCAGACAGTGACTCGTAGAGCCTGCGTGGGACAGCCCATCGAGGCTGCACTGATGGGACCTTCCAAGCGTCCCCTGGACAAAACTGACAGCTCTAAACTGGAACCTCAAAACTCAGTGAGGTGGTGACATTTTATTTATACCCACACTGTACCTTGATACCAGGATAGCTGGTCTATTATTTTTATTCATGGAGGCGTCCCATGAATGCCTAGAGGTAATCCTGCAAAGAGCAGTTCCATGGCTTAAAAGTTCCATGGCATGCAAAGCAGCAAGAGGCAATCACCTCCACAGTAACTTCTTCATCTCTGTTATAATGTACAGACTCTTTTCTATTTAGACTTCATACATAGGACTAAAATATTTAGCACATAGAAATGGGACAAGCAGAAGTGCTCTTCTTAAACAGAAATCTTATACAGTTATTCATAAAGCAAATCAATTGAGGCAGGGAAAGAGAATGCACCTTAGATGGGCCTGGGTGAAAAAAGGAGAAGTAATATATTGTGTTCATTAAACCAATATTAAAATTAAATTTAATACAAAGTACCTGAGACTAAAATCCAAAACTATTAACCCCAAAGCCACTAACTATTCATTAGCCAAGTCAATTTTGCAACCCATTATGATTCACAATGTGTAAATTCCCATTGAAATTGATTTAGTAAACCAGCCCTTTGATGGGCCTGAAATTAAAAGGATAGAAGAAAAGATACAACTAATTGAAGAACATAATTTGATGCTTGTACAGGGTGCAAAATTTACCGAGAGCAGACTGGAGCTTTAATTAAAGACAACGGGCCAAACCCACACCTGGGATAATGATTGAGGAATTTTGCTGAGGTCAGAAGAACTGCAGCCACTCGTGGCAGGGCTGAATGCAGCTCCTGATACTGTCCATAAAAAAAAAAAAAAAAAAAAAAAAAAAAAAAAAAAAGCCAGGGAAAACAGCCTTGGGGGAAAAAAGAGAGAAATAAAGTGAGAAATATGTATTTCCCTGTCTGGAAGTTACCTTGACAGGCCTTCCTTTGCACTGAGCAACGCTGGGAATTTCTGTTTGCAGATGCTGAGGGGAACAAAGTGTAAGATAAGGATACTCCTGCTTGGACTCCCAAATTAAAGAGTGATGAGAAGAGTTTCAGAGAACAGGAAAGACACCCGTGTTTTGCACTGTGAGCACAGAAATAAGACCACATGGTAAACCAGAGCCTCTTGAATAAGGTTTTTTCGTTCACCTATCAGGAATGTCCAGACTGTTTGAAACAACTTCCTAACTTCTGTTTTGCCTTGTAAAATGAAGCATTTAAGCACATAGTTTCACAAGTGCTTTGTGATGAACCATTCTTAGAGTATTTGTACTTGAACTTTATCAATTTTCATCATTTGGTTTTGTTCTATGAAAGGTCTCACCTTTATGAAAGAAAGAGCAGCTGAAGAAACAATGGTGTTCTGCACATTTTTGTAGAAGTGCATACACCAGGCCATGAAGAAACTTTTTATTATTTTCCAAGGAACTCTAACTAAAAAATTTAGAAAATGACGACTGGGATTGAAAATTTTATTTTGTCTGCTTCCTTTGTAAGATATAGGGGCTTAAGACACTGCTGTTCCTAAAGTCTGTCTGAACCTAAATGTTCTCAGTGAAGAAGTTGTGACCAAATGGCCACTGCCAGCATCAAAAGGGAAAATTTATCATTGTCAGTCTTTAGTATAGCAAGGCAAAATAACAGCATGTTTAAACCTAAATAGAAAAGTTTAACACTTGCTATTTCCTATGATCCTTCAGTATGAAGCTGAGGAGTAAGCATCTAAAATGGCATGAGGAGAGCCAGGAGGGAAGCTGTAAATTCTGCTTTACCACAGCAATGTTTTATGTTGGTTCTTATGCTCACTTTTTGATACTTCAACTGATTTAACAATGAGCTTTCTCTTCCTATAAGGTTGATTACACATTTCCAGTCTGGGTCTGTCTTGCTCAGAAGACTGGATTGCTCCAGTACAGACCTGCAGAATAATTTGCTCAAGAAGAAAGTTCTTTTTCTGAATAATCATAAATAAATAGAGGGTTGCAATGAGGAGCCTTGAAATTTCAGGAATAGTCCATGTCTGAAATACTATCTGCAGCCATGTCATGGGGATTGCTGGGAAGGGGTTGAAAGATCCAAAATAATGTGAGGAGAAAACAGACATAGTTAAAAAGCTTCATCTACCATAAAACTCACGTGAAGCTTAGATTCCTTGGGTCCAGCACTCAGACAGACAGACTGGGATGATAGAGCAACATGAGTTAAGCCCACCACTGCCCACATTTCCTGGGTAGGAATTGTATGAGCTGACCTGGATTGTTTTGCCCACATTATTTGAACACAGAGTTTGCAACTGGCCTTAACCAGGAGCATGACAAACAGCAATCTACGACCACACAAACATGCTCTTTAACTCCTCTGCATAGCTTTAAAACACCCAGAAGAGTCTACAGAAACAGGAGCTTAAAAGTTGGGGTGCTTGGATCAGTGCTCACTGGTCTGCTGTCTTTGTTGTGTAAATCTGTGCTGACATGGCTGCGTTTCTACCTCTGTCTGCTGGTGAGGACTCTCATCTCCACAGTGAATGAAGGAATTCTAATCCAGAAAGTATCACCAAAGTTAGGAAGGGGCTGAAAGGCAGTCAGATTTCAGTACTAAGCAATATCTGTTTGAGCTCCATCAACAACACCCACATAAAAGCTGTTGTGCAGGAGCAAATAAGAAAAGTTGAATTCTTTGCCTAGTGTAATTCACTTCATTTATTGACTTTTTTCCCCTTTCGTTTGTCAGTGGTTCTGAGATGCCTGGCATTCAGGATGATTTGTAATGTAAATTATATAATTGTACTTTCACATATTTTAACATCAAATGGAATGATTGACTACAGAATTTGAGCTGTCTACAGGTGGGGGTCAATTATCATCTGAATAATCACACAGCCACACAAGAATAGCATGGCCATGGAGTGTGACATATTTTTATCTCTATGCATTTCAATGAAGTCAGGCTCGTACATAAAAGGTTATCACCTAGGAAACATATTTTCCTAAGCACAAGTTAAACATGCAAGCAAGATCAGCATAGATATTCAATTTAGCCAGTCAACCCTAACCTATTAATATTTTAACAAAATCCAGTGAGGATAATTTTTTTTCTTTGATCCCATCTCATTTGAGCAGCCTGGAAGGGGAAGAAAAATTAAAAACAAAATAGTCAAGCATACAGAATGAGGTTATGTATTAAGTGGGCTATTTAATGTTTTTGGCATATTATAGCCCTAGGGAAGGTGTGGATGGATTTAACAATCAAGATCTGTGTTCCCTGGGCCCACAAAGTTCGAGAAACATAAAATAATCTATACTTCCGAGCTGACAAATCTTACCTGACACTCTGCTTCATCTCACTGGGACTCTCTAGCTCAGCATTAATCATATGTTACAGGGAGTAAAAAGAAAAGTAAATCACACTAAGCTGGAAAGTGAGATGGAAGGTCTTTGGGCAAAGCTTTTAATCAATAATATGTAGGATAATAACCAGGAGCTATTGTTTGAATCTTCAGATATGAAAAGGTAGCAACGCCAAACACAAAGCAACTACAAACTGCTGAACTTCAAAGGGGTCTGATGCAAACCAAATCAGCTTGGTTTCCCTAAATCCCACCTTCTCCCCTTCCCAGTCCATTAGAAATGTTCTGCATTCATGGTTCACCAGTATTTTGATCTAACTCCAAAACTGCAATTAGAAGCGTCTATCTGATCCTAGAGATAGATTCAGGGGACACAGTAGTATCATGTGCATTAATTTTTGGGTGTCTAATCTGAGATCCTTTGCTGTCCATTGAGGCTCAGAGAATGTTCAAAAAAAGGTCTTATTTCTCAAGTCAGACTATTCCCCTCTTTCCCTACTAGCTCCTCTTCATACAATTACTGTTAAGACATAGAACAGGTATTATGTTGCTCTGAATTCTACCTCATTTCCAAGTACTGCACCTACTCTCATGTCTGTAGCTTCCCTTCCCTCCAGCCCTCCCCATACATTAATAAAAGGAAAACATGTTTCACTGGTCTACAAAACACTGAAGAATTTTTTAGTTTACATATTTCTTACTGTTTAATTTAATTTAATTTGTGGTTTAAATTAGAATACGCGATCGGCAGGTAGAAGGCAGTACAACCAACCAGTCTCTACTGGCTGAAGCCTCAGCCATGAAATACATGGCTGTGATTGATCTGACCCCCAGCTATTCATACGGCTCAGTTCGTGACCTCTAACTTTCCTCACCCCTTCAATAATGTATGTAATAATATTTGGTTTGCTCGGTTATGAACAGGAGGTGGAGACGCTGGTCCTATCTCATACTTTTGTAATTATTATTATTATTTTAGGGGGTGGAGAGAGAGAGTTACTGCTCAGAGTGAAACCTAACCCAAATCCAGTTCAGGCTGTCCATTAATGCAAAACAGTTTTGAAACTGTGAATGGAGCTCCAGTAATTCCTCCACTGTTGCTCAGCAGGAGCTCGGCAACACACAGCTTGCATGACTATAGTAAAAAAAAAGTCTCACAACCATGAAAACATTAATGGACCATTTTCACAAGCAACCCTATCAGTGAGACAATATTTTTTTACCGCTGAATGTGTGGGCCATGTTCTCTTCCTTTTACTTTGTTGCTTTTTTAGAATACAAACGCTTTTTTTTCCTCCTGTTATTTTTTTTTTAATTTTTATTTTTTGGGGAGGTTGCTTGTTTGTTTTGTTTTGTTTTCTTATAAGTCAAATGAAAGACACTTTATAATGGTCCTGCTGTGCAGCAACAACAAAAGATATTTTTCTGCTTTAGACACAGTGATATCTGTACTGTTTATTTTTTTAATAACTCTTTTGTTGAGGTCCAAAAAAATCTTACCATTTCAACACGGTAAACTTTTCAGCATTCTGAGAATTTCTCCCTCATAATAAATAAAACAGTAACCAGAATTTTTACAAAGTTTAAGTTAATCAAAATATTTTTAAAGGGTTAAGATGGACTACTGGAAAAAACTGTCTCAGCTTTTAAGGAGATTTGGCTGGCTCATCAGCGACACCTTCTATCTTTATTTCAAAGCTCCCCTATCAGTTTCCTCTCATTAAACCCAGGGAAAACAGAGACAGTCCCAGTGAATTCACACATTCTTAAAATGAAACCAGTTTAATGGCCTAATAAACCCACAATTTTTTTTTATTGGTAGTTAAAAATAACCTGTAATAAATTGTTTCACTGATGACTGTGGACTTTTTCTTGGTTCATCATAAATTTATAAGAAAAATTAATCCACCTTCACTGCAGCGTTGTCTGTTTTATCACACCAGCACCTGCTGACTCACTGCAAATACTCCTCTGGAGTGTTTGTCACTCCCAGTGTGCATCTCCTTGACAAACTGTGTGGTGATAGTCAAATAATCTCTGTGATACCCTGGGGCCAGAGCAGATCCTGCTCACCAGGCAGGAGCACACCTCACTTCTCGGTGTTAGCAAAGGCGAAGGCACTCTCCCTCCACTCTCCAGGAATTCCTGATGTGCTGCCATTTCTGCTTTTCACCCAGGTAGGTGGATCACTGCTATATATTCCCAAATGCAGACACACACTTTCCTGGACTTTTGCTTTCCAGGTAACACCAAACCAGAAAGAGAAGTGACGCTCTGCAAGGAGCTTGGCTGGTGTTGGGCTTTCTCCATGTGGCCTCACCACCATGTGGCACAGACTTTACTGCGTCTTCAGCTTCTGCAACTCTAGACCAATTTCCAATTCCCTTGTATGCAGCTGGCACAGCTCTTCCTGACACCCTAGTTCAGGACTGATTTGGGTGCTATACCCTTTACCGTTCTTCCATAAAAAGGAGAACGATCTCCTCCTACAAGTTTTTTTCTGCTGATGCCAACCAAAGACAGTTTGAATGCACCCTGAAATTACCATACAAAAAACGGATTTTGTTAATTTTGGTAAACTATAATGGGACATAAAGATGTCAAAGATGTTGTGGCAATATAGAAGCCTCCATCTTTGAGCAGGACTTACACAGCATGACCCACAGTGATTACTCATGTGTCTGCTCTTACCACAGTGGGTGACCCATCTTTTTTATTTCCTGGGGTTTTAACTGCGGAATAAGCAACAGGCAGGAGATGATGCAGGGATGCTGGTGGGAGACACCAGGGCAGGCTCTCTCCTGGACATGGCTCTTCCAGACATCTGCCCAGACAGACTTTGCCAGGCTGCAGTTGCCCTCTCTGAGTATCGCCAGAGCATCGCTTTCTCTAGCAGGCTTTTAAAGATTGTGAAAAAAGGGTACAGTTTTGAAAACAAACGGGAAGTTTTTGGCCACTTCTGCCTCTCTTGTATTTGTACATGTTCTACAGTGGTTCCTTTTATAGAGTCAGCATTTGTTAACAGCACTTACAGAAATCTGCTTTAAAAAAGGAGCCATCATTCTCTGATGCTACATTACAGTGAGAGATGGCATTTTCATGATGATTATTATATATTCAAAGCCACCATTTCTTAATTTGCTAATAGATATCACTCCCCTGCAGCCTTGGTCTCATTTGTAAGAACTCTGGTCTGCAATGAACCAGTCAGGAAAGCGCATACAGGCTGTGGATGCACTCAGAAAACTCATCAAGATTTTCTGCCGGTTTTTATTCTACATAAAGGAATATCTAAACCCACTAATGTCTCTGAAACCAGAATGAACTGCTTACAATGACTAGATATGAAAAAAAAAATCAGTTTCTTTATAGTATAGTAGGCTTTTGTATATCCTTTGAGGAAAGTGGTAGTGCTGTCTGAATTTAGGCTCAGTGAAATGCTGAAACGTTAAATTTAATGGTGTTTCCTGTTCTAATCTCTCCTGAACTGGACTTAGTAAAGACTAATGACCAACCCTTTGAACCTCCAAGTCTCCTAAGGTTTAATTTGTTATTTCTGAGTAAAAAAAAAGGCATGAATAAATAATGAGAATAAGGGACACAGTGACCAGAGACAATTCACAAGTGTCATTTACATATACAGCAGGGTTCCCAATTCCTAGAATTACTCATTACCACAATACTACAGAAAAAATTAACCCAAATCCAGGATGACAGCCAAAATCAAGGGCTATTCTATTTCAAAGTTATCTTGAAAGGTTCATGATATTCTCTCATTGCATTTAAAGTCTGTAACGTTTGGAACATGGAGAGTTAACACAGACTAGAGAAACCAACACAAGTGTTTAAGCTTCTGGTGTGTATTGAGTCAAAATTCACTCAGTTAAAGGAAAGGAAAATAAATAGCTGAACAAAACAACCTGTAATATTCTTTCAGAAGGTACCTATTTGCAGGAAATATAACTTTACAAGAACATATACTTCTGACAATCCCTTTTATGCTGGATTTTTCTTAGGTGTTCGAGTGAATTTCTTTATTCGAACCTAGAAAGTACAGGACATTTGTAGCAGTTAGAACAATTGTTCAAAGCACGACAAATCTGGATTTAAGTCCTTGATTCAGGCCATGGACTTCAACCTGGATCTCTCACATCTTACACAACTGCACCCACAATTAGTTTTTTTTCTTATTCTTGGCTGGACCTAAGCATTTCTTTTGAATTTTTATTGTATTTTTAATAACTATTTTTGTTTCATTCTTTAAGAAATATTTGCTAGAACAAAATTGTTTGGAAATGGAAAAACATTTTGCAGGAAGAGGGAGCAGCGCAGTAATTGCAGTTCTAGAGCTTATTTTGCTTTAATTTAACTGCTTTGTGAGGCAGTGAAAAACCGGAAAATTACAATAGTGGGAAGGAAAAAGGTTTTGCTCACAAAACAAATTTTCTTCCTGCAAAGCAGTTTATTGCAATGTAGAAAGCTCACTAATTGGATTTATGACAGGCAAGCAGTGATGGTAAAAAGGAATATAATGTGAACAGGGAAAAATAAATGCATAATAAATTTTACAGACACCTCTGCTTTCCTGAATCAAGTACCTAGTGTTTCCAGTTTTCTGTAGATTCTTAGTTTACTTGGCAGAAAAGGGAAGGGCTGTGGTTACACGTGAGGTAAATAACCACACCGAATAGCCCACAGTCAGCAGACAGGCTCAGTGCAGCTGATATGGAGATCGGCCCTGTGAAGTTCTGGAAATCACAGCCGGCGGAGCCGAGAAATGCATTGTGCTAATGTGCTCTCTTTGAACAGGATTCGCCAGATCCGGTATTTATTTGCCTCACATACCAAGGCAGCTCACCGGTGTTGGGGGGGGGGGGGGGGGGGGGGGGGGGG
>JAWWES010000021.1:10903041-10969315 GCA_035583135.1 Lophotriccus pileatus
ACTTTTTACCCCCCCCCCCCCCCCCCCCCCAATAAACTCTGTCAGAATTGCATCACCTTCTAAAATTTAGCTTTTCATTTTGGGGGTTGCTGTATTTTTCCTGTTCAGGGCAGGACTGAATGCACAGCCCAGTCCAGGTAGTTCTCAATTATCCTGAGTTGCAGTGTAACCTGTCTAATCCTGGCACACATAAATGTTTTAAAACGCAGCTGAAATTCTGCACAGAGAACCACTCAAAAAGTGTGACTGCAAAAGTCACCTCGAAATCTTGCACTTATTTCTCACTTTCATTTGGTGTCATAAAAGACCTCAGCATCAATCATTAACAAGCTATTAATACATGCAGCTGATAAAAGTCCTCAAAGTCTAGGCAATAACAATGGCCGAAATTCCTGGTTTACAGTTGGTTTAATCTAAGTCTACGGAGCCCACTCTGGTTATTTTCTTGGCTAAAAAGTGTTTCTCCATTCTTCTGCTTTCATCTCTGCCTGTGTAACATGCACAGAGGCTGCATTTTCTCATCTCTGCTCTGCAAAACTTGCCCCTTCCCTCCGCTGCCTTTCCCACTCATTCTTAAAAGCAGTTTGCAAGCGCACGGAGCCAGGAAATGATTTCATTCAAATGTCATATGATTTTAATGCTATTACCTGG
Organism: Lophotriccus pileatus; assembly: GCA_035583135.1. Taxonomy (NCBI): domain Eukaryota; kingdom Metazoa; phylum Chordata; class Aves; order Passeriformes; family Tyrannidae; genus Lophotriccus; species Lophotriccus pileatus. Next base: position 10,903,693 of record JAWWES010000021.1, read on the forward strand.
TAGTGAAGGTGCTATCAAAGGAATGAGAAATCTCAGCTCAATTTGCAATTTGTAAACACGATAGTGGTTATTAACAATAATGAACAAACAGGCTGTAATTCAGGCAGCATCATACAAAGCTGTTTCCTTCGTTTTCTAAATTGTACCAGAACTCAGCCATGCTTCTAGAAGGAATAAAGCCAGAAACAGCTTTGGCTACCTGAATAAAACACATATTTAGCATTTTGTAATTCACTGGTTTTGATCACTCATTTTGTTAAATAAAATCTCTGATGTCATAAAACCTGAAGAGCTGCTCAGTTAGCTCGTTACTCTGTGTGTTACAAATGTCACTCAGGCTTTGGGGGGTGTGTGCATTGTGTTACTGATGATTTTCTCATTGCCCCTGTTGGTAGTAACACTTGTCAATAATTGTATTTACTTGGCTATAGTTCCTTGCAAAGGAATTTAAGGATAGAACATATAGCAACTGGCATCACAAAACAGGCTCAGAAAAACATGAACACACCTAGCCTCCATCTGCTCAAGTGTGATACACTTCAGAGCTCCCATTTCACATGTAAAACAGAACATGTTTTATAATTTATATCTAGTTGGTGCAATCCTTCTCGAAGAAAAAAAAAATCTTTGATGAAACACTGGCTTTATGTTATCATAAAACTATCGAGAAAATCACAGAACACTTGGCAATTTACCTCTACTACAGCATCTTTGAAGTTTGGATATTTATATTTTATGCACTTTTCAAATGAACTGTACTGCTGAACACAAATACAGAAAACGTAAGTGTGAGTCAATGCTGAAATGTAATTACCACATTAGCAGCAGTAAACCACGGCAGGTATTTACAGACCTTCAGATAGCAGTTAAGGCCCAGTTCTAAAAGCATTTTAAATATTCTGGGTAGAATTTATCCATTTTCCTTGGTTTATTTAAAATCTATAACACATTTTAAAAAATGAAAGAACAAAGGCAGAAGCAAACATCTCTCAGATTCTGCGGAACCACCAATTTTGCTTATAGCGGCGGTTCTTTTTATTAATAAAAGTACAGATTTTTGAGAGCATACCTGGGAGAGGATCCTGCACCCCTCATACCTGTGAATCACCTCAATGATTAGCAGCAATTATGTGCAATAAGGTGAAACTCACTTCTGAATAAAATAACCTTTAAAAGGTTTAAATTAGACTTCTGCTGGGTCGTAGGCAGATAAATGAATTACTTACGTTAAAAGCCATTACAGATCTGCAGGATTATTTATTAACATAAAAGACATATGATCAAGGAGCAAATAGGGGTGTAGGGTGTTGAAATCTGAAAGGATCAACCTCTTGATGACACAGGAAAGCCACATGATCCTTTTCTTAAATTCTGTAATTTTCAAAGCACCTGTCCTGTGATGTCTCACTTACAATCCTGGCTGCTGTGCTCCAACAGGCAGAGAAGTCAGAGCAGTTTGTCTTTGCTCTGACAGGTTCATCAACATATTCCAACGGAGAGAAATACTGCACTCCCACTTTATTTTCAGTCCATTTACTAAAGAAATGCATCACTCTGGTGTGATACATTTGATGCCACTGGCTAATTTCTAAGGCTGTGCTCAGGCCTTTAAGAAAGGGCCAGACTGTGGTGATTCTCAAATATTTTTCCTTTTGCTTGTGGCAGAACAAGTCAGAAAAGCTATTTGAAAAATGTCAGAATATTGGTGGTGGTCCAACTTGATGAAAAATGTTATTTTCATATAAAGAACACTTTTGAAAAGCATCAATTAAATCTCCTTTAGTGAATCAGCAGATTCATGATATCACCTTTTAGCATACTCATAGAATGAAGAGATTTGAATTTGCTTCCTTTCCTAACTGCCTAAAATAAATTATATATTCGCGGCGATAAAAAAAATACAAAATTAAAAGGTCAAAAGAAAAATTCAAAAGTTCAAAAACACAATTCAAAAGCTTTTTAGATGTGACTTTGCAGGATTTTTTTTTTTTTAATACCCTCTTCAAACTAGGGGGAAAATATTTAAATAGTGGATCTTATGCAACTTAAATTGACCAAGCAGAGCTGCACTCCCCTCCTTGTTTAGCAAGAGGCACAATTCAGTCCAGAGCAGGGGTGAGAACAACAGGCTCTCCCTTCCACAGCCAGCTGCAGTGAGGGCCCGGCTGTGCTCCTGGAGGCATCATCTCCACAGCTGCTCCAGGCTCTGGGCTCTGTGCCATCGGCACAATGGAGCCGAAAATTGTTACATTCCACTGAAATTGTAGTTTGTTCATATTTTACAAAAACATCTCTTTATTGATACAATGAGTCAAGGTAGTAGCATACAAATTCCTGCTTACATCTGGCTGGACTTTGATTTCACCATATGGATCCCAACCCTCCTGTATGGGATGAGACTTTCAAAGGGTCCTGGAGGACCCAGGCACTCAAATACTGTTGATGTTCAGTGGCGTCTGTGAGCCAGGTCATGACAAGCGATCAAATTAGGGTGTCCTAAGAATTTTTTACCCTTCATTTGAAAGCTGCCACCTGCTCAGCCGGGAGACTGCTTTTCAAGCTCTCCTACTCCACTGCTACATGAAATAAAACAGATTCACAAATCCTTTCACTATGCTTTGAAATCTCATCCACAGTGCAAACTGCTACAGTCCCTGCAAAATCAGTGAAACTCCTCAGAGTTGTAATAACCCAGCAGTATTATGTGTTATAAGGCCAGCCAGCCTGCAAAATGAGAAGGTGAATAACTGTCATAAGCAAGGATTTTATACAAAACCTCTGTAAGTGTTTCAGCTTTTGCTTTGTGAGTCAGCATGCTCACTTACATGAAGATTGAAGACCACAACAGGAGCCTTGCTCTCCAGATGAGAAGCCCTTGCAGCAAGGTACAAAAGCAATCCATTGCCTGGTGAAATGGTAATGTTCAAAAAATTATCAAAAGCAATAAGGAATTTGTTAATTTGATGGGCAGCATTACAAGAAGAGGAAAGAGACTGCATAGGAAAATGCTGAGGCTTCTCCTCCTTTTTTTTTAAGTTTTTAAATATTAAACCCATCATTCAGGCACTTGCAGCTGTTCCACCGAATGTTTCAACCTTACAGAGCAGCAGCTTCTGGAGCACCCCAGGGATGGCCAGAGCCACAGCACCTGTACCTGGGCAGGGCACCCCCTCCTGCTGCCGGACATCTGCGGGGCGATGACAGTGCTGGGGGCTGATGCCTTCACGGGAGATCAAAGGAATTCTTGAGGGGTCAGGAGAGGATGACATGAGGGTCGGACAGCCGTACTGCTTGAGAGCCTTTCAGGCAGGTGATCCACTTACACTGTCATTTTTGGTCTGTGTCAAGCAAGCATTTTTTTCCTTAATAAAGTGGTTCTGGCTCAAAAAATGCCTTCACATTACACCAGCAGCTTTCAGCTGAGTGCTTGGCGGCTGGGTCCTTATGTAAATGGGATCTGCAAGAACTATGAAAGGAGCCAATGTGCTAACATTGTCAGGCAATGGCTTCAGAAGCCTTGCAAGGGGGTGTATTTGTTTACAGGTGATTATTCCTCTATAAAGCAAGAATTTGTTCACTGATTTAAAGGACCTGAATGACCTCTCTGAAATTACTCATTTCAGTAGAAACTTCAAGGCCTTTCTCAGACTCCTCATGGATTTCATACCGAAGATTTAATTTCAGTAACCAACCTCCAAGACCTTTTTGCTTACCTCTCTGTAAAAAGTCAGACTTGCTTGAGTATGACATCTCCACCACAAAAAATGCTGCCAATTCACTACCTTCTATTTCAAGTAAATCTCAGCCAAGCCAAGATGATGGAAACCTGTCACACAATCTGAGAGTTTACCGAATGCCAAGTCTCGTCCTGTTCTTCCTTTGCTACTTCACTTCCAGAGAAAGGAGTCTGTTAACTCTTCTTGAATTAACCTTTTTGGATAAACCTGCACTCATGCTTGAGACCTACCTTTTTTTAGCAAGTTGTCGAAAAGCCAAACGAAACCACAATTAACTTTAAAACACTAAGGCAACATGAGCAACTAAGACAATGTTTAGAGAGAACATAGACATTATTTAAGTACTGTTTTATTTATATTTTGTGGCTAATTTAGCATTCAACATTGCAAAAATTATAGGGTGAGAGGCAGGAGTCAGGAGTGGCCTTTAAAATCCTCTTTAAAATCTACTTCAGAGCTTTCATGGTTTCAGCTTCCTGAGAACTTGCCACTGCTATTCAGAGATGTGCAAAACTTTCATATGGAAACTCTAAACCAGGAAAAGCTTATTTAGCTCAATTTAGATGTAATTTTAATTGAACCTGGGCTGATTTAGGCTTTCAAGTAGAAGTCATAAAGAACTCATCAGTTGCAACACAATTTCTTTTTGAAAATTACCATCTCCATCTTTCATCTCTCTTCCTGCTCTGCTCAGCTGGTTTGTGTGGTCTTTTGAGACCTTAAAAGAGAACCAAAGTCATGGGGAAATAAAAGGAGCAGTTACTTTAGTTGAGGTTGCTAGCCCTGCTCTGAGACCCTGCCATGAATTTTAAAAAAAGCTAGGTAGCCCACTGAGCATCAGGAAGAGAGAGCTTAGAGTTATGTATCTGAACACTTTGAACTTAAAAGAGGTTTTATGCAGGAGAGGAAGAAAGATGCATTCTGCCATTTACTTAATTTCAAAATAAATCTACTATCCAGGCTAAAACTGTACCTTTTCTTATACTGCTAAAAGCAAAGTGACATCTGAAAAATATTACTAGCCAAAGGCCAGATTCTTTAAATATTTTGCAAGAACTAATACTATTATGGCTACTTATGTGAGTATTCTTGTCACAAGGGTGACAAGTTTAACTTACCCACATGTGTTTCAAGGGAACTCTTTGCTAACAGTCACACCAGACAAAAAGCTAAAGCACCAAACCCGGTCTCTCACATCTCCAGCTTTCATTGATTTTAAATGGGTGCACGTGCCACAGGAGACAGAATTTGCCCCCAGCTGAGGACAACTATAATCCATACACAAGGGTGTTTAAATCATTTAGATCTTGAGTTTAAGCAGTCTCTACTATCCACACAGGTCCCTGTTGCTTTATCAGCTCATTGCTGCTCATTTCAGGACTGTAATCTCAAAGAACACGGGTTTTCCTTTGTACCCATTCCAATGTCTAATTTTTACATTACCTTCTTTGCTTTCATTTTATCCTCTACCTACACTCTAGCTGGCAAGTCCCCTGACACAAACACCCTGCTAGAGCTGATCCAGTGTGCTCTGACAGGGAAACTGAATATCATCACACACACACCCTTGGAAAAAAAAAAAAAAAAACAAAAACCAAAAAATCTGAGAAACACAGGGTGTGCATAAGCACAGGCAACTGATCTAAGTCAGTCCTTCTGATGCTAATCTTACTGCAAATAATATGCAGGGTACATGAGAAAATGTCAAATCCATGCTACCTCACAATTGCTGGCTTTCACTCCAGCTTGAAACTAATCCAAAGAAAAAACACAAAGGAAAGGCTGCAAGTTCAATCATTATTTCAGAAATTTAAAAGAAATAAAAATGTAGCTCCCTTGAAACTACGTTAGACACATAATCTCACAAACTCCCAAAAGAATACCACTGTCTACGGCTGTTAAAGTTTATAGGTGCACAAAAGAATGCAATAAAAAGAGGTTACATTGAAATAAAATAATTCCTTCTAATTAAAATGTAAAGAAATACCTTATACAACAGGGGATGTTCTGTATAATTATCCTTCAAGACTAGAATTTTGTGATTAATAAAACAAACCTAAATTTTCACTGAAAAAGAAGCATTTCTGAAATGCATCAGACTTGCATCCAAACATCTTGTCAGAGCAAAGTATCAGTGTTTTTAACACAATGTTATTCCATTGAAGTTAAAGTAAGGTGAGTGTCTCCGTTCAAAAAAATCAGCACATAAAACACCTTCAGTTTTAGCGTCAAAGATGTGTTTACTGCAAACACAGAAACGTAAGGAAAATGAAATGGTGAAAAAGGTTGCAACAGTTTTAAGGATTTATTTTTAGATCTATTACATTGGAGACCTACTAACCATGAAGTCTAGTTTTCATACACAGCACACATCAGTGTTTCATCTCTTTTGCCAACTGGATGTTGCTGTGCATGTTTCCAATCCCTAGAAAGTTTTATAAAGGCAAAATGAACTTTACATGACTGCTCGGCTCTGCTTTCCGTTCCTTGTCGGGTCCCATCCTGCCAAATCCCCTGAGCCCACCAACAGCTCGGAGCCGTGGGGAACAGGGAGCCGCGTGCTCCCAGCCCCGCGTCCGCCGGCGGGAGCTCTCAGCGCCCGGAGCCCCTCGCGGGGCAGCGGGAACCGCTCACCAATGTGCGCAGGATGCGGCCCTTAATCACTAACAGCTCCTCTTGGAAACTCTAGCAGAGATAAAAAACTACAAAGACACTGTTGGTTCCAGTCCCCTTATTGAATTTTCATTGCTCCTTTTATTGTAACTATGAATTCAGTCCATAATGTCACGTGCTCTTTGTTCTCCAGCCTGACATACATTTTAATACCCAGCGCAATATCTATGCAAAGACTAACTGTGTTCATGTGTAGGAGAGTTAACACTTCACTACAAACATGGTTACGGTTATAGATTAAAAGCAACACTTCCAGTCATTCTGCAGCTTAATATTTCCAACTCCCATCTCCTTCTGAAGGTTCTCCTCCCCTCCTCCCCCTACTCACCCCCCCCCAAAAAGTCTCTGCACAAGAAATGCTGAGCATACAAATTATGTTACTGACATCTGGAAAGAGACATGACTACCCAAGTAAAAAATAAACCCAACGGAGGTCATGGCTTTAACAGACTGTCGCTCTATATTTAAACTGATTGATTCATACAAAGACATAATTATAGGGAACATTGGAGTCAGCAGCTCCCAACACTCTGGATTGCAGGCACAATCGTGTTTACAGGAACTATATTATAAAAACTACATCTGGCATAAGCTAATTGATACACTCAACATTATGATACACAATAATTTAAACTTAAATTGTGAATGTCTACTTATTTTTCTACCTAGATAATAACAACTTTCTTTCAACTATACATGATCGTGTATGATTTTTCAGGATATTCTTTGCATAAAATCTATTGGTTATGCAAATAAAAGGCTTTGGAGAATAACAGTACAGTAACTAATTTGTATAATCAGTTTCTCTCAATTCAGCGTGATAATGATATGTAAAGCACATCACTACAGACTGCCTGTGAAATGAATTCTGTCTTAATATGCTAGTCAACTAGCCACTCGACCTTTGCACAGGCTCACTGTAAGAGGAGCAGAAAAACCCACACACATTCTTTCAATTTCTAAAGGGAAATTCGACTCTAGCCATAGAACAAAGAAAGAAGAAATAGAAGTAAAAGAAAATCAAAGAAAAAGTGATTTGGATTCAAGGGGATCAGATGTTTCATTTATTGCAGGTTGGAGACCTTCAATCAGTCAAATGAAAGACACATTTGTATTAAAATACCTACAAGGCAGAGAGAAAGCCTTGATCAGGTGTATTAGATTTAAGTTACAGCTCTCTTGCTGAGAGATGTGAACCTACCTTCCAGTCTATCTGTTCTCAATATTGAAGGTTTTCTGTGTTACAAACATTAGATGAAAGGTAGCTTGCTTGCCTTCCCACGTATCTGCTGGATATTAACTGTACATTTGAAGCATACGCTGCAAGGAGAGGTGAACTTGGTGTGCACTGCAAACAGTCACCCATAGAAAGGGATGTTGAAACCATGTCAGGGATGAGACATGAAGTGCAGGGGGAGGTTCCCCGGCACAGTGGCCGCAGCTCCATCGATCGCTAAAAGCCGATGTTTCCAAAGGTAAACCTCCTCTTTGCTTTAGTGGAAAACATTATTTGTGCTGTGACAGGGCTGTGAGCCCTGTTACACAGGTGGAAAAGCCACAGCAACAAACCCTGCCCTGGTTCCTGCTGTGTGAGGACAACAGTGCTTTGCTTGACTGCTCATTACATATTGTGCGGGTGGTAACAAAAGCCAAGCCCCAACCTCATGCCTCACTTTTCGCACCATCCCTTCCTCTCAAAAACTCCTTGAACCCACTGTGTTTGCCAGACACACAGAAGAGCATCAAGCATGATGGAAGTGGTCAGGTCTTCATCTGCAGTCCTAGCATATGATAGTGTTGTTTAGATTGCCCGGAGCAGGGTCTCAAAGTGTTTTATAAATTGATTACCACTGCTTGTAAAATACTGAAACAACACTATTCAAAGGTATTTATTCTTATTAATGAGTTCTGCTAAGAGTAGTTTTTGGCTTTGCTTAAACTTGGCAAAGATAAGTTTGGTCCAGAATAAATATTCTTCAAAGGGACAGAGACTCTGTAACTGCTGGTTACCTCAGTCATCTTGAGTTGTGAAACCCAACTCCAACCCTTGCTCTGAGTTACCCAGAGCAAGGATTGGAACCTGGCTCCTTCCTCGCAGTGCCAATAATTCTGGTCACTGAGGTGCTACCTCTTTCAGCAGGGAAGCATCTTCTCTCTTTTTCTTTGTCCCAATATAAGGAAATTACAAAGACCACATACAATAGGAACCTTGTCCCTTATCCTGTTGTGAGTTCACACAGACCCCACATGCCGGCACAGTAACCACCAGAGTGGATTTCCACAAAAGCCTCAGATTCATGTATTGATCATCTCAACCCAAAGACAAGTTCTTCCTGCCATTATAAAGATCATTTCAGTAATTTAATAATGAGATTAATCCCATAGGTCCATAAATTAGGTCCTTTGGCAAGAGAAACACATTACAAAAATAACTAAAATATACAAGTTTTAGAGAGACTGTTTCACTGGGAAACCAGCTTCTGCATGTTGTTCCTCAGGCTTCACCCTGATGTACAGCTATTGAATTCCACAAAGCAAACCACCAAAAATAGAGTCTTAACTCAGACCCCAATTTTAAATATTACTTTCTGATACCAAATCAGTTTTCTAAACAAGCCACTATAACTCTGATTTCTGCTTTCATGTGTGCATAGCTGCAGACACTGTGTAGTAATATGAAAATTTTAAAGCCATCCTGCTTGTTAAATAAATTCTCTGTCACTGTAAAGTTTAGCTGATCTTTTCATTTATATATCCATAAATTTTCCAACAGTCAAGAAGGAGGGGTTATTTTTCTTTTGTTTCCTGATCTTTAAAAGTTACTTTTGAAATAAAAATAAATATCCCACCAATAACGTTTGAATAATGCTGCATATTAGTACTATATAGACTCTGTTTTGGAGCTGGGCAAGGGGTGAAAAGGCACAGAAAAAGGACTTTTATTTTCCTTTTAATACATATATATATATATTATTACTAAACAGAGGACCTATAATACTACAACTTCCATGGCTGAACGAGGAAATCTACACAAATATTTGTGTCCTCCTTACTTATGATAACACATCATACAATTTTCACCAGTGGATTACATAGCAGCAGCATGTACACAGCAGTACAGCTGATAGACTAAGATAAATTCTGCATCTCAGATATGGTATTTCACATACAGTTAAAATCTGCTCAGAAGGAAGGGAGCTAAAATGCAAGGCTCCCTTTTTAACAAAGTGAACAAAAGGGCACAATATTGTGCAATGAATTCCACAGGGGTTTCATTCTATTTATAGTGAAATCTCTTTCAGTGCATGAACATTTAATGGTTTAGCTTGATATGTCTTTTTTCCATTTACAAAAGATCAAAACATGAATTTCTCTGTCTAAAGAAATTTGTATTTGAGGTGAGGGGAAGTGGCCACATAAGAAGAACATACAAATTCTCCACGGAGTGCACAGGGGCACAGTAACCCTCTGTTACTCTCTGCTGTGTTTGAACCAAAACACAAGATGGTAGTGAGGTACTGCCTTGCTTTTGGGAGTACAGTGCAGTGAAAGGAGGGTTCATCAGCCTCTTTTCTGCTATGAGTGTTCACTCCATCCCCACAGTGATGAAGAGCTCCTAACTGGGTAACAAAGGGCGAGGTGGCAGGCCATTGCTATTGCTCTCTCAAATGAAATACAGAAAGCAGTGATGTGCCACCGAGACAGGAAAAACACAGACCAGTGCAGAAAAGCCAGCACACTCTCCCAAGCCATAGACCAGGCAGCTCCTGGCTTCTTGGAAATAAACACGGAAAAAAAAGATGCTTTGTTGTGAAATGAGGCAGATTTCTCTAGAAGCCCCCTGACCTCAATGGTGCATGTCAGAGCCCCAGTACTGTTGTTACAAGTACCATTCTTAGAAACCTTTTGAGGCAACAGCCACTATTCTAATATTTGCAGCTCTTGCCATTTGTCTCCTGAACAATTCTGATCCAAGCAAAAACAAAAACAGCGAGACTGAAGCTTCATAAAATATCCAAAAGTAGCCTTAATATTTCTTGAGCAGTCATTATTTTCCACTCAATTTTCTGAACACTCTAGTTAGCACATTGAAAAAATATCTGAATAGCTTACAAGGCTGTTGTCCAGAAAACGTGAGACTATCTGCCTGTCAAACACCTATTTGCTGTAGGCTCAGGAAAAAATGTGCCCTAAGAAACTTCAGCAGTCACCCCGGCTCTTTACATAGGGGATGATTCCATGTCTCACACGTTAACTTTCAACCACACTTTGGCAAAACACACAGAAATTATACTGATTTAGGACTCATTTCATGTGGGGAATGTCATGTAATATTTAAAGAACTTCAGAGTCATCACAGCAAACCTGTCTTCTGTGGGGAAATCACCTTAAGATTGGTAAGTGATTATCGAATTCAACAAGTGAAAGGTCTCCTGTGGTAGTGTCTACAACAGAGTACAGATCAAGAGCAGCCACTGCCAGAAAATTTGCAGAATTTGAAAGGAATTGGTAAGTCTTGCTTCTGAATTACCTGCAAGCAGCTCCTAAATACAAGTTTCAGTCAGATCAACCTATTGAAAGTTGCAGGAACTGTGACCTTACCTTTCAAGAAGGAGAGCAGAAAAGCAGGTAGGAAGTGTTTCCTAATGACCTTCTGTGTTTGAGCAAGGCCATTCAGAGCTATGTTAGGAGATCACAATTTTACATGGCTCTTAAGTTTTTAGCAGGGAGTACAAAGTCCTGACTCAAACTTCATTTAAAATGAGGGGGGGAAAAAAGAAAAGGTTTGCCTAAGAAGGAACCTCAGGGTTTTACTCTACATTTGGACTTTCAATTCACACTCAGTGCCATGAAAATAAGACTGTTCTCAGAGTTTTTAGTGGCATAACCTTCATTTTGTATCATTTCACACATGAGAAAACCCACAACCTGCAATGGAGAGAGAGAGATGTATGGGCACTGGCAGTCATGGAGAGGAAAACATTGCTGTGCTGGCTCTGCAGTGGAGGGAGAGGCTTGCTCCCACACCGAGGTTCAGGGTTCACTGCCATTGTCTCCTCCCTCCCTGGATAAGAAAAGTCAACCACCTCCTGGCTTCAGAAGCAGCAGAATGAGAAGGAAGATTGTGCATTTGGCAACTTTGATTCTCATCTCGAGGGGGAATTCTGCTTCTACCCCACATGGACATTGATCGCTAGAAGGATGCTCTCATAAACAAAATGCTGGAGGCCACGTAATCTTCAGCCTCTCTTTTCTCCCCAGCTTCCAGCAAGCCAAATGTAATGCATGAAACAGCAGGGATGTAATCTGGCAAAATGTCCTTGAGTGCAAAGGAGATGTATGAAAACATATCATCTACAGCAACACAAACCAGCAATTCTTGCTAATCTGCCCACACTGTTTCAGGGATGCAGCTAAACATTAAGGATGGAATAATCATTTTCTAATCATAACTTGCCAAAACAGGGCAGCATGACAGCTCAAACAAACAGAATCTACCATCTAATCTATGGTGAATCCAATTTCTTTCTTTATTGAATATCAGAGACTTTTAGGAGACTGTAACCTGACATATGCCTCCAATTTTTGGTAAATAATCACAATCATCTTTGCTTTGATATAGGATACGTGATAAGTAAGAAATATTTTCCAATTCCAGTTTGTTAAAGTAGAAGCCAGACTTTCACCTATGCCAAATTGTCATATCAGAAGATCATCTCAGAAATATCTGGAACTTCTTATAATCTAAACTCTTTAGCAGACAACATTACTGTCTCACTTGTGTCCATTTCAAAAACAGAATAAATTGAAAATTAAATAATGGGATCAGAACCTATGACATAAGGGGTTTTGGGCCAAAGCAAATTAATTCAAATCTTAAAAATAAATAAGGGCCTTACTATTGCAGAAGAGTGCTGCCACCACACCGCAGAGCAGAGCTTTCAGACACTGTCACGTCACTGCCACTTCCATGAACAATGTCACATCTCCTGTACGTAAGAGATACATTGCATAATGTTACAGATGGCACGGCTCATAACAGCCAGGATTACATTTATTAAAATCAGATGAAATGCTTTTCACTAGATTCAATGATTTTCCATGCAAGGTGACCCGAGTTTCTTTTTTCTGAGCACTGCTATGATAAGATTTTCCTGCTGTAGAGAACAGCTACAGGTAGAGGGTAACTGTTACTATGCACTGATGCCCAACATTACAGACAACTGCTGTAAATCTACATCCATAAACATTTGAGTTTACAAACAAACTGGATCCTCAGTGTCACTATTTTATTCACTTTCATTGTAATTATTCCTGCAACTATTTTTATTTGTGAATGCTGCTACCTTCACAAATCATTATTCTTTTAGTGACTGTTGGATATGAGTGTTAAGGGGTGCCCTTTGCTTTTGCACGGTCTCCAGTCAAAATGGTTGTGGACAAGGCAAATGAATCGAAAAAAAACCCTGTACCAACACCTTCTTCTTCCACTAGCCTGGACCTTCACCCTCATATAGAGAAAGCAAACTACATGTTTCACTGGCAAACCATAGTCCTAAATGCATTTATGCAATAACTGAACTGTTATACAGAAAAAAAAGGCATTTATGAGAACAGACCCTCTCAGTTTGCACCTGTTGAGGACTGTGTTTGGTGGCTGGGGTGTACCCAGGGGTTGCCACCCTGCCAGGGCATTTGGATGCACACAGACCTATGGGCATGTTTAGAGGCCCATATTCCTGAGTGTACCATCTCACACATGTATGATGCCCAGTTTTTTAAAATAACAGATGAACCACAGCAGAGCATTGTTTCTTGGGCACACACTGATACAGCTGTGTGTTTATAGCAGGCCAGCAGAGAAGGCACAGAGGCAGTAAAGCTGTAGCACATAGCAGTGGAAACAGCCCCCAAGGCCATAATGATGCTGTCCTCACACAGTGCTGGGTATTTTCCCCCACAGACTCTGAACTGAAGACTGTCACAACCCCCATGAGGTGCAGCAGTGCCAGTGACCTCCCACCAGTCACCTCTGGGTGCTCCTGAGGAGGGAACAGGCCTGGGAAGGGGTGCAGGCTCCAGCCCAGCCTCCCCACTGCCCACCCTGCATATTTTATATTTATTTCTCTCCCCTTTCATTTGCAGTGGCAGTTGTAAATCTACCTTTCTCAAAATTCAATGAAAAATTAATTGGAAAAAAAGAAAAAAACAAGGAAAAAAAAGAAAAGTCATTTCAACCCCAACAATAAAAGGCCAATTGACTTCTCAATTTCCAAGTGGGCGGGGGAAGAAATCAGGCATACTCAGGGAGAAACTCAATTCTCCAAAGCTCTCCCCCTTTCAGGAGTTCCAGCCCCGCCGTCTCAAGGGTGCTGTGTCCCCTACTGCTCGCTCAATTCCAGCCGGGTATTATTTTCTCAGCTCCGAGGGAAGCAGGAATTCATCCTGCATTATTGATGACCCTCGCTCAGCCGCTGCGAGGGCCTCTGGTTCAGCGCTTCCCGCTGGCTGTCACTCATCCGTGCCCAGAGCTCCTGTTATGCCGGGGCAGGTGGCTCCCTGCCTCTCTCCCCAAACATCTCCCTCGCAGACACACCAAAGAAAAGCAACCGAAACAAAAACTGGAGACTGTGGCACAAGGACAAACCTTGGCCCTGTTACACCATTGGCCCCGTGAACTCGCGCCTTAAAGGCAGCAGAAGGACAGGAATGGATGTGAGGGAGGGGGCCTTGGAAAGGCTGGGGTTCAGCATCACAGGGTGATAGACCTGTATTTCAGCTGATCCCTCTTGACAGCAAGTTAAACACAGTGTTGAGCCCCAGATCACAACACAAGTTGAATTTTCTAAATTCTTCTCAAAGAACATATCTGATACCAGAAACAGCAAACCCTGACAGAGCATCTGTCAGGGCAGGGATAGGAGGACATGTGATCCTCACAGGGCCAGATTCATCCTTTCCTCTTTCTGCTCTTTGCCTCTTGCCCTTCTTTTTCCTTTGTTTTGTTTTGTTTTTTTTTTTTCTTTTTTTTGTGGGTAAAACCTTTGTGGGTTTTACTTTCCTTCTTCTCTACCCTAAACAATTACATAATCTTCTTTTGGAAATCCTGGCACTGACCTAGTGCAGATCCACATATACCTACAGATGTGGAGGATGTGCAGTAGCAATGAAACCTCAGTGATAAGAATGCTGGATGGTACATTTAATAAACAAAAAAGCACTACAGATCTGGTAACTGCCAACTAGAATTGACTTCCATAGCCATCGACAGTGCAAAATACACGTTCAGTTTTGCAGAAATCAGTTCTGTCTGTCAATGTAGAGCTGAGTTGCAAGTTGTGGAGTAGTTCAAGACCAGTCCCAAAGATTTCACAGACAGCTGTTAACCCACTAATTCCTACAGGCTGACTAGGACATGCCTACTTGCTGTATCAGTGCTTTGATCCTGGGATGTAACTGTTTACAAAGAACTACACCACTTTCCTTGGTTCTAAGAAAAGCAAAACTTCTTGTTGTCAGACACTCCACAGAACAGGTTCACAACTAAAAAGCAACTGTAATAATACACCCGATTTATTCAAAATTAATTGAGAGTAACCTCAGGTTGATTTTATGATACAGGTCTAGCAGGACAAGTCGTTTCTTCCATGTGTTTTTATGTAGTTCTAGGAAATTTTTCTAGGAAAACCTTTCAAAAAACTATAGACAAGGTAATCAGGCAAGGTGTTGGATCTGAAGTTTCAAAGTAGCAAAAGAAGGAAGTAAAAAATTTGTATTCAGGTTCATACTTTTCCCCTTCCTAGAGCTAGAAAGCTTGAATCAGCAGCTCCCATCCATTTAAAATAGTGCAAGAAAAACCTTTTAGGAATTCTATAATTTCTGTGTCTTTTTTTCTGTGAGTGTATAGGTATCGGCTAAAAGTGTCTCTGTATTATTTACAATCATGCATAATGGCAAAACAGTAGAAACTCTACTACTTGTCCAATTTGTGGATGTTCTACATAACTGATTTCTAAATATTTGGTAATGACTATTCACTAAGGTTTGTATATTTTTGCTTCCCCAGCCCCAATACATTCTTTGCATCGTCTGTGCAATACCTGAACAGCTTTGAACAATACCTGAACAGACTAACCTTTGAACACCTCTGTTCAAACTTCTTCAAAATTATCAGTTTTAACTGTGACCCTCAAACTTGCCCAAAACAGGGAGAGGCAGGAGCTATTTGAACTGAAAGAAAGCAATTTAAAGAAACTTCGCAATGAAATTCTATCTTACTCCAACAGCTTCAATGATTGTGAAAAAAGCACCTAAAAAAAAAAAGTTCAGCAATTTCACACAGTGGAAAACAGCCCAGGGCACAAGAAAACTAAAACCAAACAGTTTGCCGTCAGTGCTGTAGACTGTGTTCAGTAAAAACAAAAGATCAAACAAGTTCTGTAATCATTATATAAAGCACATTTGCTATGGCATGTGAAGAAAACATACTTCCTTCCTAATACTAATTAACATTAGAGAGTTGTGGGCTGAAATGCGGGATAAAAATAGCTGTTTAAACTAATCACTCAGCAAGATGTAAATGTTACATATAAAGTATACCTAACGGGTTGGAATACTTATCCCAGAAGTAAAGAAAGCTTTCACTACTCATGAATTATAAAAGTTTCTCTTCCTGCCTCACTGCAACAATGTATGGACTCTTTGCAAGAATGTGAGGGCTCTTCATAGCATGTCTGCAGTTTTCCTTATTTGTAAGTATTAAAAAATTTCAGTCGGCTGTGCATAACAGAGAATGGAATCCTCAGATCTACCTTTGCTTCTCTGAAATTATTTTTCCTGTCACACGTGCCCCATCCTTCCACAAATAAATCCTGACAAGTGCTATCCTTCTTGTCACCCCTAGCTATTCCTTCACCTTTCCCCATCCTATGGTTTCCCTGCTGTTCAATGGTTCCTCATGGGTTGAAGCCAGCACTGAAGGAAAGGTGTTGAATGACTGGCATGATACAGAGCAGACCACCAAAGTCACCAAACTATTCCTAAACATAGACTATATTAAAAAGTTCAAGAAGCCAAATGTTATTGAAATAATATTTCAATAGTTTCCTAGCAACAACATTTCAGATGTTTCCTGGTAATTTCCCCTAGCGGGAATTCCAGGTAGGATAACAACTGGAGAAAATGTGTTGAAATGTGCAGTGCTTAAGCACTGCACAGCTGAAAAATCAACACAATCCTGTCTGTTCAGAGAGGTAGCATATATCCATCCTCCAGGATTTTTAAGCACCTGTCATCTGTGTCTAATAGAGATACCAATGAAATATATCCTTGAGTAACAACAGATCCATCTGTGTTCTGCAGAACTCAGATGAAATTTATCAGTGGACCACATAAAGATGTCTCTGAGATCACTGCACCCCTCATCCCACATTTGGCTGCTTTGGGCTGGATTAAGGGGTGCTGATTTATCCAGTAGAAAACTGGTCACAACAAGATACGCTCGACACTGGTTACAGCCAGGCTGTGTGAAGACAAGTCTGTCTGCCTGGGGCTTGCCTAATGAAAATGAAAATAGTGGGGTTTTCCTTCCTCAGCCAGGGGAAATAAAACACCCCTTGGAGCAATTCCTGTAATGCTAGTCAGATCCCAAACTCAAGCTACCTGGCACACCAATCTCCTGCTGTGTCACAGGAGTACCATTTCAGTCTGTAAGGACTAAATAAATGAAAACAGTCCATAGGAAACAGAGGACATCATGTTCTCTACATCCTCTTCCAGGACTCTGTCAGCAGGTATTTTAGACCAAGGGAGCGGATGAGCAGGAGCTCTGATGGCAAATCTTCAGAAACAGAGGCTTAACCTGATAAAATGGGAAAACTCTTCAAAAGCACTGTTTTAACATTGCTGTAAACTGACAAGCTAATTCAAACAATGTGGTCACGTAGACTGAGTCACAAGGCTCCTAGGCCAGTCAATCTACCCCCACCACCACTTCTCCCCACCCTCAACCTGCCCTGCAAAGCCAAACCAAAATCACTGAAATTTAAAAAGCAGTTAGGCATAAAAAGTGCAAAACCTCTCATGAGACAAATTTATTCCACTGAAAATTGAACTATTTGGGACAACACAAACACCAATTCTGTTCCATCTTAAAACATGATCCATACCACTAAGTGCTTTGTTTTCCTCTTGTAGCATGTAATGTTTGGACTTCTTAAAAGGTTCATATTGAATTAATGGGTTCACCTTGAAACCACACAGTGGAACAAAAAGCTGTGTGCCAAATGACACTCCAAAGGGGACCAGCCTGCAAGAATGCAATTCTCCTGTGCTCAGCAAGAAGAAGAACAAGTGTTGTGACAACCTTTAAATGCTCAGATCCAAACCACAGATCCTCTCCCAAGTTCCTTTCAGCTTGCAGCAGAGCATCCAAAATGTGCAGGCTGCATTATGAGCAGCAGGAGAGCCCACAGAGAAGCACTGGGGGAGCTGCATATCTAGCCACAGACATACTGCAAGGATCAGCTATCAGAGACTGGTTATAAGGCTGTCACAGCTCATTGGATTTCTTTGTCTTTATCCACTGTAAGCATTTAAAAGACAGCCTTGTGTTCCCATGCCTAAAAATATTTGGTGAAGCTCCTATATCTTATAAGGGGAGGGGAGCAAGAAGCAAACTCAAAAGCCTAACTTAAAATAACCTTAAATAGTTTTCTTCAGAGGAGTTGAGAACAGATTGTGGAGACAGTGACAGTGGTGCTAACATCTTATAAGGATTTAGTTTACACATGTGACCTATTTGGTGCATTGCCTCAGTCATGTAGTGCACAGGGAGCTGGAAGTGCAACAACAGATAAAGGATATGGCTTACACTGCTGAAAAATGTGAGCCATTTCAGCCTCTCTTGAACAGCCTTGAGTAGCTCATTTGCAGAGGGAAGATTCTTCCAGCAAAAGGAACATAATCCAGAAAGTTCCTCTGAGGGGAATTTTTTCCAAACTATAATGCAGAGCATCACTTATGCAAAGTCTCTCAATAAACATTTTGTAAAACCACTTTTTTGTAAAATCCCACTAGGGATTGAGATTAATTTAGTGAGCCTCAACACTGATTTCTGAGACCAAAGCCAGGCTGGTCCTCAGCAGCTTCACACTTTACAGCAGGAGTACCCAAGATTTCAGAGCATTTGCTGTATTTCACAGAATAAAGAATAAATTAGAAGCAGAAATCCAATAAGGAAGCAGGCTGACTCAAAGGGGGCCTGACCATCTACTCTGTGATGCAAGCAGATATACAGGATGATTATTTCTGGGTTTTGTGTGCATGCACTTGTGTAAAACATATGGGTGCTTTAACAAGCATCTTTACCCAAGATTGATCATGTTGACGATAAATGGCATGGAAACTTCAAAAGTCCCATCATGGTCCATGATTAAAAGAACAAGTATTGCAATAAGATTTTTATCAACAGACTCTGCTTCTAATGTCATCTCTCCACGTGCTCCAGCACTGCACTTCCCATGTTCTCTTTGGATCAGCTGAGATAACACTGCAGCAGCTCCCTGCAGGAGGGATGAGGTTGTCCTGCATTGAGAGCCCTGAACTCCCCAGGGAGTTTTTCCAAAGCTGTCCACTCTGAGCAGAGCAAAGCATCAACACAGTGTGAAACAGCAAACAAGTTCTCATTGGGAATCCACGAGGGGAGGTCTCAGGTGCTGCCTTTGCTTCAGAACAAAAAAATGAAGGGTGTGGTATTATTTGTTTTATGTCAGTAGCTACTTTGTCCACTGGGCAAGGAGCAGTACAAACACGTAGGGCAGAGCCCTTGTTCCTAGGAGTTTATGATCCAAGGAAAAATGCAAGGGACAGCAGTGTGGCCCAGGAAAACCCGAACAAAGAAGCAAATGCAGGCAAAGCTGGTCAGCCCACTGGCACTGCTCACAGCCTGACCACTTGTGAGTGGTTATGAGAGTTATGAGAGAGAGAGAGCAATTTTCAGTGCAGAAAGATGGGAAGGTTTAAAGGAAGAGAAGACAGATTTGTAGCTTTTGAGGGAAATTCTCCTTAGTCCAGCTAGTCCTCACTCCACAACTATTTCTCCCTTTCTGTCCTTCCACCTTATTTTGCCCTTAATCTCACTGTGCATTTTTCCTCCCAGCTCAAAGAGCAAACCCACAAGGGAGCCAGATGTGCTGAACGTATGGCTATAAAGAGGCAATCTGCATAACAACAAGAACCATGTGAAATAATCTCATTTTTCCCATCTTGCTTCTATTTTTTTCCCAGTGGAAAGAAATAAAATATAGACCTAGTTCATGGCTTGTTCTTTTCAAAGCAGTTCCATTTTCTTTCATTCCTTCCTCCACCTTTCAGGGTTTGGATATAAAATATGGCTATACAAATACTTCCCATCCACATACATGCATGCATTACTGTTCTGCAGCTATATTGCAAGATCCTTTCTCTCCAAATGATATCATCAGAAATGAAAGACAAGTGTCCCCCATGGTCAGGCAAATAATTTATTGTTGAAATTGTAATTATATTGTATAAATGGAGTCCCATTAGTTCCCCTGTGAGCACAGTGTAAGCCCAAAGAACTCAGTAGCAGCAGCTTTGAGGAGAGAGAATCATGAATGGAGAAAAAAAGAAAATTATTGGTCTGTTAAATGTAAAGAAAGATGATTCACTTCAGATTTATGTTGTTAGAAGCCCATAGGAGATGCTGAATACAGAAATAAGGCTCTCAGTCAGGATATTTGGATACAAAGAAATATGTATCTAAATATATATCTTAACCTAGACCACACATTCCTCTAAAGAACTGGTATTTTCTCTCAGTACATAATAAATGTGGTTCACCAACTTCCTACAATCAAAGGCCCCAAACTGGAAGCAAAGTGAATCTCCACAGAGAAGAGTTTTCACACAAGGGATGCCATCTTCCTGTCGTGTTGACCATGAGGAGAGGAAAGTGGCTCCAGAAGCAGAACAAATATTAAAGCTTAAGTTCAGGTGCTCTGAGTGGTCTCTGGAAGACCTTCTCTCTTTGCCAATGAGGGGGACTGGATTTTGCAACTACCTTGCAACCATCACTGTGGACTGTTAAGCACCGAGCACCTATAAAAATCTGGCCTCAGCTGTGGGTGCCGAAGACCTACAAGTGTAGCCAAAGAAAATATGGTCTGTTGGATCTGATGCAAAGCCAGTTGAATCAAGCTTTGGACTGGCTTTAAGAATTTTTGCTATAAGATGTAAGAAACTGGACCTTCCCCTTGTGCTATGCACTGTGCAAATATAGCCTGAGAGAGAGCCAGCACTGCAAGGAGCCAGCGGGCCGAGGAGGGATGGAGAGGGAGCTGTGGTCACAGCATATTGGTTGCAGGGCCACGAACAGGAGACACTATTTATTTAAAAAGCAATTAAACATTAGACTTTAGTGCCTCTGATAATTTTGCTATTACCAGTGTGTTGCTTCTACGTCCAGCCTACTTTATTCTGTTCATTGTTCAGAACAGACCACCATCGGAGTTGTCATTTTAAAATATTCTCCACTGTGATTAAACAGCTGCTGCAGTCAAGTAGTTCTATCTTCTATCAAAGTTTGTAAATCACAGTATTTTAAAAAGATGCAAAAAGCAAATAATCTGGTATATAATATTATTTGATTTCTTACATATGTGTAGGAAAAATAAGCACATTAGATCTCTAGCCTTTAATTAAAAAATAGTTGGGGGAAGGGAGTAATGTCTTAATAAGTAACATCTGACCAAAAAGTATTTAGTAAATCATGCCCTAAGTGTGGCCAAAAACTGTGAGATTTACTGCAAGTAAATCATTATTGCTATCTGAGTCTGAATAGCTTCCATCTGATTTCTGTATGGAAATACACTCCATGGAAGCACAGCCTTGAACTTCAAAGGCCATGCAGGATGCTACTAATTTCTGTATCTGACAGTGTAATGCAATGTTTGGATTTGCATCTCTGCACTTCAAAGTGTGGCACTCTCCAGATAAGGTCTCCATTTATTTTGACATGGATTCACAGAGGTGAACAAGAAAGCAGCACCCAAAACAGGCAGTAACTCCCCACCCTCCAGCCCTGGAAAAAAAAAACAAGGTGAAAAGAACTCCACACAGCAAAAAAAAAAAAACCTGCTCTGTTTGCTTCTCTCTGAATTCAGTAATGCCCTGGAGACTGAGGATTACAGAGGAAGAGTACAAGTCATGGTTGTGGTACTTCAAGTAATCTCCAGTGCCCAAAACACAGTGTCAACATATGGTACTCAAATGCAGATTTGGAACGTCTTTGAAGTAATATTGAATCTGACTAATGGGTAAAATGCAGACCTAGCTGCCTTTTTTCTTTATTATTTCATACTGAGGTTGCCAAAATTTCAAGTAGGGCATCTAGATGCCAGTGCACCTTTATTCTGTGAATTACACAGAGTTTCATCTAAAAACATCACCAAATGAATTCTGATAGTTCTCTTTACTTTTTGCCAACCAGTAAAATGGATCCCACAGCATAATGACATAAAAGCTTTTGCTCTAATGACCCTATAATGACACTTAAAAATTCACCTTGTGTATGTGTACAATGTCTCTCACATTGGAGACCTAAAGAAAACTCTAAGTGCTGGGATATGATCACAAGTGCAATACAAATCTTACTCATTCCTTCAAAATACATAAACAAATCTCCTACAACTATAACTCCTAGACCTGTTCTCACTTCCCTTGTTTAAAACATCAAAGTATTTTTCAATGCCAACAGCTGCTGACCAGTAGCATATATACAACTGTTATAACTATTTATTTATTTATAATTAAATAAACACTAATCATGTTCAGCCAGAACATTCAGGAGAAAAAAAAAAGAAATCGTGCAAATCTGACAGAACAGGGGTGTGTTGGGGGCTAAAGTGCAAAAACCACCAAGCTGAAAATCCAGAATGAAATTGCTGACATTTTGTAGCCCTGCATAATGCAGGTTCAAACAGCTGCACCTGAAGTTACATTATGTAAGATACCACTCTCACTAAGGTTTGTAATTGTGGAGTAATTACCAAGTATCCCATACCCTAGGTGTATACTGTCCTTATAATTTAGTTTGCATAATATGCCACTACATGAAAAGGATTGTCTTTGTATTTAATCATCTTTGATTTTTTTTTTTCTTTTTTTAAGGATAAAAAAAAGAAAAAAAATATCAAAGCTAACAGGACTCAGAAGATTTGTGTAATAAACATCATATGCAGATTTTTATTTCCCAATTCAGCTGGAGATCAATGAAGTATTTTGAAGTTTGATTAAGGCAGTTAAGCCTCTCAAAAGTTCCTGTTTCAACATTAAAAATAAGTTGTGTGCTACTGTTGTATTAATTTTTTTAAAAAGGAATAGCAAGTTTCATTTGCTCAATTAAAAGACCAAAAATCAAATACTGTTCAAAGAAAGAATTCAAAATTAAAATGCTACTCCTTACTCATTATGATTAGTTGTCATTTGCTCGGTGCAATATTTACACATAGTCCTGAATCCCTTGGTCCTTCCTCAGGCGAAAAAGGTCAGCAGGAGTTTTGACTACATCCTTCGGGATTTGGCCCATATTGAATTAGAAACCTATATAATTCCAAACATTCTCTCTGTTATATAGAATTCTTGCATACTTAAGCAACTTCGTATTTAGAACGAATCTCAGAGCTTAAATGCAACTCGCATCTGGATCGTAGACTGTGCTTTATATTATACAATCTGCAGTTACTGGAAATGTTTGTATCCTTTACTGAGAAAGAATGATTCATTTCATAGAAATTTTCATCTGCTATTAATCTTCCAGGATATAGTTAGTGTTCTGATATTTTCAGATATTGTTTTATGGAGGGATTTAAAGTAGCTCTCCCTTGGCAGCCTGCAAGATTACTCAGTGATTATAAGCAACTCAATACTGTATGACAGCATTTCCATGCAAGGGACTTACAATCATGTTTCATTAATTCGGCTTGAATGAAGCCTCATTTCAGGCCTTGAGGAGCTTAAGATTTATGTGAAATTAATAACATAACAGATGTCTTCACAATTTGGTTCCTCTGAAAAAAACTGATTACTTTGAAAACTTCAATGCTTTAAAATGCAGACTGAGGGAGTTTTTACTCTAGGGTAAAGAGTTATTCGTTTATATCAACTGAATCTCGGAACTAAGTGGAATTTAAATGTCAGATTTATATTAAATAGTCATATTCACCATTATTACATGTAATAAACAAAAGCCTATTACTTTCATTAATAAGCAGTGTTGGACATTTAAACTAAAGCTTAGAGAGATAAAGTCAGCACCTTTGCTAAGCAGTAGGAGTGAGACACAAGGGAGGGAAAAGAAGAATATCCAGGAAGCCCTGGGTTTTTATCTTTGTTTCTGATAATTTAATCATCTTTTCCTCATAGGAAAACAAAATGCATCTGTGCTCACACAAAACTCCCCACTTTATAAGAGTTGAAGCTGTCTCTTGTGGATCCACATGCCTAAGGCCAAATGCCTTCTTTCTTTCACAGGACACTTTAAACGCTGGCTTCTCTTCTGGTTTGGGTTTTTGTTTTTTTTTTTCATTTTTTTCAAAAATTCAATTCTTTTATCTAGGCTTCAGCCACACTAGGTGCCTTGCAAGCTGAATTTTAACGCATGCATGAGCAAGAGGTTTATCTTTAAGGAAACTGTCTATGCGATTACTTCTCCAAGTCCAAAAAAAAAAAAAAAAATAATTGAAATAAAAATTATCTCTAAGCTTTGCTTTTTGATCCGATATGCTGAAGGGCACGGGGAACAATGCATTTTTGATTCACACACTCAAGTACAGCTGATAGGATAGTCACTGCGATGGTTCGATATGCAAATGTGTTACATTAAGGGTTGAAAAATTGACACAGTGCAGGATATTACAGCTAAGACACTATCAGCACAATCATAACAATTAGCTGTTTGATTGCTGCAGACACGGTTCATGCACCAGCCTCACATTTATAATGAGGTATCCCCGATCCCTTTCTTGTCTCGCCCCACCCTCAGCACCATGTCCACATTGATACGATGCCTCGCCAAGAGGTAAGGGCTTCGAGATAAAGACCAAATATCAAAAGCATTAGTATAAATTACAATTGTACATTATTAGCTATTTAATTACATGAGATATCAGAGTGGAGCTTGCTGATTTCATGCTTGTGTTAAAAGTTACCATGGTAGTATTTCTCCCTTGCGAGACGGCATCAGGAATTATTGCTAGCACATGCTAAAACAGACAAAGCAATGTATTCTCGCCACATTCTCTCCCTGTCTCTCTCTCTAAGTTTAATACCAAGGAATTCCTTAGGCATCAAAAAAAAAAAAAGAAAAAAGCAAAAAAAAAGCACATGTCTGGCAGGGGGCTGTGAACCAGATCTGAATTTGGAGATAAAGTCGGCATGCTAGGCCTAAGGCGGGTGGCTGCTGTGCCGACTGCGGAGGTGACTTGTTCTGCTCTCCATGAGGGACACCCGGTTTCCCGTGCACCAGCACCCCCCTCCTCGCCCACACCCCCCCGAGGGATGGCATTAGCTGTGCCTCCAAAAACAGCTGCTTATCAGCTCCTCTGGAGGGAGGAAGAAGCAGTGGGTGGCAGAAGGTTGTTGCAAGGAGGGGGGGATGGAGCGAGGAAGGGGGGTGGGGGGAAGGAAGAGGACCAAAAAAAAAAAAGGAAATATTAATAAGGATGAAAGAAAAGGGGGGGAACTGTACTCTACCCAAACATGCATGAAGACAAAGGCCTGATCAAGCAGCACACTTATTACATGCCACTGATTTCTCCTTATTTACGAATATGCAAGATAATACCTAAATATACCATGAGTGTACCAGAGAGAGAGAAATCGAGATTGAGAGAGGTTGTTTCTGGTGTGTTGCCTCTTTTTAAAGGAGGGAAATCAGAATTTTACAATAAACATCTAAAAAATTCCTCCACAATGAGATGTAACAAATGCTGGAGTTACACATGGAGTTTTTCCTCCAAATTCCCCAGCTGGCACCATCCCCAGAGCCTGTGTGCCACAGCTATGCAAAGCCATCTTCAAAGGTGCTGGGATCCCCCTAATCAGGCAACAGGGAGCCATGTCGGCATGACTGGATCGGAAAGGCTTGAATTTAATGCAAGGCTTTCACTTCTCTTTGGTCTTCTGCTTGAGGTCTCTGTGGACTGTTTGGTTAACAAGGACAGGCACTGACAGATGCTGTCATGCACCATGGCAGAAACCTTTCTGCTCACAGAAGATAGACTTAAAGCCAAATGAGC
Organism: Lophotriccus pileatus; assembly: GCA_035583135.1. NCBI lineage: Eukaryota > Metazoa > Chordata > Aves > Passeriformes > Tyrannidae > Lophotriccus > Lophotriccus pileatus. Next base: position 10,929,422 of record JAWWES010000021.1, read on the forward strand.
AATATAAATTGAATCAATTAATGAATCACAGAGAGCTGGGATGGCAAAGGCTCTCTTTAGCCCAGTGCCAATGAAGTGTTCTCACCCATGACATACAGGTCCTTTTCTGGCTGAAGTATGCAGAAGCACACCAAAAACCTCATTCAGAAAGGAATCTCTCACCCCTAAGCTGTAAACAAATGGACCTGAAGATCCAGGTCTCATTTTATCTCATCTGTTTGTCAAAGGTTCATAGAGCATTACGTTGGAAAGAGAAAGTAATATAAAACTTATCACTTATTCCAATGTTCAACGTTGGAGTGGTATAATCTCAGGTACCAGTGCCTTTATCAGTGACAAGGAAGGATAGAAGGGCTTAAAGCTGTTGCTGGGGTCAATCTGGCCCCAAAGAGGTTTGGATGATCTTTACTTAAAAGTCTTACTCTTCTTACAGTGTGTCTCTAACAGGTAAAAGTACAGAACATTCTGAAGAAAATCCTGAAAAAGGATGGGAAACCTGAAAAGATATGGAAAAGCCTGAATAGAGCAGTTTCCCTTCTTTTAACCCACTCTAAAGTATAAAAAAAAATAAAATCCATACACTTTAATGCACTGTGCATTAAAATGGTCTAATTTGAAGGTATTTTTTGACATAATCTATCTTTGAGTACATCCATCAAGAACCCCAGTGACCGAGCACTGTTCCTTTACTCCATTCTCCTTTCCTTCATCTACAGATTTCAAGTTATTATTGTCTGGTGATGCTGGTACCAAACATACAAATACCTCATAATTTCTCTGAACAGTTTCATCTCTTTATCAACCTCCTCTAAAAAACATTTATCATGATAGAACAATAAAACCAGTGTTTTAGAGAAGCTGGCTTTCAATGAAAAATAGAGCAGCAGAATACCTGGGAATTAGGGTAATTCAGGAGCGAGCCAAAATTTTCTGGAAGTGGCAAAAGCCTCTAATGAGGGAAATTTAAAAATAAGCTGTAAACCCCTTTGATGCCCACCTTCTGCAATCCAATCTCCATGCTAATGTGAGAGCGACCCAGGAACTGTTATTCTTACACCAGGAAAGTTCAGAGGTCCCCAATTTTCCCTCTTTGTTTGATGCTGGGCCAGGAAAAATTGAAATTTTGAAAAGTTGAGTGAGCAGATAATCTTTGACTCCACATTCAACTGCAACACTTCATTTACACCATGAGATTTATGTTTAAACAATGACATATTTTCTTTTCATCTTTTTTCACCCAAACTAAAATTTCAGTATTAAAATCTTGCTAGTGTAAAAGAAATGGAATACTAAAGGCCTTTTTTCTCCAAAGCCCTGACCAGGACCAACACCTTCCCCCCAAGGTTTAGAGCTTGCTGAATCAGCATTTTGACCAGTTGGAATGTTCGCCTTTGCTCACAGGCATCTGCTCTCACTTGTTAGAGATGGCTGTTGAGATATGGAGGATCACTGCTTACACTGACATTCCTGAGACAGTAACCTTTTGGACTTGGCCTACTCTACGGAAACACTCTCTTATGAGAGGAAAGGCTAAAAAGAATAATAATAAAAGCGGGTATCAGCACTTAGCCTGCCTTTGTAGCATCTCTGTGCTCCTCAGCCAAGCTGCTTTACTTGGCAACAGTGGCCAGGGCAATTGTCCTGAGACCCATACACCTCACCCTGGTACTTCCCCCCCTTCCAGCTATGGGTCTTCACTGACACAAATTTGAGTTGCCTTAATGTAGTTCTGGAGAGGTATTCACACTGTTTGATGATGCTCACAAGCAGGTTTACAACCTGGTGTTACCCAAAAATCTTCAAAACTCCAGAGTTAGTAAAGTGTTGTTAAAGTGAATTTGTCAGCCCTTTGACACAGAGTCCTGTTTCTGAGTCCAAAATGGGACAAATAATATCCTCTCTCTTGACTTGCTGGAGTAGTCCCCAGATAATACTACTAAGATGCCAACTCATCTATTTAAAAGGCAAAATATTCACAGCTATATTAGTGGTGGAGTTAAGTAGATAAGAATTCATTTAGATCAATATTATCAGGGGAACAACATCCTTTCAGCTCCAACAAGTTTTATATAAAAAGAAAATTAAAAAAAAAACAGCAAAAAACCACCCCAGCCCACTGTAAATGGAGCCAAGCGATTTCTTCATATAATGCCTGTTATATTCACTTTAAGAGGAAAAGTAAATGAAGACTATAATAGGAAAAACAAAAACAGACAGATCTAACTGTACAATAAATACAGAACGTGCCCTATTTAATCTGCTTACAGTAAAATCCACTGAGCAAAATTATAATTTGATATGGCTCAGCTTAGCCAATAGAAACTCATAAAATGTCTTAACATCATAATACATTGTACAAAAGAATCACTAAGTACCATAAAACATATGGGAATATGGGTCTGTATTCATCCATTACTCTTTGCCAGTGTAGCATATTAAAATGGTTTCTATTTAAGTGCAGAGATCCCTGAAGTATACTACAGTCTTAATTAAAATGTCAATAAAATGCAAAAGTGCACTGGGGACCTTATCCGATTTTTTAATTTTTTTTTTTTTTGTTAACTCTTTCAGAGAGTTATTTCTTAATAGCTTCATTACACTACTGAGGTTTGGAGCAATTAAAAATAAACAGAACTAAGCCATTTTTAATAATTAGCTGCAGTCTGAGCATGATCTCAGATCCTTTCTCTCTAACACAATTCCCTGCAGGAGTAGCTGGCAGGTTAAGTCAAGACTGAAAAAGTAGGTCCTTATCAGAGGCCAATATACAATGCTTTGGGTATTCTCATTCCAATATTTGACTTTCTTAAGTAGCTTTTAAAAAACGGAGTGAGGTTGTTTTGTGAGTCTTTTTCTGAGATCAGAGACCTTGGCTGGGTAAGAAACTGTCTCGTTTTCAGTGACACTTAAAGGGGACAGCATTTACTGTGCATAGGGGAGAGTGACCTGTGAGACAGGTTGTCCTTCTGAAGTTCTTGCCCTGGCTTTCCATGGGACATGAAAGCCACCATAAATGTAAATAAAAATTAGAGTCAACCAGCCAAGAAATTATCTACTTGCTTTTTCTTTTCTTTCAGTGAATTTGAATTTACCGTAGGAAAATTCCTTTTTACAGAACAAAACAAGATAAGTCACAATGTTTCTTCCAAAATTTGAAACAAAGCTCAATTGTAAGGAAAAGAGATGAACCCGTCCTTGCTTTTTGTGATATTGGAAAGATGAAAATGGAATAAGTAAGCAAGCTTTTCTCTTTCCTCCTCTTGCATTCTCCCAACCTCTTTACCAGAAGAAATATTTTTGAAGATAAATTCATATACCCCACTATAATATTTCTCTATAATCTGCATTCCCTTGAGGAAAGAAGGGAAGTATCTTTGCCTATTGCTAGCAAGACCAAACCCTTGCTAGCAAGACCAAATTGTGATACTGGGAGCAACCCTGGAGTGCTGGCAGCACTGCTGAGGCGCTGGTGTGGGTGGCTGATTGGGAGCAGGAGAATTCCTGAGAGAGGTGAGGTTGGGCCAAGGCTGATTCTGCTTTGACACACTGTTGAGAGCACTCTGAAGTCAGTGTCTAAAAACCCTGAAGGATCAGAGCCTCTGTTCTTCACTCTTGTAGCACATACAGGCTGTACATCCACCTGGTACAGCCGCTCAAGTGCTGGATGGGACTCACAGTGACCTTCCTGGTACCAGGGTAACAAAAGCACTGGGTTTGGAATCAGTGGCCAGATACATAACGTGCCTACATTTTTTGAAGGCTGGAGAAGAAGAGAAATTAAAAAAAAAAACAGAAGTAAATAAGAGAAGAAAAGTTTACCAGATCAACATGCCTTGAGATTGCAGTGGGATCTGTTTCTCTTTCTACTTCATCCCCCTCTGCATCCACTTCATGTTAAGTGACAAGCAGTTGGCAGCTTTTGCAGATATATTGACAATAGTAGACATATGATACAGCTGTGTAGATTTGTCTTACCAGGGTTTCAGCTGGTTTCTACTAACTAACAGCCAACAGCCAGATTTTGGGGGTTATGACCTCTAGTTATTTGAAAGATGCTTGGGGAGGAGGCGGGCAACACATTTTATGCACTAGGCTGCTCTTCCTAAAATATTTTTAGGACTTACTCACATAAAACTGACCCCATTTAATGATTTTAAAAAAAGGAAATTGAAAAAAAAAAGTGTTTGGAAAGGACATATCTGGTGAACAGAACTGGGAAATGTAAACAGTCATGGGGCCCTGTCTTATACAGTGCTGAGCGAGCCCTTCCTGCAGAATGCCAAATATTCTCACCTCTTGAGTTATATGGAAGTTGAAGGTATTTAGCCCAGTCTATTGTATTCCCTTTGGTGAGGATAGTCCACACGGTGTTTCCCAGTTCCTCCAACACTTCTTTTCTTCTAAAGCTGAAATAATAAAGGATTTGGACTTCTAACAGCAGAGCAACTCACCTGCCAACCCCATATGTGCTATGTGGGTTTCTTACATACATATTATTTTCTGTAAAGCTAAAGATATAACACTACTAAATGCATCAGCTCCACATGATGTCACTATAACAGTTTGAGAGGGGAGGGAAAAGAACTGCAGTTCTAGGATGGACCAGTGATATCAGTCAAATCCTGATCCCACTTGAGCTTAATGAATGATCAATCAAATTATGGTTGCCAAGCAGACATACAAAGCACTTGGACGTTGCATCACAACTTGACTAAGTTACTCCTGTCAAGTGTAAAATTAACAGAACATTTGAAAAATATAGCAACTGTCAAATAAATAACCCTAAAATACTCCATGAAAACACCAAATTAGGCCCAATAGAGCTCACTAACCTATTTGGCTCTCCTAGTGAAATGGGCAGACTATCAGAAAACCATCTCCACTGGCTCCTCTAAATAAAATGACAGAGGAAATCCTTCTAACAGCTTCAGCTTATGTTCTCTGATGAATTATATGCTCTGGTAAATAGAAACTCCATCTTTTTATGTCACTGCTATACATGGGGGTTAGTTATTTTCTGCTGTCTGTTGCCACACATTGTCCAGGTGACCAGAGGTGACAGTTTGGCAGGAAGGCAAGGGAAATGTCTCTCACTGGAAGACACTGAGCATTCCTTGGCAATGCGGGAGCCACTACAACCTTGGCTGTGAAGCCCTGAATGCCAGCAGGTGTGGGTGGTTTGGGCACGAGGAAATGCAAGGAGAACACAGATCTCTGAATCAAGTGACTGATGTCACAGGAGAACCTCCTGGATACCAACTCCTGGAGATGGGAGTTTAAAGGCCCTGCTGGTGGGGGCTCTGGAAAGGGGAATTGGCAGCTTGTAGGGTTGTTCACAATGTTGTGTGACTTGAATGACAACACACCCATACATTCAACAGAAAGAACTACCCTGGGATGCTCTGGTTTTTAGAAGACAAGGGAGAAACTAAAAATCAACAAATGCAAAAAGAAGGAATCTCTGTGTTGTTCTCTAAACCAGCCAACTCCTTTTTCCTTGTTAATGCCAGGAATTTTATTATAACTAGAGGACATACCACAACAATTACAAATTTTCAATTGAATTAGACTTAAGGAGACTGCTCTATAATAACATATTTATATGATTGGTTTCTAATGTTGTAGTTAATTATAAAAATAACTTGCCTGCAGCTATCATATACACATCTATATTTAAATAAGTCTGTTTTGGCTTACCAAGAAGTGGGCTGGCAAAGGCAAAATGGCTGTTACTTAATGTTTATTAATGAACCAATAAGCTAAAACCATTGTTCAAATCTGTCCTTGCATCTTTACTCTAAATACATGGCAGTCAAAAACATCACAACTGGTATGTACAAAACATTATTCAGGAATGGCTTATGTGTAGTAAGTTTATATCCTATTCACATCTGAATTAACATTCATCTGTAGGCAAGTGAATCAGAGACCTGTGCTGAAGTCTCTTAATCACAAATATCTTCTTTTCAAATCACAAAAGAAACGGAGACAGTCATGACATGGAAGAACCTGCCATTAATATCACACTGCTGGATGCTAATTCTGTCTTGAATGAAATCCATAACAAATACCCTGCAGTATTTCCTTGCTCTATGAAACACTGTCAACATTCAGATGTTTCCAAAGTTGTACTGCAGGGGAAACTGCAAGATTTATTGAAGGAAAACACTGAATTAATCCCCATTTCTCCTGTTGTTCTCCATCCTGAATCAAAGTGCTAAGTCTTGAACTTAAGGTCATTGACTCCTTCACCTCCTTGCAACCTTTTATAGGAGAGGGGAATAGGCATATTTTCTAGCAAAAATATTCCATCCTCTCTATGCAGCGTAACCAGTGTTTCCTTCCAGCAGGACACACACATTTCAGAATATTCTTCCTACTCTCAAGGAGTGATCTCTCCTGCCTAACACCACTGCTGGGGTAAGAGAAGCTCCCTGACCTACCCTTCTTACACTGGAATGATGCTCAATCTTGGGAAAATGAAAATTACAACATCTGTGATGCTAGAAAACTGCTCACTTCTCCTACATTGTGCATTCTTAAGGGTAGCAATAATTTCTTGCACTGTATCTCAACAGCAGTTTAGAAACTTTGCACTGATAAATCTGGGGAAGGGATATTTGCACAGACAAACACTTGCCAAGACACACAGTACAGCTGCAGAAAAAGTTTTCACAGACTAATTGGGAAATATGTGACGTGTTCTGTGGCCATATCAGGTTTTTAGTAGGCTTTGATTTGAAAGGTAGCATCTGTAAGTCAAACACTTCCATTTATTAAGAAAACAGATGCATTTGTTTGCCAGCAAAAATAAGGAAAACATTGTCAAGTTCAGAGGCAGGAAAAGAAAACAACATTGAGAGCATTTTGCCACAGTGGAATTTTAACATTTTAGGCTGCATCAAAAGGTATGAAGTGCCTTGATGTGCCCTTGATTTTTCTCCAATACTCAAATAAATAATTGACAGTTTCCCCTGCAGAGTATGGGATGCTCAGGAAAAATGTGTGTGAATTTCAGATTAAAACCACAAATATTTCTTTATCTGTTTCAGGGAGATAAGTATATTCTTTCTTTGGCAGAACCTTTATGATGCCCCCAAGGATGATGCATACCCTGGTCTCTGATGCATGAAAGTTGAAGCCTCAAAGTCCTACTGAAGTCAATGGGACTCAACTCTGATATGAACTGTATCAACCTCAGCAGTCATGAGAGAAACTGTGACACCTTTTTTTTGACTTGAAATACTTCATGTGTCCTGTGATCTACTGTAGAGCACTAAAAGTCTTGGTTTCCATCAGAATATTTAGCAAAAGGTTTGTCAAGTGGTTTTGATTGTTTTGACAATCTCAGCCTTTCAAAGACAAGCGTTTATGTTGCATAACTGAATGGCTTGGTATCTTCATAAACCCAACACAGTAATAAAAGATCAAGCTGTGATGTGGACAGAGAGGAAATAGGAAATGGTGTACCAGCAGCAGAAATACAGAAGAGTGCCTGTTCTCAGGAATAGAATCCTGCAAGGTGCTGAATGAAGACACTGGGAATATTACTGGGATTTGTGGCCATCCTGTGAAGCCAGAGAGCGCTCAGCCGCTTTCAGAATGAAATCAAGTGACTGGCAACTGCTCAGGGAGTGGTGAAGGTGATAATTGCATTTCATTTCATGTGCCTTGCTTGCAGCCCTTCAGTGTTAAAATGATCTTCTGTTTTTTTGTTTTGTTTTTTTTTTAATGCAAATCACAAAGGTAACAGGAAAGAGAGGAAAAAAAAACACCAAAAACCAGAGCTGGGTTAGAAAATCCCTGAGCAACAGGAGCGAGCCCCACTTAGTACTGTTTATGTTATTAGTGCAAAAGAAGGAGATACCGTAAAAGTCTTTGCTTCTTCCCATCCTAGAGAAAAGATTGTGCTGTACAAAGAGCAGCCACAGATTTGGCTGGGGGGCCACATGGGTACATTCACTCTCAAAGATCCAAAGTCTTTTCTTTACTTGGGATAGTTTTCTACCCATATGAACAAGGACACAGAACATTTTCCAACATAAATGTAAAACTGCTGACATACATTTAAATAATCTTTCTCATAGTAACCTGTACACGTCAACAGGGAGGCTCTCCAGTTTTCTAAGTGTCAACTGAAATAAATATTTGTATTTAAATTGTATTGTGTTACCATATATCCCTAAGCAGATTCACAAATTCCAAAATATTTACATATATTTGAGACATCACTAAATGTGTTTGGGGTGGTGGGCAGGGAAGGCACATCTGCAATCCATTTTCTGAAGTATGAATGCTTACATTTCTGTTGGTGAGAAAAAAAAAAAAAGATGGCTTCAACAAATATATGCATCTCCTCCATCCTCAGGCATTGTTGATGTATATCAGTTGTGGAGCTCCTGGGATGTGCAAGAGTTATTTGTTCTGTACTTTCTGAAAAATGCAGTTCTTTTTTGATTTTTTTTTTGATAACTACAGATTAGGCAGCACAACACATGCAATTAAGAAAATATTTCCAACACATTTCTCATGTGAGAAAGGTCCTCCTTCTATCTTTTCAAGAAGCCAAAGTAGGTTTTCAGAATTTGGAAGGGAAAAAAAAATACATACAGGAAGACAAATCAAGAAAAAATGTGATCAAAAGAGGTGTAGAGGGATATGGCACTGCCACAGACAAGACATAAATAAGGAGAGATTTGATCCCCACTTTATAATATTCATATGGTACTTAACAAGTCAAAGCTCACCGTACATTTGTAAGGCCAGAACCAAGCTCTGGTTCACCTATAATTCTGTTTGCAGAGATTGGAGTAAACAAGCACAGATATACAGATGAAATACAGAGCTGTATCCTCTCTAACCCCTGCTGACACACTCTAATCACCAATGGCTCATACCCTCATGCTTTTTTTTTTAAGTTTTGCAAACACCTGATTCTGCAGCCATCAGTTACCTCACTTATTATTCAGTCACATCCTTATAGGAACAATTACTCAGGGAGTTCATGACTCTACTTAGAATGCAGCAGGTAACAGGCCCTGGCTGCACATGGGACATTCAGTGCCTACACTGAACACACTGTGGGATCTTTGTGATATGACTGTCGAATTTACCTGATGCTGTGGACTCTAGGAATAAAGCCTAATCTTATTTAAACCTCTCAAATAAGGACCATATTTCTTTGTCATGTATCTTCAGCTATAAAAAATTAGGAGCAATCTGATCACCTGCACAATATTTCACATTCAAATATGAAAGAGAGAACATTAGTCATTCATTACCTTAGATTCTCCTGAATCTTGAAAATACAGCATCAGTAAAATACAAGAAATTGTGATTCTCTAATTGAAAGCCAAGCTGACAGGCTCTTCCATTTGCTACACCTGCACCATGGGTAAGGCAGACAGGCACAGTTTCTGCTTGCTTCCCTCATATCTGAAGACTGGGTGGAAAGAAAAGTCCAAACAGCATGAGGCTGTACATCTTAATAATTGCTTTTCAGCTGAATCTAAAAATGGCATATTAACAACTATTTTCAGTAATGGCAACAGTATATTTTAATGACACTATTTCAGCTTGCTAATTAAGTGGACAGATTAGTGACAGAGAAATATCCATTCTTTTAGAGAGCTAATTAAAAGCTTCCCTCATCTGGGGTGTGCACATACCTCCAGCTAGAAGTTCTCCCAAGAAATGCAGCCACACATGGTCCAGCTCACTCAGAAAACCCACCCCCACAGCCAGGTACATTTGCTGTCACTTGTCCTACAGATGTTCAGCACAATTGGCAGCCCTTCACATCTCTCTCCACTCTGACAGAGTCCTTCTGAATTTGTATTTCCAGCTACACAGCTGGCAAAGAATCTGTGACTGACAGGAGATACTTTTCTTCCACACAACTCTAGAATATCTCCTGTAATGGACACTTAGGTTGGTGAAAAAAATATTCTTTCAGCCCTTGATCAAATGTGATTACATTCTCCAGCATTTTCAAGTAAAAAATTTTGCTTTTACTTATGCTACACAATGAAGGTTTCTTAATGCATGTCATTAGGATACAAACTAAAGACTGTATAGTGAACACACAAGAAAGCTGTCCCTAAATGACCTTGATTTTCAGCCACATAATTTTGGTTGCAGGTCAATGCATTAATTTGGGATGCTCCATTGATCATTACATATTGCCCCTGAATTATTTATTTACTGCACTTGCCTACTGTCTATTCTCTCTCAGTCTTTGAGAGAAGAGTTGCATGTGAGAAGGGCTGGGTGGCTGAATACACAAGGTTGTATGATAGACTATGGTTAGAAATTCAGTGTACAGCTAATTTGCCATGTCACTTCACTTTTCCACTTTTTCCTGATATAGCTGTGGAGATTATAAATCCTGTAAGATAAGAACTGTCCTTCAGCAGTTGGGTGTTTCTACTCTACTGCTCTTCCACTACTCTACTGCTGTGCCAAAATAAAAAAAACTTACTGACACTTGCTGTAGGTAGGGAAATTGTTCAGCATTATAGGCCATCTTCAAGAATACTGTCTTCCTACAATGGGTCACAGCAGCACCAGCTTCTAATCTCCTGATACTCACCATTACCAATCATGTTTCAGCCTTCTCAGTCATTTTAAGTACAATGCCCGCCTCAAGACCCCAACCCTAACAAGGCAGCCAGCTCCTATCCCTGTTCAAATCCAGCTGCCTTTTGTACCAAAGCCCTACAGTGTCATTTATTTCCATTCTCTTGTCCAGTTTGTCCTCTACTACCTTCAGTTAGAGAGGATAAATCAGGCTGAAGGATGTAACCTCACTCAGAAGTTCAAGAAGTGTTTGGACAATGCTCTCAGGCACGTGATGTGACTCTTGGGAATGGTCCTGTGCAGGGCCAGGAGTTGGACTTGATGACCTTTGTGGGCCCCTTCCAGCTCAGCATATCCTATGATTCTGTGAAAATACAACTACTACCTTCCTCCAGGCCAACACCAGTTCTTCCAATGTGAATGACCCATTTTTCACTGCAAATTTCATCTCTGACTCTTCAGTTTCCAACTGACTTTGGGCCATCCTAAAGCTTTCCCAAGGGTAAGATGATCTGCACACTAAAGTTTAGCTGCACAGCTTCATGTGTTCTGATGTAATTTGATATCTGTGTATGCTGAGGTAAAATGCTGGCCACACTGACTCATCAAAATGAGTCCTATAAATTGCATTCTGTCTCTCTCCCAGAGCGTGGGTGTGCAGTACAGGCCCTGGATATATCCTGGCAGCTTATCCCCCCTTGTCATCCTCAAGGAAGAGGCTGGCATATAATGGCCATGTAAAGTCACATGGTGGTGGCATTCTGAGGCAAATGAGACGAGAAAGACCTGCAGGTCTTAGGAAACATCAGCAATCCTCAGCTCTTGTGCAAGTCCTACGGATAAGACTCCTCTTGGCTGCTGCCTGCTCCTGAGCAAGAGCAGTGCTCACAGGTAGCAGTGCAGCCCACTCAGGCCTGAAGAGCAGAACACGAGTGCTGCAAGTCCTCAGCAGAAAGGAATTCAGATGTGCTTTCACAACAACAAACCCTCTGGGGACAGGAGATAGGGCTTCAAGAAGCTACTTACCAACCCACCCGTGATTTGTTCCTGTGATGGTCCCAGCTGCCTCATCTGGTCAACAGAAATAGATTGTTACCTTCTCTATACTGTTCATGTAAGGGCTGGGTAGAAGAAATTATGCTCATTATTGGACACACACAAATCTCAAGGGTTATATCCTGGTCACCTACGGCTGCACTGGTGGGGTAGTGGCAGAAGCAGGAGGACACATTGTGAGGGATGATCTTTCCATGACCATCCTTCCAGCTCCTGCACTGGAGCAGCAGGGATCTGACCTACTGACTTTAAAACTGAGATTTTAAAGCCTGAGCTTCTACTTGAGTGAAATAATAGTGTGGCTGTGACAATAATGGCAAGAAATACATCAGATTCTTGGGTATCTTATTAATGAGAAACATTAAGCTGAGTAAGTGATACACTTTGGTTTTTATTGAACCAACACCCACAAATAAATATACTTGTTCCCATGAATAGGGATTCATTCTTCACTTGAATGAGTCTATAATTTAATCCATTGTTACATCCTAACCAGAGCCAATATTTAACAGCTTTTCTAATCAAGCTCTAATTTAATTTTTTAAATTTCTTTTGAATTAGTTGAAAACCTTTCATTTTTTTTTTTCTTTTATGAAGGAAAGTTCTCCTTTTTTACCTATGATTGAGTTTGATGTGGCTTTGTTAGAACCCTCTTAAGATATACAGTACACATTTTTATTCTTCTTATCTAAGTTTCCAGGACTTGATCAATAGTAAAGTATATTTTTCTATCCAAGAACTAACCAAATTTATTCAACAGATTATACATTAATTTTACCATTAGAACATAATATGAGCAGATAATCCACAAAAATGCTTCAGATTTTTTGAAAGTGAATTTAATTATAACTAGTAATATGTATTTGAGAATTATAATTATAAAAAGTCATGTTCTATAAATCTGAAATGACAGATTATATTTCAAAGCCTTATTGCAGAGGAATTAGAGTACTGATTTATTAGTTGTAAATGTCTGATTATTGCAGCTTTGCTAAAAAACATGATCACAGCATATTCTAGCTGGATTTAACATGTTTAATCCTTCCAATAAGAATCATATTTTGAACAGAAAGCAGGGCTGTGTTAATTTGTTTATGAGACAGATTTAAACAACTAATCTTTGTCTTATGATCCCTGAACATAATTTATGTAATAATTTAAAAATACTTTACATACTTGTATTTTTCCAGCTTCAGACTACAGCTGATTATAAATTTGCATTCATCTATAAGCACCATGATTATCACTTGGCTTTAGGAATGGTACTTCCCATTATTTCCCTGCTACTGAGGGACACACAAGAAGCCCGAATCACCTCTGCTAAGGATTTATCCAGTCACAGGGGGAAAGTTATGCAGAGCAACCACGATGATGGGCATTCTCTCTTCTGTCCCCCACACAAGAACTACAACTTCCCACCAAATCCAAAAGCGTCAAACAAACTTTCTGTGCTGGCATTGACTGAAAACAAAGCCCTCTGTTTCATCAACCAAATATCGTGGGGTACAGTATAGGGTGGGTTTCCCTCAAATCCACCAGTGCCACAGTTTCTCATGATGTTTCCTTCAGGGGAAAGATGAGCTATGTTTTATAAATAAAACTGAGATTTCTGTATCTGTCAAGTAACAAGGCTTCAAATGAGGACATTTACAGATCTAGAATGACTTGCCACTAAACTGCTTGACATATATTTGAAAAATTTTTACCTGCATCATTGTAAGAATGAGCAGGGGGAATCAACTGTTGTTCCATATGCCCTTTATCTGGATTTTTATTAGGAAATAGAATTATTCTCAGTATAAATTTGGTTGGATTTCTTTAAAAAAAGAACCTCTCCAGTGCTTTTTTCCTGGCCAGTGATGCCATGTCAATTTGGGCACAGCCTCACTCATCTGTGGGGATGATGCAGCAGAAGTCCCTTGGACTGGCTGAGCTGGGCAAAGGTTTATGTTCTCCAGGGCAGAAACTGCTCTCTGAAAGGCTCCCTGAGATTCCCATCACACATCCACATGCATCCCTGTGGTCTGGGGAGGTGAGAAAGAGATCTTGGGACCACATTTAATATGAATTGATGTATTTCCTTTCTCAGGTACTTCCAAATGTCTACTCAAAAACAAAGGCAACCTAAGGGTTCTACAAGCCTACAAATAGTCTGAATTCTTCTCCTTTCTGTAAAGGGAAAAACACGTTTCTGCTGTGATGACACCAGGCTCCTGGAGGCTTTAAATATGCCTCGTTGGTATATAGGCATAATCAGAGCAATAAAAAGGAAACAGCCTTTATTCAGTAAGAACTGTAAGATCCCTTTACAGCCCTGCCATTCAGTTGTCTATCAGGTGGCAGTACATGGCAGATATTTGCTGCTACAGAGTTTCTAAAAATAGATGAATAAATAAATAAAAAAAAAAAACTATGATGACAGCCTGAACTTCAAAAAACCCTGTCTCACTTTACATCAAGTATAGTCTGGCAGCACTTGGCAATCATTAATTTTGCTCATTTATCACAGGTGCTGCAAACTGAACTGCCAGTGGAGTAAGCTGATAGCAGCCTACAAGCAATCCAGCATGGTTTTTTAAAACAACACTGCAATATTTCACCAGTCAGCTGTTTCCAGTGAAAAATCAGAAGCAGCAGACTACTTGCTCAAGACCAAAACATATGAATATTCCTGGAAGTCTTTTCTACAGCAGCTTTCACAGCTTGTATTGCTTATGTCCAGTGGGGGACCCATTTGTTAGAGTACTGCAGAGATACTTGAGGTGGGCTGCAATGTTTGGACCTTGCCATTAAGTACAAGCCTTCCTGACAACGAATAATTCTCCTACTCTTTATAGATCATCGTAGCTAATGAAGAAAATCCTCTCATTTACAGAAAAGAATAAAAACTCCACCTCTCCAAAGGACAGGGCTTGGCAACTTGATTTCTTTCGCATGCATACACACCACGCACACAGGGTGCTTCATTTGTGCTGTAATCAGGTCTGCTCCATCCCTGAGAGGGTTAAGAAATGTGTTTTCAACAGACTTGTCTGTCACCTATCATGACTGAACATGGAGACTGAAGAAACTTAGGCTGCAACAGGTTTGACTGAGTGCAGCAGGACCCCTCAAGGAGCAAGATGCTCACCAGGGAGGACTGCAGACTTCAATTCACACATCTCATGTGGATTTCCTTGAAAAGTGTTAACTGTACTCTTCACTGAAAGATGAAGATATACACTAAAAATGAAATAAGTATTTGCTGGTCTTGCACTGATTTCATTTTTGTTTTTCTATGTATATATTTAGCCAGGGAGTGGAATAGAAAAACTTTCATCCTTCTCTTAGAGACCAGCACAGATCACCCTTCATGCTCAGCAAAGGACCTGTTCAGGTTCTCCAATAGAGAATAGATCTGAGAGCCAGAATTTTAATTTTTTTTTTCCTTATGAAAAAGGTCTTTTGATATCCTTTAGCATAGACAAAGGATATACATATATATGTCAGTCAGCATAACACAGCAAAACCTACCTGAGAAACTGGGTAAATGTGTTGTCCCATGCTGAGCTCCATGAGGTTGTGGTTATATTCCTGATTTAAAGCTGGCTCAGATGTGTCTACATGAACTACAGTCCTGCATGACTGAGCAGCCACATCCAAAATGTGAAACAGTGAATTCTTTGGGAGCTGCCAGTCCAATTCCTTGCTAAGTTGAGAGGCTTGCTAGCAAAAAAAAAAGTTTAGAAAGTCTTACAGATCTACTTTTCTGGCAGGTTTAACACAAGTGCTCACCTAACTTCTTTCAGAATCTGACCTTTTCTCATGCTGAGTTTTTAAATAATTGGTCCATTGTGAAGCTAGTAAAAATGTAGTAAATTGACTTTAACAAGAACTGTATGTGATCCATATATTATATTCAGCATCTCTTAGAGAAAAGATGGGATGTAAAAGCTGTTACAGTTTTTCTCAGTCCATGCAATTGGGTTATTCTGCTTCTCTTCAGAGAATCCAAATGTATGCATGGTAGGGACAAACTTGGCCAGGAATATCTTCGGACAGACTCCAAGTACTCTAATTCTGCTTGCATTATGTTCCATTTGCTCATTTCTGTGTTTTCAGTATTCATTTCATCTTTCTCCAGCTCCTTTTTCCAGCTCAGCAGTTCTTACACTGAGCTACTCAGCATTTTGCCGTGGTACAAATATCCATCCCCTGATATCTTTACACAAGTCAATGACTGAAAGAAACAGCATGATACAGTTTCATCCCCTCCCCAAGGGAATGCAAACAACCAAAGCCGGTTTTGTGTGGGGAGAGATAGAGGCTAAGGCAGAAGGGATCTTAGAGGTGCCTTTTCCAGCCTTCTCCTTTTGCTAAATAAGCACCAATCTAGTACAAATTCTGGATGCTTTGTTGCCTTTTTTCATTCTACCCTTACCAGACATACACACGCACATCCCCACTACCAGGCTGGAGAAGTATTTGTTGGCAGCATTTTTACAGTCGTACTATGCCCTCTTTGTGAGCTCACAAATATATTTGCTGTATTATGGTGTACTCCTGATAAGACAGAGGACAGTCCTGTGGGACAGCTTGACAGCTTGTGGAAGTCATCAAAGTTCAACTGAAATCAGTGGCACTCTCACACTTTACACCTGGTGGGGACCAGCCACCCAGCGAGTTACCGTAAGAATTTCCTGAGAAACAGTGTGCGGCTTTCACACAGGTCTTAGATTTTGGAGGGTTTTTCTAATGGGTCAAAAGAACAGACCACAAATCCAATACACTTGAAAATACACCTGAGTCTTACCCAGGCTGGCATAGGGAAGACACATCCTGATCAGGCAGCTGGCATGAACTTACACAGTAATCATAGACTTGGTTTTCAAGCATTTAGGGGAAACCATCTGTATCCCCTGTGCTTACTGTAACTATCAAAGAGCACTGGGGGTCACAGACAACTGGAGAAACTGATATAAAGAGGAAAAGACATCCTTTTCTAGGAATTGCTTAATAATAAAAAGATACCACATCACTGGAAATCTAGTATATATGCCAGGGAATACCTCCTTTCTCCCCCCAACACTTCTGAGCAAAGCCAGGCTTGTCAGCATGGCTAAATCCAAGCAATACTTTTAGACATGTTGAGCATCCTAGTTCAAGAGTGGGTTTGATTACTTGCTATATAATAAATTATCCAAAAGCAACCTTTGAAGACATACAACCTCTAACACTTTAAAATTAAGACTAAATTCAATTTAGAAAAATTGTAAAACAGTTTCCCTGAAATTAATCTTAAATGAAGTTTCTTGCTTGGTCTCTCTCTCACTGCAGATAATCAATCTCGACACGGCTGTGTGAGAAACAAGAGGCTACTGAAAGGGAAGTGAAATTAAAGAGAGGAGCTAGGCCAGCAACATGAAAAAAAAGCTATCTAATTATCAGCATTTTATTAAAAACAATTAACTAATATTCAATTAGTTGCCATCCCTGAAGCAAAGTGACAGTTAGGAAAACAGAAAACGAACCTTGACAAGGTGTTCATTTTCTAATAAATGGGAGATGAGGGGAATCATTTATTGGTGGTTTACCCCTGGTCAGAGCCTTGGGGCAACTCACCCAGCATGAGGCAATGGGACTGGCTGGTTGCCAACATTAACTGTACTTATTACATTCATCCCATGCAGAACACATCCATCTCCTGCTCTGCCTTGACATCCCATTTATTCCGAGATTCATTTGTCATGTCCCCAATCACCAAAATGAATAGAAACTTTCCAGCATGATGGATTGTGGTTCTAATTAGGACTAAAGAAAAGATCCACACTCAAGTAGAGCCCTTTTTTTTTTCACTTCTTCTCCTAATAAAATAGTATTCCTAGCCAACTTTGTGACTAATGTCCTTTCATGGTGGTTGTCCACTGTAGGTCACCCAGTCAAAAAGAAACAGGAGTCTTTCCAGAATGGATTTTTCCTCCCCTAACAACTACACAAATTATTATAGAAAATAGTCCAGACACACTGAAAACCTTGCACACACAGTTTGTTGATGTGCAGCAGATGTCTAGAATACCAAACTTTGGACAATGTTTGCTCCCTGTTTGTCACAGAATTTCCTTTAACACAATGCAGATAAATAGAAACACTCAGAATGACAAAAAAGCTACAGTTTGCCTGGTAACTAATAAAATTGTTGATAAAGAAATATAACTTTTTTAACCAAGTTAAATTTTATGTCAGGATTTTAAAGTAAGTCACTAAACAAAGTACCACTGTTTGAAACTCTAAGCCTAACATATAATTTGGTTGTGTTATCTGTCCTTATCAGCACCCATATCAGAAATACACATATGCCCTGACACAACAGAGACATTTTCAAGTACCCTTTGAGGTCTTTCTCATTTTTCTCACATATGGGTGGGTACTTTCAATAATTATGTCTTTAATATGATAAAAATTAAATTCCTTTTCATAACAAGCCTCACATATTTTGTTAGGGATAACTGCTAGTGGTAAGTGAAAAAAAAGTATTGTAATGCCACAAGCAGAGGACCTTAACAAATAAAGAGATTTATATTCACAGAAAAATCACCCATTCTAAGTTGCATTCAAAAGTTAGAAGAAAGCAGACTGCAGTTACAAAAGAATTCAGGAATTCACAGATACACAAAGAATACTCCCAATCATTAAAACAGGCTGATTTAAAAACCCCAAGAAGGGTATAGGTTTACTTACTACGTGACAGATGCAGGTATTAAATACCAAAAAATCCAATACAAAATTTCTCATATTTTGGAATATGAACATTTATTACCTGTACACAATTTATTACCTGTACTGCCTTCTCACAGCAGAACATGAGACTTTCATCAGAAACAGTGGAAACAATTCACAAGGAACCTGTTTTAATAGGAACTATTTAAAGTACAGCTATTTTTGGACAGGGAAAAGAACAATTTCCTAACTTTCTCAAAATAAAATATTTTGGATTATCCTTAAATTTAACCTAGCATTCTCTGCAAAGTTTAAATAAACTAGATGTCAAAAGACATTTCAGTGCAACAAAGCATAAAGATGGCTTGATGGCAGAGCCCAAATTTATTTTGCAGAGCTCTCCATGGAAGCATTATGACCTGTATTAAGTCCAGTTTCTCATGGCCTTGTCCAGAAATGCAATGCCCAGCCAAACAAGCACAGAGCACACAGCAACCCCAACCCCAACACTGCTGGGAGAGTTGGGCAACCGCTGTTTGTAACCAGTCTGCTCGATTCTGCTGTCCAAGGCTCTCGTCCCCTGCCATTTACTGCAACCAAAACATAGATCTAACTCTCTTTTCTCTCTTGAGTATTAACCCTTACCTTGAAGCAAGTATGACTAACCTGATGTGTTGGACATATTGTATTATTTTGGGCCATAAAAGCCCCGAAGTGCTAGCCCCACCAAGTGCATATACCTGCAAGAACAGCTACAGAGTTTGCTACGGAAACTGTTCATCTGGTGGGAATGGAAACAGGTAATTACATTATTGTTTGTTCTTATGTAATAGCAAACTCGTTATGAACTTGGTGAGGCGCTTTTAAAATGCCTACTCTAAATGCACATGCTCCTATAAACACACTGCAAAGGAGATTGATAGCTTTTGCCAAAAGCCCACTAATTTAAGTGATACTTTCAATGACATTTGGATTATTTTCCATGCTTGCTTGAGCCTATAGTGGTACTGATCTGTTTGCCATTGAAGTACCTTCCCAAATCAGGATTTTACCCTTTCTATTTTTTCTTATTCATGAACATGTGATGGATTTAAGACAATAATCCAGTATGTAGTGAGCTGCTGAATCGTTCCATACAGTCCTGAAGTGCTCCCAGAGAAAACAAAGAAGTCAAACTTCAAACAGTTCTCAAATATAAAATATAGTCATAGAATCATTTAGTTGCAAAAGGCCCTTAAGATCCTTGAGTCCAACTGCTGGCCTAACACTGCCAAGTCCACCATCAACCCGTGTCCCCAAGTGCCACATTACGCTGAAGAATTTTATCCAGATGGAATGGGAAAATATCTTCATAGGCCATTGATCTGATTCATCCTATGTCACACTTTCTTCCATATCAGTGTATCCAGACATGTCATACTCCCACCCATTGCACCAGGATAAAACAAAAAGGAAGTAAGCCCACATGCAGCAGAGGCCTGTCTCACCCCCACACCCTCCCTCCCCCCAAAAAAGGTCAGGTGGTTCTGGAAATAACATAAAAGTGCCTATCAGTTGCAAAAGGCATTTGGGCCTTGATGGCTTCTCTACTGGCCCTAGCAAGTTTCCAAAGACGTACCCTTCAGTATATTCTTAGAATAACACTCCTGCATAATTTAAATGAGCTCTATAAATTGTCATTTAAATTGCATGAGAATCTGAGATAAGGTTGGCAGAAGATCCAGAAAGAGCCTTGAGTGCCAGATTAACACAGCAGGCAAGAGACAAAAGCAGGCATTTTCTTTTCTTTTTGACTATAAATCTTTCAGAGAGAAACTCAAAGCTTCTCTAATTCCTGACCTTTCCTTTCAATGAAGAACATGCAATCTGCAATCTCCTTGTATAATTGATCAGTGTTTAAAATGAACAAACTGTAGATTAATAGAATATACTCAGACCAGAAAAGCAGGATCTTGAAGAGCACTCTTCGAAGCAGATCCCTCGCTTCCGCAAAAATGGATAATTTAATCTTTGTCATTGGCCTGTCTCTGTCAAAGAGAACAATGGATAGTCTATTCTCAATTGATGACTATATAGAAATTAATATTAGTAAAAGGTGTCCATTTAGTGTCTCACCTTCTGTGCTAAAGGTGACATCCATGATGGATGCATCCCAAGACAATGGATTTATCTTTAAAATGGAGTAATTACACAGTGGATGCATGGGTGACATAATGACATTGTGGTTTTATATTAATAAAAGAAAGAAATATTCCTTCTGAAGAAGGAAAAAAAAATATGACTAACATGGTCATTTATGAGATTTTGGCAGCTACTTTGTAACTGCAAAAAGCACCGTTGAATTGTTCAGTTATAAATTAGAGTCCTACACAGTTTAAGTAGTTCATGTGGGAAACCCTATTAACAACATTTAAGGTCCTCATGGAATCTTAAATCTCCCACCTTTATATGGGGGCCTTTAAATTGGGGGCCCTTAAACTGGGGTCCCCAAGTTACAGAAATAAGAGGTAAAGTAGAAGAGATTTGAGGGCAGGAATAAAGGGATGTAACTTTTACTTCCAGTTCTGCTCCCCTGTGAAACCCAGCCTTCCTCAGGGAAGTGTTTGCAAAATTACTGGTGGGTGCAGGAACTGCAGAAACCAATCTGGCACAGTCAGACTACGAAAACAGGCCTCAGGTTGCCAATTCAATGTCCCATCGGTATCAAACAGCATCTGTTCACAGGGTTATTTATTACTGTGCCATGTTATTGCTTGGCAGAATGACACCCACTGGGTGAGGTGTAGTTTTGGGGTTTTTGTTTGTTTTCTTTTGTTTCCCCCCCCCCCCCTCAAAATTGCACAATTTCAGCCATTACTAAAACGTTTTTTATGTCCTGTACCTGATGTTTTGTGAGGCCCATGTTCCTGCTTTCTGAAAATACGCCACGGATTCAAAATGCAGTATCTCACATAGAAATTCTGAATTTACCTTGTTATGAAGCTTGTTTTGAACTAAAACCAGTCTTTCTTTACACTGGCCCTATAAAATAAATAATTTGACCTAAATAAGTCTTTTTAATGTCCCTAAATTTATCCTCAAGTATAAAAAAGCAAACTGAAACAAAATTCCCATTATTTGTTTAGTCCCCAGTAATCTCTAGGACTTCAAGAAGTTGAAAAAGCAAACTTTGACAGATGTTTTGACCACTGAAATCATCTAGAATCAATTTTAGTATTGTAAAAAACCTTAAGTAACTAAAAGCACTGTTAAAACAGATTAAAAATTTGTTCAAAATTATTATTTATTAAAAAGACTGTAAATGTTGACATTATACTAATAAAGAAGCTAAAATTTACCCTCTGTAACTTTGCTGAGGTTTCAGTAAGAATTAATAACGAACTTTACATGCCAAAATCATGCAATTCTGAAGGATAATATAAGGTGTCATTTCTTGAATCAGTCTTCATTCATTCAACTGTAAGAGTTCAAGAATAGATGGTAGTACACAAACAAAAAATTAAATTAAGTTTTCATCGTAATGTACAGAAGAAAGAAAACATCTTGTTCCTTATCTCATGAAACCCCTACATTTTGTGCCTGCCACTCAAACTGATTGATACTCCTTAATAAACTGCTGTTCAGTGATGAACGTTTCCCTACATAGTCAGTCTTTACAGCAAACTTCTGAAACTGTTTTCTCTTCAGAGCTTCCATTCCCTGTTCCTAAATTCTATTAAAAAGGCAGATAAAAATATTAAATACTTCCCAACTTCTATTTTTCTATTACTCCACAGCTACAACTCTCAGAGGGATAATCAGGCAGTGAGATGGGAATGGACCATGAAAAACTACATTATGATGTAGTCAAGTGTTTGAAGGCATGTGAAGTTTAAATTTAAGAAAAGAACAAATACTAGCTTCGAGTTTGAATATTCAACACCAGTTCACTTTTTAATTTTAATTAATTTGCTGATCCATGCTTCATATACTTTCCTTTCAAGGCTGACTGTTACTTTAGCAAAGGACACATCTTCAACTGCTCGAAGAGGAAACATTTCCAACAGCACTTTGACATTCAGCCACCTCTTCCCAGGTCATCAGGCTGGAAGCTAATGACTAAACCCATCATCTTCCCAGAGTTTTCTGACTTGGCAAAGCCTTGGCAGAGGGTTTTTCTTGCAGGTTTTTCCTGAAATGCATTTAAGGAAGATAATTATGGAACAAAGTCAAAAGTAGTGATTTGGTGTTTCTCCAAACAGATTTTCACTTTTTTAATGCGAAACAAATGTCAGTAAAATTTGAAATATTATTTTGGGACATCTCTCCTACTTTTCATTGATTAATTATCTTATGACACTCATTTCAATGCCAAGAAGTGGTTCAGGTCTTTAAAGGAGACAATCAGCAATAGTAACTAGGAAGCAATTTGCAAATATAATATCATTAAGATTATGAAGATTATGAACTACAAAATACAGTCAAATAAAATGGTTTGCACAGCTGTAAGCAATAACTAAAAAGGCCATACCAAAGGTAAACAAGAGGCATTGAGTTATTTGAAGGAATATATGAACATCTTATAAATTCTTGTTAAAATTATGCTGCTGTTATGAAAATGGCGCATCGTGACCTAATGATGCAGAAAACACTGTGCCATTAAGTGAGAAGAGAGAAACAAGGGGGAAGAAATCGCTTTACACTGGGGACAAAACTTTTTTGAAGGATCAACCAAGTTTGAACTGGTAGAGCTGAAAGAAAAGTAAGAGATGGAATCCAGAACTGCATTATTAGCATCTTTTTTTCCTCACTCCTCAAGTCTCTCCTTACCCAGAAAATGAAGAATTTTGCTCCCAAATTGTATGTATTTTCAGAAGCAGCCTCCTCAGTGTGAACCCAGAACTGAGAGGTACTTGTGACTACAAACAACTGTTTCTTATCTAGGAAGTTCTATATGCCCAGGGTCAAAGGCAAGATTTTAAGATTTGGAAACTGGAACCAAGGTTAAGGCTGGGATTTTGAGACCTACAGAACTTAAGCTTTAAAGTTCTATTGAAGCAAATTGATTCAGTTTAATTCAATTTAATGATAACATTAAAAGGATCTCTCTTAATTTTTTTTAACAAACAAAACAAAGTTCTGTTTTGTCTGAAACCTATTTTGTCCTTGGACCATAAGGCACCATTTCCATATCAGTCTTTCAGATATTCCTTATTTTTGCACCACACATTTATCCAAAACCTTGAGTTTGCAGCCTCCAACCACAATTTTATGTTTACTGGTATTGTTTGTTCTTCCCTGTTACAGTCACCTACAAAAAATATGGAAATCACTAGGAGAAAACTGATTGCTTTTTATTTTTATTTAAGTGTAATATTCTGGATTTTAATGAATTAGCCTTTTTATTTACATGACTTCTTTAAATGATGTGTTCCTACAGATGTTTCTGGTACAGCTGGTAGGATGAGAAGTCCCTAGAAGACCCTGCCTATTGAGTACACTTAGACTATAAAATTTATGACTTCCTCACAATCTAAATCAGCTTCCTTTTGTTTAAAAAATAAATCCTCAAAAAAGGCTGATTTTTAACTGGGTTTTACTGGATTTTATTCCAGGGTTGACTCTCCTCTGAGCCATGTTGTAGAGCCAGGCATGGTGCAGGGGTGCGCTTGCCACTGGAGAAGGCCAGAGCTCTGGCTTTGCTTTCATGCTCCAAGAGCACTGCAATCCAATTGGACATTTAAGGGCTGAATATTTTGAGGGACCTCCTT
The DNA here is from genome assembly GCA_035583135.1 of Lophotriccus pileatus. Classification (NCBI taxonomy): domain Eukaryota; kingdom Metazoa; phylum Chordata; class Aves; order Passeriformes; family Tyrannidae; genus Lophotriccus; species Lophotriccus pileatus. The sequence goes on from JAWWES010000021.1 coordinate 10,953,502, forward strand.
AGCACTGGCCAAACACAGACTCCAAACTAAAAGGAATCAATGGTTCTGCTTCTCCAACTTGGGCCAACTCCTTATGCAGTGCCTTTAACTTTCAGGAGTCTTCTACACAAAGATCACTTCATTTGGAGCTTAAGTCTGGTGAATAAACACTGTCCCCATTCCCAAAGATCTGAAGGTCTTTGTCAACTGTGGCTGGACATACAGCTGCTTAAGCCACACAAATGGCTCATGCTGCCTCAGTACCTACAAGGAGCTACGGGTTGCACCCACCTTGGCTTCCTGTCACACTCAATCCCCTAGAGCAGCACAGAGCACTAAACCAAAACACTACTGATTTACACTCACTTTACCATAGCAAAAATCAACAAAATTGTGTTTAATGCTATGAAAACTCGGGCCTGGCTCTTTTTAAAATTCTATTTTCAGCCAAAAAGACAGCCACTGGGAAAAATTCAGTCACTGATGGAGTTCTACAGTCTGATTTTATTCACTCCCTTCAAAAGTTTTAATAAAGTTGTAGTTATCACAAACATTTGCCCCACAGAGATTTTTCTGCTTTGAAAATCGCCAAAGTGCTCCCAGGCTGACTCTTATCCTGCTATTTCATATAAACATACAAAGTGCAATCTGTCACACACAACCAAGGGTCATTCAGAGGTCTTGTGCCATGTTGAACTAATTATTAAAAAAAATTGGCAAGAAAGTTAACACATGACAGTTTTACATATTTCAGAGATACCTTCTGCAGAACATTGAGAAAGAGTCCAAATGAACAACAAAAAAAAAAGATGGCAGAAGTCTAAATAAAAAATTTGACTTTTCTTAATTTTTCAAGTTTTTGTAACAATTACTTTTTCATCATCGTGAACTCAACAAACTTTTGGGCATCTTTTGAACTAAGCAGCATAACCTCCTTATCATGAGCAGATTCCAGTTCCCACTGTACCACCAATGGCAATTTTTCTAATGTTCCAGGCGTGGCAAATATAATTGGACATAATTCCCACTGACCCCACCTCAGCAAAGGTAAAAGGCAGAAAGAAAAAGTATCATCCTTTCTCATTTCCAAACCCCATTAACAGCAAACTCACATCTGGCATCCTTGCTGCACCCAAGCTCTGTGCAGTTTGTTCTCTTCGCTCCCTCCAAAACTCAATCTTTTCACCCTTCACGGCCATGCATGGAAACCAGTTTTTTATCCAAATACCATGTTTTACCTAGGGTTTTTTTGGCTTTGCTAACATTTAAAAGCTCTGTCTCTTTAAAGCAAGCCCCACACCAGTGCTCTGGTTTAAGCACAGGTGCTCAGTGTGCAGTGCAGGCAGCTGCAAACCCACCGTCCAGTCCCGGCCGAAGGAGCTGCCCAGCCCTGGGGTCAGGTTGGGATGTTCCCGTCTTCCCAGACGTGACCTCTGGGTCAGGAGCTGCACAGCTGGAGTCAGCCCTGACCCAAAGCACGTGTCCTTTCCAAGGAGCTTTCCCCACGCCAGAGGAGTCTCCAGGCACGTGGCTGCTGCTTGTGATTCCGTAAGTCACTGGAGAAGAACCGAGTATTCAGATAACAGTCACGGGCACATGAGTTTCCCAGGCAATTGCAAACAGATTACTTCAGTGGTCTCTAACTTTCTGATTTGCAAACAGCAAAGTATTTTTCTGATTTGCAAACAGCAGAAATCCCAATCCCAGAAAAATTATGCTTTGAATTTGTTATTTTAGTAATTCTTTGTGAGCACCCTGGTGGTGATCAGTACCAGACTGAAAACCAACAATTAGGTATTTCATATATGTATGTATATATGTGTGTGTGTGTTGAATCTTGTGAGCAAATATTTTCAGATATTAGAAGCCTCAAATACAAACAAACCACCAACGCTGTCTCAATAACAGAAAAAGGGATAATTAGTGTGGCCTAAACATCAGCACTCGAGATTTAATTCCTAAGAATAAAAATATCCTTGTTTCTCAGTGAAAAAATAAGTTAATATCTCTTACTGGTTTCAGTATAAAGAAGTTAAAAAGAAATTCATAAGTGAAAGTACTTGTTAACTGGAAATATAAAACCTTTAAAATAGGTTTGAACTTTTCAACACAGACATTCATGAAACTCTAAATGCTCTAACAGCCTTGCAGTTGTACAGGACGAAACCAGAAAGTGAACATTGTATGACAAGAGGAAAAATAAGGTATTTTATACAGGACAGATGTTAAGATGTTGGGGTTCTGGCAGTTCTTTTCTCCTGTGATCATGTTTGCTTTTGTACTGAGCACCAGGCAAGCCAGCCTTTCTGAATATTGCCAAAAGCCCCTCCTCTGTTCTACTGCTACATCTGCCATCCAGAACAGTCAGCACCTCAGCAACTATCCATCCAAGTCATAAAAATTCACATATTTCCCATGTTCAATCCCACCAGAATGTAAAAGTTACATACAGATGGTTAGAGGAACCCAACAAATGAGACACCCAGGTCAATAAACCAGAAAGCAAACAAACCCCCAGAGAGAAATGTCTCTTCTCACCACTTTCAGAGTAATTCCCCTATCCTTGAATTTCTGGGTTTTAATGGATGTGATTATACACACAATGTGAAGTCAGACATTAATAAGACAATACTGTGCTTGCTGATAGAGATAAAGACAGTGATTCTCTTGGTTGCCCATTTATGTCCTGACGTTTCACACCTTTGAACTGAGTCACAACACCACTGATACACAGGTGAAGAGTGTACTGAATTTAGGGTGAAATGATTATGGCAGGAACTCACTGCTGATCAGAGCAGTGATGACCTGTACCTTCCCTTCCAGTTTTCTTCTACACTTAGACCCAGATCAGTGCTTGGGTACAGAGCACGAAAGGGATTTACATACCACTGAAATATAGATGTGATTTGCAGAAAGATCAATGACATCACATAAATACTGACATCACTGACAAATAATGTTAGCAGGGGCAATCCAAAAGGGATAATTTTACATACATTATGACTCCATTTAAACATTTGATTACTGAGCAATCTTTCGGCATGACATGGCCAAAAGGAGTGGATAACAAGGGAGACCGATCACCTGCCTGCTCCAAAAAGGCTGAAAGGCTACACATTCTTTTTGGCTTCTTGTTCAAACTACATCTTGCTTGCTGCACTTCTGCAAACAATAAAGCAGTGTCTGTGCAGCTTTTAGTCCTTACAGCTTCATGACAATTACTAATTATGAAAGATGCTGTAATAATTCAAATGGACCTTACAATGCCTATTCATGTCCACTCTGTCCCTAGCTATGAAGGGGTTTGGTTTACTCAATGGAGACCACTCAATACAGTATTTGCATTGCTCAAAAAAGGCCACATTTTATTTACATTTATGAAATAAGTGAAAATCCTCCTAACACAGAAAACTGAAGCAAGTTGGTTGTTTTTTCAAGACGTGCAACTCACTATCCAATTTTCCTTTTTCTACCTGTCTTAGCTTGTGGAACAGGGGTAGGGGAGTCAAAGAGAAGAAATAAGCCATAATCATGTGTGGGAATGCAACAGGTACAACTAGACTGAAGGAAACGTTCAGCTTTGTAGCATTAGTGGAAAGTAGTTTCATGTTACCTGTTCCTTTCAACCAGACGGCCTGTACAGAAACCAGACTGCAGACAAGATAAAGACCCAAGGAGTCAGGGTTTAATGGCAGCTCAGGCACAAAGGAATATTTTTCAAATATTCATTCTAAAGTTGCAATGAGGAAATGAGATTTCTTTTCCCAGTGATCCCATAAAAAACCAAAATAGTTTCTCCTTTGAGCAGCAGGTGCCCATCTTTAGGTTTTACTTGTCAATAAAAATACTGAAGGCTTCATATAACTACCAGTTGCAAGCAAACTGGCACAGCTAACTTTTCAAATATATGTTTGGGACAGTGTCTAAATGTTACCAGAGTCAGCTCTAATGTTTCCATTTTCATTTAACTTTGATACAGAATAAAAGACATGAGCATAGAAATACAGAAGTGTACTATTAAGTTCATAAAATATTTTCCTCGCTTTTGGCTGAGTAACATCATGTGCAAAGCGATAAAAATTGAATTAAGGCAAATTTGAAATGCTCTTTGTTTTTCCATTGTTTTAATTTCCATTTTTCATGTTTTTTTCCAGAGGCTGATTTTAGCCTATTACACACAATACCTGCCTGTTTCTTGTCCTGTCAATCATCAGGCCATATATTTTACTGTTCATTGATGCTTACAGATCTTAAGGTTTTGCAATCTGAAGCAAGGAATATGAAATATATTCGTTGATCTAAAAAAAAAAAAAAAAAAGTCTTTCATTGACATGTGCTCTGGTTAAATCAGGGATATAAGTATTAAAATTTCTGCTAGCCCTGTGCAGGAGGGTACAGCACGGGAGCTTTTCAAACACTAATGGGAAGCTGGTGGCAAATCCTGCAACCATTACCCTCAGCAGATCAAGATTTTTAAACACATCACTTCTTTTTCAGTCATTAGTGTCTTCTTAAAACAGCATCATGCTTTGTTTCCTTGATCAAAGCCACAGACTTAGGAGTTTGAAAATAAATTTCACTTTGGTGTGTTCCTTTCAAAACATGTCAGTCTCATAAGCAGGCTAATCTTCAGTGATGTATTATGATGGATTGTGCTTATCCATGCAAATTGTCTAGATAGACAGTTTGCCACTCATTAAAAGGGATTATTCTCCCCCGCACACACCAGCACCACATGTGTGCTCACACACGGGTGAGAGAGAGATGGGCCTAAGTGTTCACATATGAGCCTTGAGGAAACGCTGCTTTTCCTGGACCAGTCCCAGGGCTTGGAGCAGCGGTCTGGCTGAGGCTTTGGAGACACCTGCCCTTTCACAGGCACCCTCTGCCTGGGACACTGCCTGTGCCCATTAAGCACGTTACCACGGGCTGCACAGGCGTGCCGAGCTGCTCTGGAATGGCACGTTGTGGCTCTGAAGGACTATCCTTGAAACTCATCACATCTGCAGGACTGTCTCATCCACTTCAGCAGCTGCATTTATAGCACCTTTACACACAGATTATTATTAAATAGTTAACTGAGGCACTCCTCCCCTTTTTTATGGCACGAACACCTCATTTCTTGACTTCAGCAGTTTTGTTTCAGTGAAGGCACAGTATTATCCTATAACTGCTTCAAGAACTCAGGTGTTTCCCTTCAAACATATTACAGTTCCTACTTAGTTAAAAAAAAAAGTGAAATATCTAAACCACCCATATACTTGCATAGTTTAAAAATCATTAATTTCCTGTTTGTGTCCTTTCTTCTGTCATACAACAGAAATACTCTACATTATGTAGATTAGGGCACAGTTTGATATTCCAGAAAAAGGTAGAATCCTTCATCTGGGGAAAGAAGAACCTATCAGTGAAATTACTAAACACAGCTGATCTCCTGTTAAATCCCTATGCAGTCATATTAGAACAAATACCCGATTAATTATATTCTTGTGTGCTGTGATCCAGAATACTTTATTTATCGCCTTAAACTGCATCTATAGCTAGACATCTAATGAGCAGTAGCTTTTCCCAGTAATACAGATAATCTCTTTGCAGAGAATTAGTTCTTGGAAAGTAGAAATGCACCTTTTTGCAAATTCCATTTTATACTTTCAATTCCCAGGAGAAAGGGGAGTGGATCATAAGGAAGGAAGAGAAGAGGGAAAGACAGATTAAGGATGTTACAGTAATATTCTTTTGTTCAACATCTGCATGCTAGAGAGATTACACAATCTTCAGGAGATCAGCAAAAGAAGATTTGAAGCGACTAGCGTTAAACCTCCTGAGCAACTGAAACACTCCGCCTTCTTCTTTAGCATCCACCCAAAGCATTCCATGTCCACAGACAAGAAATATTCCATATCCCACCTAGCTGTTCGGATAGCCTTTCTATCTTTTAAAACCACTGAACACCATACACCCATGACCCTGGAGTAAACATGATGTTAGCAGCACACACTCTCAAACAGATCCAGCATCTGCGGGCAGAAGACAAGGGATCAAGAACAAATTTAGGAAGAATAATAAAATTCCACAAAGCCCAGCTAAAACCTTTTTTTGCATCATAAACCCCAAATACTTAACACAGAAACAGAAGTTTCCATGATTCTAATCTGCAAGACAGTCCATCCGGGAAATGAAAAATGGTTGAGCTTGTGAAATCAATGCAGGAGCCCCAAAGCTTCTGTTTTCCCCTCCCTGCAATGAACGTGGCGTCAACAAATGTTTTATAGCACCTAGAATAGGAGAGGTACAGCTGACACAGCACAAGCATTGTGGAATAACACTGACCAGTAAACATTTTCATATCAAACCCAATTTTCTATCATATTGATGATGACTCAGATCAGCCTGCTGCTGAAATGCTAAGGAACACCACAGCTCCCATCTTCCCAACACCTGACACTGCAGATAGGAGGCTTTAGTTCACACACCAAGAGGAACGTGAATTAACGTGGGACATCTCTTGTCTACATCACATCTGGCATTAATTTGCTTGTTTGTTCCATATTCTGTGTTTACAGTAACACAACCAGTCTGGATGGCACAGAGCAACACAAAGAGCTCACAGCTCCTAATCCTCGACTGACTGTAAAACCAGCAAGGAAACTTTGAAGGTAGATGGGCTCAGAACGGTGCAATTCCCTTTCGTCCTTGGAGTCTCCTCAGAAGCCCTGCCAGGCTGCAGAGCTGGCTGAACAGCACAGCAGCCCCCCCCTGCAGAGAGCAATCCATCCCACAGTCAAACACCCAAACATTTCAACAGAAGGATATTTCTGCTTATATTATGTAAACAGAGCATAGATTTTTTAAAATAGCAGGCAATTGCTGGGATACAAAAATACAGCACAGGCCTTGTTGCTGACTACACGGTTCATAAGGTATTGCTCAGCCTGTGCAAGCTGAAATACAAGAATGCAATGCTGCTGGGAAATGAAAGGAGATCATCCACTTAACTTTACCTCTTTTGTAAAGCAGAGATAAAAATTCCATTCCAAACATTCAAAAATCACTTCATGATCAGGATAAATCTTTCTCTTGCTTTCACAGGTATTGACAGCCCCTGATAAAACCACTTGTGGTAGAGCTGGGCATGTAGAGGACATGAGCTTATACAGGGCTCACCCATATGCAAAGGCCATAAGGTCATCAGTGAAGAAAACAGGATTGAGGGTTTTTTTAGGGGCAAAATGGAGTTTCAGGGATGAGCTACCACAACTCCAGACAACAGGCAATGCAGTAATCCTGTGCCAGGCTGCTCTGGACCTCCAAGGATCATTCTGCCCCGTTCACAGTCTGAGTGCTGCAGCCCCAGCAGCAGGGATAAACAATTTGTGCAGAATCTCGGTGGATTTAGTTGCAGATGAGCCCCCATTTATGTCTCACTGCAGCAGATCAGGCTGGAATACTTCAGCAGGGTAATGGCCCCACTTTCCTTAAAGTAGACAAAGCCTTGAGCCTCCTAAAAAGCACACCAGGCATGCCCTAAAGAGAGACAAAATTGATTTTACTACTTGCCTCAGAATCCATTGATGATATTCTTGGACCATATTAATAAAGTATAATTTGACCAAGAACAAATTTCCAAAGACTGACCTGGCAAATAGCTCTTTTGCAAAATTTGTTGTGACTTTAATATTTGCCACCTAAAACTTCACATCTGAGAAGACAAAAAAAAGGTGCTGCTTTGACCTGATGCATAGTAATGTGGTGTGAAGCAATGAGAGTCAATTTGCTGGGCATCACCGAGACATAATGTGGAGGAATTCTATGTCGATTTGCGGAGTGAATCAAAATGCCTACGCTTTCTCTTTTGTGGTATCTGCAAATCATTGAATAATGTGGTTCACTGACCAAGTGAATTATTTGCAAGGAGTTTGGCACATCTTTAATTACAAGATATGTAAAGATGAAATGGAAACATGCTGTGCATATTTCTTTATGGCTGCTGAACTTTTCTGATGGAAAAGCACCTGTTTTTATTAAACTGTCTCTAGAAGGCATAAAATGTACAAGCTCTAGGTTGACAATGTATTTCTCAATGCATAGAAGTTAGCAGCTGAGCAACCTTACAAGGTATGGATCAACCATGTATACATATTGTATCTACACACACAAAGCTATAAATACATAAATATACAAATATGCAGAAAATAGATTTCTTCCTTTTACAAATGTCTTTAAATTTAGGCAGCATACCAAGAGTATTATAACGTTTCTCTTGCAAATGAGGAAGGCCCAAAAAAAAAAAAAAAATCACATTGGGCCCTCTTTACTAAACATTTATGTGCCCTTTATGCTTCAAAAATCAGGAATTTGCATGATGACAATGATTATGTAAATGCTCTGTTTTGAGAACCAGGTCCCAGAGGATTCCTCAGCTGAAAGCAATTCTTCTTTAAAGGTTTCATCGTGGTCCAAGTCACTGGTTCTTGAGACACCACTCTCAGTAATGCAATAAATACCCTGTCAGACAGTTGCTGTTTGCTTTCCTCTCAAGCAATGAGCCCTTCCTGCTTCATAACAGCAGCCCCCAGCAAAGGGTCTCTGCTGATTTTGAAGGGCTGTGGCACATGACACAGTTTTAAACCTCCACTCTGGATAAAATGATGCGGTCTTGGCTCAACTGACCAAGTAGAGCTGCTTGGAGCAGGAGGTGAGTCTAGATGACTTCCTGAGGCCCCTTTTAACTCAAATTATCCCATGATCCTGCAATCCTCAAACAGCTGAGCCCTCCAGGCTGGGGCAGGCACACGACAGAAACACATACCCTGTAACAATCTGGCCTCACCCTGAGCAGCTGGACTACTGAGATCATTTAACTCGGGGCTGCAAGGTTTTATCTGAAGATTCAAAACATGAATGCCTTCAGTGGTACTGAAGTGTGCCTTAAATTCTGTAACAAATATTCTGAAGGAAGTGTGCTTTCTTGGCAATTGTCATTAGAGGTGCTGTGCCAGGAAATGTCAAAAACTCACCATCAAGGCTTTATCATAACTCAAACGCTTACAGCAGAAATAGATGGAGACTCAAGGCACTGCTGAATTCTGTCTAACTTTGGCAACATGTTTAAATGTGCATTCCTAAAAACTAGTTTTATAGAAAAAAAAAGCTGATGTAACAATTGGAGGGGGCTTATATATTTAAGGTATGAAAAGTGTGTAAATAGATCTCCGAAATTTATCCTACTCCATTAAACATCATTAAAAATAAGGGACACATTAAAATGATTTATAAAATTATAAACTCTTAGGTGTTAATTTGACTGATCTATTATGAAATTCCTTCATTTGTTCAGGTGGCCAGAACTCAGAAGGCAACTGTGGTGCCAGTGCACCTCAGTCCAGACTGAATGAATCCCAGGCTGTTTTGATTTTATACACCTGCAATCCCTGTTCGTGGGAGTGCACAATTTAAGTGGTGTGTTTCAGTTATTAAAAGCATTTCGCTGTCATTCCCTTCACTTAAAAATAGATTTATAAATGTTTTTTTAAAAAAGCCCAAAACAAACTGAAAACCCAAAGAAACGCTACCAAAACATCAAGCTCCAGTTTTAGGGTGAAATAGAAAGCCTAAACTAGCAAATCAAGCTCAGTCAGTCATTCTGCTTCAGCAACTGTTCTCTCTCCCTTGCCAAATGCCCAGTGCCACAGATAAGAACATAAAGACCCCAACCAGGAACCTTAACAGGCAACAAGTTCTCACACAGCTTCTGTGGCACCACCTGGGGAATGTGCACACCCAGCTTCTGTCACTGCATGGAACAGACAGCACAGATTGTCTGCAAGAAAACAGCTCAGCACTGCCTGTTGCTGCTTCACACATCCCCAGGTTTGCCTTCAATCCACATCTTGGCCCAAGACATCTATTTCTATCAAGAATGAAATAAATACAGGGTGTACAGGGACCAGAAGGTTCACAGCTGCCAAGACACACACCCAGCCAGCTTTAGTATCGCTGGGGTTCTGTCATCCATGCAGAGAGCTCAGCACAGTTTGATTGCATGGGTATATTCCTAGTCTAAATCACAGCGTAGTGATTGCAGAGTGCAATTAGGTTAATGCCAGCTTGAATATGCCAGGAGCTGGCATGTGATGATGTCATGCACAGTGAAGGCATCACGCTTTCTAGGAACCTCAGCAGGCAAGGATGGACACCCTGCCTGGAGCACTGCTCTTGTCCTGTTGAGAAAGCTTCGGGCTTGAAAGCGTGAACTGACCAGTAGAGCACGTGTGTTAAGCAATAGAAAATAAATTACAGGCTTTATTCCTCAAGCATATTACACTACCTCTAAAGTGAAGATCCCCAGCATCAGGCATTGCAGCCAAAGACCCCAGAGGTCAGAGAGCAGCAGGACAGCGTAGTGACAGTGTGCTACAAAGACACCTAGTCCCAGAGTAGAGCAGACCTGCCTAGAGTACAGCCCAGCCCCATCCCAGGATGCAAACAAGAGCACACCATCTCCTTGTGTGCTTTGATTTCTTTTGGAAAGAAACCGACGTGCAGAGAGGCAGGAAACCACAGCACGCTCCCAGAGGTGCTGCAGTCTGGATGGGCAGAGGCCCAAGATCTCAGGGCTTACCCAAAATCCTGCACTTCCCTCTGCACAGGCACAACCACATGGGCCTGGTGCTATTTCAGGGAATCCTTTTATTCCACCAGCTGCTACTACTGAGGTCTGAAACTGAAACCCAGTGTGTGATCTCATGGATGAGTGCAAAGCTCACAAGCTCTCACGTCTTAACAGAGGAGAAGAAAGGCTCTGTTTTGTTGTGCCAGAATAAATGAAGTGCAAAGGTAGCCAGGATGCCTCTTGAAGCTGTTTAGTGCTGGCACTCAGTTTGAATCACTCTGAAGAAAAGCTTAAGATTTCCTGGGGAAAGTACTACACCTCAGTGCCTTTAAACTACGTTTGTGCTTCTGTGATCTTGGGCTGGTGTGTACTGCAAGGACACAGATGGGCTGCCCACTTCCTCGGGTTCTTTTCTGCACACAGCAGCAAGAAGATCTTTCCCCAAAGGGATGTGGTGCTTTTCAGACTGTGCTTTTTCCTACAGCCCAGGAGCAGTCTGTGAGGGGCAGGAGCGGGGGCTGAGGGGTTTGCCTGTGCTATTTTATGGTAGTTTTTCAGAAAAGTCATCTGGAAATGTCACTCCAGCTGTGCTACTGCTGTGTTCAGACAGGGAAAGAAAAGAAGGGGAAAAAGGGAAAAAAAACAGCAACAGTGTGGGACAGGGACCAAGTGTTCAGACAAATTTAAGGACAGTTTTTCAGAACTGTTGCAACATCAATCTGCCCGGAAATTAAAACAAATATTTTGGACAAGACTGATGGTCTACATTTTAAAGTTCAGATTTATAATAAATAACCAATCCCAGTAGAATACAAGCTTGTACCTCTTTCTTTAGAAATTAATCAATGTTATATACCTCTTATAATTTATCTGGATAAAATCTCTGGGTTTGGGTCCTACCAGCTGCGTACTGGACTCGATGAGACAGCAGTATCACCGCTTTGAAAAAGCTATCAGTAGGCACTAAAATAACAAACACTCAGTCTCTCTCCATGCTTCAGTCCACACACACTTCAGGAATATCTGTAGGAAATGACAAAAGTAATTTTACACAGGAGAACAATAGAAATCCTCTGTCTCAGCCTCCAGGGTGAGCACCAGTAACAATAAAAACGCATCCTCCTCACACAAACAGTGAATGATTCCTGGGCAAAATCCTTCATCATTAACTATCTGTCAGAGATGCTTCCTTCTTTCTTTCTTTCTTCCTGTAATTCATTTGCAAAATTAACAGCCCCACATACCTAACCTCCCAGAAAAATAACTGATCCCACTGCCCTGGACAGGAGCCACTTCACTGGATGCTGGCAATGATTACCATTTCATGCATATTATTTCCGTTTGCAGAAGGCTGACGCCAGTGCACACATGCAGGCTTATGGGGGATGTTCCACGGGAAAAAAAAAGAATTAAAGAAAACAAACCAGAAAAGCTATCATACAATGTAAGACTTGTTGATTTCTTTGCCACCTTTTGTGCTACAGAAAATAAACCATCTACTCAGTCAACATGTGCTCCCAATAAGTTGATCTAATTAATGGCAGACTGCTGAGAAACCGAGAAGCTTTCCTTATCTGCATAGGAAAGGAGCCCAAGTCGGCTTCTGACTTTTAAAGTTACTTGCAGGAAACTACCTCACCAGGCAGAGCTGCAAACCCTGCTTGTCTTTCAGAAAGAGTAGGGCAAAAAGAAAAAAAAGGTATTGTGGTTTCACTTCAAAGTAATGCCAGGAGCATTAAGAAGGTACATTAAGAGCATTTGTGTGAAAGCAGCATGATACTTTCACTTCTCCAAAGCAGGTTTTCCTCCCAGTGTTGATGGTTAACATGACGTGCAAAGAAATTTAAAAAAACCAAACAAACAAACACCAACCAAAACCCCCCAAAAAACCCCACACAAACAAGCAAACAACAACAACAAAAATTAGTCCAAAGGACTTTTTAGGATGTTGCAAATATACACATATAACATTGTAGTTAGTTTTTAATCAGTCTGCCAAACAGCCCACTGACTTCAAAGCGGCATAAAACCTGTATTTTTGCAGATGATGCACACTGGCCCACAGCATCTGGTACAATAACCTGGAAGTTACACCAATCAGGTATGTACAGGTAGGGTAACCCTGTCCTTACTGACTATGCAGAGCTCCTACCGAAAAAAAAAAAAGTAGTACAAGCCATTTAATTAAAATGGTTGTGTCCTATCATGCAGAATGTCAGGTTTATAAAGTAAAGATTAAAATCAAATTAATAGAGTCTTATGGCTGATTTGCCTTCCCACAGTTTGTCAGCCCAGCTAATAGAGATCATCTCTCCCTGCAAGAAAATGCATTTTTCCCAGTTCCCACATCTAAATCTTTGGTTCAGAGAATGGTGTCATCAGTGCTGTGTCCATGTTGAAGACATTCATTATGGTACCAAATGTTCCAGGACTGTTTGTTTGTTTGTTTAAAGGGAGAGATGCAAGAATTTCGGAATAAAAGTCTATTAACATAGATCAGTCACCATCAAATCATCAGTCAAAGATTCCCTTTACCTCTGGCTTTCAATGAAAAGAAATCATTAACTCTCCAGATTTGCCTATCTCCTAAAATAGTAGAGCTAACAAAACTGAAACTATCATCCTGGAGTGCAGGGAAATAAAGTAATATTGAAACCAGCTTTCTCTCCACAAGGTAATGCATACAACTTCTTTCAGGGGAGGATTAACTTCTTCATGTTCAAAGAAAACTAGGGCAAGCAGAAATGCAAGCATGGAAACCTAAAAATATTCCCTTAGTCCACAGAAAATAATTCTATATGAAATTTTTGAAATGAGTAGAACATCTGTAAAAGAAACTTGCACACATTGAAGACATGGAGAGAAAAATTGCTTTAAAATGGAAGCATGGCTTGAACCCACAGCTATGTTACATTAAAAAATAAAAATAGTTATGACTAAGTAAAATATTATTTTGAAACACCCTAGATAGCTTTCCACACTCTACAGGCATAAGTAGACACACAGTCAAGGAATCCATCCAACACACATGAAGCCTTGCAGACATTTTAAGGAAGAACATATTTTTCCAGGGGCTGAAGGAAAACCGGGGATATAAAATGATAGGAGACCATCTTAAAATTGATTTTTAGGTGGAGATCTAAAGACAAAGTTTATAACATTCAAAGGCTCACATATGTATCATGCTAGACAGTGGCTGGAGAATCAACAAACACATAAGGGGTCTCTGCCTTCCCAGCTGACAAACAGTTTGCTGGGAAAAAAACCCCCAAAAAACAAAAAACCAAACCAAAACAAAACCAAAACTATTCAAAAACGAATAATGCCAGACACTGTCTCATTAGAACTAATATCTCATCCCACTGAAAACTCACTTCACCCAACATGTACTTTCCCAGGGGTGGATAGAGCAATGCCATATAAAATGTGCTGGAAATGACAGCTCTTGCTACAGACAAGTGGACCAGCTGTGATTAACTTGGAAATTTATGCAACTCCAGACCGAGTTTTGTCACATAGGAAAACAGTGTTGTGTTTTTAATATTTGTCTAATTTCTAGTTCAGTAGTTTTCTCCTTGAAATAACTTTTCAGTAGATTCCTGGAGCAGGTGTTATCTTTCCTCCATAAACCCTGAGATAATGTAACTAAAATGATTTTCCAAATAAAATGTGAAAGGCTATCAGGACAAATATCTCCATTTTGATTCCACTGAGATATTATTATGGTGATGGTAATGATTTCACAGAGGAATTACTTAGAATACACACTCAGCTCTGACCTGACCAACCTATCACTCAGATGATACCTTTCCTAAGTTGGAAGAATTTATTTTCATTTTCAACTGAGTTCACCTAATCAAAATGCTTCATTGTGACAAAGAGTTCATTGTTCCTGTGCAAATTGCAGGTACCGCTGTTAAGAACCAGACACTGCTACAGCAAATTCTGCCAATGGGGAGCTCAAACTGTGAGGAAAATTTTCAGATGAGCAAAATAAACAGTACATTACATTTTGTTACTAACAAAGTATACATTTAACACCCCCTGTTGGTAATAGCCTGTATTAATGCAATGCTAATATAAGCTGTGGATATAGAATTCTTGAGTGAAACACCACCTATCCCTAAAAACTGCCTGTTGCAAACTCCTGTAAGCCAGATGGCGAAGGGACCCAAAGCAAGGTAGGTGAAGAACAGCATGTATTTTATTAGGCCAGGCTTTGGGAACATGAGGTTTTCTCAAGGTCAAGACTTCATGAGTTTTTACATGTCCAAAAACTTGTCTGTAACCTGCAACCACAGTGATGGATTTCACAAAAGACATGACCCTTCCCCATAAGCAGTGTCTCATTTAGGATGTTACCAAACAGTACTCAGGAAACAAGGAACCAGTTCTGACCACCTGCCCTGCTGTGCCATCGGGGCCAAGGCATTTAATACTACCTGGGCATCAACGGCCTATCAGTACAGGAAAATACATTTTCTTCCTGGAAATACTGTGTAAGTCAGCATCCAAGTTAGTCTTAAGGCACAAATCCATTAGAATCTGGCAATGGCAAGACCTGACATCAGAAAAAGAATGGCTGTTCAGAAAAAGAGGAAGATTATAGCCTTTCTTTCTTTTTCTGCCATTGATTAGCCCTCAGATATATGGACAGACAACACAGAGAAACCCATACCGATAAGAACAGCCCTATTTGCACCCAAGTGAACACAATGGTAGTTTTCTCTGCAATATGGCATATATACATAGCTGCTTCTAGACAGCCACAGGCAGACACACAGCAAGAGAAAAGACTAACAGATGAAACATGCTTTCTTTTTTTCTGCTCAAATGATATATCTGACTCATATTTTCATACTGCAAAGAAATTTTGCAGCACTTAAGTTGTGATTTGAACAAAATATTTCATTAATCAATACAATAATGTTGTTAAAAGCAAAACAAACAAACAAAGCTCCGGTGACATAAAATTATGGATTTAAAACTTGACTTCTTTTCTCCTCTTTAAAAAAACAGGATATTAATAACTGTACAACTTAAAATAATCATCACTGGTAGTATGAAGAAAAAAAGTGTCATGTCTAACTCTCCACAATAGGTTTGCATGAGGAAATGTGCTTTGCATTCTCTGGGTAGATCAGAGTTTCCTTGTCCTTGTCCCAGAAAAGACCTGAATGTTACTGGACTGAGATCATTCTGACAAGATGACTCACTCCTCCT
>JAWWES010000021.1:10969415-10997365 GCA_035583135.1 Lophotriccus pileatus
GTAGTATGAAGAAAAAAAGTGTCATGTCTAACTCTCCACAATAGGTTTGCATGAGGAAATGTGCTTTGCATTCTCTGTTTATTGAATTATTGGAATCTAATCGCTAGTTAGGTAGATCAGATTTTCCTTGTCCTTGTCCCAGAAAAGACCTGAATGTTACTGGACTGAGATCATTCTGACAAGATGACTCACTCC
Organism: Lophotriccus pileatus; assembly: GCA_035583135.1. Lineage (NCBI taxonomy): Eukaryota > Metazoa > Chordata > Aves > Passeriformes > Tyrannidae > Lophotriccus > Lophotriccus pileatus. The sequence continues at coordinate 10,969,611 of JAWWES010000021.1, forward strand.
TCCTTCAGATCAGATCAGTCCAAGTGCATTCCTTTAGATAGGGAGAATAAATTTTTAGTTCTTGGTACAGGTCAGTGCCCTCTCCAAAAAAGGTTTCATGCCAAACAAGGCATGGAAATAGGTTTCAACTTCGCATTTTTTTCCACAGGTCATTTTATGATGAAATAATGGAGGAAACACATTTTTAATATTTCCTGGGTATGAGGAAGTCAGTGAGAATTGTTCATTCTCTCATACTGGCCTGAGGAATGGCTACTGCTGGCCACTGGCACTATGGTCTTCTAACTTCAGCTCTCAGCAGCTGCAGCTTCCAGCTTGCACTGCTCCAGCTCAGCCCCCATCACTGGTTACACAAATGACCCACAGACAAGCTAGATCAGAGCCTTGAGCAAAGGTGGCCACATTCACCAGGATTCATGTTCTTGTAATTGCTGCCCATTAAAGGGATACTCTGCTGAACCTGCTGGACTCCAAAGCTCTCGGTACCACCTCCTCGGTTCCTGCCAGATGGGATTTTTCACTCGTCTGCCACCTGCTGCTCTGCAGCTCTGCCACTGTGCCAGGACCAGCAAGCGGTCCCAGCTTTTGGGTGGTGATCCCAGGAGCATAGAATACACTCTAGCCCAAAACCCTACTTATTTCCTATCCTGTGCTCCAGCAGATACCCTTCTAAATGAATACTGCTGTGTTTGCTGATTGTTTTATGGTTTGTTTACTTCTTGAGCATATAATATTGTTACGGTAATGTTGCTTTTAATTAGCTGGAAGAACTATTGTTTCAGAAGGCTGGATGCATTTGCTAGCAAGGGGTCTTTACAAATTCAGTGAATGTTACTGGTTATGCCCCCGCAGATGGGTGCTGACAGCTGCCAGGCAGCTCTGCCCATGCTCAGAGTTGGGCTGGACCCAAGCCAGTGCCAGTTCAGAAGCCATATTAGTTGCATTAGGACAGTGTTGAGTCCAAAAGCCTCTTGGAAAAGTCTAATTTGAAAAATGGGAGTGTTTTAGTTCTTCAAAGAAGTCTCATTTGTTATAAGTTATTGAACAAATGTGCCAGAAGTTTTCACTGTTTCAACCGTACTAAGTGACGAAACCCAGAAAATAACCAGGAAATAAGTAAAGAACCAAGTAAGTTACCAAAAATTGACCACTATGTGCAGATAAAGATATGCCGTAAGTGGAGACAGGAAGGGTGATCACATACACAGATGAACATTATATGCTCACATACATACATGGTAGAGACAAGCCTATACATGATATACGCATACAGCAAGAGCCCCAATTTCCTCAGCAGTTCATTCCTTTTCCACACCTTCCCATGGAGAGGCATTAGAGGGACGCAAGGAATGGGACAGCTGGGCTCTGCCTGTGTCAGCAGAGCAGACAGTGATGGCCTAGATTCTGTCACCACACAGAAGAGACCTTGCTGGACAAGCACCTTCAGCAAGTCAGAGGGGTCAGACAGAGCTGATCAGGCAGCATCAGATCACCCCAAGAGCAACACTGGCTGCCCAGGTCCTCTGACAGCACCAGATCACACCCATTCTCCCAAAACTGGAACAAGAAAACATGATGCAATTCAAATTTCCTTCCTCTCCGGCCCATGTTGCAGGTTTGCCTAAAAATACTACTTTGACCTAATTCTCGGAGCAGTAGATCTGGGTCTCAGTGCCTGGTGTAGTTTACAATGAGAAACTCAGCAGCTGGAGACTGAAGCACATGTTTTCTTCAGCTCTGAGAGTTGTAACCTCTACTTGTTTTGCTCTGGAGTATATCTGCAGAAGTGTAGATTATTATGAATACATACAGACTAGGATAAACTATCCCATGCATGTGTCAACTCTGTTCTCTCAGTAAGGAAATAACCCACTGCTGGAGTCCAGACCTTCCTGGCAGCTTGGAAGCCATGATAATGCAAGTTCTGTCTAAAGGCAAACATCTGGTATCCTCATTATACAGAGCTTACACTTTTCTGCAAAGAACAGGGAGGCAGAAATGTGTCTCCACATGGGAAAGGAACTATGACTGAGTGCCAGCTCACTCTTTGCAGGTCACAGTATGGATACTCAATGCCAGGACTAATTCTACCAGAACATGTGCTCAACTCAGTAAAGAAGAGCAGAGGGATCAGCAGAGGAGACTCTGGTCTTAGAGGAAATTAAGGATATGCGTGGAAGTCCATCCTTGAAAATGCTATGACACAGAATAAAATATGCACCAAGAGGATTTATGCGGAAGGCTCAAGGTTTCCTCCTCCATTTAATTTTCTGTGCAAGTATAAGTTACCTTGTATTCTGAAGAAGCTGGTATCATAAGCCTCTAGTTCATGATGTTTAGGTCACATTTTCTGCCCAGGAAACATTACATTATTGTGGGTGGTTGTCTGGCACGTGTTTTTCCCCTTTGAGTCTGCTCAAGTGCTTGTATTGTTAAATTCTTGGTGCGATATTTCCCCAGACCAGAAAGCTAAGAGGAGATAACACAGAGGAGAGGATCTTAAATACATTCTTTAAGAAAAGCAGCATCCTACAAATCCCACAACAAGCCCTTATTGGCACTTCCACTAATGTAAATAAAATCTATTTGGTTCTCGGAAAAACAATCACTTCATTCTTGTTATCAGAGGACAGAATCTGGGTCAACAGATGCGTTTTGGATATGCACCAATTCTTAAATGATTTAGTATTCTGATCTGTGGATACAAAAAGCAATTTCCTACATCAGCAGTACCTTTGCACAATGTGCAATTTCATCCTACCACCTACATTGCTGTAATCATTAAATGTTATAAAACAACTCCGATAAAAGAAAAAAATTCTGATATATGACTATAATGTAAATCAGTGCTTTGGATTATGGTGTGATACTAGTTCAGTTATTTATATGTGTTTCAACTAAAAACATCCAACTGGATTTCAACTATCACAAGATTAATCTCACTAATACTTTATATATACAGATGGTCAGACAAGAAAAATTAGACAAATATGAAAAATTAATATATTTCTCTTGTATAATAGAAAATATGATTTGTCTCCTAGAAGATTATAACTGGAGCTTTTAGTACCAAGAATAACTAGACTAACAATATGGATCCTCTGCTTAGTGGGAAGTTTTCCATTCTGTCCCAGCTCAAAAGTTATTGTAAGACACAGGAGATCTACAAAGCATACAAACAATACAAAACACAGACTTGCTTGTGCCAGAGTACAGCTTAGTAACTAATCAGAGTTATGTATAGCTGGAGTCTTGTTCACATTCATCCAAAACATTCCAAAGACAACAGCAGGACAGTTCCATGAATTACGTGTTCCAGCACTGTATCTACAGGAAAAGATGCTCCATGTCAGTGTACCCTGGTGCCCACGTTTAATTAATATTTTACATCCAATACCATTTGCAGTGCCAAATAGAGTCTCAACATTGAGCAAAGGACCTGAATTCAGGTTCTACATGTGCCACCTGTTGTCATAGTTTACAAATTAATATACGTGTTTAAACATACAGAGTTCTGGACAGAAACAGGTGCCTGAGACACACACTGGGAAGTTCATCAAATTAAAGGCCTTCATTCTCACAACCTGTAGCAAAATAGTTGAAGGAGGGAGCACAGCCAGAGCAAACATTTCTGGCAGCATGAGGATCAAAGAGGTCTCAGATAGCCAGGAAAAACAAAGGATGCTGACATCAAAATATTGGCAGCTTGCATTGTTTCTTTTCTTTCCAAATAAAATGGGCAAAGAAAAGGACTAGCTTTCCCATCCAAGCTCAATTCTCCAGCGAGCAGCATTCTGTAGCTGTAATTATAATCTTATATTTGTGTGCACACTCACTAATTTCCTGGGCAAGTTACATTTCAGCTTGAACATGTTGGCATGTAGAGACCAACCTCAATAACAAAAATAGCTGCTGAGTTCAGCAACCTGCAGCTTTTTATAGCTGACCTTGCAGCTCTGCAAGATAGTGGCTCTGGGCCACTTCATTATTTCAAAGAAGGAAATGTGGTTCTGGGAGTTTCATGGGGACTAACAAGACCCAAAAGATAAGTGGTTTCCAGGCTAAATTCTTTTTGCTTGTTTTAACTCAGTCATTCTCATTTCAAAAGTATTCTGGTCCCCTTAATATTCACCATTCTGGCTGTGATTGGTCAAGCTAACCTTGCTTAGTAGTTTCTTTTACTCCATGGACTTTTCCTTAGTTTATGTGGTTTATTATGCAGCTGGTTGCACTTGAACTGTCTTCCATGTTGCACTCTGGCCACAGCAAGTAACCGTCAGTGCATTCATCATATTTCAGTTGGACTTCAATCTCCAAAACGACTACAGCAATAAAATTACGTCTATAGACTAAGAACAATGAATAAATGTAAGCAGTTGCATGACAGTCTGATTCTGTCAGTCTACTTCTCTGCTAAATTGAGCAACTCTGGCCATTAGCATACGCAGCTAGCTGCAGATGTGCAATGAAAAAGGAGTGTATCTACTTTGGTACATCTCCTTTTCATCTGCATTAAAGTAGTAAGAAAGTTAGAGTGAACTATTCTAACCTGACTGCAGCGGGAGCTGGAGCTACTCCCAGCTCCTTGTTGGCTGGTCCACTGCAGCTGTGAGTGACTGACAATCTACTGCTCTCCTCTGCCCACCCTCCAGCAGCAGAAGCTATCAGAAAAGAGGAGATCTCAAACAGGAACAGAGCCAGTGGAACCCACACTCTTGCACTCAGTAATTTACTCATTTCCCAGTCCCCTCTATCTGCATCATTAAAAAAACCTTGAAGACAACATTAAGAAACGCTTCCCAGTCCTGTAGGTGGCAAATAAAGCCACATCCTCAGCCACATAAGCAGATATATTAGTCACTCATATAATATTCATGCTACAGTATTCTCATGTTTACAAAAATCCTTGCTGAGTCTGGGCACATCAGAAACTTAAAAAGCTTTTTTACAGAGTTATTACCCACCACTGATACCAACACCAGGTAATCTCTTACTGGCAAGAGATTGATTATGGACACAGCACATAAAATACACAGCTAACTCAGTTGGAAAATAATACATCGCCATGTCCTCTTAGAGGATTGTCATTTTGAGAGTCCCAGTTAAGAGAGATGTTTATCTAGTGTGCTCTCTGCCTCCAGAAGAGGGGCTTCCCAACGAGTAGGCATGTGGAAAGACACATTTCCATTGTCCAAGCTCACAATGTTTCATTTGTGTAACACTGAATCCCAGCTTAATTAAATAGCTCTAGAGACCAGGCAAATCTCAGTGTACACGGGCAAGTGGTCGAACAGCCCCACTGACGTGTGTCACAGCTCGCCGGGTATCGCTCCAAAAAGCATCTGTCTCAACAGCCTCATCTGATTCTTACAAACAAGCTACACTTTGCATTTTTGAATTTAACAAAGAACACACAGCTGCCAACATACTATCAAAGCCTAAAGACCAAATAAACGTTTGGCTTCCCTCCAACCGTCCTTGCTGTGGTATTATTACTGACAATAGAGCCAGAGCAGAAAAGCAATGAGATGGCAAATTTACACATGTGCCATATTTTTATACATTGTCTACATTTGCTGCTACAAGACTGTAAGCAGAACACTGGTGAGCATCTTCTGGTTGCAAAATCTGACCTATTTTAGGGCTTTATGAAAGCTGTACAATGTTATTAGTGTATAAAGAAACTGCAGATGGGCAAAATGATCTAAGAAAAACAATTCAAAGGTGTTTTGTTTATTTTCCCATGTGGATAGTAGAAATAGATCAGAACTCTATATTCTCAGGGCTACATTTTCCACCTTTTGAAGAAACTGTACAATATCCATAAAACCTGAGGACCCAACAGTCGATGTTTCCCTTGGCATCTGCTCATTTCACTTTAATCCACACATTCCCTAGTCCTTGCAATAGGAGAAGCATGCATATGTCAAAGAGCAGAATTTTTATTTGACCTGTGTGGAAGAGCTCTGCTGCATTTTTCAGCTCAGTTAATATCCCAGCCACCCTCTCACCAAAAGCCAATTACATCTGCAGATAAGGGGCCCTTCCTACAGATAGTAATATAGCTTTTTGATCTGTATCAGATGATTAGGACAGTGGACAAAGACAACTTCTCCTTTACTACCTCTCCTGTTTGGTGAATTTCCCCTGTATATGAACATCTTCAAGGAAGAAAGTAGTTAAGACAATGGAGGCAGAAGCTGGAGGCAACTCATGGCATTACCTGCAGCAGAGCCTAGGCTGGGTATTGAAAAATGCTTTGTGCAAAAGCCTGAGCACTCACAGGACCCCTGGTTTGGAGGAATATCATGCATATTGCACCTTCCTCCTCTGCCCATGTTAGCATGAACAGCTGTGCTTTGGTCACCTTCCCTTCTCCCAAATTCAATCTATATGTAGACAGAAGAGGAAGACAAGGCACAGCCACAGCTGAGAAGGCAGCAGTGTGTGGGTATCCCCACTTACAAACTCCTGCTGCCCAGTCACAAGGAAGCAACAAACTGATTGTTGCACTGATGGGGCTCTGGTGACACAGGGTGAGTCAGATGGCACTGACCCTTCCCCTCACCTCGCTGCAATGCCCCCAGTGCACAACACACCTCCTCTTTCATGGATACCATCCCCTCGACCAAGCCAGGTCTGGCACCTACTATCGCTCACCACTGCTCTGATTTGCAGCCCCTTTCATCCCCAGCTCTCCTCGCTTTCAAGTCTCCATTGATTCAAAGCAGTTTGCCCTTGGCTAGCAAGCTGTGAATACACCCCCTCTCAAAAGAGAAAGGAAAGGCAGGAACAGCATTTTTGCTCACGAGGTTGCATCACTCCACACTTTAGGGTCATTTCACTGCATTTTGGGAGGAACAGCTGTTGGAAAGAAGGGCAAATGGTACAAAACAGACGTGGGCGTTGCTGGAAACATTTGCTGAAGACATCCCATTGCCTCTGTACATTTTTAAGCTTGGGATTTATCTTTTCCCCCCTCCAAGGCTTCTTTTAATGTATTCTTTCTTCAAAGTTTGTGCTATCTGTGTAATTTTTCAATCAGGGATTAGAGAGGATTAAGTCCTTCCTAGCCTATGTCTCTCAGGGAGTGTTGGATTTACATGCATGCTTTACACACAATTCCAGTGCAAGTGCTCACAGTCATCTCAATGGAGATGAATTGTGGCTTACTTTATATACTACAGAATAAAGTCAGGACCTGCCCAATTGTACATTTAGCTTCTCTCTATTCTGTGCTCATATCCTTTAACTTTTGTGTGTGTTTTACCTAAAAAACACTTCATGAAGCAATTGCCTTCATACTGTGCCAATTGCCCCTGCTGCAGGGGTGGTTTACAAGCAACACTAAGCTTTGGCTACATGATACAATGAGGTCCCCCTGGCGTCCATCACATACCTATGCCAGAAGGAAATTGCCTATCTTTCCTACATTTGGGTATCCAAAAAGCCTATTTACTCCTGTTTGATTTGGGCCATTCCCCCCTCACATGCATGTTGCCAAAAAATAATGACAATCCAACACCACATTGTTTTACCTCTAAGTATTTCCTCTAATAAATTTGAGAAAAATTATCTTGATTCTGTTGTTAAACAATACAAACAGCAAAGAATATTTACATGGACAAATTCAGTCTCACTTCTACTCTGTGCCACATTTCCAGATCAACATGCAGCTCTGCTAGATACATTCACACCAGCTTCAGCCAGCCAAAACAGCTAACAGTATTAGTGACAAGACAGTCAAAATAATCTAATTCAAGCCCACCAGAGTTGCTGGAGATATCCTCTAGTCACTAGCTTATGTGGAAGCCTGTCCTGCTATTCCTACGTTGCCCGGGTTAGCCATGATGTCTAGATTAAACCTAATGTATCCTTATCTGCAGACAGACCCACATTCTCCGCTTCCCTGAGGATATTTCATATTTCACCTCCACCATAATCATACTCAGCAGGACTTTACTACTTAGGTGCAATTGGTCAAATAAAAATCACATTTGTGTGATATCGCCTGTCCTGACTAGATAAGCGTGTAACAGTTCCTGGACAGTGCGACTTTGTTTCACATGGGAATTCCCAACAGCGAACTGAACAAATGAAACGTTCGCTGAAAGTGACCATAAATAGTATTAGACTGCCTGATATTAACTCCTTAAAGCAACCAGGTATTCATAAAAAGATTTGCAGTGTTCTATAGTGACTGGAAGAGGCTGACATCATGAAAAATAAGAATTTAAGGAGAGTAATAGCACTCGCAGGAATTAATCATTGTGCATCTCTTCCAAGCGTTTTCAGAAGTTAACATAAATATTAATGGAAGAACATGATGTTTTTAAAAGTACAGGAAAAAAATAATAGTTTATACCATAAGTTAGGGGGGGAAAGTTGCTCTGGTTATGTTGCCCAGACTTGAATTCCTTTATCATTTGAGATCCTTATTAAGTCACTTGCATGGTATAGATTACAGTTCAATCCTAAAATTCCTCTACATTTATGTTTCTTATGTTTTTTACTTTGATATCCTGCCTGTTTTAATGAAGAACAGGATGTGCAATAGCTTGTTACTTACGGCAGTACTTTGACAAGGAACCTGGATCTTAATAAAAAACAGGAAATAAAATCCTTCATATTAAATCAATTCTTTAAAAAATAAGCATGTGAATGTCATATTAAAGATTAAAGGTATTTCTCTTTCCAGGAAAGGATCATAATAAGGTGGGCATGTGGCTATTTCAAAAACTGCACACATTTGGTAAAGAGCTTATAGAAAACAGTGTCAAATCCCATATTGAACCCAGCTGCTGGTACTTACTTTTTGATGTAAGGCTTACTTCCTGCAGATATACATCAAATTAAATTCTTTACTAAGCTCACAATGGTGTTTTCCCTTTAAGCAGAAAGGCAATACTTACCTGAATGAAATATTATATCTCTTTAATGGGTTTCTACAGTGAAGCCACATTCTATATTTAAAAAGGTACAGTGACAGTAGGAACAGAGAGAAACTTACCATCTATTAAACCAGTTTATTTTCTCAAAAATAGCTTTAATGAAGCCAGTTGGGATTTGTTACACCAATGATATATCTGGTGTCCTAAAGAGCAATTTTGATAGGGCTCTTCCTCTGCTGTCACTTAGCCAATAACCCACTGGTGATTTTAGAAATGCTCCTCAGAACAGAGGAGAAATGGAGTATTGTAATGGCAGACACACCTCAAAAATAAAGGTAATGGAAAAAAATAACAAGGCAAAGGAAATGGACAGATTAATACAGGTTTTCCAGGCTTTTTTTGGGCTTGAAACATTTGGTGCTTTTGACTGTAAGAAAGAATTCTCACTAGATACAAACCAGAAAGATTTCACTATTCGTTTTGATTCAGTAATGTCCACAAATGTCTGTATGAAGTGATAATACACTGTCTCCTATCAAGAAAACAAATGACTGAGCAATTATGGAGCAGAATCAACAAAGAGGTGCAATGTGTTACATGTTAAGCTCCCTTACATTCTGTCTCCTTTGCCTTTTGGATGTATTTATCAGTAGATACAGGATTCTTAATAGGTGTCAAAAAAAGCCATAAGATTATTCAAATACAAGTGAAAATATAGAGCAGAACTCACCAATCGTTGCATTAGTCAATACACACTCTTTCTGTGGCCCTTAATTTAGAAGGCAGTCCATTTCAGGGTCCAGATATTAATCTAAAATGGTCCAGCAGTGATGTGAGTGGAAGCATGTAAGCAGTTTAACAAGGGGCAGGAATAAGTTCAACCACAATCAGTTAATTTTCCTAAATACCCAGCAGAGCACTAAAGGTATGGAAGGCACTGGACAGAGGTCCCTCTAACACCATTTTAAAATAGTGCTTGTCTGAACTTTTTTCCAGATGTGTTAGATCAGAAAGGAGGTGGCTAGTGGGTGCTGTGAGTCCTCAATACTGCTGTGTAACTGTGAAAAGCAGAAACATTGCAAGAGGCAGGCTTCCACTGAGAGCCTCCCACATGCCGAAAGATTTTAGAAGTTTAAAGGGTATGTTCATTCTTAAAATAGAGTTGATCAACTATAAAAAGCAAAATAAAATCCTTTGGTCAATTTATGCCTAGTAGTTTTCTGGGCATTTCTCTTCCTAACAGCAAGGTCTGGATTGAGCAGAGTTAAGGGGGTTCGTACTAAATTGAAACCTGGCTTGGAAACTCTCATGAATACTACTTTTGGGTCCTAAGTTCATCTTTTTGCAACCAAATTGCCTCACTGTGAGAATGGTTCTTTCTGACTTTAAGTCTTCTTATCTTAACATTATTTTAACCCATACTAAAGTTACATATCAAGGAACATTCCCACCTAAGTGATGTTATCATTCTGCTCATCCTGCCCTTTGGAGAAGAGATAAATTGTCAAGCATCAAGTTACTTCTGAAAATTTTGGATCCAGTTCCAATAAGAAGGGGAGCATTCAACATTTGATGCCCCCCAACAGAACCTGCCTCTTTTCCTGTCTAAAGCCAGCCCTCTGCTTTTAGCCCAGTATCTTTGAAACAAGCATTGCTTTCACAAGTAACCTTCCTGAAGCATTCAGGCCAAGCTTTAAATGAAGATGTCCATAGAAGTTGCTTATTCATGTTTATCTAGCATTGACAAAAAGTCTGTAAACCAGATCTAAGCCCAAACAACCATTCTGCAGGCTCTCCTTAGCAATAGGACTGAAAAGCCACAACAAAACTGAGCACCATAATGATGGTAACTGCCAGCTCTGATTTGCAGCAAAGTAGCTTTGCCAGACAAACTGGAGAGGCAAAACTGGAAACGTCAAGTAACTAAAACATATTACTGAGAATTCCCCTATTTCACACTCAAGGGTGACTCCACAGCATTTGAGTCCCAGCATTCAACTTGAACTCTCCAAATCTCACTAAACCAATCCAGCCCTCCCAGCTGAGGACAGACTCAAAACTACTCTCATTTGGAGACTACCACAGCTGTGCTGGACCAAAACACGTGGGAGCACAGAGGCCAGCTAGGTCTTTCCTCTTTACATGTCAGTTATCTGTACAATTTCTAGAACTAACTTTCCAGTAGTTGCTGGCTTCTATCGGCAGTGGAGACAAATGCCAGCTGGGCACAAGTCTGCATATGGAGCCAGGCAGATTTAAAAGGGCATGGGGGATTTCTGTGGATGAGCAGTTCTCAGCATAACTCAACATCTCTCCCTCCCTTCCCTGCACAAATTGCTTTGCTCAGACTGTTGCACACTCTGTGCAGTTGCATTTCTATACAAAATACAGCCAGAGAGGAGGCTGAGATCTGGCCAAACTGAACATTGGCTTTGCTGCACAATTTTCTTGGGTTGGTTTGATTGATAGAGGAGACTTCTCCCAGCCCTGCGGGTGTTTGGCTGCTTTTCCTAGAGGATTTCTGATGAGACTTCTCCAGCCACCACTTATCTGCTACAGACAGCCATTTTCCATCCTCACAGATACTTTCTCTTGTACATATACTTTCAGCAGACAGTCATGACTTCCACAATGCCAAAATGCCTAAATACTTTTTTATATCTCTTTCTCTGTAAATATGTATGGACTAATGCTGAAACAGCAGCCATTGCCTTCTCAAACTGGTACCTGCACACCCAATTCCCCATCTTCAGCCTAACTTGCAGTGCTTTTTTCCAACCAAGACTTGAGCTTGAGCTAATCCCATTTCATGTTTTCCAGATAGGCTACTTGCCATGCACATGCCTGGGCAAAGGCAAAACTGAAGGCTTCTTATTGCTCACAGGGGTATAGACAAAACTGAAGCCAGAGCCCCACAGGGCAGTATTAGGCAGAAGAATGATTAATGCAATAGAGCCAAGAAAAGCAAGCCCTGTGGAGGAGCTGTGGTGATATTCACCCAGAAACAAGAAAAGGAAAAAGCAAAATTTAGAAAAGGATTGGGAAAAATTGAGCACAAACAAAAGTGGGAGTCCCTGCTAAACCACAGACAATTCAAAATAGTGGAGGAGATTTTAAAAGTCTTTAAAAGCTCAACTTGACCAGAGTAGTACTGAGAAGCTCTGGCAAGTCTTGCTCCTGTTGCATTTACAGAATCACTCTTATTTCAGCTCTGTGCTTGCAGCTTTTGTGCCTATGAATGCTTCCTGGGCAAGAGAGGCTTTGAACACATTATGAAGGTCCTTTGCACAACAAGACACTCATACCAGTAGACCACACAGAAAGGCAGTGGCAAACACCCCTTCCAGTACAAGTCATAGCACAGCACCAGCATCTTATTGGGATCAAGTCCTCACACAAGAGGCAGAGCTGCATCCACCCACACACCAGGATTTGCTTGTGGGGCACCACATGTGAAGCTGCTGAACCCTGGAGTAGAACCGTGTGTGAAACTCTGCTTGTGCGTCCCAGCGCTTTGCAGGAATGTTTTCCTTTGGTTCCAATGCATTCAATATGGGCTTGACATCCTGACATCTCATGCTGAAATGAGTCTAGACATCCAGAGTGGAGCCTTCAGCAGAAGAGCTCAGCCCAGAGTCACGCAAAGCTGGGACATTCTTGTAACTCACAGATGTAAAACGCAGTGTTGCTTTTACACGGCAAAGTATGCAAAACAGGTATTACTCTTTCATTGCTCACCAGACAGGACCCCGTACATGGTGCTGCTTAGGCAACTTTGAAAATCATAAGAAAAAAAACTTTGAAAATCTTCCTCAGAAGACTGGGAACCACAGGAAAACTGAAGAGCCAAACAAACCCCTTTTTGACCAAACACCCTCACCAACTGAACTGCTAACAAAGGCAAAAAGATGTGGCCCTTTAGGAGCACTGTGACTTGACAAATGGTTGCCTGCTCTTCATGAATTTTTAACAGACCCCACCTGCTATCAAGGCAAACCAGAAGAAATAAAAAAAACCCTGAAATTTTTCTTCCAGAGAATACAGCCAGGCCAAACCAAGGGCATTTTCTATCTGCCACCTCATGCAGCTGCTTCTGGGCACCTTCGGCTCCTTCCATTCCTCCACAGCCTGGGGAACCTGCTCCTGGGGCAGCAGGAGCAGCAGTAACTGAGGTTTGGCCACATCTGTCTCACTCTTCTTTCATACAAGCCCATATAAAAGTAAAACAACAACAACAAAGACAAATATCCTTCCACATCCTTGCTGATGACATAAAAGTGAAGGCATGAAGGTCTTCACAAAAAAAGTGAATGACAAATCAAAATGGGGTCAGATAGGTCAGATGAGGGGTTTTTTTAACTGTTTCAGTACTTTATTATTAATTTGAATTGCTAACCCAAATTATTGCAAAGCCATACAAGACTTATCAAATATCAGCTGTTTTGAAGCAAAGTTAAACTCATGCAAAACTTTACCTCCCTTAAAAAAGAAGAAAATTCACTAAGCAACACCCTAAAGACTTCTATTTTGGGTCAGATTTTTTTGGGGGGGGAAAAAATTCCATTAAATTTTTTCCAGCCAATGCTAATTTATATTTTTCTTCACACTAACACAAATACTTCCTTATCAATTCTAGAAACCTGCTGTTATGTGGGAAAGAATAGAAGATAAAGGGAATTTTCATTTTTTTACTAGAAAGCACCCCCACTTAGATGACTAGAAAATTAGATGGATCGGTAATTTAAAAGCAAAAAGTACTCCTACCTGTATTAATGCATCAACACACACCTCTTAGTGTGCTTTGCAAATGCAGCAAAAGCAAATTCTAAGCCGTGGATAATTTTTCCCCTTTCACCCCTCCCCAAGAAGCTAGTAGGGGAAATGACACTCTTTTAAGGCCAACGATTCCTCCTATTCCCAGGATGCTTTAATAAAAATAAAAATAATTTGCTAAGCCAAACTTCCCTGTACCATGACTGAAACCTGTTCTCAAAATAAAGACAATCTTCTTAGAATTTATTTTTTCTCTCTTTCTGCAAGAGGTCAGGTATACAAAATGTAGGTATTTCTGTTTAAAAGAGCTTTTTATCAGAGGTAGGAACATGAAATGATCCTGAGTGATTTCCTGGGTATCAAACAGCCAAATGGTCCACTTTATCTGAAGAAATATTTGAAATAGATACATTTCCTTAAAAATCATCCTTCAAAGGAAAGTGTTGAAAAGAATAGTGCAGAGAGTGTAACAGGACAGAAGAATTAGCACACTGACTTAAATTTGGCCTCCGGTTTTCTCTAAGAGAAATATATCCCTTTGCATGATCCAGTTTCCACCATAACCATAGAATTGTTACCCAGACTAGCCCTGAGATATTCTACACCGTGGAATTAGAAATACTTTGCATTACTTGCTATCATAGCAACATGCAGAGTACTCAGGCTTATTGCAAACTGAATCCAAGACAGCAACTTACCCTGACAATCCCATACCAGTAACTCTTGCTATTTAATTTCTTAATTAAAAGGTATATTGAATTTTAAATGCTTTCTTTTACCAAAAAGAAAAAAGAAGAAAAAGAGAATCCAGCATAATTACAAAGAGTTTGGTAACTGCTCCATTTGTAAAGCATTTGAAGATCACTGGATGAAAAGCACTTACTTTTTTATAACAAGCCACAGCAAGAAACATAGAAAACAAGTTTTCCTGTCCTGTTTTTCCCCACATTATCTCTATTTTCACAACTAACTTAGGTGAAAGCTATTAACTGCTCTATTTTTGTTAAGATTTTACTCTGCATCTTTCAGCATGTAAGAGAACACCAGAAACATCTTTCTTACAAAAGCCACAGGTGATTACTAACTTGATTTGTATCTGTCTACACTTCAGCAACAGCTCTGTTTAAGGGTGCCTGTGCTTTATCCTGTTGCATCAGGAATCCCAGCTATCCTCACAGATAAGGAAATACAATGAAAATGTGTTTCTACTGTTGCACCTTGTGCAGAATCCCACACAGAGGGAGACTGGTGAGCACACTGTAGGATGGTGCCGCTTGTGGCTGCGTGTTTCCTATGGTCAGCATTTTGTGGAAAAGAGAACATTTGAATTTCTACCTGCCTATTTAAATTTCTCCAGGAGTTGGCACACAAGAGGAGCTCTGCTGGATGCACACACCGGAGCAAGTGAGGCAGCTGCGACGGCCCCTCTGCAGCCCAGATCCAGGACCTGGATGCACTTGCCCACTAGATGGTGCAATGGAATAAAAATAAGAGCTGGAAACTCCACTACTTAATGTTTGGTACCCTGGAGAAATCCAAGTATTCTTCTTCTCGTTTTAGCCCATAAACATCACAAATACTGTATAACCGTGAATTTTTATACACCTAATATGGCGGGTTTTTGAAAATTCTGGTTTTAAAATAAATATTCCTTCACTGTGAGGGTTACAAAGTCTTCTTCAAAGGACCTTGCATAGTAAATACTTCAGGCCTGAGCTTTCAGTATGAAAAGGCAGAGCTCTCGACTAAGCTTGTACAAGTAGTTTTTGAAGTAATTATTGCATTACCACAACCAGCAGTAAATCCAGGGAGAGCTCCCCTGGCTGGAGCCTGGCAGGAATACTGGCTGTTAGGAGTGACCAAGTTCAGATGGGACTCTAGGGTAAGACATGTCCATAACTGTTAGTGGCAGGTGGTTCACAGGGTCAGTCAGAGCTCTGCACCTTCCTCCTCCAGCACAGGCAAACTGGAAAGCATTTGCCATTCACCATAACACAGAGAGGTGTGTATTTGCTTGGGAAAGTATTCCAGGAAGCATTTTATTGCACTGCCAGTTACTACAGGAGGAAAATGGGGCCTTTGGCACTCCTTTAATGAAAGGTGAGGATGTATTTTATTTTACTGCTCTATGATACTGCTAAATATGTTTTCCTATGCATGCAGGCATTGGCTGGAAGCACAGGACTCCCATGAGTAATCACCTTAAAGCTGCACCCCTGAGAACAAGTTATTTGAAAAGGAGTGGAAATCAGATGGGGATGAGCCTGGAGCTCAGAAATGGCACCAGCAGCCACAGTAAGCATCATGTCTCTCCCCCACTCCAGTCCACTCAATTCACTGGTATCATTTCTCAGGCAGAGCATGCTTATTAATCAGTTCTGAAAACATACTTCTCTGAGTTCTGCACACTCTGTGACACTTCAGTGCTGTCTTTCCACAAGTGGCACCAGATGGCTTTGCAGAAACTTGGGAGCCACTCCACGAACAGTGTGGTGCCACACCACTGCCCCCACTCTGATGTCAAATCTCACATGCAAAGCAAAGGAGTGTCTTTCTGAACTGTAGCAGCTGAGAAGTTGAAGCTGTAGCTTTTACTTACAGACATCTTCCTCAATAACAGTCAGATCATGCCCACAGGAAGCCTTTGTGCCTCTGCCTGCTTGGAGTTTACTCTCTGATCAGTTCTAGTCGCACAAATTTCATTAGGTTCTTCTTTTCAGGTTATTTCCTCATATCCACAAACTTCACCAGAAGAATACCTGGCAGGTATTAGACCATCTTGACATGCAAACCTTACTTCTGCCCTCTGTGCTGCCAGAGCAAAAATTAATAAACTGGGGCAACAATGCTAATTCTCAAAAAATGACCTGGCTTTGAAGCTTGCTTTGCTTCTAGCTGGCTTATCTCAGATGCTTCATCCAAAATCCCATTTGTCACTAGAGGGCACTTCAAACCAAGCTGTCCTTTCGTATTAGTACAGTCTATAAATGTGGAGGGTTGTACCCAGCCTACAAAAATCTATCTAATATAGATTATATATTAAAATATCTAATATATCTTTTTTATGTTAGACAAATGACCATTTTAAAGAAATAAAAAATCTTCCTACGTTTGGGGAGCAAAACTGAGTCCAGACAATGTCTATCTTCAAAGTCTAAACCAAAGCTCTAGGTAGTATAAAAAACAGTTTGTGTTGTTTAACACAACTTGCACTAAAAACAAACAAAAAAACCCCACAAACAGAACACAAAAAAAACCCAAACAAAAAACCCAAATCTTTTTCCTCACTGTTGCCTAACAGTTTCTGTCTCACTACAGTAAGCAGTGCTTTGTCTGTTTATTTTTAACTTCTGAATTTCAGCGATTAAAAAGCATGAATCAGAACTGAAAACAGCTTGGAATTCAATCTTACTGAAAGGAAAGCCTAGGACCAGTCAAGTACTACTAATCTATCCATGTTTAGGTAATTGATGCCCTGATTTGCCACAAGCTACTCACCAAGAGCTGCCTTACTTCTTAAAAACTGTAGGTCAACCAGGTTGGTCCCATGTATTTGATGTCCTATTTGCCAAACTCTTTAAAGGCTTGGAGAACAAGTGCTTGAAAGCCCTGCCCAAGGTGTATCCCAGCCAACAGCCAAGACTGTTGGCAAAGTCTGGGAAAGCAAAGATTACTTTCAAAGGCTGGATGACATTTGACTTCTTGTCACTGCACAAAGAAGCAGTTAATTAATAAGACAGTATGTTAGGTAGATAACCTGCCAGCCCTGCAGAAGTGGGACTGACCAGCTCCCCATGGTTTAGCAGCATGAACAGTAGTACCCAGTAGGCTGGGAATGTTAAAAAGGCTGTTCTTACTTCTTGAGAGGTAGGAGAAAAAAGAAAAAAAAATGAAGAAAAAAAGGTTTTTCTCCTGAAATTGGTTTTCTAAGAAGCAGGAAAGTGCCTTTAGGAGTTCCAACAAGTGCTTCAATAGGAAGGAAAACTGTAAACTACACCGAAATATGTTGGTTTGAATATGGCTGTAAAGATGACAGCTGGTATCACTGTTGTCTGACTGTTCATTTTGTAGGGGACACACCACACCCAGAGACTTCACACAGCACTGGGAAGTGTTCTGTCATTGCTGCTTTTCAATATTTTGGCACAAGTCTTTTATAAAAAAGGGGACAAAAATTGAAACCACTGAAATTGCAGTGATAATTTTTCTAAAATTAATTTTGAAGCCCTCAGACACATGTAAAGTGAGTCTATTTTCAGAATGAGGTACCTGAGTAGAACATACTCATTTCTGAAGTGTATCACCAGAGTGCCAGTGCTGATCAAAATGATAGTACAGCAAAACTCAAATGAAACTTGAGAACATGGTCTGTGTTTCCTCACTTAAACCAGAGAGTCCTGTCCCCTAGAAGGATTTGTGAAAATTTTAAAACTAATTATGAACACCTAGAAACAAGTTACAAAAACTACAGCCCTACTGTTTTCAAAATTCCCTGAGAGCAGAGTCTCATTTTAAGAGTGCCCTGGGTTGGCAATACTGACTTTACCACAGTGTTTTCAGCTGCTGAGCAATTAGTTCCCAGATCCTCCTACTGTGAATATTTGGGATATGCTCACGCTTCACAACAGAACTAGTTCCTTAATGATATCTTTAATGACTGTATCAAACTTAGAGGATCTGTGCTTCCTAATACCACTTGGTTACATTCAAGAGTAAATTTATATTAAAATTAGCTGCTAAAAAACCTGCTGCCACCTACAGACCTTTCATTAAATTCAGAAACATTTTGATTCTATGCTTTCTGAGAGTGCCTCTTTAAAAGCTGCCTGATCAAAAGTAGGAAACTGAGCAATCCCAGGCAAGGAGACAGCAGTCTGCTTTTCTGATAAGGCTTCATTACAATAGTAGCTGCATTTTGCAGCAGAAAATCGAATTCCAGTTCCAAATTAAATCATTTGAACCAAAAGAAAAACAAACAAAACCCCAAATATAGGGTTCAGAGGAAGATGTTAATTTTTTCCAGTATAATATCAAAGAAATAAAGTGTAATTTTGTGCAAAAGTCTTCCAGTTTGCAACTTGGAGGCTGTTGAAAAGTGACAGCTCAAGATGTGAGCGGAGGGTGCTCTCACATCAGTGGTGAACTTCAGCTCTGGAAGTGAGCTCAGAGAGGCTGCAGTGGCTGCCTGCCAGTACTAATATGTACACAAAGGGTGTTGCTTCAGCTTCATCACACGCAACTTTGCTGAAGATACTAAAACAACAGCACTGCACAGTCCTTCAGAGATTGGGCCAGCCTTGCAGAAATCTTTACAACAGTAAAAATTACTTAGGGCCAACAAAAACATCATTGCACACATTGAAAACTTCAGAATACATTGGCTTCTTGGCCAAAGGCCACAAGCCAATTGTTAAGAATGGAGAAAACTGTAGTTTAAGAAAATATTCATGAAAACTCTAAGAAATGAGAGTTGCAAATAAGAGGATTTGGGCCTTCACTTGTCTTTGTGAACACAACATCCAGTGAAGGTTTCTAGGCAGAGATCTTTCCTCACCTTATTCTCTTTACTTCTGCAATGACATATCCATTGCATTCCCAGTTCCATCCTATTACTCAAAGAAGTGTGATGATAGTTAACCATTGCTTGTTCTCAAATCATAGATAGAGTGATTTCAACATTATGTAATTTTGGTTTTCTATAATACAGAAGTATTATAGACTGTGGTTCTAAAGAGCTACTAAAATATATATACTTGCTTATTTAAAATATGTATTAGCTGCTTCCTGAGCTGCACACTTGATTCTGTAAATGAGAAGAAAGCTGTACATTTGGAAAGTCTGATACAGCTCGTTTAACTGGTTTTTACTTTAAGCTGCACCTAAAGGCACAGGCTTGCCTAAACAAACATTTGGGTGAGTATCATTCCTAGAGGACCTGCAGCACTGGATATACGTTTCCATATAAGAGCAGATAGTTTTGATGAAACCTTATAAAGAAATTCCAAAAACAACATGAAAAAACCCTAAAATCATTACCGTCTCATGGCTATCCTCATCCTGCCAAGAACTGGTTTTACCACAGCCATTTTTCCTAAATTCATGAGAATACTGCATTGGACACCATATAAACAGTCAGACAGACTAGATGTGCATCAGAGATGGTCAGATATAACTTATCTGCTGGTCACTGAGCCACCTAAGTGTATAGTGAGAATTCCTGCAATTGATCTGCAAGTACAATACCTTGTACTTCCTACTTATAAAGCCTCATCCATTTCTAATATTTCAGGGTTTGTGGTTATCCACAAAGTGGGGAATTTTCCTGTCCCACCCACAGAAGAGGCTCAGTGCAGCTTTGTCTGAACAATACACTATTTTCAAATCTTTCAATTTTTGCATTTATGTTAGCACTTTGAAAAAAAAAAAATTAACTGGGCAGATACTTGAGGAACCTAAGCTGTGATTTTACCACACACATCAATTACAGATTCCTGTGATCTTCCTGCAAAAGCTTTAGATCACACCCTCATCTCTATTCAGTTCAGAGGAAGTGGTTCTTTGAAGGTAACTGCTTATCTCAATGAAAAGAGATGAAAAAACCTAAAAATTTTAATCCAAATTTGGACCAGGTCTTATTTACAGTTCAAAACTGTCTAGAGAACTGCTCTCTTCAATTTCTGTTCCCGGTTGTGGCTAATTCTGGAAGAAAGAATATCAGGACAGTCTTCAGAAAATTACCAGATCACTCTGGAAGATCAAAGATATTGGAGTGTTTCAAAAAAGAAACCCAAATACTTGTTCTCATGCCTTTATATCTGGTATTCACCTGTTCATAGAGTAAAAATATCCCAGTAGACGAACACTTTGCAAAAGATGAATCCTTCAAACAAAGCAAAAACCACAAAGCAAAAAACCACCAAGACTTGCTTTGCAGATACATTTGTGATCTCTTCGTGGTTATTTAAGCTGAACCTGTAAATTACTAAGTCCTTAAACTTTGGAAGGAAATCAAGGAAAAATAAAAATTGATTTAGTCATATAAATGCTGGAAGTAATAAAGGCTTCATGTGATGTTTAACCTTCTGATAAACTGTGCTGCTAAATGATTCCTGGTTTCAGACCAGTGATAGCACAGAGATTGCTTTTATAACATAGCCATGAGTAAAGTATTTTACTTACTCTAGTCTAAAGTCAAACTTTTGGGAGAGGAGTCAATAGACCAAAAGGGAACAGTCCCACACATGTATTTCCAAACCTGCATCCATCCAAAGGATGCAGTGACCCAACTGTGCAAACTGATAAATAGAGTTTATTTTATTCCTTGAAAAAAATAACTTCATAAAACCCCAGTGGCTACTAGACTTCTCACAACACTCCTCCCTTACACACAGTGGTGGAGTATTAGAAAGATGCTTCACAATCTCTTGCAAAACTGGTTCCATTATCTGTCTACTGCAGGCTCTGCATTGTGCCTCTTGACAGCATCAGAGAGAAAAAGGTTTGAATTTTCTTGACAAGGAGTGATCAATACAGGAAAAAAAAAACAAACAAACCAACCAAAAAAAAATAAAAAACCACTATAAAATACAAGTCAGGAAGCAACAGGACAGGAGAAATTGAGAGTTCAATAGTACCAGGCCAGAAGAAATAGAGCATAGGGTTTGAGGGTTTCTTTTCTCCTTGAGATTTATGAGATCAGTAGTTTTTATTTCCCATGAGGCCCAAAGCACTCTTTTCAAGTACAAAACAGCACTTCCAAAAGGGAATAGTTTTGAAACAAAGTTCAGTCCTACCAATCAGTGGAGAACAGTGCATGAACTCTTAAAGGAGCTGGACTCCAAACCAGTTCTCCCATGCCAACAAATCCTTCTATAATCCTGCTGCGGAACACAGCTAGTATAGAGGTACATAGTGCAACCTCCAGTCACAATGAATTTTGTACAGAAAATATCCCACTAGCCAGAACAAGCAGCATTGAAGCCAGACTTCTTCCTCATTCCCAGATTCTTTTGAATTCTATCTATTTCAGCATTTTCTGCACATAGATCCTATGTCACCACTTTCTCCAGCCGCGTGCAAGAGCCAAACAGTGGATTTCAACAGGGACTGTCAAAAGGAAATGTAATGGAACCCCAATAGAAGCAGCAGAAACAATCCTAAAAATATCGCTTTAGGATTCCAAAATATTCTCTTCTGAAGGTCAATAAAATCCAACTAGGAGCAGTAGTCTTCACCCTCTTAAAACTTCTTTCTAGAGCTTGACCAGATCTCCCAGTTTGATACATAATTTACTTGAGGGTTTCTTAAATACTTTTAAACATGTCATTAGCTAAAACCCTAGGGGACATGCATAGAAGAAAATGGGTTAAAATATAGAAAAAGTGAAATCTGTGCAGTTAGTCTTCAATCAAATGCTGGAAAAGTTCAGCTTCATGATGTTGATTGAGGGATTACAGCAGTGACTAGTGCACACATCAAATCTTATTCCCTATGTTGAATGACTTTAATATTGAATTTTACAAGTGTTGTGAAGATAAAGTTATGGCATGCTTTGATGTCTCTCTTTGTTATAATAAATTCCCTGAATTCATTTAGATGACCTTGATTTCTTTAATCATAAAAAAAAAAGGGGCAAAGTTCCATCCTACCCTTGTCTTTTAGCCCTGGTGCATCACAGTTTTACATGATGTCACTTCAGTAGAGAATCCTCAGAATACCAAAAAACTAATTCAAGACTGCCCTGACCAGTCACTTTTATGGTAGGATTCAATTAGGCAATACTCCACAGGAAGACTAGCTTAAGAAATATTTTACAGCAGTCCACAGACACCTTTGGGGCTAAAAATTGTTTTAAGTACTCTTTTACATTATACCATAATGCCTCACCACCTTCATGCTTGATATCAAAGTCTTCCTGAAACTGCTGGTTTTCTGGTCAGGCTGTTGCCAGTTATTGGTGGAGCCCGAAGATGAGAGTAGGAGAGTGAGAGCAGGCTACTCACAGAAGGGTTTTCCTGCCACATTTGGGGTTGGGACTGTAGCCAGCTGCAGGGACTGCTCCACCCTGCCACCCTCCCAGCTGTACCCACAGCAGTACCACTGCCTGAGAGCCCAAATCTCACAGCCTGTGCTAAACACACAGACGATCAAACTCCACCTAAACTGCAACATCCAAAACAGGACTTAGGTCAAGCTCCATGAACACTTCCACTGGCTGTGGCCAGCTGGCACTGAAAACTGGGAGAGCTGCTTTTATCCAGAGTTAATCCAGCCCCCAAAGCAATACCGCATCACAGTTAGTGGGAGTTACAACCAATTGGGGCTACTAAGGAACTTTAAAAAAAACAGCCTTTGTTTTTCACCCTAGTTTTTTCAGAATGTTTGTGAAATGTCACCCTGGAGTTGACTGCAGATATCTGACCCTAGGAAGGCCACTTTCGAGCATTTACGATGTGCTAAATGACATTGAACAGACCTGCCAAGCCAGACTTTCTGTGACGAGAAAAAATCCACAGCAAAGAGCAAAGCCCTCGAACTGTTCCTTCCTCTCATTCAGCACTTACCTGTCTGCCTCCAGTTGGCATCAAGAGGCTTATGGAACAGAAACCAATCACCATGACAAGAACAAAGGACAAACTGCTGCCTTACAGCATTTTAAACACTTTTTACTTAGCTTTTTTCTTTTTTTTAATTTTAAAACAAAAACACACAAAGGCTTTTTGCTTTTAAAGAAAAATAAATACACAGAAAGGTTCTCTGAAGGTCGAAGGAAAACACCCTGCAGAAAACAACTGTGGATCACCAATATTTACTAAAACAAACAGTTTTAGTAAATACAAACAAAAAAAACCAAACTGCTATTACTGTAGCTATATAAGGCCTTTCAGCCTGGGATTTCAGTGTACTGGTTCCCGTGGTGAGCATCCTACTCTGCAGTGTTTCTTCTTGCTCAACGACATCCCTTTTTGAGCTGCCGAGCTTTTACCGTTAAATACATAAATTTAAAATGTCCTCATATCTGCTTTAATATGTTTTTTAAACATAGGCACACAGGTTGCATTTACTGCTAGAAATAACACAACACTCAGGAACAGAGCCCTTTAAATTTTGACTTCCGTTACAATAACTATGACAAATATTGTCCTCTGTGCTGTAGAAAAATATTCAAAGCTGGCCTGTCTTTAAAAATCAGGGATACATATAAAATAATCCTGCAGACAAAGTCAACTCCTCTATGCCATGCTAGTTTCACACCAGAAAAAATACCATCTAACTTGAATTGTCTAATGAAGTGGAAGACACACCAGAAGCCCAAGAACAGGCCTAAAACATAAGGTTTTGACCAGACATTAAACAGAGCCAAGGTTTAGGGTGCCCATTACAGGACCCTGAACCATCATGCACTGACCTAAATTTCAGAAAAAAAGAATTGTAGTTGTACTGGCCAATTACTGAAAATATACAGATATTACAAGACATGCCAATTCCTTCACACTTGAAGAGCCATGGAAATGTGTTATTTAGTTTCCTCAAATTTTTTTTTAGTTGCTGCTGATAAAACAAACCTTTAACACTTGCCCAGCTTTGCAGGGGTAGGTCGCATTGCTTTGCTATTCTGGCAAACATACAGCAGTTCACTGAGCTGGACATTCGTCACACGTTGCCTGGAAGCTGCTTCCCCAGCAGGACATTCCTTCCCAAGGAAATACCATCTTATGCCTTCCACCACAAAATGCAGAGCACAGCTGCAGGGGAGAAATGCTGTCACCTCAGAGCTGCAGCTGCTGCAAGGCCAGGAACCGCTTCCCAGGCTGTGGCACAATGCTTGCCTGCATCAGCCAGAGCCTGGAGGACACCTTCATGTTACCAACTCAGGAGGGTTTGAATTTCTGTCAGAGTCAAATTAAATCATGGCCTTCCCCTCCTCTGATTATGTACATGGGCAGGTATAACCCAGAGGTTAGTTTCACTGGCAAAGAAATGCTCAGACTTCCTTAATGTATAGGGTCATTTGACTAATTAACTTTTTTTCCTGCATCCTTCTTTTTCCTATTTGAATATACAATCTTCCTTAAAAAAAATATACAAGACCTGTCAGAACATGTTATGGCCACTTAAACTCCTCTAACATGCAGATCACCAATAAAACTGGACTATAATGCACAACAGCAGAGTGAATTATGTGCAAATCTAAATGGATTCACATGGAAAAAGCAAAAACTGGTGAGGTACCATAAAGACAAACGAAATTGCACGGACTGTTATGTAAAATCTGAAAAAGCAACTATTACTGGCTCAGCAACAGCAATAAATGAAGATGCAAAACTCCCAAAGGTCATGTTATGTGCTCTGATGTACTAAAAGTAGGTTAACTTTCCCAAACTGTGTTGGTATTAACTTGTATCCCCAAAAGCCCACAATTAACCTTCTAAAATACATTTTTAAAAGTCTAAATATGGAAAAGTACTGTAGGAGACTTGGGGTTTTTTTCCTTGCTTTCTTTTCTAACAAACAATTTGCAGCATTATTTCTCATGTGATTTCACTGATTTTTGATTAGTACTTTCAGAAAAATAATGCAGGGATACAGTAGATTGTTTTGTGGTTTTTTTTCCTGAGCTTGATGATTCTGTTCAAAGAATAGTACTATAACCTATTTTAGGTAGGCGAAGGCACCACTATATGTTAGAGAACCTGCATCACTTGTTAACTGAAATAAAATGTCCTCACAGTGAAGCTGTGAACTAAACACAGAAAAGAAAAACTCCCCAGCAGTTACTGAGTTTCAGATGAAACTCTGTGCTGGAGCACATCAGGTATGTTCAGTTATAAAATACAGATGAACCAAATAAGCTCTGTGTACTTCCAGGTACTAGTCAGCCTTGAATGACCTTGTAATATGAAGTAGGGGATGACAAACAAGAAGACACAGACAACAACCCAAAAAACTCAACAAGCCATCAAATCTCCTGACTGATGCCACAGCTACAAGACTAGATTTTTTTATTGCCTCAAGGGGCCAAAATAAAAGAATTTTATTCAGACTCAGAAAAATCCAATTCCCTCTCTGTCAACAAAGTTTCATAACTTGTGGATCCAAGTAAAACCATTTTACATGAGCAAGCAGCACATCACATTCTAGTCCTCTCAAACCACACAGAGAACATCCCTGAAATCACTGCCAGTTAAACTAAGCAAGGTTCCACACCTGCATGGAAATCTGCACCCCAAGTTTAACAGGGATCAATACCCATTCGCTGTAAACTGCAACTGTAATAGTAACACAGTTTTCCATACCATCTCTAAGACAATGCCAGAAGTACTCTCAACACTTTCTGGTTTTCCAGCTGAGCTGACACAAAATACTCATTTCAGCTTCACAGCTGTAGATATTTAGTTGCTAAGAATGGTTTAGGTTAAGTTGGCTTCACAAATGCACATGGCCTCCCTTATGTATATACACTAAAACTAAAAATACAGGCAGAAATTTTGTTTTGCTTACCCAGCAAAGCCCATTTAATTTTGAGGATTTATTCCCTTGCAGTTATGTTACATTTATGCTTCTCAAAATTCTGAAGTAATTTATTACCTTCTCCCAAGAGAAACCTGAGTCTGGAAAGTCTCCTAAAGGCCAAACAGGCTGAAGGCAGAGGAGCCTACACTAAGGCCTGAAGCAATTAAAAACCCCCAAACTTTAAAAGTCCCTTATAATAGTATCTTCTATATTGCCCACATAAGTAGCTAGCATTGATACTCTTCATTATTAGAAGCAACCCAAATAAACCACTTAGAGAATATGAGGAATAGTAAGTTGCTAATTGAAATATGCAGATTCCAAAAATCAGCTGCTTTGGCTAAAGCCTGGACTTCTTTGTGTTGAGATTACATCAATCCCCACTGCAAAATACAACTTCTCAACAGGAATAAAATACTTCAGACATTATATTTCATTAGGAAGCATTCCATCCCACACATTTGTTTTTTCTTCTCAAAAGTTGAGAAGGCCAGATAAACTGTCTGCAGTATCTCCAAGGCCTCTTGGCAGAACTGCAATACATAACAATAATCAGCCCGGGCTCAATTATAAGTGCATTGAAGAAAAAAAAAAAAAAAGCCACAGTCGTGATTTACCCTTAACCAGAGTTACACACCTCAAAAGGTGCAATTAACCTAATGAAAAAGCCCTGCACAAAGTTTGGCTTTACTTTCTGAAGTTTAAGGTCACCAAATGGTCAGATCAGTTTATCACCAAGACATCTCAAAAAGCACATAGGCCCAGAAATGTGCAGTTAATCCTCTTTCCTCTAGTATTTCAGCTTTATCTGTGACCTACTAAGAGAAAGGTACAAAATACCTACAAAACTGACCCACAAAATATTTGCTGCTTTTTGAGACAGAAAATTGCTACTAAGTTCCTTTCACTTCAAACATAGTTTAACAGCCTAAAACTGATAATTAATCATTCACTAGTTTTATAACATTTATCTACAAAACTTATTATATCCCACTTAATGAAATATGTCTAGTTACTTAATTTCTGTGGTTCCTACAAGTTTGAAACTCTAACTTTGAACACAAAGTAGAACAGGGGTGCTGATTTCAGCAGAGGTATCTTCAGTAGCTTCATTTCTGTAACATTTTTCACCACACAATATTGACACTAATTATTCAAAAATACAAACAAAGCTTTTTTCAGTTAGCAACTGAATAGGCCTAGCTACGTATTTAAAGTATTTTTTTCAAATAAAATTTTGTAATAAGAGATTTATAAAAGTATTTTGTTTTCTAATGGAAGAGTAAGGAGAGTAAGGCCACTCTGAAGAATTCTACATTACATTGTCTTTGAAAAACATAGAAAAACTGATACTAAAAAATATCCATTATTGAGTAAAACTTACTTTGTAGCTGTCGTGGGTTTGTCCCGGTGACAATTTTTTTTTCCTCACACACCCCCCAACCAAATTGTTCTAAGTTGAGAGAAGGTGTATGCAGACAAAACTAAATCCAATTGGGGGAAAATAATATTAGAATTTATTACTACACAATAAATAAAAACAACTATATCTACTAGAATACTAATTAAGTAAAAGCA
>JAWWES010000021.1:10997465-11104806 GCA_035583135.1 Lophotriccus pileatus
AATTGCAAAAGGCGTTACCAGAACTTCTGATTGGTTTTGTCCCGGAAATCAACCTGGACAAACCATCTCACAGTCCCTCAGGGAGGGGGGACCCTGCTAACCCACGACAGTAGCAGATAATGCCTTCAACAAGGATGCAGATGCAGTCCAGCATTCATAAAGACTAACTCCTCCTAAGTGAAAGCAACATTTAGGGAGTGAGGGAAAAGAAACCTCAGATCCCTCTGAAAAACAGATCATCACTAAATTTTCAGCTGCTGCAAATCTAGGTAGCACAAGTGATTTCAATCCCCTCTGAATTTATGGAGCTCATTTTGAGTTACACCAGCTGAGGACATTCCTGTAGATGTATTTACTTATGGAGACCTAATGCAGCAAATCATCTAGGGAAGGATGGGCCTGTCTGGGAGGATGCACAGCTGTAAGTCAGAAGCCTATCAGCGACCACAGGGATGGCCAGTAACAAAGTAATCTGCGCAGTTCAGCTCCCGCTTACATTTGCTTTGCAAATATCTTGCTTGCTTAAAAATCAGTTCTTTGTTGCCTTGTAAGAGAATTGTTCCATTTCTCCAGAGAACTAGGTAGGAAAAGAAGGCATGGAAATTTTAGTACATCTCCCTCCCCACTGAATGCTAAGGATGCATCACAGACACCAGTACAGAGCGTTCCAGGAGATACAAAGCCTCTGTTTGCCTCTGGGAGCTTTGCTGGTCTGGTTTCATGCACCTTGCCAAAATTCTTTGCTAGGAATGCAGCTGCCCTAGGCTTCCTCTGATAGAAGTGACTCTAGAAGTGTTTGCTCCATCAAATGCCCCTGCTATCCCTTACCTGGAAATTAACTTTCTTGTTTTCTTAATGAATGTTGTTTTCTTTAATGATGTTCAAAACACCTAGATGGTTTAAATGTTTATACAAAACTCTACAAATAAAACCAACATGAAAGATGTTTTTGTTACATTTCAATAAACAAAGGACATCCAAGGCTGAGTGATCCATTCAGTCTGCAATTATCCTGATGTAAATGAAGGAGGGGAGGTATTTGCACGACATGACCAAATGCTAGCCTTGATCTGATCAGATGTAACTGAGAACAGAATTTGGCCTACAGCTACAAAGTGTTCAACTTGAAAAATCTAGCTTTATCCTCCCAGGCAGTCTGCACTGCACAGACAAATGCAATAACATGTAGATTTGGCAAACAATGTACTACTGGAGAGGGAAACGTCCCAGAGCAGCCCGCAATAACAAATTGTCACTGTTCAGGCTAATAAGAACAAGCACTTAACAAAGTTGACATGGAGAACTAGGCTGATCTTACATGGTAGCAGGTGACAGCAGCGACAGCGACATTTATGGAATTTGGAACAGTACACTGAACAAGGGGACCGCCATCCTCCCACTGTGAGAGTGCCTTAGGCTGTACACAGAAGCATCAGGCTTTAATCTCCTCCATATTGCTCAGAACTGAGACCATAATCAGTGTTAGATAAAGAGGTATTTTCATATTTGTTTATATTCTGGGTGGCAGAGAAACATGTCGTCATTTGAAGCCTTAAAAATAAAGTGTGCTGGGGACTTTGTGCATGTGTCACCAAGCATTAAAGACAAGTATCTCTCACTAATTTGCTAAAAGCTACGCTAGGCAGTTATAAAACAACTTTATAATCATCTGTTTGTGGTGACTGCTCCTTTTCTCTTTGATGTTGCATCCCAAATACTACCCGACAGCAGAATATCTAGTGGGATCATCATTCTGCTGCTTACCTAGAGTTCATCTGCTTGCTTTTCTCTCACAAGCAGCAAGCCAAGCCTTTGTTTCACTCGTTTCTTACCCATGCTGTTCCTTAATTTTGCTGATTTTATACAGCAGAATATAAGTGTCAGAAAGAGCATTTCTTAACACAGAACGTTTGAAAAGACTATCACTCCTTCATGTCTGAATGAGAAGTTAGGATAAGGATGAGAATGAGGAAGGAATGTTTTGGTCACAGTTAGACAAGCACAAATGGAATGGCTAGAGGTTATAAATGTTTGCATTTTTTAATAGGGTGCTGGAAGGCATTTTTCAGATAAATACAGACATAAAGTGCATGCTTTGAGGAGCTCACAATCCAAACATCAGATTTTGGGCAACTGTTCAGGACGATGTTGGACTGTCCTTCATGTTTCCCTGAAACAAAAAGATCTTTCTTAACAGCTGTTAGTATGTCCAAAAACTAAGAGCTGATCTCTTCTGTTGCCCCTCTAACCTGAACTAGTGAATGCAGCAGAGTTGGATGTGGATGCAGCACAGTTACACACAGAGTGCCTGAGGAAGCCACAGAGACTGGAAATCTCAGAGGGCCCTCTGTAAGGCTAACCCTGTAAGCCAGCCTGAAGGGGTCTAGTTAGTGCAGAATGTTTCTCATGCACTAATACAGTACAGGATACCTATCCTGTCAGGTCTGCTTCCAATTTACTGATTGGTACAACAGCAAATGGTCTTGATCTGAAAAGATTCGTGTGGTGGGTTTCTGCTAAGTCTGAGAAACCAAATCCATCTCCAAAGTAGTGTCACTCCCAATTACATTCTCTGTGACACACATAAAAAAAGTTCCTAGGTTCATGCCAAGAGGCATTTCCTGTTTCTCAACCCTGGTATTCATAATCCTTCTTGGACCAAAAGTTAAGATTAGTGGGTGCCTTTAGCTTAAGAACATAAGAAAAGCCATAATAGTTCAAAGAAAATGTCCCATCTAGCACTATTAGGGCTGTCCCTGGGGTCAGGAGTACATGTCTAAGAAGAACATAAGAGCCCTAGCATGATTTTTCCTTGTATAAACTTTACAAGCTTCTAAGAGTCAGTGGCTCCAGAGCTGGAGGATGCCTTTAGACCACTTTGACAGCAATGGGTTGATCTCTGAACCCAGTAAGATTAGTATGAACTCAATAAGCTTATTGATAAGCTTATATAATAAGCCTATCTCCTAGAGTTAGAGGATCTGGCGTTATTCAACATGACTGTATGTATATTAATTGACATTAACATTTCCTACCTCATCTGTGGGCTGTGAACACCAACTGCAGAGCTTGTATTTCACTGCTTAATTCAAGTGAACAATATATATTTATCCAGCTCACCTTGACACTGTGATTTTGAGGTGTCTCATAATCTTTCTTGCTCATAAGAGTTCACAGACCTGCGGCATAAGAGTTTTCATCACCACATATGCCATCAATGAGCCACTCAAGCACCTGAGAAAACAGAGCTGACTTGGCATCATTCTCAGCCCTTCATCTCGTGGCTCAGTGCTGCGGCTTTTAGCGCACTCACCGTGCGCAGCCAGAGGAAGCACAGAGTCACCAGCGTAGCATTTGGGTTACAAGAGAGCTTGCAAAACTGAGGAACAGCACCAGTGGTGGGATGTGTTCCCTTTACTTCTGTATGGACTCCCACAAGTACTTCTGCTGTCAGCTTAAGTGGAGTAAAGGTCTTATTTGTCTTGGATTAATTCTAAGTTTGGAACAAGAAGAAGAAATTGTGATTTCCTTCTTTCACCCTATTTCACTGTGTCACAATTGCTTGCACACTTACTGGTCTTACACTTGGGATGGTTCCTTTCTCCTGACTCTTCAGCCAGGCAACTTTTCAGAACAAAGCCTGACACAGATACCTCAGAGCGGAAGCATTAAAGCTATTTGGTTACACAGGGTTCCAGAAAATGTGCACTGCTCAGGTGCTTGAAAGTCACTCACCGGCTGTAACAAACTTTGACAGATATTAGTGTCCCTTCAGATAATTTGGATACCTTCATTATCACTTGTTGCCTGCAGAGAGTGAACTGTCAGGCATTGGTTGACACAGAAGACCCAAAATAGATTATAACGTTAAGTCTTTTAAATGTCACTTTCTCTGCCATTAGTTTAAGTGATCTTGGAGTAAATACAAGCCTAGAAAATACATATTAACTGTAGCTTCAGCAAATTCTGTTGTAAGATAACAGAGATAACTTTTTTCCTTGCCAACTAATTTCACCCATGTGTTGCAAGTATTTAGACGAATTGAATTATTTGGGCTCCTTATTCTTATAAATATTTATACTCAGCATGAATCCAAGACAGTGTCTCCATCTAAAAATAGCACCCTGATTTGTGGCTTTGCAAACACGAGCTGAGAAGTCAGAGCATTACAAACTAAATACAGCAAGTGTGTGTAATTATCCTCATTAAAATACTTTGAGTGGAAAATTTTCATTACCCTGGGATATAAGAGAAAGCAGGACAGACACCCCCTGGATCCTGCTTGCAGGCTACTTTTATGAAGACCGTGTAATCCTGCATTTCTAGTAATTTGCTCAGACTTTGAGGGACTTCCCTCTAGCCCTGAAGCTACAACCTGTCCATGCAGAGCTGAGGCAGATGCGTGGCCACTTCCTGAGTAAATCCCTGTAAAATTACTCCATGGATTTCTGAAGGCAGGTGGTCTGGACTTCCAAGTGTCAGAGTTGGAATTTGAAAAATGCTATGGAAAGGCTCTAAGCAGGACATTTACAGTTCTGGTCTTCCAAGATATCCTTGTTTAAAAAACAATCTGCTGGACTACAAACTGAGTATTTGGTGTTGCCACTCAGTGGGACCTGGAAATTGGAGTATAAATGAAGACATCACCATCCCATAATTGCCAATCTGTCTGATATTCTGCAGCTGCCTTCATGAGAATTGACATTTTACTTTTATTCTCCTGCTTTCATTTTAAACGCATAAATCCTCAGCACACGTTTTCTCTCCCACATATTTAGGCTTTCTCCTTTTCCCCTCCAAACACCTTCATGTTGTTTCCCAAAGAATCCAGTATGTTTCTGTCCTACTGAATGAGGGGCACCACAATCCTTTTCACTTCTCCTCTGAATGAAATCACAGCAGAAAGAACTCCTCTGGTGATGTTTATTCAGCTGTGGAACCATCTTCTAGAGGAAGTAGCAGAATTGCTAACACCTGAGTCATTTTATCACCAGACCAAAAGCACTGCAGAATCCATGTCCTCTGCTAGCAGCGTAGAGATGATCCTGTTTTGTCAAAAACCTCCCAACTCCTGTTCCCTTGTTTGAAGAATGTAAAATGAAATACAAATCAATAAAAAAAGTTGTGCATCAGTCTTCTTCTTCTTTGTTAAGCTTCTGATTCTTGTTCTTTCCCAGTTTATTCTCAGTGAAAATATGCTCAGTTTGTCTTTCCCATTGATAAGGTGACTGTGCAGGAGAAGGGCACTCTGGAGAACGCACACTCATGGAATGACTTAGAATCATTAAGTGACTCGAATTTAACAGGTTTAATCCTCCAACACACTTTCCCTCTAAGTACTTAGTTATAAACCTAATCTTCTCAGCAAACTACTCTCTCTTCCATTTTCAGGATGTCAGATTAGTTTTTAATGTATTTACTAATTTCATTGGCACATATATGTATCCACAGGAAAAAAGACATATGGACTACAACGGTAGAAGCAATCACAGTCCTAGTACACGTTAATTATAGCACTTCTGCTCTATCAAAACCCTTTGGTCTGGAGCAGAAGAAGAGATGAAAGATGGCAGATAAGGAATCAAATTCAGATGGCTCCATAATGCCCCTTGCTTAACATTTTGTCATGGTCTCACCCATTCTCCACAAGTGCAAGACAGCAATCCAAAGGAGGGTGCACTTACTGACAGGTCAAGCTGTAAAAGAAGTGTTACTGCTCGTGTTACTGGCACTCCAGTGCAATACACATTGCAATGACCTACATATTAAATCTTTTTAGCTGATTTCACGTTGCTCTGAATGCAAAAAGTTTGGATGATCTCTAATTTTTTTCAATTTGAATCTTCAGCGTAAGAAACATCGCCCCATTCTGCACTTGCTCAACCAGTTCAGGCTTCAAATGGTTAACCATCCTCCATAAAAAAAAAAGAAAAAAAAAAAAGGCCTTTTTCCTTCTGGGCTTCCTCACTACAGCTGAAACTGAAAACAGAAGGGCCAGAACACCACAGTAAAGGCTGCTCTTACCGTATTTTTGAACTGAGTAGAAGAGACAGGAAGATCAAGAAACCCTGTGAGAGATAATAAAAGACAAGCACTTGAAAACTAAATTGTGATGTGGCCACCAGAAATACCACTCTGAGAAGCAAAAATACTTGAAAAGTGCATCCCTAGAGGATAGACTGCCAAGCCCTGGCTCAGCAGCTCTGCTCTTTTTTTTAAGATAGATTATGCAAGAATCTTCTGTGAGCACATGGAAGTTAAAACCAGCAGTGGCTTTTGTCAAGCATCAAGCTATCATGAAAATCTAGGAATTACCATATTAGATTAGGCTATGCCTCCTATCAAATTCCTCTTAGCAGTCATTAGCCCCAGATGCTCCAGAGGAGGCTGAGACAGTTCTAGTATATCATATTCCCCAGGAGACTTTCCCCCCTCACCCCCGTTTCTCATAGTCAGTGTTTGGACAAAGCACTGAAGCACCAGGGCAGGACTGCCTCTCTCTGTGCTCCACAGAGTTCCAAGGAAATGCATGTAACTTGGCCCCTAACTGGTAGGTCTCTGGATCTTTTCAGAGTAATTCAGGGTTAGCTCTAGTCCAAAGAACATTTCATTTGTAAATGTTTTTAATAAAGCAGTGGAAGCCACCCACGTCCTGCTGGGACAGAGTGAGTTTGTGTTTCTGAGCTCTTGAACCACTTCAGTAAAAAACTGATGCACACCAGAATCCTTTTAAATGTCATATCAGGCAGTAAGTGATATGTGGCATGGTGAACTAATTAATTTCTTAATAAAAAGGAGTTATCCAACTAATTTTTTTTTCTGTGAACACACAAGAGTAGCCCCAGCTCAAATTTTTATGCAAGATGAGTACACAGCCCAGTTTTTTCCCTGTTACCTTCTGAGAGGCAGCAAGGAAGCCTCAGGCAGGCCTCTGTCTGCCTGGGAATGTCACTGGGGAGCTGTACCACTTCAGACTTCTTCAAAATAGGAAAGCATTTCAAAACCAACCACACACTTTAATTACTGGCAATTAGAAATTCCTGGGTTTGTGTGTTTACAGCTGAAAAATGTTAATGTGTGCCAGTTGTGTCAGAAAGTTTGATTAAGCTCTTTAAACTGAACTTGAAAAACTTAAAACACTCCAAAGACTCTGATCAGAGTATCTTGGGGGGCTTACCAAAGTGACATGTAGAAGTCAGAACTGCTTTAATAGTCTCCTCACTGTTCCCAGTGACCACAGCTTGCCTTGCAAAGACACACACCCAACATAGTTGGCGGGAGAGATTCCTATCTGGCAGTTTCACAGGGACTAAGCAGCATCTTAATCATATCTAAGGTCACTATCTGAATGGCAACCTGGAGTTACAACTGAGGTTCCAATGAAGGTACCTGATGTGAGTGGGGTTTCACAGGAGCAGACAAATCAGACAAAGATGAGTCTCTATGGGTTAGCTGCTTTTTCAGCATACAGCAGAGCTGTGTTAGTAGCTTTCTTAGAAAATTAAAGACTGCAAGAAACAGCATCAATAAGAAAGTGATGTTAGATTAAGTTCATAAGGAAAATACAAAGAGAACAAAAGGTACTTTTTCCTGGTCTAACAGAGATGATATTTCCATAGACATGTAAGGCTGATGATGAATTCTTGCCACAGAGTTCTCCATGTGTCATAAAATATGAGCAATAAAATAAAGTCAAAGAATTGAAAAGACAAATGACAAGCCTCTGTGCATCATTAATGAATGATGAGGGTAGAAAAGCAGAAGATAACCCTCCATGCATATAATAATGATGTCTTTGACTGGTGGTGCTTCTCTGTGCCTGCACGTTTAATAAGATGTGTTAGAATTAAAAATTTAAAAATCAAGTCCATGTGCTCCATAAAATATGAGGAAAGAAGCAACTCTAGCCTAAGTTAAGATCTTAGCATTGTACATCGTATTAAAGAAGGAGATGTGTTGATTTATGCAAATACTCATAAATGAAGCATGATGGTATTCTAATTCTGATAACAAACCAAGTCAGTAATCTCATGTCTCATTAAAGAAAGAATTTTGATACTTAGCAAAGAGTTGAGAGTCCACAGGAAATCATCTGTTATTGTATCAAGTGACCTTTCGTCAACTGCTTTATACCCAAAGCTGCTACAGACCCCAGGCTGACTAGCAGAGTTCTCTGTTTTTTCTTGAATAACGTGGATTAGTGAGAAGACACTAAGAGTTCATGTTTTGCTCATAACACTGTCCACTGCAAAGGATCTGAACACACTAATGAGCAAACCTACATGCTACAGCCCTTTCAGTATCACAGGCACTCCCTAGTGGAGAAATGAAAGTCTGAGATGTGGCTAAATCCTGGGATGGGAGGCCCCTGACTCACATTAACAACCATTAACAAGTGGTTTTGACTCAAATCACCAACAACCCAGTAGTTAGACCACAACAGCTTTGATTTCAGTATTACAGCT
This sequence comes from Lophotriccus pileatus, assembly GCA_035583135.1. NCBI lineage: Eukaryota > Metazoa > Chordata > Aves > Passeriformes > Tyrannidae > Lophotriccus > Lophotriccus pileatus. The sequence goes on from JAWWES010000021.1 coordinate 11,005,931, forward strand.
GGTGCTAAAGAAATTCAGACCAAATTTACAGAAATAACTAATTATGCAGAAACAACTAATTAATATCTGAATTATTTTGTACTATAACCCTCACCAACAATAAAAAAAATAATTTTAAAAAATGCTAGTCATAGAATTCTCTTGAAGTAAAGTAAGCAGAAGTAGAGGGAGCATGATCATGCTGGTACTCAGAGAAGCCATTGCAGGGAGTTTCATATGAGTGAGTTGTGCCTCTGGGGAGTGTGCTGGAGGGGCAGAAAGAGGAGCTTGTGTGTGCAGCCAGATGGTGGTATGAAGCTGAAGTCTTGGAAGAGCAACACATCATAAAACAGGCAACAGAGTCACACCATGTCACCTTTTAAAAAGAAAGACCCACAATCAACCGCGATATCTCAATACCTCGACACATTTTTTAATACAAGCACTGTTAACAACTCTTTGCCCCACTCTCCCAACTTTGTTTCAAGCTAAGAATAAGGAAAATGTGCTTTAATGAACCATTAGTGTCCCTCAATATCTTCCAGGTTAAGTCTACCCCATTTATGAGAAAAGGGATTTTCTTTTCTCCCTTTTTTGTTTTTTTGTTTTTTTTTTTTTCCCATGCTTCCAGCTCTGCAAATGCAACCTGGAATGAGAAGTCTGATGGTAAGGGCTCAAGTACCATCACCAACAATAAAAATCTGCTAACCAAATTTACCTGAGAGTGATGCTGTTAATGTGCCAGACAGAGCAGAAACCAGCTCACTTTCCCACAACAATACTGTCTCTTAATTGCTGGCAATAGCAAAAGCTCAATTCAGTTAAGTAAGAAGATACGTCAGACACGTGGGAAGCAGGTCTAGGGGGCAAGTGCCACTGTTTTATAGTCATTTCTCTCACTGTAATGGCATTCAAGAAAAAGTTATTTGCAGCAATGTAAACTAGAAGACATGCATGTGGGCATTGTGTGAGAGACAGATGAAATTAAAAAAAATCTGGCTTCTATACGGTAGAAATCCTAAACCTTAAAGCAATTAAAGGTCTTTAAAGTAAGGAACTCTGCCCTGTTCCCCAGGGAAGTGCATGACCAACATTCCAAGGTCTACAAGAGGAAGAATCCACCATCAAAACTTCCAGGAGTAAAACATGAGCTAATAGTTTCACTGCACTTGAAAAGTTCTTGGTCACAACACATAGGTTCTAAAGGGCTCATAATGTTAAGGTTCTTAGGCAATTTTCCTCAGGATCTAGAAATTCCAGTTTGCTACATAATTGGAACAGAATTATTTTTAGCATTACATTTGACACAAAAAGGACTGTAAATTACCCATTTCATGACTCACAACTGAGTGAGAGGATAGGGAGTAACTTTAGCCCACAAGGGCTGGGAGAGAGAGAAGGACCACTGGGTTGTATGAGAAAAGGTTCTGCCCATGCTTCAGGAGAGCACATTACATGTCTTCTAAATGCACATTGCTGCATAGCTGTCCCAGTGAGAAGCAAGGAACAGACTTCACATATAGTATGATATGCCAGTAAGAGAGAATTTTTCCACAAAGCCTTGCCTTTTGCCACTTTGATTATAGCAGTGTTCTAACACTGCGTAAGGTGACTTGGCCAGCCCAAACTTTTTGTTTGGTGGAAGTGAAAAGCAGAATGAATACAGTAAAATTTAAATCCAAGGACTACTGTCATGGGAGAGAAAAAGACAAACTTCTTTTAAAAGGATCTTGGAGAATGGCAAATAAGAGCTGTACTAAAATCATATTTTTAAATTATTTTTATCCAGTTGAATGACAGAGCTTGTCACTTTTATGTAGTATAAATGACTGAATAGCTGGTATGAGCAATAATACCGTGGCAGACTGAGGCAAGCCAAGATTTGATTCTTAGCTCTGCTACCAATTCATGCAGATAAATCATTCAAAGCCTTTGTGCTTTGACTTTCCCATCTGAGAAAAGAGATATTCAGCTTAGTTCACACAGGTGTTGAAATGTTGATCATTTTTGTGCACACAGCAATGTGATCTCACTGGGTGAAAGGTGCTTTGGAAGTATTAAATATTCTTCTTGCTGTTATGCCTGCTTTCCTCTCCATACTGCATATGAGTAGTGCTATTCTTTTGAGTGAACTTCAGCCTATTAGAATTTGACAACACAGAATTTACATTCTTTGCTGTGATAAATGCATTTAATTTTCTTCAAGCAAATACACTCCAATCCAGCACTTAAGCATAAGACTAATCTCTTTTGTTTCACATGACTACTGAGTAAAAACAAGTGCTCAAGTGCTCTGTCAAATTGAGGACAAAAGAGTTTTTGCAAGAATAAGCAGCAATTGGCAGGTGAACGCTTTAATTTGAAAAAAGTTCTCTTCCAAGTCTTGAAGAAACTATCAATACTTTGGTTGCTATCCCACCAAAATTTATGAGGTGTAGCATCTATACACACAGGTTAAAAAAAAAACAAATAAGATAAAAAAATATAGTTTTGATTGTTCCTCTAGAACTGCAGTATTCTCTGTTACATTTTGTTCTAACTCTGGAGGGGAAAGCAACACTAATTACAAGTCTAGGAAGTTTGAGGGAAGAGGAAGATTCTTCTCTTCACCATCCTCATAGACACTGGGTTTTATCAGGTGTGATACCTTTCCTACCACCAGGAGAATCTAAAATACCAACAATGTCTGTAACCATTTCTGCTGTCTCCTGTTTTTCACATCAGTAGTAGTTATATTCCTTACACAATCAAACCATTGATCCAGGGTATAAGGAGGTGTGTGCAGCCTCTGAGCCATAACTCATGAATTCCTCTAGAGAACATGCAGTGTATCCATGCATATTTCATTGATTCCAATCTGTATATTCACATTAATAACAAATGACTGCTATGAATCAGTTCTCATGCCTATCTACAATAAACCAGAAAGTAATATAAACAGAGCTCACTTACCCTGGTTTTCTTGAGATGTTGTATTAGGTCACAATCTCACTGTTACAATCAGTTTGTAATCTGAATCATTACAGATTATCAGGATTTCCTCTGACTTCAGAGGCAGAAGATTATCTTCCCTTTTGCATACAGTATTGGGGAGATTCTTGAAATGATCTCGTCAGCTTTATTGAAAAGACAGACCTGATGAACTTCAGCGAAATGAAAATGGAAGTTTCTGTTCATATGAGCTCAGGTACCTATGAAAGAGCCTGACGCATGGCAAGGTTGAATTAATGAGCAATACACTTGCAAACCGTTCTTGAAATGGTGAATTCTGAGAGGCAAATCTAGGCAGAAAACTGGAAGAACTAATGTGCAAAAATACTCAATGCACATGCAGTGCAAAACCTAATAAAGCTGGGACACCCGAAGAGTCCTCCTTCCCTCAAACTTAGGTATTATTAAGGTAAGCAAAAATTAAATTCTCTCATCAGGAAAGGTATTTAATCAGTTCTTGCAGAGGCAGGGTTAAGATTGACTTAAAATTGGGAGCAGTAAATGCTGAGTTTCACTATGCTCAGAAAGGGATTCTGGAGAGGTACGACAGGATCTTGGACCGAGAGTGTAGAAAAGCTTCTTGTATTAATTTATGAGCTATCAGTGCACCAAAATAAATGGCAAATCACTTATTTCATTCCCCAAAGAAGCCTAAATGTCCTACCTCCCCCTTGGGAGCTCAGAAAGTCGGGTTTTTTAAGGTTACAGATTTCTGCTCAGTGAATTACCTGAGAGAGATTTGTAGACTGCAGGTACAAGCACCAGAGAAGTGAACAAAGGCTCTCGGTAAAGCAGCATGCAGAATGAAATCACTGTTCTGGGTAAAGCATCATGTCTCATCTCAGGTGACATGTGGACTGCCATTCCCAAAGCTACTCAGGAGATCAAACAGAAAAAAATAATCAGCTACAACTGTTGAGGTTGCAAAGACATCCAATATGAACAGCTGAAAACAAGACAACTCAATGCATTTTAAAGTATATGTCTTAGTAATACTGTACAGGTGCTGCCTGCACCATAGAAAATGGCATGTTTTCAGAAATGCCTGTTAATTCATCACCATACACAGAAGTTCCCACTGCTTATTTTACTATCAACAGTAAATGGTCATTGATTTGCTTATGATCATTATTCCCAATCCAAATCTATTACATTACAGCAGACTGGGGACATGGAGGAGAGTAGGAAATACAGAAATGAAACCAATGTAAATCTTGACTTAAATTTCAGAGTAAAACCTTAAGCACTTCATTCTTTGAAACAGAGAAAAAATACATGACTCAGACTTTGTGTGCAGCAGTAGTCATACTGTTTAATATCATCTTAAAACCAGAAACAAAACCCAGTATGAACTTGTGCAAATGGCCCTAGAATCACTCTTCCTGACAGGAAAATGTAGTCATACTCTACAGACAATCAAGCTGCCTCTGGAAGCAGTCTAGCCATTTATTTGCCCTGTATTAATAATGGTCAAGAATGAAAGATATTAACGGCTCATAAAAAGCATAGGAAGAGCAATAAAAATGTTGAAAGACAAAAAAAGTTGGAATTTAATCCCTTTATGGGAACATTCCCTCTGCCCATTAAGATGCTGCCTTTATCCAGCCCTTCTCATTAAGAGCTAACTCAGCCCTCTGAAGGACAGGCAGGGGGTGCCACTCCTTCGGGTTTCCACACTAATGGAGGTTTCCCTTTGAACTCGATACCTCCCACCGAAGCACGGCGGGCCAGCAGGCTTTCCTTGCTTCTTCCCCTTGGGATTCCCATGGTGCCCTTCGATTTTTCTCCCTTTTGGCATCTTTGAGGCAGTGATTCTGTTCCTGAGATCTCTGTGATGAACCGACGCCTGGTATGGCTTGTTAAAGGAAAGAAGCTGACCCTGATGCCCAATTACACATCAGGGAATCAGGAGCTGGTTTCCTGGGCTGCCTCCTCAAACAGCTCCTGCCCCACATGTAGAGCCAGGAACTGTCTGAACAGTCTTGGTGTAGACCCTGAGCTAACTTCTGCATCCTGGAGCTTGAGAATAAGCCAAAGCTTTTCTACTATGATGCCGTGAAACACTGCTCAACCAGAGGAGAGGCTGCAACCAGACGACATTTACCTTGGTTCAGCTTTCTGAAAGCCCAGCCTCAGCTGCCCTAGCAGTGGTCGGGCCTGCAGAAACAGCCCAGTGCTATTAAGACTCGTATACGAATACAACTGCCAGCCAAATAGCCTTAAATAATCAAACATGATTGTTTTGCTGCAGCAAATTGACAATAAAAACAAAAGAAAAAAACTCCAGATAAAAATCCTCCATGACTGTGCCCAGGAATTCCATTTTAACAGTTAAAAAATCATAGTTTTAGTGCTTGGTTGAAGTACTACGTGAAAAGCTAGCAACATAAAACTTTTTGCAACATTACGAATAACCACTGAAGAAATCAAGTAATGTCTCCTTTCTAGGGAAGCTATTCTATATTTATAAGATATATTTCTATTTTTATAACTAAGACATTATTGCCACTGTAAAGATGGTAACTACAGGTGGCTGAATGCTGTTCAATATTTGCCAAAGGCATTTTTCAGAAACTGCTGAAAAATTGTGACTTGTACTTTTTTGCTGTTAAACCATTTCTATAGCTACTAAATAAGACATTTCTGAATTTTTGCCAGCCTGCAGTGACTAATTTATTCAAATGCAATTTTTTCCATTATTCATCTCCCTCTCAAGGCAATTTTTTGAAAGATCTTGATGTGACTTATTGACCAATTTCCTTTAGCTATATTACATTGTAAATTCCGTTTAATTTATTAGCTTTTGTATGTGTAGCAAGTAGTTATTCTTGTTGGTTAATTTTGTTTGTTTGTTTGTTTATGATGGTAAGATTGGGCTCCATACACACAACAGGGAAATTTGGCAATCCCAAACAACCAGCTAGTCTCACAGAAAGGAAGACCCATCCCTTAGCAGACCAGATGAGATGATAAAACTTAAAATACAACCCACAATTGTAAAATCAAAGCCAGAAATATCCTCTAAATCTTTACCCTTAGTAAGCGGAATAACCAGCAAGACCATGAAGTCCATCCCATGAACTTTATGGAAGTCACTGCATTAGTGGGATACCAGTATAAGCCCCCTAGATAAAAAACATATAAGAAATTTGGGTGAATCAAGATATACGGTAAGATAAAGTAAACTGAAATAAAATCCACTGCCATAAGAAAATCATGCTCTCTGGCACAACAGATTTAATCTGCAGCAATAAATTCTTCTACATGTTTGCTTAAGTCCAGGTCTCCTAACACAGACCAGAAAGACATGCACTTAATCAGTGCAGCAGGCTGAACTCTTTGAGGTTCCATGAACTTCTCTTACACTCTCTGAGTGAAAGCACTGCCTCAGTTTCTCTTTATGTGAAATTTTCTTATTGCCTGGACAAGAGTCGTGGAGGGAGTACCTGAACTGTACACAGTATCTTTCCACAACATCTCTACAAATAATAAATGAGTATATAAGTGTCATATAAAAATGTGTCTTTTTTTCCCCTACCAAGACAGACATTTAAAATACATGAGGATTTTAAAGAAGGAAATGGGAGTAGGAGTGGGGATCAAATGACTGCAGGCCCCTTGACCTCACCATTACAGGGATCTCTCTGTTTAAAGAAAAAAAAAAAAAAAAAAAAGCCCATTCTGTTCTCTGAGTCTTCTGTGATGAAATGAAATTTGCATTCAGCATCCATCACCAGTGGTCAGAGGGAATCACTGTCTTCATCAAAGATTGTGCACTTTAAATCCTTTGCTAATTCAACTGCTATATATTTGATTTTAATTAAAGTTCTGGCATGAATTATAAAAGACCATATCTTCAAAGTCATTAATTAAGGCCCCTCGGTGTCTGAATACTAACACCACACTGACAAGTGAGATGTACCCTGCCTATCAACAAGCGGCTGCCCGGCAGCAGCAGCAAAGCAAGCAGAACTATTATTCTGACAAGTTCAGGATTGCACTTGCTGATTGTTAGAGCAAAGAGATCTCCCATGAATACAAACAGAACAGCAGTGGGGAATAGTCAGTCTTTGGCGTGGCTCTGTTTGTAAGTCATGTGCCTCTCCCCGGAGTTCGAGAAATGGGTTGCTCATTGCAGCATTCCTTGGGGTTTGTCTCTGAAATTTGAAAAGCACAAATGCCACAGCTCTGTGCTGTGGGGCTTAGGAGCTGATCATGCAATCACATCAATTTAGCTCTTGCTCTTACTATGGGGGTAGTAGTGGCTACCTTACTAGCTCAGGGCTGGATCCCATCATCTTTACTCACATGTTACACCACAAGGTGCCTCAGAGAGATCAACACTGACAATATATGACACAAGGCAACACCAGTGTGGATGGCAGGGTCTGTCCCCAGGTAACTAATGATCATGCTGACCTTACAAAGCTTAACCAAATACAGCAGCATCGAGATCTCACTCTTCTGCCAAGCCAGCAGTGTGTGAAATTTCCTTTAAAGACAAACTAGTTCTGCATCTTGGTCCAGTTCTTTTTCAAATGCATAAGCCATTGACCAGACATTCCTCCCTTCCCTACAAGTAGCACCCCTTGTTTTTTTTTAGACACCTTACAAATGCAGTAGGAAAGAACACAAACCAGTTTGGTGGGTTTCAGAAATTCCAACCAGCTGGGCAAATCCCATGGTAAGTGGAATTGGCAAATTGCCATGGAATAGGATGCTTGAAAATAAGAGGAAGAGCCCATATGTGAAAAGGGAGAAAAAGAGGAAATATTGTATCAGATACTAGTAGTCTTTACATTCTTCTTTGAAATAATACAAACTATTGCATTTCTTAAAGTTCTAAGCTGGGTGCTCAGGTTTACATCTGAAACAACTCAGGTTTTCTATGCCCTTTACAGATGCATGGTCCTCAGAGAATATTGATAACCCAAAACTGCAAGATCCTTACTGAAAATCAGCTCAGCTCATTTTCCAAAATAAAGGTTTCCTCTGCAGCTTTTTCTCCCCTCAGTGCTGAGGAGCATCTTGAACTCTGTTTTCTCTCCCCAAACCACTGGTGTGTGGGCAGCCAGTGCCCCCGGAGCCAACAGATGAGGCCCTTGAGGAAGTCAGAGCCATCTCGAGTTTTTCTTTCCTCAAGCAGATTGTCCTGACCAACAGATCATGCTGATTTCCTTTAAATTCAACTGCCCCATAAGCTAGAAGGGAGTTCTTCAAACTCATTTTGAAAAACATTCTCAATACACACTTTCACAATATTCTACACTAGTTGTCTAATTTGTGACCCCTATTTTTAATTTACTGACCTCATATAGAAACTATTTCTCTATTTTCACAGTTCTACCATAAGGAATTGCCTTATATTGTGCTCCACTTATGCCCATTTAGGAATATTTCTCCATTCCCATCCCTTAAGTATTAAAATATGTAATTTTTACCAAAAGCACTAGATTTGATATTTTACTGGCATGATTTTCACTGAAGGCACAGTCCGATTGTAGCCTTAACAGTTAGCAGGTCAGGCATTTATTATGGACCATAGTAAGTCTCTAAATTGACATGCCTAAGATACCCATTTTTTTATTATATCTAGTGCCTCTCTGAAATTCAGAGATGACAAACAGGCTATGACCAACTTCAAACAGAAGTGTTTTAAATCAGTTTCTAACTAAATTCACAAAGGCTTTATGATTTCTGACCTAACTCTCTAGCAGATTGCTCACAAGAGATGAGCAATCAGAACACAACAAATTCAAGTCACAGTAAGTGATCAGATGTCACTTTATCCTTCCAGGTACTTGGAATCAGATAGTTAAAACAGGTCAGAAAGAGACTGGGAAAGTGTATAGGGAGAAGAGATAAATTTATAAAAGGAGTCTGAATTTTAAATCTTCTCTAGACCACCTGGCAGCATTAAGAAGGCTCAAAGAAGTTTGTCCTTGTGGCTCATGTAGACTTGGCCTCGGGTTGTGTTCTAAGTGGTTCAGTGTTTCTGCTGAACTAATTTGCCCAACAGAAGCTTTGAAATGCCAATTAACATCAGCTGAAGACACAAGCACGAATTTCTGGTTCAGGCAGAAGCATAATGAACAAATGCAATGGAAAATGCTTTGTTGAGAGTAACAGATTTACTTAAAATTCATTTCTAATTTAGTAGCAAGCTAACAAATTAAATCCACGTGTCAGTGGAACTTCAGATCCTCAGGACTTAACTTCCCAAAACAGAAGGGAAGAGAGAAACAAAAGCTGAAATACAATTGCTACCTTAAATTCTGAAAATCACATCTGGTACCAACTGTTGACCCTTTGTCAACAGCATTGTCCTGCTCTCACCCCTTCACGCACACACACACTGATTTCCAACAGTTTAAAGACTCCCTCATGTGGTGGTGAGATATGGTGAATTAGATCACTGGAGTCTGAGCCAGATGCTGAGCAGGCAGAGAGCATTTCCAGACAATACATGATGGGGATGTTCAAAGCTTACATTCTGTTGGGATCAACCCTTCAACATACAGGGCTTAGATGAGCTCACTTGCCTGCAATATAAATGAGTTCTCATTGAAGTTATTAATCCTTTTAAACTCCAGTGGGGACTGCTCTGACTAACACTGCTTCCTGGAGACAACTTTACTAAAATAGACAAACTGCTAATATCATGCCTTCCCCTGTTCCTACAGGGACACATGTCTCCATCAGTCAACTGCAGGAGACACCCCTATTTCTGCTGCAGGCACTGAACAGCAGGCACTTGCAGCTTAGTGAATTGCCAGTGCCAAACAGAAAGAGTGTAGTCCCTTAGTATATCAATACTTTTACTTGTAGAGATGGTCCATCTTCAGCAGAGGTACCACTAGGCAAGCAGTGAGTAGGTAAATGATTCCAATGCACCTCAGTTTCAGTGGCACCTCAGTCTGGCATCACACTGGTTGCCTTCCCACCACAGTGCCCCACAAGTCAGACATGTTGAAAAAGGCATCAAAATTCCTCCTTCAGCATAATCCAGTCCTATGCTTTCTTCTGTAAGCTCTTTGGTTTTACCGTACTTAGAAACTTCTCTTGCTCAGGCAGGAAGAAAGAAGGCCCTGGAATAATGATCCAGGAGAAATTACAGAACAGGATCTCTGCAAAGAGAATGAGTCACAAGGCAACCCTGGAAAACCAAGAAGGAGCCAAAGGCCTGAATAAACTGGACCTTGGGTTAGTTGCATTGGCACCTTTCCTGAAACTCAGGCAAACTTTTCCATCATCTGAGTTTCAGGTTTTCCAGTTCCTTAGAAGTTCTAATTGAAACACTCTGAGAACACCACATTGGCTCTGACAGTTTTAATCGGTCATTTCTTTTTTCACAAATCCTGATACAATCAATAGAAGTCCATCTACATTAATCAAGCTTCTGGTTTGCTTCCTAAACTAGAAGCTATAAACTGACAGCACAAAACCTAGAAGCAAGAAGCACCAGAAGAGGTTATATTACATGTACCACAACACTTTACTTGCGGACACCCATCCCACTGCACCCAGTTCCAGCCAGCTGAGTTGGTAATCAGAGGATCAGCTGCTTTCTTAAGATCTTCATTGTCCTGACGATTATTTATTTCTTCAGCCTAGCAACAGGTTTCAAATTAAAACATGAAACCCCACCAGGAATAAATCCATCATCCTCCCATGGCCTGTGCTCACTGATGCTCTGCCTAACATACTCCTCTGGAACCACCAGGAAATCATCAGCTTTTGATCAAATTTTGGAATTAGTGACTGTAGGAATTGCTACAGTGCATTTCTGGAGGAATGACTACTCTGTCAGCAAGTCACCCAGGACACCATCTGACATCTAATCCTGAAACTGCTGAGTGCTCCTGAATAATTTCAAAAATAATTTTCTGAAACAGAAAAATCCTTTGATAAAAACAGCATGTTAATGCACACTCTTATCACAGTCAGATCTTCTGAGATATGGAGCTTACAGCTCAAAAGATATCATGATCCCTTTTTACTGTTATTAGTGAAGTATGTCCTCAAAAGAGACATTTACAGTCTCAGACTGTGTGGTTTCTGCCATACAGTAACTATTAATGCATGAAAGTAGGCATTTAAAAAGTAAATCTGGCATCTTACTCATAAAATAGATGGTTTAAAATTTTCAGCATGGAGTGGTTCTAACCTGAAACAAACACAGAACTAGAGAGGACCTTTTTATGACTCAGGAGAGGTGAATCAACATATATCAAATAAATATCAAATATAGAAGTTCTATACAACATGGAAACAATTTCTTTCCACAAATACATCAAGACTGTAGAAGGAGCTATAACTGTGTTCCTTTTCCTATAGCTGATCCAGAGGTAGTGTCTGTGCATGTAAACAAAGTATCTTATAGAGTATTAAGGTAAGAGAAAGGAGATATAGGTTAGTGTTTCAGTTCTTCCATAAAGTTGGTTGATGGCCTCACGTTTTCTCCTCGGGGAGCTTTTTCTTCTTTCCCTTTGTTTTGTATTGCTTCTTTCCTTAATTTTTAACTTCCAGGGAATCATATAGAACTTACTGATTAATGCAGAGGCGATCTCTTCAGAGTATGGAGTGCTGAGCAATGTTTATGCTCTAAACACTAACAGCACTTAAACTGTCAATCTGTCAGTGTCAAAATGCATCAGTTCAAATGCTTCAGAGTCTGTCTCCCTGATTTTAATCTTATCTAGTCTGAGAAGAGAAAACACATCAAACCATGTTTTTTTTTCAAATTCAGCAAGAGTGGGAGGGTGATGGAGTAATTCAGGCTGGAACAGACCTCAGGAAGTCATTTAGCCCAACCTCTGGCTCAAAGCACATCCAGCAGCAGAATGTCCCTACTTCCAGGGTTTAGCACCACTGCACTGCTTGCCTGTAAAAGCAGCACCTCTGTAGCACACTTAGGAACAGGATGATCCTATAGAGCTTAAGGACAAATATAAGGAGATAAGAAACATTTCACTCCAAATTCATTCACAGTAAAATAGGACTTCTACTCTCACAAATAACTGTCACCACCATTTATTTTACTTTGCCTATCTGAAAGAGGGCAGCTCAGCCAGGAACTCATAAGCTGCTGCTGATCTCAGGTGCTACTGGAATAAATTGCGTTTTACTGTCTGCTCAGAAACTCAGTCTATTGGTTTACCCAGTACCTGTCAATCCAGTATTCCATTACATATTATGTTTCCTAATTGAATATAAGTTGCTTAACTGAAGTAGTACCAACAAAGCAATTTACCAGCAAAATGCAAACAAAGGTGAGAAACAATGCTTCCCTGCATGTTTTTTATTATTTTGACAATTCCTTTTAGGAAGTGCATTTAGAAAGTGACCTCAACCTACTCTCACTTCAAGCAAAGACAATAAACAAAATACAGTGAGATTTCCAAACTGCACAGACCTCACAGTCCATTCAAAAGTTTTCTCATCCATTTCTGATCCGATGTTCATTAGGACACACTGAGAACAGAGCATTCATTAGTTTTCAGTGAGGCTTATGAGTGCAACAGGAATGTGCCAGGACACTTTTGGCTTTAAATGGCAGTACTGTTCTAAATCAAAGCTACTAAGCTATTATAAATTACATTAAAATTCTTATGAAAATGGCACAGTCCTTATGCTTTAAGATTCATGGCAGCCCTTGACCTAACACAGAGAACAGAGATAACTGCAGAATCTTGCAACATGATACATAACATTTTTACTTGCTTAATTAAGGAGAACTAAGAGCAGTTTGGCACATCTAGTGAAGGCTTTCTTAGCCTTTGTTCTCTTACAGTGTCACATGGCCACATACAAATATGAGCTGTCATCACAAACAAAGCAGAAAAGTCATTCTCCACAAATATGTACTGGGTTCTGGAAAAATTGGATCATATTTTCAGAACTGCTGTTTATTAAGGCAACTCTTTAAATGACCATGGGGTTTTGCTGGTGGGGAAAAGCTGAAAAAGAAGGTGTAATTTCAAAGCTGAACCATCAGGGGAAAGTTGTTGACTGTAAGTCAAGCCACACTGGCTTCACTCCTGGAAGAATGAGCGGGTATAAATACAAAGATACTTGCTTACAAAGAAAGCTCCATTCATCACGAAGTTCCCGTAACTCTCTTTTCTCTGTGGAGTGTTAAGTGTCATTTGCCATGGCTGATTCACCCCACAGCCGGGCATACAGCTACTGTGTTGGGTTGTCAGTGGAACTGTATGGGTAACAAAAGCTCCTGCAAATGCTTTCTCCTTGAGCCCCTCAGCCCACCCTTTGAAACCATTGCCTTTATGTAAGACCATTCAGTTCATGGATGATGGGGTGCAGTTAGAAAAATAGCTTGATATTAACATAAATCAGAGAACTGTCAACATTAACTACTTACAATCAAATATTACCAGTAAACACAAAATACCAGACAAGTATTTCCCTTTCATTAACAGCCCTATGTCAATAGGAGTCATATCTGGAAAATTTTCACTTAACATTCAGTGGAAAGCTGTGACAACCTTTATGGTGACATATAACCCAGAGGAAATGTCATGGCTGGACTCAAGTTCAATAGAATCTGTAGATGCTTGGCTGGCCAGAACAGTTTGCATTCATGCAGAATTGTCTGAATCTTGAAAATTACCTCCCATATTGAAGAGTCATGAGCCAAACCCCTAGATTAGGGTTATTTAGCTAAAAAAAATATTCCACTTGTAATAACATCTCAAAGCTGGCAATATGATGAATGACACAATAAAGAGACTGTCCATGGCAATGGCCATATTTACATGAAAATCTCAGACTATGGCAGCTGCACCAGTGGATCTAATCCCCATTATAAGCAAACCCTGAATTTTGTTCAAGTCCCCTGACATCAGTTATGAAGGTAATTTCTATTGCTGAATCTGTGTAATTATCTCTTACCCTGTGGATTAAGGTGATACACTGTGTCTGTTGGTGGCAAAGGTTCCAGGTGGTTCTAAACCCAAAAAGCCACAAGAATCTTGTTCAGAGATCTACACGTTTTGCACGAGGCAGGGAGGGAGTGAGGCTCACACCCAGTGTGGGTGAGCCCTGTGGACACAGCCTGGATAGCCTCAGCAGGAGTGGGACAAGGAACCTCTCTGGGCTGCGCTGGCCTGTGCAGGGTCAGCCCAAAATCCATAATCAAAATGTTTGCTGTAAGGCATTGTAGGGGAGTGTGACCACACATGACTAAAGCATATCATTATGTCTGTGACATAAAAGTAGGCTAAAAAAAATAAAAATAAAAATTCTTAGCCAGGAAAATAATGTTTAGTAATTTCTCTTTTACTTTTTTTTTTCATTTAAATTATATGTGGGACTCTGCCTTCAAGATTAAGCCAGACTTAATTTTTTTCCTGCACTCCAGCATAAGTAAACACCTTCATGTATGCAAATGAGGAGAAAATGTGGCCTCTTTCAGCAATAATAAGTATCTGCCTGTTGCTACCTTAAAATCACAGCAATCACATCTGGTAACTGCCCTTTTCTCATGTTTCCACTAGTTTTCAGACTTCCTCTTGTGGTAGCTTGAGACTGCGCATCTGGATGTTTTAAACATACAAAGGAATTGCTAGAGCAAGCAAAAGGGAAAACGGTGCCGAGACTTAAGATGTGCAGATAAGCAACTGGTGCACTGTGCAGCTGAAGTAACAGAGAGACAGTGGGGAAAAGCTTTTTCCAAAGAGGAGAGCGCAAGTTTAGGCAGAATGAAGACTCACATTGGCTGTGGCTTCGTTTTTCAAGCACTATTCATGCAAGTATATCTTTTAAGCAAAACTATAGCTGCACCATCACCAATCATTAAGTTTCCTGGAGACAGCACTCCCAAAACAGACAAAGAACTAGCAGTGGTAAGTGTTGGTTTCATCTTTGCTTCAGATTTATATTGTTGTTTCATAAGCAGATGTTTCTTTCTTGTTTCAGCTGAGGCTAAGGAATGACTGTAGCATTCTCTCCCTGGAGCCTCTGGAACTGCTAGCTAGCTAGCAAAGGTATCAGCTTTCAAAAGTTACAACTGGAGCCAAGTAATGTTTCCTCTCTTAAAATTTTTAAAGCCAGCAAAGAAAGTGATTTGTTTTGTTTTCCTTAAGTCTGAACATAGAAAATATTTTCATTAAATCATCAATGATCAAAAAAGATTGTAATGGTAAGAGGGGAGAAGGATAAATAAGAGACATATAGTTTTTTTTTACTTAAATCAAGTAGAAGTGAGTGCTGTTGAGACTCCCTTAATGCATGTAGCACTGCTTTCAGAAGTGTATTTTCCAGATTGTTTACCCTGTGTTGCATAAACACAGCTTTAAGGGACACTACAGTTGAAAGCTGGCTCGAATTTCAGAAGCCATTGTGACTAGTTTTGACTTTGAAAAAAAATCTCATCAGGGGTTTAAAGAAATATTTTTGTCTCAAATCCTATCTGGAACAGAAAAAGGAGTTTGTATTTCTGTGATATTAGCAAATTATAGCTATAACTCTACAGCATTTTATTCTAACCTTATTTTAGCCCCGTGGACCTTCATAAAAATGACATTACGGGTAAGTCCATTTAGAGGGAGATTGAGATGGATTATCCTTATTTTAGCATGTAAATTAGAGACATTTCTCTTCTTCAGCAGTAAATCCATTTTAAGGAAGATTGAGATAAATTACTCTTATTTTAGGGCACAGAATTTTGAAAGTTGGTCACTTTTCTCTAGGAGTTTGTGTGCATCTTAGGAAAGCTTGCCAGGTTAAAGAAGGTCTGGGGGAGGGTAGAGAGAGAATTTCCAGATGGCAGCTGTGTTGGAAAGTTTAGGAAAAACAGACAAACTGACTCGAAAAGGGCACTCCTCAGTCTTTAACAAAATAAATTCACCCAAGGTTTTGCCTTAGCAGCCAGGGGATGGGAGGCGGGATGGAGGGGGGCAGCGCATTTGGGAGAAAAGAGTGGGGTCCCACGTGTCTAAGTAATTTAACCCCTCTTAGATAAGCCCTTTTCTTAGACACAGCCAGGCTTTTATTCAGTAACAGCAATCCATCATCTGTTTCTTTCCAGCAACCTATTTATTATGTGTACTTAGAGGAAAATTACAAGCTGGTTTAACTCTGCAGTTCTTCTTTGTCTTTCTTGGAGTATTCTTGGGTAATGCTAACTGGCTGCCTTTCCTCACACCCTCCATCAGAACAGCCCCAACACTCAGCATCAGAACACAAATTGCTGTGCTGCAGCTGGACCCTGTTTCATTAATGGGCTGGATCAAAATTCCAGATCACCACAGCTCCCTGCTGACTCTGGGGAAACTGCATTTCACAGCCTAGGCCAAGATGTGGTTTACATAGACATTACATTTTCTTCAAGATTCTGTTCTAATAGAACAGCTGTTCACGTTCATTTCTCATCTTCAGTAAAATTTCCATTTTAGAAAAAATTGAAAGGGGTCAGGTTTTTATTTAGAATCCTAACAAGTACAATTCTCTACCATGCCTCCTTTAATTTTTGGTTGTATACCCTGCTACCAAACCTAAACTGGCAAGAGCAAAGGCCTGGTTCTCACTAAACTTCAGTTCTGATGTTTACATTACAGTCTGTAGGATATCTTGGTACCTCATTGGGAGATGCAAGCAGAAGCATAAGAAAATCTATCAAACGACATCAAAGTAAAAATTGGGATAAGAACAGAGCCTCCAAACTGGCTTGTTTGATTATATTCTTAATGCATTTCACGTAGTTTCCACCAGGCCCCATTAACTATGTGTAGACAGCAGCTAAGTGGAAGCAAAGGTGAAACCACTCTGTGTCCTTTACTTGCCAGTGCCACAGTCGCTGCAGGAGAAATACAACATCAGAGGTTACAGAAATCACAAAAACTAGGCCCCCTCTGTGCTTAATCATTGTGGATGGAGAATATTCTGAAGGAAATGGTGTAACATTTTGATTAAATCCTTTTCTGAGTAAGCCCTGAACCATTTCCTATGCAGGGCAGATGAGGTTCGCCTGGACTTTGTGAGAAGGGTGGTGAAATTCAGGGCTGACCAACTACAGTCATCAAATATCCTTTGCTTTATTTTCTTGATGTTGTGGTCTTATACCCAGTCTCCTGGGTGAACTTCAGCAATTAATTAGACACATAAAACAAGCTTTCCCTTGGGAATACTCTCTGGCACAAGAACTTAAATGTTCAGTTATTTTGTCAGGCTTCTTGTAATCCTCAATTTGAAAAAGTTCTCTCTGATACTTCTGATATATTTTTGGCAGCTTTACTTTATTTAGCTTTTTTCCTACTTGTAGTTAATATTTTGGATACAATACCTGAAGGATGTTTCTTCCTCTGTTGCAGATCATTTTACCAGAAAGATCAGCAATTTGCAAACTTCTTGTCTAACAGCACCATGGGCAAGGGCATCTCTCAGCTCTGTGCTCAGCTCCCATTTGGGTGGCCTGCACAGCAGTTTGAGAACACCTGCCCTGTGACATGGCTGCAGCTTTTCTCTGAGAGCTAAGCATCAAATATCATAAAACATTGGGAACTCACACTTAAGAGAAAGCGAGGAGAGTTGGGTGGATATCATTTTAGGGAAGAGAAGAAAATAATGGGGTTTGTCTCATCTTTTTGGCCTCTTATGACCACTGTTTTTTTAATGAGATATAATTTTGTGAACTGCCACCACGATTGTATCAGAAACATCAGCCTGGCCACAATGTGCTGGAGCATTCAGTGGAATTCCATGTATGCAGATATTGATTGGCTGCAGTGTCCAAGCAAATGAGCTGTTACCAAAGACCTTCTTCCTCAGGTCTTTGCAATGTTTGACTCAAACACCCATAACATTCAAACAGCTCTGTGCAGTTTGAATAAACTAGGGGGTTTTTTCTTTGCAAATAATGTAGTCTCATTTGTGAGGTTGTTTCAATACCTTGACAAGTCTCTCAATAATCCGAATTCTTCCAAGAAAACACTACAGAGAATCTAAAACTGTAAGCATGTTTAATTGTCATAAACAAACAAACAAAAAAGACAAACAATTTTTGTTTTTGTAGTTCTACATTAAAGCTCTACTTACTAAAAGCAATTAGTTACGTAAAAGTGATAGCTAATAATGGAAATGATTGCTTAATTAGCAATTTGTGTGATCAAGGATGCTCTGTGTCAATTAAGGAGATTCTGCTGGTGCCTCAGTTACTAATAATAGTAATTTTGAAAAGAAAACTTGAAATTACAGATGGAAAGCTAACATCAAATTACAGAATTTATTTGTAATGATTAACTAATTCTTTTATGAATGTTCAAGTCTTTGTTCTGTGCTTTTTTTTTTCCCCAAGCAATACCTGAATAAATACTATGGGTGCCCAAAAGACAATTGCAATTTATTTGTCCTGAAAGATACCCTGAAGAAAATGCAGAAATTTTTTGGGCTGCCTGAAACAGGAGATTTGGACCAGAATACTATTGAGACAATGAAGAAACCCCGCTGTGGTAACCCCGATGTAGCCAACTACAATTTCTTTCCAAGGAAGCCTAAATGGGAGAAGAATCATATAACATACAGGTACTGATTGATGATGGTGGGTTCTGCACACATACAACCACAGAGCTTTCAAGAACCAATCAGACAAGACACTTAGCACTGGAGTAGGTGCTTAGAGGGCTAAGCAGGATTCCTTGAATGAGAATCGCTTGTGTTTGGACACCTACAAGATGCTTTAACAAATACCTCTGTCACTGTAATTTTTCAGGAATAATTATCTCAAGATCAACTCTATGGTTCTGGTTGAAACTAAAGAGATTTGGGGTTTTCTCTTTGCAGCAAGCATCCTAAGGGAGCTGGAGCAGGAGTATCTCACCTGCCCATATGCCCCGGGAGGACCACAGTACCTATTGATTGCAGAGGCCAAACTCATCTGCATTCAGCAGTCCTAAAAATGGAGATTTTCAAATAAGTTTTAAAGTCAAACAATCACATTTTAGATATATACACACATGAGTTAAAGCAAGCCTGCTGCAATAAGTTAGACACATTTCAATTTCTTCACCTTCAGCTAGAGAGTGAGGAACCAATACACCTTTAATTGCAATCAATAGTTAAAAAAATCATTACCTTAAGGTGGGCCAAGAAGAAACTTTTAGCACCAATGAGAACCAACAGCAGATTTGTCTTAGTCTGCTGCTCCCTCAAAAGTTTTGACCCAAAGCATCCCTCAGGCTATGACTGATCTAATGAACACTGGAAAAAACTGTGGTAGCCCTCACAGATCCCACTTGCTTAAGTGCTTCCTCTGATTCTTCCTCATCATTCTCCCTAAGCACAAAGTAGTTTCCCTCACTATGCACAGCCCAAGCAGAAATGAACTGGAAACTGGTCTTTATATGGAGGACAGTGGGCAATGAAATAAGGCACAAGGAAGTCCAATTAAAGCATATGAAGAAGAAGGCAACACACTTAAGAGTTTGTCCCTGTCTCACATCAGGCCTGTGTTTCTGTGCTTTTTCCTCCCACTTCACCACATATCCCATTGACAACATAACCTACACACTGGCAAAGGATTAGCATTCAACAGAGATGAAACAACACACAGTTAGCGATAAAGAGGAGGGAGAAGGACTGCTTTTCTGAGCAAAACCATCCACACTTGAAACTTTCAGAATGTTATTAAACTCCTGTTCTAGTCTCAGAGCTGATGCAAAACCCAGAATGTTTTGTGCAAGGCTCCCTGCCAAGCAGGCTTTACAGCCTCTGGATATATAATTTTCTTCTTGCTGCTGCATCAATTCCAAAATAAAATAAATAACAAGACCCACATCTAAACACCTCTCTAATCCAAAGGAAGGTGTTTAGATCTTATGGGCAGCAGAGTTACTTCTTAACTGGTTCACCTCTGAATCTACTCAGCATGTAAACAACTAACACAAGGAGTAGGTTTGTCTGTTAATTAACTCTTGCTTTTACCTCTAAGGATTATAGGCTATACCCCAGATTTGGATCCTGAGACAGTAGATGATGCCTTTGCTCGAGCCTTTCAAGTCTGGAGTGATGTCACACCACTGAGATTTAACCGAATAAACGACGGAGAAGCAGACATTATGATTAATTTTGGCCGATGGGGTATATTTTTCTATTTTTACATAAGTTTTTGGTTTTGTTCCTTTCATTAATTCTCAGTATTGGAATGATCCACCCTTTCTGGCAAATCTTGTCCTTGTTTGCACTTGGCTTATACAAGCTAAGACATAATTTCACTAAGCTTTCTTTTTTTCTTTCTTATATGTGAGAGAGAGAGAAGTATTTATACAATATCCTTATACTATATTTAACTTTCCAAAGGAGAATTGCTAGGGGCAACATTTTATTTTTAAATTTACAAATCAGAAATGGAACTGAGAAATATTGGTACAGATCTTCAGATGATGTGAGCTGGCCTCCTGCCATGGAAGAGAAGAGAATGCCATCGTACCATTTATTTATAGCTCTGTATGCTGTTTTCCATTGACAGTGATGAAGGCTACTGAAGCCTAAAAATGGATTTGTGGGTTTCAGTTTTGAGTCCGTAGCTGGTTTCCATTCTTTGGCACAGAAGAATGAAGGCTTTCAATGCGTTCTTTGGTCTTGAGGAATTTAAAAACATGGATCATAAGCTGAATTATGGTTTGAATCCAGCTGATTATAGGTGACTTGATTGACTGTCGTTGTATGTGCCTTTTCAATTAATTTTGGTTTTCTCTGAAAGAATGTTTATAGCTTTTCCATGTAAACACAAAGAATTTTAACTTCTGGACAGTCACAGAATTTTTAATACTAATGAAGATATTTGTACAGCCAATCACTTGGGAGGTAGATTTTGGAAGTGAAGCGAACAGTTCAAAGAATAACTGAGCTCTTTGTAAAAGCCTTCATTTCAAACTGGTTTTCTTTGCTTTAGCTACTGATGAGCTGACCTCAAAAGCTTCAGAGTTTCTGTACACTCAGAACTTCAGATCCTCATCCAGGCCAGCTCAGTTCACAAAAAAAAAAAAAAAAAAAAAAAAAAAAAAAAAAGAAAGAAGTCTTGTAAAGGTATAAGTGTGTCTGCTGTTTTTAAAACTGGTTATAGAATCAGCTCAGACACTGTGGGCAAAGAGCTCCTTCCACATTCAGTCATTCTTATCACTTTACTGCATGTCATATCCACAGGACCTGAGACATCCACATGTTTGTTTCATTTTTAACCTTTCTCTTAAGCAGAGAATCTACTTTGAAATAAATGAGAGTAAAGCATCTCATACATGTTAAAATCTCCTCCTTTACAGCTGACACTAGTCTCCTGAAATGAATGAACTGAACTCATATTAAGAGTGACACCAGCCTGAAATCAGTGTAACAGAGTAGAGAATCAGGCCTGTGTATTTAGGGCTTCTGTTAAATGGCAAGACATCAGACAAAAAGGCCAGAAATGATGCAACTAGAGTTGCTGGCAGTCAGCTCTGATGCACAGGTCAGTGTGGTGGGAAGGCTATGAATACCAGGGCTATGCCCGTGCCAGCCTGCCTTACCCACATGTGGTGTACTTCCAAGAAAAGCCCACAGTGTAATAACAGGAGAGTTACTTAACCTGCCGCTGTCCTGTGAGCTGCCTGAGCCTCAGGCTGGCTGATGTGGAGGAGGAATAGGCTCCTTCAGCACTCAGAGCACCAAGTAAGATCAAGTTTTCCAGAGGCTCATTGCTGAGACAGTCAGCTTTGCTTTCCTACTTGAAGGAGTGACTATCCTGCACAAAGGAAGGAGTAGCCTGCAAAATGAAATCTGCCTTTACTTTCCAATCTCTGTGTTGGAGACTGATACAAATTACCTGAAAATGTCCCTCATCTACAGTATTTATTTTACAGCTCCCTATCAGTCTCCACTGAGAAGTAGCAGTGTATGCAGTCATACACCTAATGTACAATAATTGACTGTTCTTCACAGTCTTTGATTCCTTTCCACAATACTTATGAGATATAAAATAACATACTGTGACAACTGCAGTACTGACACTTAATGTTCTTTGTAAGAACTGGCTGCTTCTCTTCTGATTCAGTCTTGCCAGCACAACCCAAACCAATAAACTCCCTCACTAGAGCATTCTGCTGCTGTCCAGGATAGGGAAGTGCACATGATGATCATCATTCACATAGAGAGTCTGACAGAGCTGAGGTCATTAGAAACTGCTCTATTTTGTCTGCTTCCTCCTGCAGAACATGGTGATGGCTATCCCTTTGATGGCAAAGATGGTCTCCTGGCTCACGCCTTTGCACCGGGGCCTGGAATTGGAGGAGACTCCCATTTTGATGATGATGAACTGTGGACTCTTGGAGAGGGACAAGGTACCAGATTTTTTAATGTTTCAGAGCATATGGCCTGCTGGCTGCTGTATTTTAATGCTGTTTCAGGGCACTGCACTAAATGTTTTCACAGACTGTCAGTAAATATTAGGAGGTGAAAAATCATTTATATGATTTAAATTGTTCTCTACAACAATTCTACGTAATTCCTTAATAAACATCACATAGGATTTCCCCTTCTGTTCCTCTACTGCTGCCTCATGAAAAACTGAATTAACAAATTGTGGTAAAAGTACAAAGCCACGACAATATTTTTGAATGTTTCAGTTCTCAGACATTCAAACTACACCACCTTTTAGTTCATTTTTAAGAGGCAGACTGGTCAATGTTCTTCTGCTGACATACCCTTTTTAATAGTATTTAAGCTGTGGCTGCAGTTGTTAAAAGTAGAACGATCCACCTGAGCACGTTTTTATATACTCATGGTGTCTTAAAAACAACTGGAATATAAATCACTCATGCTGATGACTGAAACAAAATTGACATCAAACAGTGGATTAAAAACACCTCCAAGAATCTTTAACAGGAAGTTCACACTCCTTTTAGAAGAAACAACTGAAGTCCAGATTATACCACCTGAACTAAACAAACAAGACCAAGTATCAGTAGTTTGGAACCTGTTTTTTCTGCTTGAACTTTTCCACAACCATATAGTACTAATTATAATTCTGACACTGTAAAATAATTTGGAACACTTAGAATAGGAATGAAAACTCATGTCTGTCTTTCATTTCAAATTCTAGTTTTCTCATTTGTCCTCCCATGAAAAAAATAATTGAACTTAAATACCACAATAATCATCTTCGTTCTGTTGGGCTTTCTTTTACCTTTAGCAGAACCACTGACTAGTAACTGCACTACCTGGACTGGATCCCTGCCTCAGAGACAGAAGGAAAATGTTTTCCATACAAGCAAAAATACTACACAAGCAACTAGATAGTTACCACCATTAAAATAAATGCTGTGGATAAGTGAACTACCTATGCATTAATATACATATTACAGCACCAACACGTGATAAACTGTAATAAACCCCAGGATCTGGGTGCATTTCCACCCTGTGCCCCTGTGCCACAGCAGATCTCAATCAAATCACACTGGAAATACCCAGGTGGTTTATGAGGCACAAGGCACGTTCAGCTTATGTTCAGCTGCTGCCTGGAACCTTGCAAACTACACTGAACATTTGAGACCATATTACCAATGAAACTAAATTACTGAATGTATTAACAGCATGTTTATAACTTTGCCTTCCATGGTAACAACATATATATTTTTCTGGGCTGATTCTAGCACTTCACCATGAGTAATATCCATGTAATTCTTTTAAAATTGCCAGTCAGTATTTCAGCTATGATCATCATGCCAATGGAGAGACCAGCAGCATACTGAATTTCAAAGTGGAAATTCAGACTGCATTTCTATATCAGTATCTTCCATGAAAAGAAGATGCCCAGAAACTGTGTTTTTCGTATCAGTTGGTGGCTGATTTCACCACTGCATTTGTTCTCTTTATAGTGGTTAGAGTGAAGTATGGAAATGCAGATGGTGAATACTGCAAATTTCCCTTCTGGTTCAATGGCAAGGAATACAACAGCTGCACAGATGCAGGACGCAGCGATGGATTCCTCTGGTGCTCCACAACCAAAGACTTTGATGCAGATGGCAAATATGGCTTTTGTCCCCATGAGTGTAAGTAAATAGATGTTTCTACTGTTCTTTTCCTGGTAGACTTTCCCCTTATTTGCTCATCCACTTCTCCTTGTGCTTTTCCCACTTTCTTTCTGGCAGATTTAGCTCCTCATTATCTCTAAGCAGAAAAAACTTGTTACACTCTGCCTTGATGTAGAAGAGTTTGTAGCTGGTGAAGAACCAAGCCAATGTCTTTCTCTA
Source organism: Lophotriccus pileatus (assembly GCA_035583135.1). Taxonomy (NCBI): domain Eukaryota; kingdom Metazoa; phylum Chordata; class Aves; order Passeriformes; family Tyrannidae; genus Lophotriccus; species Lophotriccus pileatus. Next base: position 11,030,140 of record JAWWES010000021.1, read on the forward strand.
AACACACAAATGTATTGATTGTGTGCCTGAAGCAATGTCAGCCCCATATATACATCAAGAACACTCCAGGTTGAGTTTTACAGTCAAGGAAAGACCTTTTAGACTAAGAATTGAGCCAGATTTGGAGATGGAGCACACTAAATGACAGAAATGTTTCCTTAAATTGCAGGCCATTCCACAAACAAATGAAATTGCATCTCCTTCAAGAGCAGTAGCTGAGAAAAATGAGCCATTAAGGATGAAACCCATTAAGTCAAACCTCCATGGCTTTGCTTACCAATTTTACCGACTGGTGGCCCAGGTTTTATAGGAGCCCTTGTAGAGCAACATGACTATTATTGTCACAAATCACCCTTTAAATGATCTCACGCTGCTTTTCAAAATGAAAATTACTTACTTTCAGGCTAACATCTATGCCAGTACAAATTTTTTATATGTTGGTACCTTGCAAATTGCTAGCTAGGAGACTACTCACATTTATAGAATTTAGGGTTTTATTTTTAATGCAGGTCTTATGACTCCTCCTCATGAAGCAGGGCCAACAGCCCACTTGAGATATGGGAATTAATGTCTTTCAGAAACCGTAACACTGTATCAGTATCCACACAAAACTGTTGGAGGGTCTAGAATAGCCATGACTGTACTTAGTCTACAACTTCTTGGAATGTGAACAGAATCCTCTGTTTCACAAGCAAATGATTTCATATTTGGAAACACTAATTTAAAGATTGGACAACTAGTATAATGCCTTCATGTAGCCAACACTTTTTAAAATTATATGCAAGTTTATTATTATCTTTCAAATGAAATTGTGACAATATGTTTCCTGTAAAACAACAGGAGCATATTTTTCTATGCTTGAAAATCTTGATAAATTTATGTCTTGAGAATATAACACTTTAGAGACTTTATTTGTGTCTAAATTTATTATTGTGAGTGTGAATTTCATCTCCTGTACATCACACAGCAGGAAACCCTTAGAGAAGAAATTAAGTATAATTGCCTGTAGCCTACTGAGCAAGTTTATCAGCAGTGAGAAGAGAAGGTGAGGGGTTTTTAGCCACTTGTTCCATCTCCTCTTTGCCAGTTCCTGGCACATATATTAACAGACATTCCCAGTACTGCAGTTTCCCACATTCCTTTATTTCCCTTTGTACTGCTATTAGCTTTGGGCACCAGGGAATGTTTCATCTTTTGTCTTACATATCAAGCAATGGATCCACAGGGTCACTAAAACTCCTGCCTACTACTGCTGGGTCATAACAAATAAGAAAAGAGTTATGAAAGAGAACAAAGTAGAAAACAATGGTGCTTTTTTCAGACTTGTGCTGATCCTACTTGAAACAATAGTACTAAACTTACCTCTAATGTTATGGCTACATGCAATTTGTACAAGGAAAGAGAAGGGATATTGCTGGAAGAAAAGTAGTGATGCTTAAAATGCAAAGCTAACAAAACATCTTCAGGGGTTTGCGAGCCCAAGAACGCACAAGCACAGCCCAACATGTCCCAGCAAGCCTCACAAGTACTATAATATGTGTGTTTGTGTTAATCTGTTCATGTCTGCTAAGAACGTTCGAAAGTGCAAGGTATGTGTAGGCAGAAAAAGTTGAGGTGCCCCGTCTCCCAAACTCCTCTGGTATCCTATTGCAGCCTAACACTAAATGGATTCCTGCTCAACAGATTTTGGGGCTTTTTCAAGCTCATTTGCAAGACCATAATGTTTCCAATATAAGATTACAGATTTTCTGCATCAAGATGCCAGTGGTTTCCAAAGATAATCTGTTGTAGAAAGTGTCCATCTTCTAGCCCTAATGTGGTAAAAAATTGAAGAATACTTTCCAAACCCCTAATTGCCTGTTATAGATCACATCTAGAGCTGGGATCTACCATGATGACAGCTATTTATACAACTACAGAGGATGAACAAGCAGGAACGTGAACTTTTGACAGATTTCAGTTAATTAAAATAAAAAGTTATCATTTAGTTGCATGGCTTTCAGAAGTAGCTTCTTTAGCCTAAGGTTTACTTCAGCAGACTATATGTATGCACATGCACATACCTGCACAATCTTTTTGTCCTGAAGCTTTGCTATCTCCTTCATTTCCCACTTTCCCCAAATCTTATCTCCCTCAGATTAATCCTTTCAGCCATAAAAGAGAAAAAATTGGCTTATTTCCTTAAAATACTTCAAATAGATACAGTCAGAGCAAAGCCCAGATTACAGGTTATTGGACAAATGGAGATCCATGCACCCTAAATGATACCTTTGTAAAATCCTAAAGTCATACAAGGCTGAATACATAAGCAGTGAAACACTGTCAGGGAGAGTTGGTTCTGAAAGTGAAGCTCCTGGATATGCTTGTGTCAAGGTTTCTGAAACAGAACAGAAGGAACAGCCTTTTGTTTCTGATGTAATTGTTTTGCAAGATCCACCAACAGTTATTCACAGATGGTTCTTATTAAATCCAGAGTGGCATTGTTCACTCATCATTCCAAGTTACCATTTGCTAAACCACAGCGAATAAATTTAGATAGAGGAGGATTTACATCAGAGTCTGTGTTGGGGGCAGCATTCCTAGCTGTTAGTCTTTTTTTCTGTCATGTTTAACTCACTGGAGTTAGTTTCAGTTCTTCTCATTATAGAGCCATTGTACATGGAAACTTTTTTGAAGCTGTGGTACTGCACCAGTCTTTCCTAAAGTTAGTCCCAGATCAGTACCTTAATTTTGTAAACTGATTCAAACATCATTTGTCAATGCAGAAGAAAGTAGAGAAGAAATTTACTACACAAACCCTGTGCAGAGGTGCCGAACCTCCCCTTTGCCTTTCGAGATCAAGGGATCTTGAATCTCTCTCTACTCAACTCCACTGACACTAAAAGCAGTTGAGGCTCCCAGGTTTGGTTCTCCAATATATAAAATATATATAGCTGGAATCTGTTCTCTGCCTGTACCCCCCTCACATAAGTCACAGTTCTCACAGGCTGCCGCCCGCCTGCTCTCCCAGGCAGAACCCTCATGAAGCTGCACTACCTCCACCTTGGAGCTGTGCCACAGGGGTTTTAGCAGCCTTCCAGACTGAGGTTTCCTGACATCACAAGTGGGGGGTTTTTCTAGGAAGAACTAACAGTGAAGCTCACAGATTAGTAATGCCCAGTCTGAATCTGCTCTCACACCAATGTATCTTCATCAAGTTTGAAATTGCTGAGTTTGCCATGAGGCAAAACAAGAGTCAGCCCCTTTAAGATCCCCTTACACATAAGTTGGGCTTTTGTTTTGGGGCAACTGACTCAGTCTCTTCTCTTTAACTTCCATTTACATTATAGCAATTTTATAGTTAAGGCAGGAGGGCAGGGGGATTGAAAACTTAATAAACCATTGTTGTTACCGTCACATGATGTTGCCTCAAGCAAAATGAAAAGCTGCATTTTGACTGTGACTCAGAAAGGCTGCATGCAAAGCAGTAAGAGACTGACTTTCCATATGGTTTTTGCAACTTAGCCACATGTAAACCGACATAAAAAAAGGCTATTAAAATGCAGAGTTTGCCAGACCTAGAGCTGGAAGCAGCTCATGTGGTAAATGAGTCATCTAAACAACTCAGTTTAATTTTTCCCTCCAATTCTATCATTTCTTTATTAAAAAAAAATAAAGTCTTTATCCAATCACAATAACCATAGTCCTAGTTAATGCACCTTTCTGAACTTAGCACAGCATCTGAGACAAAATCAAGCATTTGCCGCTTGCTCTTTCGGGGAGTCACAATGTGTGTTTCAGTTCCCCTTTCCTAGAGACAGGACCTCTCTGTGGCTGTTTTTATGCCCAGGATGCAGAAGGATAGAAGCACTCTCTCAGGCAGACCAGAAGTTCAGTGAGCTCATATATGTGAGCCAGGACTGCAAAACTCCAAGTCCTCTCATTAGTGCATCTGGAACTTACTTCTGTAACTTACTGGTTCGTGTCCCTGACGTTGTGGCCAACTACTAGTTTAAGTGGACAAAGCAAAAGGAGCCCTCTATGTCACAATACCCCATTGTTAGAATTCCCAGTCACCCTTAGGGCAGAAAAAGTCTGGATATTTTAGTTACTGCTACTCTAATAAGAGAAGCACACCCATAAGTAATGTCACTTCCCACTGATATATGTGACTAAGCAAAGGTAAACCCCCTCAAATCCTACACCAAGGCACTGAGGCTGTAATGGCTGGTTAGTCATAAAAAATTACAGTTAGAACTAACCTGTAAGCCTTCCCACATACATATTTGTAGTTTTAAACTGGGTGAGAGAGAGGGATGAAGGTGCCCTTGAGCACCTCAAAAAAGGCCAAATCATGCACGTTTTACACTGGGAATTCAAACATTCTTAAATCTCAAGGGGAAATAGCACATGGCTGCATGAAGGATTTTTTGTCTCTGTTCAGTGCAAGGCCTAGAGCAGTTTGCTGCCTTCACAGTTTCTCCTTGCCAGCACATGGCACTCACTGTTCTGCCACTGAGGATTCCCACAGATAGAGCAGCCAGGAGAAGACACAGGCAGATTCAGAAGATGTCACATGCTCCAAGCCGCCTGCATTTTCACGAAATTCAATTTGGGCATACATTTTTTTAATACTAGCATGTGAGACTCTATCTGTCTTCCTCTAGATATTCCAGAAATCTAAAAGCTACTAAAATCCTAAAAGAGATACTAGAACCCGTGAGTCAATTTAATCTGTACCCTTCATCCACAAGAGATTTCTGGTTCTCAGAGTTGAGCCACGGGGCCTTGTTTGTGCACATGGACAGACAATACAAGACTAATACACAACCTTCAGGTACACTGACCAAGCAAAGGACAGCAGGAGCCTCCAGTGTTCAGCTTTGTTGGAGCAGCCTATTTATCCTCTCTTGCTTATCTATTGAGTGCCTAAGCCCAGCTGAGGGGATTCTCAGAAATGAGATGCAAACCCAGAGGAAGAGCCTACAGGTTACTATCCAACTTCAGCGTACGCCAGCATTTTAGAGAAACTCTGTCCAAAGTCTGCCATTCGAGCTAACATCTTTGACACAAGGTAAATGAGTCAGCAGAGGATTAAGGAACGTGAGTGATTTTCTCAGAATCCTCTTTCTAAATGTTAAGTATCAATTTTGTGTCATGGGGCAGACTGTAAAGGATATACACAAAACCACATTCAAACAGCTTGGTCGACTTTTCTTCATTCCCAATCCACTTGTAGAGATCAATCATTCTTTTCTATACACTTGTGAGACTGTAACATCCCTGATCTATCTTGCACTTCAGTACTGGTGTAAAACAGAGGTTCTAAGCATGAACTGCACCACACATGATGGCTATCTAATCTCTGTCCAGATCTTCACACAATGCCATTGGCACACTCTGATTCCTGGTTGATGCTGAGCCTTGTGTTGACATTTTCCTCTCTTGTTCTCCCTACAGCACTTTTTACAATGGGTGGCAACGGTGACGGGCAGCCCTGCAAATTTCCCTTTAAATTTCAAGGCCAATCCTATGACCAGTGCACAACAGAAGGCAGGACAGATGGATATCGATGGTGTGGAACCACTGAAGACTATGACAGGGATAAGAAATACGGATTCTGTCCAGAGACTGGTATGAGGAATGTTGCTTGCATAACGCAGTCTAATTTGTCATTGTTTTAAGTAACAAGTCTCCTTTTGCACACCTTCACCAGAGCAAACAAAAGCTGATGAGTTAGACCCAATTTCAATGGAGGTGGCCAAGGAAGTCACTGGAACAGGAGCAATCTGTGTAAACAACACTGTGTGTCATAGCATACCAGGTTTATGAGGGATATACAAATGCCAATGAACCAGCTACATGGCTACCACTGCAGAAAAATTACAAGCAGATTACAATTTGTTAATGGCCCTGGAAGAGAAGTCTCATGTGACAGAAGAAAGCATGAATAATATTCATAATGAATAAAGCTTAATACTTTTTCACTTGAAAAAAGAAATCCTGTTTAGCATGTTAAGCTTGTGTTAATAGATCTTTTCAGCAATTCAAAAGAACTAAGTGAAACGGTTTAGCCACAAAAATAGATTTCAGCTTTCTTCACAATTTTTTGTACTTTTTAACTTGAGTTTTACCATATAAAGGAACAAAAATTAATTTATAACCTTGTAATGCTTGGCAGGTGTTCAATTTTAGGACACTGATTAGAGCCATAAGCATTCAGACTGCCTAAGTTAGCCATGGCAGTTTTAAAGTCTCTGGCTTCTAGAAGAGCCAAGGGGAAGCTGCAGTCACCCTGTAGCCCCCTGAAGCTACATTCCAACCTATATGCATCCTGCTTTTTGATTTTTTGGAGTCTTTTGAAAATGGCCTGACCATATGCAGGAGAGGTTTGATGCACCGGTATTTGGCTTCCTGTTATTTTTGATAACCAGCTGTAGCACTTCAATTTTACATTACAGATGTTTAGAATAATAATAAAAGGAAGGATCAAATTCATTATAACTTGCTGCACAATTAGAAAGAGAAAATACTAAAGGATTATTCAACAGACAAAAGAACCAATATATCTGGAATCAATGTATTCTAAGTCCTAGGTAACACAGTCTCTAGCACTGGAACCAAGAAATACACTTAGTTTAAGGGGGTTTTTTTGAGCATAAAAGGCTTGAGATAGCTGTGATTTTTTTTTTTAATTTATGCCTTACTAATTAGTAAAAACTAATTATAAATAAATGCTATTAAATAATTAGGGTCACAACCAGCTTTGTCTCTGTATTGCTCTCATGAACCTTCCCAGAAGATAGACCATAATTTGATGATACTTAATTTGATGAACTGTAATTGCCAGGTAGTGACGTAAATTAATTTAAAGGAGTTTTATATTCTTTTCATATCCTCTTTATGATACCTACTTTAAACTGTTATTTACATGTAGTTACACCCTCTTACCTCTACAAAAACTTGTTAAAAATGAAAGTTATTCACATTTAATATAGCCTTTTCTTTAGAAAATGGTTTTAAAATCATATGGTTTTCAAATGTACCCTGTTGTCAGGGCATAATAAGATTCAGTGGGATACACACTAGCCAGGTGGATACTCAACAGTTCTTTAACCTTTCTAGTGCTAATCCTACATTCCACCTATTTGAGAAACTTTTAAAATATCCCCAGGATAGACCACCAAAAGATACCTGCCAGGCAATCACCTTCCACAAAATACTCTTAACTGCGGCTGTCTCAAAGCTGTGAACACGAGTCTGGGGCTCGCTCTTACTTCCACCAAAAGTAGTGGCCAGTTCATTGCAATCACAGTGCTTAGGCTCTTTCATTCTCTGTCAGATGATTTTTAAATATTGCTTTTAATCTCAGTCTTCATATTCTTCAAAGGACTGCAGTTTTTCTGCTTTCTTTCTGGTTTTAGTGTGTAGTGTAGGAGGAGACAAAACAGGGATCCCCCTTCTCACCTGCATTTTCCTATCGTTTTCCACAGCCATGTCAACAGTTGGCGGAAATTCAGAGGGAGCTCCTTGTGTATTCCCCTTTATCTTCCTTGGGAATAAATATGATTCCTGTACGAGTGCAGGGCGCAATGATGGCAAGCTGTGGTGTGCTTCCACCAGCAGCTACGACGACGACCGCAAGTGGGGCTTTTGTCCGGATCAAGGTAACAGTTTGTCAGAGCAACAAACAGCAACCGAACAGCGACCACAGAGGTGGCATCGCTCCTCCTCCCCAGCCCAAAATCCCAGACAAATCCCTGCATTCAAATGTGACACTACAGCTAAAGAGCCAGCCCCAGAGCATGAAATAAACAGGTTTTCTAAGGTTATAACGATGAAGTGTCTTTCCAAAATATAAACCAACCAAATAAATAAATAAATGGATGTTTTCCTCGCCACCAGTTTTTCCTCCCAAGCCTAAAAGCCACAAGTACTATGCTATTTCACTAGTATGCAATAATTATACACTGATATGGGCCAAAACAGGAACAAATGCTAAATGTAAAAAGTCAATACATTTGTGACTGGTATCGCCAAGGATGAAAAATATGCTTAAAAAGTTACACAGTATAAAATTTATGTGGTGAAATTATTTTGGTTAATATTTGTCCTTATTTCTAACATGGGCAAAATTAAGGGTAGCAAAAGGCTTTTTTCATATTTACAAGTAAATGCTAGGTTCAGGTTTTTCTTTTAAGAAGAAAAAAAATGCCAAATTTCAGGCACTGTTTGGAAATAATTAATAAAAGTCTGATTTTTAACCTAACAATACTTGGTACCTCAGTACTGATTCAGACTTACACATCTGTTTCTCACTTAGAAGCCATTTCATGATGAAAAGAAAGATTCCATATTTAGACTGCACGTTTAATTCTTCAATACTTAATGTTATTCAATACTTGATGTTATTTGCTACACTCCCTTTTTTTCACAGAAATATTAAGACTGTGGCCAGAGTCACTTGCACAGGAAACAGCAGCAAACATCACCTACAAAAGAGGTGTTAGAATCTCTCCAATGAAATGGCATTACTGGCAATAAGTGTGGCCTTCACCATTGCAGGCTGCAAATACTAATTATTATATTTATGATTGAGAGATTTTTTTGATGGACAGCAAGGAATTGTAAGACTGTGAGTAACCTGTGTGGTGCAATTCCATTTACATGAATACAGCTAACACTATCTTACTGTGTTATTCAGGATACAGTCTCTTCTTGGTTGCTGCCCATGAGTTTGGCCATGCCATGGGATTAGAGCACTCTGAGGATCCTGGAGCTCTTATGGCCCCCATCTACACCTACACCAAGAACTTCCGACTTTCCCAGGATGACATTAAAGGGATCCAGGAACTATATGGTAAAGTCCTCCCTGATCAGCAGAACTCAGCAGAAAAGCACAGGTTGAAATTTGGGACTCAGAACTTGCAGTAAATTACAAACTGCACAAACTCACCAATGCCAGAAGTGCCCTCTGTTCCTTTCTCCCTGCTTTGTTCATGTTAATAGCAGAGCTTCTACTCCAACCAAATATCACAATTTAAGGATGGGGGTTCACTAAATTTACTGAATGAGAAGGAGCTCCAAAATTTCCCATAACCAAACCTTTATATAAGAATTTCTACTGCCTTTACTGGGTCAGTGAAATGCCATGTTTGTCTCTAGCTTGAAACACCTGATGTGGGTGGGTTCAGATGCTGCTTTCTATAACACTGTGAGCTTCCCAGATGCCAACTCCTGATGAGAGGAAGGATATTGTTTCCTGTGTCCCAGCTCGGAAACAGCTCACATTGTCTTCCGACAACAATTCAGTCTGTACCTTTGCAATAATGTGCATCAAGTGTATGGGAGCTGAAACTTTGACGTAAATGTATTTGTCAAGCTCCTGGAGACAAAGTAGATTTAAGTATTTTCACGTTGATACATCTTTGAAATTTATTTTCTCCACAGATAGTGATAGTAAAATGCATAAGTATTATTATGATTAAAATTCCTTGCATGCATATATTTTCCACCTTGGAGAGGCAGGAGTATACTACAGTCAATTAAGCAGTCATTTCTATATACTATTTTTCTTTCTATGTTTTTCATTTTTTTATGAGAGGTCTTCCTAACTGGGATTAGGTTCTAGAGTATTCAACACTTTGGAAATTTTAATAAGAGTATTCCAAAGTGATTATCACACGAGACAAAAATCCGATTTGCATCTTCATTTTTCCTTGTTCTTAAGCTGCTTTAATTAAGAATGAGAATTGAGACATAGGCAAGGTTAAGTGAGTTTTCTAAGCTCATGCCGTGTATCTGTGATAAGAGTTAAGAATTTAACTCAGTTGTCTCAAGGCATACTTCAAGACCTGAGACAAAACTATCTTTCTTTTTTTTAACTGATAGAATCCTCTACAAACTGTTTTCTGTATAAACCAAGTATTTTAAAAAAACATTTGTTTTCTCCCCTTATTAGTATTGTCACAAATCAGCTACACTCTTTTTTTCATATGGTAAACCAACACGATGTCTAAGAGAAAATGCCTCATATGGCAATACAGCAGAAGCCAAATAATAAAACATAGTAAACCAGATGGAAAAGTTCATGTTCTGATAAATACATTCTGATTACTGGTGAGGGCAGAAAGATCACACTAATGCCTCAAAATGCATCTTTGCAACAAGGAAAATATTGGCACTTCTTTAAAGAAGAAAAACCCTCTTTGATGACTCTCAGCAGAGTCGCAGATAATTCTGAGTAGAAGGACTTTGAAATGCATTTCTCTTCCCTTTAGAAGCCAGCAACATAAAAGCTGTCACGTTAACTTCTGAACACGGTGTAGTCACTTCTGTCTCTCAGGTTAAATAGGCAGCTCAGCACAGACAGACACACACAGGCACAAAGCCAAGGCTTCCTCAGCTCTACTCAACCACCGCCCTGCTGAAAAGATTTTATTGCAAGTTTTTCCTCCTTCAAGCACTGCCTCCAAATGATTCCCCTCCTAGAAGTCACGCCAGCTCATGTTCTCGATGTAACCTATCTCAGTGTAACAGGATATCTGTGTTCACCCCACAGAAGTGTCACCAGATGTGGAACCCGGACCAGGACCAGGGCCAGGCCCACGTCCAACCCTTGGACCTGTCACTCCAGAGCTCTGCAAGCATGACATTGTGTTTGACGGGATCGCACAAATTAGAGGAGAAACGTTTTTCTTCAAAGACAGGTAAGTGAGATAAATTGCTTACCAATGGGGTCTCAAGTGGAGGAATCTGTGAGACATATTCCTCAAAATCTAGAAATTTATTGTCAAATACAGTATCTACCCTTTGTTTTGTGTGTTCAGAGAGAGGAAAGTATCCTAACCAACTCCTAAAGGGAAGCTGATGGTAAATTCTAGATTTATGGGTAAATTACTTCACCTTCTTTGCCACAAGGGTACACTGCTGGCTCAGGCCAACCTGGTTTTGACCAGGAGCTGTAGGTCCATTTTCACAAAGCTGCTTTCCAGCCTGTTGTCCCCCACTGTGTACTGGTGTTTGGAGTTGCTCCTCCCCAGGTGCAGCACCTCAAACTGTCTGTTGCTGATCTGCATGAGGTTCCTGTCACCTCATAGATGAGATAATTTTGTTATAAATTCACATTTTCTTAGAGATGCTCTCAAACTTACTGGAGAGTCTGGAATTTTCAACTTCCATCATTATTTTTGGCAGTTTTGTGACACTTAATTTCTGGTTTCTGCCCTACACTGGGACTGTGAACATCAAAATGCTGTGACAACTGGGCTGGTGATAGATCTAGCTAAAATCAGGACAAGGGAGTGCCACAAATAAACAACAAAAAAAGAGGAAAAAAAAAAAAGACCCATCCTCCCATTTTCTGCCCAATTTTACAAATTGGAGAGCAAAAGTTAACCCAGGTGTCATCTCTGCTGGCCTGTAAAGTCACATGAGGGTTGCTCAAAACGGTGAAGTAGTTGTAAGATAGATCCAAATTTTGAAATGGATTGTAATTCAGCAAAAGAAATCCCATCATTTTCAGGGGAATAGAGCTCTGGAGGCATTATTATTCCTGATTTCATTTAATATAGTTTGTACTTTGGACAGAGGTTTCAAATCTGATTACAGAAAAATTTCCAATCTCAACTTGTAAAAATACTCCTCAAAAAAAGGAGAAATCCACAAGCAAAGTCTTGTTCCTGAGTTGCTTTTAATTCAGGTTGAGTCCAAAATCATTAAATAACAGTGTTACATGACTCATGGCTGCTGTAATAACACATCAAGGGCACTGGTGATTGAGACAGGCTCCTTGTGTGCAAAGCCTCCAAGACTGAAGACACCAAAGACATTTTTGATGCAAAAGCAGAGCCATTCCTGATAAAATGCGGTGGCTGCACAGCTGCAGCTCCCACTTTCTTCCCCAGACCCTGTATTACCCAGCTGCTCAGCAATGAAGAGCATCTCCTAAGGAGTGTGGGACTTGGCAGCACCATGGTGAGAGACAGTAAAGCTCCTTTTTCCCTGCAGTAAATCAATGCTCAATTTGAAATCATTTATCCTCAGTTACCCTGAACACTCTCCCAACACCACTGAGCTTACCTAAATCAAGCACTGTCTCCTATCATATAAAAACATACTGGGCATATGAAGCCCAGGGAAGTATTGCAATTCAACTCTTCGTTGCTCCTTGCCAGATGTCAGTGGAAATTTAAAAGAAAGCAAGAACCAACAAACAAGTCTGCCCCACAAAACAGCGAATTAATAGTTATTTCTATCTCCTTGTGATATACTTGAATCCAGTCATCTACTCCAGATTGACATTTTCAGCTAGAAGATATGAAAATTTATTACTATGCTGAATGGTTTAGCTCTATTCACCAGAATTTTCTAACAAAAGATCATGGTCCATTACAGGCTATGGTATACAGTAATTCCTTCAGTGCATTTCCTTCTAGACACAGTCTATGTGATATCCAGAATAATGGCATTTTGAGTTTGAAGTATGACTTAATCTTTTTCATACGCTTTGTATTTTAGCAATGCAGAAATGAGATTTAAAGCTTCTGACTGAAAGAACATAACATTTCCATTTGTACTACAGCTGCTTAGAGCAAAAAGGGTTCATTTCATCTGGCTGTGGAGACATCTCTGGTACCTTTTAAACTCTTCCACTTGGTCCTGTCAGCAGAAGGCTAAGGTTCCAGTGATCCCTATTGGCAAGGGACCACAAAATGTCCCCAGAGTAACAAGAGATCAGCCCCACTGAAAGCTGCACTGGGTCCTTCCACCAAGAGCCCCACGACCTCAGCCCAGCAAGTTTGTCAAAACCGGTGCCCATGTTTGCTAACACAGTTATCCAAGAGCATCAGAGTATCACCTCAGCTCAGTGCCTTCAAAGAACAGACATTCCCACAGCAGTAAAACCCCTTTCAAGTTCCACAGTATTTCCAGCATACTGCTCCTCTTGTCCTCACTCGTGGGCCTTGGTTTTCTGCCAGACCTGTACCTTGCTTCTGCTTTTGTAAACTGGCAGTCCCGCAGAGGAACAACGTAAAACCTACTCCTAAATCAGCAAAGTGATCCAGCATTCTAAATAATCCCAGCAAAATAGAAGTATTTTGCATTTAGATACAGTTGGTCTAAGAACTATGCAAATACCAAAACAATCTGTTCGAAACTGGCTCAGGCTTTATCTAACATGCAGCAAAAGCAGACAATTATTGAATTGTTTTGCTCTGGAATGGCTGTGCCTGTCAGTCTTGCAGCTTTCCAAGTATCAGACAAACAGCATTATGACTCACTTTTGGAATTCAAGAAACAAATGTCTATCATGTGTCGTGTGATTTTTATGATTCATGAAAATAACCATAGAATCCAACTGTCACATGGTACAGGCAAAGAGAGCAAACAGCAAAAAGGAGGTCAGGTATGATTAATTTTTTTCAAAAAAAGTATTTCCCCTCCCTCCTCAAACCAAGGAAGTAAAATTACTGAATTACTGAAGGTGCTGTTGGCCATGGAGAAGAGTTGAGCTTTTCCACTGGGCACAAAATGCTGGAGAACAGCATTTACACAGATGGTTTTCTTCTGAGAGTGAACAAAAATTCAAAACTTCTGTAGTTTAGCCATACATTAAAAAAGATATAAAGTTTTGGACCCTTTTTGATAACTGCATGCAATAATAATAAGGGCAAACATTGGTTATGTAAAAATATTATGTAAAATACCTAATGTGACAAAATTATTAAGTCTGTCTATAAATGCAGTATTAAAATTTAATATTGAGGAGTTAAAACATTTTATCATGTTCAAAGTGAAATGAGAAAGCCAAATAATTCATTTTACCATTTCCTCAATAATATGAGTAGAAATAAAAATACCTCCTACTTCATTCAAAAACAAAATAAAATTCAGCTTTGACGAAGTTTTCCTTTCCACAAGAAAACCTCACTATTTTAACAAGTCCCTTGAAATGTGTGGTTTATTAAAAACCTGGTGTTCAAGTCTCCATCGGCTCTGGAAAGTTTGGAATTCATGCAGATAGCCATTATTAGAGCTGATTCAGCCATAAATCAGGGCCAAATTTGACTGAGTGTTCTGTAACTTGGATTTTTAAAGGAGCTACTTTGATGAATGCAATGTTAGAAAGATTTTCTATATGAATTTCCAATCCATATCACCTTTTGTACCTTTTATAGCATTTCACATGTGTTTAAACACTGTCAAGCGAAAGAGTAATTAGCAAATGCCTTATTTTTTTCCTCTTTTTTGTAAATGAAAATTATAATGACTCATGTTCAGAGATATTTTTGCACATTAAAAACACATCTCTGTATGCAAAAATGGGAGTACATCAACATATTACTCTTAATTATTAGTACCATACCTCAGGTTAAAGTAATACATAATTTTAATTAGGAGGAAAAAAAAAAACATGCTCTTGCTAATTGTACTCTTCCTCATATCAAACACTATAATTCAGTGTGCAGCAACTGATCACACTTGCAAATGCATTTTAAAACATTTTATTTGTCCTAGCTAGCTATGTTTGCAATCAAACTTTTGATGATAAAAATACAGAAATTTATTAAATTTATTTAGGACTGCTCCTCCAAGTTCTGGGCATACCTAAAATCCAGTTTCAGATCTTGGTTTTCTCAAATTATTCTAGGCAGGAATGGGTAATGAAAATTTAAACTCTGCCAAAAAATAAGATGCCAGTAGCACCTTGAGCTTCAGAAATGTTTTGCTGGTAAAAACTGTTTGACCTCAGATTTTAACAGCTTGGTTCAAGAGCGATACCATCAGCCTGCTGATTTTTCAGTTTATGACCATGTCAAAACTTCTGTTCTGTTGGGGAAAAGTTGTTCACTCTATGGAGGAGGAAATAGCACTGCCATCTTTAATACCAAAATCCTCAGCACATGAACTCTGCCATTTAGAGATAATTAGAGCTTTTTAAAGCTTAAATCAAATGATGATCCTACTTATACATAAAATAGCCAATAAATTACCCTTTGCATTTCTCTAATGAACATCTTTAGTGCCAGCAGTTTCTTTTACAGCCAAACTCACTTCCCAGCAGTATGATATACTGCTACTGGATTTGAACTTTTAGTCACTACAGTAGTAATTGCAAGAGCAATTCATGGAACACAGAACACTGCTAGAGCAATTCATGGAACACAGAACTCTGCTTTTGTCAAACATTCATCCATCTGCTCCAAACACAGCAGCAGGAGAGCTCCAGCAGTTTAAATGCCAGATTAAATGAGTTTATTTGTATACTCAAAGCGCAGGATCAATTTTGCCCTGATGCAAAAAAGCAACAGGAAGCCCAAGGCAATCAGGGCAATCAGTGCAGCAATTTCCCCTGCAGTCCAGCATGCAGCTTATGGTGCAGCTCTTCAAGAAACATACTCCTAAATAAACGTGTTGACTTTTCAGTCACTGCAGGAAAAGAGTCACAAGTGTGTGTTGCTGTTAACGTGCGTGTGCACGTGTGTGTCTACACAGGCTTATGTGGCCTTTACCAGAAGTGATGAGAAACAGATGTGCTGGTGAATTAGTTCACTGTAAATCTCATACAGTTTTCTGTTCTGCTCAGATTCATGTGGAGGACTGTAAACCCCCGAGGAAAACCCACAGGTCCTCTTCTTGTTGCTACATTCTGGCCTGATTTACCAGAGAAAATTGATGCTGTCTACGAGGCCCCTCAGGATGAGAAGGCCATATTTTTTTCAGGTATTGGCTTTAAGTTTTAAAATGTAAGTAGCCATTTGCATAATGTTGCATTCAAGCTCAGTATCCTTGATGTTGTAACTGGGCCAGGGAACAGCCTAAGAGCCATTGGAGCCATCAGGTATGGGTGACAGATCTCCACATGCTCATGCTGAGGATTTAGGACAAAAGGTTGAATCTGAAAGACTGAACTTTCAGCCTCCAATACTATGAAAGGGGAGCACCTAGAAAGAGACACTCAACAGTAAGCAAGACTAAACAAGAGTCATTATTTAAAAGGAAAAGCAACAACAATAATGGGAGCTCTGTTTCATCAGTCACTGCTCTGTTTTTCTGCCTTTTCCTTCCATTTTAAGCTATTGTCTCTGTACACGTTCCTTGAGAATACTACTTTATTTTTTTTGTCCTCATGCCTTTCATTGTCCCCTCCTCTTTTGCCAAAGACTGACTTCCACTCTGGCTTCCAAGCATCTTCCTTGGTGGCTCATCAGGCAGAGGATACAGGTGGCCATTCGAGCTGCTCCGTGGGACAGAAGGAGAACAGGAAGCACAGCTCCGTTGCATGTCACATACTGTTCAGCTGGAGTGGCCAAATGAGCAGAGCTGGGAGCCTGTTTTCAACATGAAAAACTGAGCCAGCAAAAAAATGGGCTCCAGGATCTACTAAAAACATGACTAAACATCTCCAATCATGTAAAAACCATATGGCCAAAGCTGTTGTACATTTTCTGTACAGGAGGGGAAAAACTAATGATAATCTATTCCACATGTCTCAGAGGCCATTTGCTTTAGTTTACATGGAGGAGAAAAAAAAAAAAGCAACCCTTAAAAAAGTCTTCTTTCAGGCAAGCCAAAACACTTTAAATATTCCATGTACTATGTATAACCTTATTCCATCTAAACCTCTCCCTTTCTTTAAGAATTCCAGGCATACATAATTAAACTGCTTTTTAAAAAATATATAAGAACTATCAAAAAACAAAGACTGGTTTGAACATAACACAACTATCCTAAAATACTTACTAGACAGACCTACGCTTTGCTCCTGAATGGTGAAATAATAACTTCTGAGGATCTCAAATGCTACTCTTTACACTTTTCTCATACTAATACTTCACTTACTTTACTTCCCACTAGCACAGAATCAAAGAAATGTCCTTCCATGAATGAATCCTTCTGTGGCTTTCAGTGAATCCAGTGAGGGTATTTACTAAGTAATTCAAGGTAAAGAACACAGAACACTACTACATCTTCCACTAGTACATATTTGCAGAGACATTAGAAAATGTTGCATGACAAAGGACAACAGGAACTCTGAGCAAAAACTTCCTGTTAATCATTCAACAGAACTGCTCAACAAAACAAATAGAGGGTGAACATGAGCTGCTGCATCTGAAACTCAGGTGCCCCTATCTGGTTTCAGACCATTTTCATCATATAAAAGGTTACCAGCATAAACTGTTAGCATAACATCAATGTACCAAGACAGTGTCTGCCTCAAAGATAAGTCAGCTAAGAGAGGAGGAAGCAAGAGTACACTGAGGTGATGTCTTTTCTGAGGGAAGCAACACTTTAGTAGCAGAACCAGTTGTACACAGTACACCTGCATTGTGATCGAGTGCTTCACAGATGGCAAAGTACTAGAAAGACCAGTAATACAGCGAGTGCAATAGAAAGTCACATAGCAAAGTAAAAAGGAAGAACTGCACCTCTGTTACTGACCAATAAACAGTGTTTGTTTGCTTTGTTTTCTCCCCTACTTAGGAAATGAGTACTGGGTGTATTCAGCCAGCAACTTGGACAGGGGCTATCCAAAGAAACTCAGCAGCCTGGGACTGCCCCCTGATGTGACACGTGTCGATGCAGCTTTTAACTGGGGCAGAAACAAGAGGACATACATCTTTGCTGGAGACAGATACTGGAAGTAAGATGCAGTGAAGGGTGGTGGGATGCTGGTGGCAGAGCTGTGGCTCCAGGGCTGAATGCATGCTGAGGGTCAGGAGGCAGGGACCAAACACAGGGGTCATCCTCTGAGAGTACAAAGTGAGGGCTGCCAGAACAGTGCTGACAGCAGGAAAGAGTTTCAATACAACAGCAGGAAACTGTTTGACAAAACAGCTAAACAGCTTGTAATGGAAGAGAGTATCTGGGAGTGTCTGTCAGGCTGCTCACCACTACCAACCCATCACTCTGCCCCCACATAGCAGCAACTGCCCCACACTGGTCTCAGGCTCTTAAGAGGGGCAAGCTGTCCTTCCTGTCAGTTCACAAATGCTGGGAGAAGACTAAAAGGAATTTCTTAAAAATGCACTGATCTCCAAACACTTGAATCCAAAGACTGACCAGAGTGCCTTTGAAATTCTTTCAGTAAGCCAGCAGGCTCAGAGGCACTGTATTGAAAAGAAGCAGCAGTGTGACTAGCAAAGCATGCTGGGGCTGACTGTAAATCCTTTCAGCAGCTGATCTACCAGTCACTCACACCTTTGCTCTACTAATATATTTGGCACAAGGGGAATCTGAACAAACCACAAGTGTATCTGTTAGTACTTTGAGAAAAATCTTAGCTTAAATTCATCTTGACAGTCTCTAAATCCTTTTCATGTTTCCTGTGAAACTCAGGTGACCTGCTACCACACTCTTATCTTCTTAGATTAAGAAAGAATGTCTTTAAAATGTCCCAAGGCTATTACTGTGGTAGAAAAATATCCTACATTACACCTGGAGAGTCTACTAATTGTATAATTGCAATTAGTAGAATCTCATTATCACAACCAGCAGAGGGATCTGGCACAAAAGATCATCTTAAAAAGCAGAGGTAATTAGGTGCTGTGAGGAACTTTGTGAGTTACCTCCATGCTGACTCTCAAAATGGCACAAGAACAAAACAGACACTAACCCTGCAGTCACTGTCAGAGTCTTGTCCCAGGAACAGGACTTGACTTCAGGAATGCAGACATGACAAAACAAGCTGAAAGTGGACCCATTCATTAACTGACAATTGAGGAGCAGGTTAAACATCAGAAACAACCACCAGAAACCTAAAAGATTCTCCAAGCTATAAGAGTTTCTTCTAAGAGATGTTTTATCTAAAATATCAGAGAAGATTTCAGTATAATAGAGTCCATTTTATGTGAACAATTATTTCATGTTATGATCAAACTGAATGACTGTCGTTATTATACCCTAATGGCTGTGGATTCCTGTAAGTAAATAAAATACCCTTTCACAATTTCCACTTGATCATACCTTTCAATTACTTTGAGAACAGTAATCTTCTCCATTATATAAAAAGAAAAAAAAAAAAAACTTAAAAGCTAAAAAATGTTATTTTTTATTGTCTTACCATAGAGATCATTTAAGCACTTGCAAGTAGTTCTAATACAGCAATTTGCAACATTTCAGACTCCTGCTAAAACCTACAGATAATGAGTTAGCAAAGCTGCTGGTCTCCTCTGTACCAGCTATTGTTTTGATTAACTGTACTGCAAGGCCTCCAAGTAATTCATCACTCTAATCACAGACAGTATTTCTGTCTTGGTACCTTATCCACTGCAGTCACTGCAGAATGCATAATTTATTGTTCAGGAATCAAAATAAGCTTAAGTTATTTCTATCTCTGTAAAGAAGAAAGCAAGCAGTTGACAAATATTTCAGGGAAAAAAGCATCTCAGTTTAACAGACAGTATAACCCTTAAGTATGTGGCTGTTACATTTTATACAAGGTCTCTGTCACATGGAATCAAAATAGTTACATACCGTAGTCTTTCCTGTGCCATTATCACACTTACTTTAAATGGATTTTTTGGAAGCCTTCTCTCTCCCTCATTCCAGCCACAAGCTATTTTAGTGTTATTATAACAAGACTGTTAAGCATAGCAAAGTTTTGTGAAGGGGGGGAAGAGGAGCTGGCTCAGATTCCACAGCTGAAGTTTTAAAGCTACCCAGGAAGGTACCAGATTTTCTTTAAATATCCAAGGCATAAAATAGTGAGGAATGTAAATTAATAACTTAAATTGATTTTGGCCATCTACTGCTCAGCTGCAGTGGTGTAACTCTGGATATAATCCAAGTAGTTCCACACAGCAATGAGGGAAAGGTAACCTGAGATACCCACAGGCGTGGATAAATAGAAATCGGAGCATAAGTGCTTCCCTCCCTTTAGTACTAGTCAAAGAAGACCTCTCTAAAGTCCACTGCTCCTCAGGAGGTTTGCTGGGGTGACTGAGGCCTCACATGCACTGGAAGCCTGGTCCAAACTATATCCCATGCCACTGCTCCTCAGGACAAGTCCACTCCGGCTTAGCACTGACTCCCACCTAAGAATCGGAAACACGGAGAAGCCAAGTGACAGCCTTTGGCCTTTCACTTCCCTGGCAAGGACCTTGCATGCCTGGTTTTCACTCCCTACATACGAAAGAGAAAATTGTGGATTACTTTTTTAGGGGGAATGCAAAACTGGCTTTGCCCAAAGCTACCTGTGCATTCTACAGTGGAAACACACAGAGTACAGGAACCACTGACCATCTGCGGGTGTGGGTACAGACAGATCCACTCACAAGTTACATCTCACTTCCATGGACCAACCTGGATTTACATCAGCTGAGGGTTTTTTTCTTTAAAACACAGACTGCAAAAGCCACTGTGGATTTGAGGGGGTGTGTGTGTGTATCTTTTTAACTCAGAGTTAAATGTGTTGATCATCACCAAGAGACAGAGACACTGTGAAAATAACAAGGGATTCCAGTGGAATTTTAGGGAGAGTAATTAGTAATTTAATAGCAATCTATCAGTTGCATGGACTACAAGCATATTTCAAATTAGATTTTAAAAAAGTCATTTCACATTAAAATCTGCTATCTTTAGATGTTGACTGCTGTCTGAAAAAAGTTACCTTTCCTAGAATTACGTTCGGAATTTTCAAATTACATTTCTGAAAAAAATTTTCCTTAGGAAGTTTAATCCTTTCAATTCCTTTCAATTCAGCAAGAATTGCATTTAAACGCAAATATGTAAAATTTCACAGGGTTTTAAAGGAGTCAGGAATAATTACAAATAAATAGCAACAATCTCAGTTGTTATATTTCCTTTTGAGTGTTTTATAGAGCCATATTTGCTGAGGACTCCCTGAAAAACTGTATTACATTTTAACATTAAACACAGATTTGTAACGTAGAGATATTCTTTCCCTCAGGTACAATGAAGAAAAGAAGAAAATGGAGCTTGCGTCCCCTAAGTTCATTGCTGACTCATGGAATGGTGTTCCAGATAACCTCGATGCTGTCCTGGGTCTTGCTGACAGTGGTAAGCTGTAATTTGGATTTAGGTCACTTAAGGCCTCTTATTTGTCTGCTGTGAAACTTACTGAAGACATAAATTTCTTGTGACCCATGAGTAGAAGCCAAATTGAGCCTGATGCACAGGGTGTCCTAACACCAGAAAGCACAACCAAGCCATTCCCTATTGCTTGGAAATGTCCCAGTTCCTTGATAGCTCCAGACCAGCACGCAGTCACAGCACCATCCTGTTCTAGCACAGCCAGAACTCAGGATGATAACCTCCCTGGTCACAGGCATGACTGGGTTTTATTTTGTCATGTTTTTAACTTCCTATCAACTGCAGAGAGCCTGGCCCATGGTTTTAAGGGGCCTTATATTTTGCACAGATATGCATAAACATCTGAAAGCGCCACTGGTATCACATGAGTCTCAACTCAGTCACATTTTCAACATTTATTTTGCCAACAAGCATTTTATCCAAGAAAATTCTGGCTCACAAAATAGTAACTTGACTGAGGCTCCATTTAACAAGACCTCTCTCTTCTACAGGACAGGAATTTGAATGTAGATTAAAAATATTTCTTTTTTTAATCATACAAATACAACTACATGCAAGTATTTTGAGAAATAAGTTTTCCAGTTCATTGAGATTCACGAAATCACACAGACAAGAAAGCTTTGATCAAGAATTATGTGCTCCATAATCTGATCATGCTTTTTTATTTATCTTCACAGGATACACCTACTTTTTCAAAGATCAGTACTATCTACAAATGGAAGACAAGAGTTTGAAGATTGTTAAAATTGGCAAGATAAGTTCTGACTGGTTGGGTTGCTGAGCCGTATGAGATATTAATAACCAAATATTTACTTTTTTTTGTTATATGCCTTATCTGTAATTAGAAATAGATCTGAATGCTAATTACTGGACCAGTCTGGTACTGGCACCAAAACATTAAGTACCAGTACTGTACACATCAGATAATTTAAGAGTGTTTGCCTCCTCAGTATACAAAAGATGTTTACGTATATATTCTGGTACAATTTTTGTCATGCTAGTCATAGTAGTGCTAGTAACAGAACAGCCATCGTTCTGTGTTCCCTTGGTGCTTAAACAAAGCGTTGAAACCTCTGGAGACTGGATCACACCCCTCTCTTATACACACACCAGATAGGCCCAAATGAGATGTACCAGCAGTGCACTTTGATTTTTTTTTTTTTAAATACAAATCTGTTATAAATAGATGGTTTGTCTTGATGTTTTTCACCCTCTTGCGAGTTTGATCATTACTTCCATTTATTTACATAATAATACAGAAAGACTACCAAAGGCACAGGTTGCCTCAGGATCTGCTTTGTGTTGATGCATGATGGAATCATGGCAAGAAACTGTGTTAAAGTATTGTTTTAAAGTACTTTCTATTTTAATACCTTAGTTAAATTTAGCAATTTGCTTCATGCACTTTGTTACTACTATATAACTTGTTTATATGGATGGAAACGACTCAGATTTTTGAAGACAATGCGTTATACATAAAAGTCAAGTATTATTGTTTAACTTGTTTTATTTTTCTGTTCTTCATAATATTGGGGGTTTGGTCAATTACGGTTTTTTTTGCTTATGCATTGGGCAACAGAAAATGTTCTTTTCACAATCTGATGGAACGTTTCTCATTTAAAAAAATAAACCAGAAAACAATGTCCCACACATGAAGTGCCAACAATACAAATAAAATCAAATTACACTGTCAACACTCCTCATGGCCAGGCTTCCTTGTATCATTTGAAGGTAGAAATCTAGTAGCATGTTACAGTGAAATATCTGTCAAAGGAAAGAACATGTACCCTAGTATAAAACTGCTTTCTGGGTTTATTGGAAACCTAGGCTGTTTTCTCTGTTGGTTCTAAGATGCAACTGCAGCAATTTACATTAAAGAGAAAATATGGCCCCATGTCTCCACAAAGCCACTGCCTTCTCTGAAGAGTTCACATGTCTGTCTGTTATCCATACTCTTTCTCCTTATCAGCAGGTTACCTCAGCACAACCCACGCAGGAGGAGACAGCACAGACACGGTGGTACATGTATCCTAGAGGGATGTAAGCTTGAGAAACAGAGATGTAAACACTTAATCCTGCCCCTGAGATCGGACACCATCTGGCCAAGAATCATATCCAGCTCCATGCACATGAAACACTTCGTGAGCCACCATGGGCTGCATCATGAAAGTGGTCAACCCAGGCCCTTCTCAACACATCTCACAGAGTCCATGATTCACAGAAGTGCCTGGTGACCAACAACACCTGAGCCAAGGATCCATTTGTTTCTTCTCATGTCTCCTGCAACTTCATGTTTACATTCAGTGCTTTCCTGTTCTAAGCAGACTTTTTTTTACTATAATACTCTGAAAAGATAACATTTCTAAAGTGGCTGCACTTGCCAAATAATCTCTCCATTGCACCCTATTCAGATGTAACTCCCCCTTTGGGAACTGTTACTACAGACAATCCTCACCTGGATGAACCAGGACTATTTTTATTTATGCCAAAAGATGGCTTATCTCCTTCTCAGAATCCTCATTCTCTTCAGAAATCATTAATCACCTTCCCAATTAGTCCTACATGAGAGCCAACAAAATCAGGCAGAAAACAAAGTAGGTATAATTGCAAAATGTTAGTGTTGCAGTTTTTACAAACACCTGGCAGCCTTCTCAGGATTGCAGGATCTATTGAGACATTTCAGGGACATATGGTCTGTCCTGACCATAAACATCTTACTGCACTAGTTGAAAATATTCTCTAGCTTTAATGGCTGCCAGACATTCTTTTTGAGTGCTGCAATAATTTAAGTTCTGTCTTAAGATCCTCAATAGCCATCCCTTAAAGATTTTCATGTTCTTGTGTCAATACTGCCCCAAAGTGTGTGCTTGAGCATCTGTATTTAATATGCAAGGGTTTTGAAACATTGACATAGTTGAGGAACATTTGCAATGAGCCTTTCAGCTCTGAACTTGCTAAATCACATTTCTACTGATGACTGAAATAGTTTCCTTTTCCTCTACAGCTTACGCATGTTTTGCAATATTGGCAAACCTATCATCTTACGTTCTGTAATAATAACACCATAATCCTACGAAACTCTTCACATCTGGTGGGTTTAAGGAATTCTGCTCAGCTTCTCCTTTTGTTCTTGCTTATGTAAACCCATTCTCCACTGACTAAATCACCGGCACAAAACCAGAAATAAGTTTTCTATCCTTAAACTGATGCACATTTTTTTGGGTTCGGTTTTAGACTGGTAACTTTAAGATTAACACAAATCATTTGTAAATACATCTGTTTCTGTTCATCAACTGTAACATTTGCCAGGTTATCACCTACATACGTCAGACAAGCTGGAGGAGTACACTGACCCTTCTCATTAACCTTTCACATCTGACCTGTAAAACCTTAAGTCACAAAATGTGTCCTGAAAAACACTTTGGGTCTAATTTCACTTACTGACAGTCACTTCTAAAACCTCCCTCCCTTTTCTGTTTGTAACAAGTTAACCATGAGATGGAAAGTCCTTGCCTGAGCAGCCCTTCAGCTCTGCCAATACCTGTCCAGGTCCCACTGGTTTGCTTCCCTGTTTAACTTTGGATCCATCCCAATACCATGAACATTTTTGATCCCTAGACTCTTGACTAAACCATATTACCCTCTCCAGACCTCTATTTTCACCTCTTTTGGGCACTTTGAGACTGTGCCCTTGCAACTGAGGTCACTGCCCTTGCCTTCCCTACCTTCATACTTGTCCCAAGACATTTTTAGAACTCAGGCAAGGTTTTTACCTACCTCCTTTACACAGGGAGAAACAAGGGCCAAAAGCATAACTTTATCTCAAAGCCATATAAAACCCAGCCCGAAACTCTATCAAACCTTTATAGAACTTGTTCTACTTCTAGAGTTTTGTTAAATTGAAGTCAGGTTCACTTAGGACTTTTTGGTGTCAGTGTAGAGTTGCTCAGATGCTGCACAGGGGCTTGTTGCAACAAGGAGAGGGCTCAGATACACTTGCTCCTTGAGCTGAAGGAAGTTTTCTACCAGTGATGAGCAGAATAAGCTGTAGGCACCGAGCAGAGCAGCTCCAGTCAACAGAGCAAAGGGCAGTGGTTTAGTAACCCCTCTGTCACAATATATAAAAAGCAGCCAAGGCTATAATGAAATGCCATAGATTAAACACTTCATAGACAGAGCAGCCTGAACTGTGAATCATGCTTAATGGTTTCTGTCTCACTAATACTCTGTATTTGTTAAAAATACATTTTCTTCCTTCTACTCTATCATGATTTTACTAAGCAGCAGTTACCCATAAATCTAAACAATTGACTAACTGTGCTGTTCTTTAAATCAGGAGGAAGTAGGTCCTTTGGGCCCATTTTGGAGAAATTATTTCTATTTATGGAGTCAGACATGCATGTTTTTAGCAATAAAGGCTAGGTGAACGAACATTCTTCTGCTTCTGAAAGAACTGAAACCAGCAAATGAGCAGGCACTGGGTCTGTGGGATCACTGCAAACAGGGACATTTGTATGTGCTGACTTTTTACAGGCTGGTTATGTAAAACACTCAAAAGTATTATGGTATTTCCAGGTTGGGAACTCCAGAACTCTAAGAACTCTTAGAACAAAAACAAAACCAAAATAACCCCCAAAACAACAAAACTGACAACTCTGAGACACTGTCAGAGAAATAGCACAGTCAGGCATAACTAAAGGCATCTCAAAATCTGCCAGCAAGGATTCTGCATACCCAGCCTGTCAGAGGCACATCCTGCTACTTGAAATACAACTCCTCCTGGCATTGCTTTTTAACACAGAATCACATCTTGGGGTAAATTGTCCAGCTCTGAGACTTACACTTGCACACAAACAGCCGTGGTTCCACACACAACTAGCCAGGAAGGTGGGAACATGCCTTCTCCCATCCCAACTGCAACAGCAAGTGTTTACCAGCAGAAAATATGGGCTCAAGTCTTCCAGGGATATGATATTCAGTGTGAATGAGGCAATTCAACAACATTCATTCATAGTTTCAAAGTGTTTTTAAATAAGATCTGATTAGTTTTTTCTTAAATCAAGACAAATATTAAGAAACCCTATTATTATCATCTCAGAACTTAATCTAAGGGAGAAAAGACTTGGCAAGAGCCACAGCCTAGAAGATAACAGAATCTGAAGAAATTCACACTTCATTAGTGGTAGAAACCAATAAACCTGTGTATCAGGCTACCAAAAGAACAGAAGGGCATTTGTTTTCTTTGTTTGGGAGTTTTTCTATGTCTTCATATCCAAGACTGCCTGCCTTTTTGTAGAACATCCTTCATCAGACATTTTATTTCTGGTGTTAATACAGTATATTTGGAAAAAAAAAAAACTTCCTGGCCTGGACCAAGTAGGGAACGGATTAAGCAGACCAACTGTCTCTTCTAGTCTTGGCCCACATTCAGCTATGATATTATTTTGTATCATTTTAAGTACACATAATAGCTTTTTTTAAATTATGTATTAAGTGTATGCCTGCAAGTGTACCTGCAAATATGCACACAAAGAAATAGCTCATGGCTACATTAAAATATCTTCTCTTATTAATTAAAGGTTTAATATAGATGTTAGAATAGACTATTTGGGGTTGAAGGGACCTACAACAATCATCTAGTCCAGCTGTCTGAATGCTAACTGACCTCAACACATCACACCAGTTTTTCCCTTCTCCATAAAATATACCACAGCCTGAGCAAAGGACAACACAGTGAGATAAAAGTACAAGTATTCAATCTGTAAGGGTGTTCTTCCTTGGCAGCACTACTGGAGATAAGAGTCAAGAATTTCAAAATAATCACTAGTTAATTTGGTTTATTGCTTAAACAACTTCTCCACAGCTGCAATAGCTGAATAAGAGGCCATTCAACAGGTCACAGCCGCTGCTGCCACTACTATGACATTGGTCAGCCTAACCAAGGCTGGCAGAGATCCACACTGCCTGCCTATACCATCACTGGATCATTCTTTCACCTTGCTTTGCAACTCCCAAACTCCTCGTACACTTTTAAAGTTCAACTTCAGCCCAATTCACCACGCAGATGCTCAGATTCTCCCAGACAACCAACAAGCTGGTCTGAGAAAGGGACACAAGAATAAAAGGTCTCATGTCACTGCAGGTCTGCATTCCCCTTGCTAACCCTCGTGCAGGTGCTCCTCACAGTGAGCCAGAAGGTGACAAAACAGAATGTGTTGAGCTTTCAGCCATCTGTTACTGCCCAGTGCTTTCCTCTGGGGCTTCTCAGAATAACTTGCTTTGCTGTTAAGAATTTGCTAGCATTGCCAAAACAAACTAAAATTGTAAGAGCATAATTGTTTTAATTTAGATTATCCTGGAGCTTGGCAGTCTGTCCCTGGAATTATTTGGAGGTGGTCTCCCCTTTCTAAAAGACAGAAATTCACAATATTAAGTTATAAGCCCGCCAAGTTGGCCCTTACCACTGCTTCAACCTTGGGATATTTCATAGCTTTACTCTGCCTTCCCTATGCCTATTACAGCATAATACAGCTGCCAAAAGGGCAGCTTCACTGCTAGAAAGCAGCTTCACAACTGCAGTTGGGTGCCAGGCAATGATACAGACCCAGTAACTCCACTGGACAAAGTTTCTAACCACCGCCAGCCAAGGAATTAAGAAATCCAGCCATAGGTCTCCCATCCAGTGTCACATCATTCAGCTAGTTAAGCCTTTGAGACATGATTTCTTCTCTGCTTGGACTTATAACAGGCAATTCTGGCCATGGCCTCTCCCCATTGCTCTCCCTTTCAACTCCCTTGCTCTGGCTCAGGGGAATGCCATGGCAGCAGAGTTCACTGCCCCAGGACAGCAGCAGACTGGTGAATGAGGCAACCCAAGTCAAAGCAATTTACCAAGAGGCAAGTCTTGCATGCAAAAGGAGGACAAGTGCTCTGCTTTCTCTCTGGTCAACGTATTAACTGTTGGACCCAGCCCTCTAAGGAGAGGGAGCGATTTCTCACTAGTTGAAGACTTGGCAAGGCTCATTAAATTCTTGTATTTTCATGGTTTTCCATTAAGAAAATGTACTTTTCAAGGCCACTGACGATTCTGTCATTCAACAGCTCGAAAGTATGAAGTAGGAGGGCCTACAATGGAAAACCTTTTTCTGTTTCTGATCTTGTCAAAGGGGCTTCAAAAACTCCCACCTGTAGGACTCTGAATAATGCCTTTCCTCCATTCTTACATTTAGATGCCTTCCTATGAAGCACTGCACAGCACTGTCTCAGTCCTCAATTTCTTGTCTTTTATGACTGGTTATGTGTACAGTCACAGCTTGATTCAAAGCTCAAATAGATCAATTCCAGTTCCTCTCACTTTCCGGAAGTATTTTTCAATCTACAAACATTCTGAGGCTAAAAGGAAGTATCCAACCCAAAAGGTAGGGTACCTGCCTAACAGATCTTCAGTTTTCAGGTTTTGCTTTGACTTTTTCTTCAGGCAAGTGCCTTGAAGAAATGTAGAACATATCAAAGCACTCTGGCCTTTACAGATTTTGTCTTGGTTTCACTCCACTTTTATCACCTCTTTCCTCTTGTTGTTTCAGCTTTGTTTCTTACATAAAGAACTAGACACTTGGACCAAAGCAAAAGAAATCAGCAGAGAGGAGTTAGTCATCCTGTAAAGGATCAGGTCAAAACTACTCCAGGAAACAAGAATATTTCAAGTATTTGCTATATACAGTCATCGTTTTTGCATGCAAATTCTGTAGTATGGGCAGAGCTACAGTGATGAGAGGGAACTACACAATAGGTAACCTGAAGGGAAAAAAAAAAAAAAGTTACCAATTCTGTGCTTGACCATCACCAGAAAAGCACCTGGAGCACCAAGTGAGTTCACTGACCGATACTGCCCAATCATCTTTCCCAGTGGAGAGCTTTTCTACTGTGATCTTCTTGGAAAACTTAAAAATACGAGTGTCCCAGCTTGTTTTACCCAAGTGTGACAAAATATACTGGAGATACAGTGCTACAGACAGTACTCAATAAAATTATTTGCACACACTGAGTTCAGAGAACTTATTCACACTAATGGACAGAACACATGACTCCAGAATTTAAACCCAGATTTAAACAGGAGAAAATCTCATAACTAGATTCACAAATGTGAAAAGTACCTGAAACTGCAGAAAAGAGTACTACTAAAACTGAAAGCTGTGTGGGTTCTGAAACTTCACAGGGCCTCTAACATCATAATACATATTGCTAACATATATTCTGCTCCTACAGCACACTGGCAGCTTTAAGTATGCATGGGGAAACTGTCTATTCAGAGGTTATTATACACAGATAGTCCTGAATTTATGGGTAATTTTTCTTTAATGAAGCTGAAGTGGCCTAGAGTCAAGGGAACACATCCTTTCTCACATTTTTAAACTTTATAGGTAAATACTAAGCCTAATTCACCTTCCTCAGCTCTCATCAGAATATTTCATTCCTCCTCATTAGTATTTTAATGGCAAAGGCTGTGCTCCATGGAACCTGAAGGGCTTAAAAACACACATTACAACATCCATTTAGTTGCTCATTTTTGAAATTAACTCCAGCCTTTTTTCATATGTTGAACTAGCCCTGGTTCCTCTACTTAAAAAATTAAAAATGACAACTTTGTCTGCAAGTGTACCATGAATCCTAACTACATTTTGCTATGTAAGTGCAAGGATCTCTCAAAACCATGAAAGAATCAAGACTCACAGCTCCAGATGCCTTCACTGGCATAATACAGCCCCATAGGAGAACCCACCTTCCCACATTTCCTAATGAAAATTTTATGAGAAAGTAGGCTCTCTTGGATTCCACACCCTTTGTGGAAATTCATTCAAGTTTTTCAAAAGTTAAAAAATTACCCAAAATGGACCAATGGGAAATTCACTGCTGTTTTCAGGTGTATCTGGAATGTCATGATTAGCAAACTATTCAGAATTTCTATTCAATTTCCTCGTCGAGGAGACACATGAGTAAAATTCACTGTTGCAGAGAAAGCTCCTAGAAACCATTTTAATATTTTAATACCTGTATCTCCATATAAGATGTGATTCCTTGCTTGCCAATGCTAAAATTATTAAGAATTACACTTAAATAATGGAGCATGACCTGAATAACTACATCATGAACTGAGGCACTGTAGACTCTACACAGCACACTGTGAACAGGGCAAAGGAGTCTCTGTAAGAATTATGGTGGAAATAATACAACCAAAGTTCAGCCTTACACAGCCCTACTTTCTCCTCAAGTTCGGAATGAGGCTCCATCCTCCCTACATACAACCCCAAGATAGGCAGCTTATTCAGAAGGGCGTTTATGAAATGTGGGTGTAAACTAGAATTGTTCCTGAAGTTCAAGGAGAGAAGAGCCTCTGCAGAGCCAAGAAGTGGCTTTACAATAACTGATGGGTTTAAAGCAAACCGAGGGAGAGTTATTGCAGTTGACACAGCACTGCTTGCAGTTTGATTTTAGCTCCGGAGTCAGCAGGCAGGCTGTCAGAGGCAAACATTTGAGGAGTTATTTCGGAATTCCTCCCCCAAACCCGGAGCGCGGAGCCGTGGCCGGGCCGGCAGCGGCCCCTGCGGGAGGCAGAGACTCACTGCACGGAGCTCCCGCACGGACCCGCCGCCCAAACACACCCGGTCCCCCTCCCAGCCGCCAAATCACGGCCCACGAACGAGCCTCGGCACCAAAGGAGCACAGAAAATAGCTGCATCCCTCCGAGTCCCCGATGCACCGTAAGAGACTGCCCAGGAGGAGGCTTGGAGGATTTTGTTCTCTTAGTGCCAGTTACTTTGGGGTAATACCAAGCTATTCAAAAAGATAAAGGGTATTTAAATATCAGAGGTAAAGCATATTTTGTTGGCTGTGTGAAAACTCACAAAAGCATTTCTTTAAAGAGAGGGAGGACTATTGTAGCATGTTCCACAACTCTTTAATACACTGTGCTTTATATATACACACTCGGTACTCATTTAGGGGAAGATTTTCCCTATTTATCTGTCCCTCCCTCCTCTCCATGTCCCTCTAGCTCTGCACTTTAGTGACCACCCCCTCAAGCCAAAGGAGGAAAGTCATCCAAAGCCGCACAGTCTTCAGCCAGGACAGGGCTGGGAGGGACTGAGCCGAATTCAAGGCATTTCCTCATTGTAGGAGGGAAGTCCCCCCCAGCAATTCCTGCCAGTCTGAAGAGCAAATACCATCTTTATAGCAGCACAGTGTGCTGCCAGTAAGTCTCTGCTCTGGCTAGGGCTCAGCACTATCTCAGCCATTCATTATGGATATTCCAAACCCATTATCTATGGGGTTTTTTTCAGACATTTAAAGCCTTTTTCTTTAAACTGATACCACCTGAATGTAATTTAACAGCTCACCTCACGCAATTCTCTGGTAAAATTCAACACATGAAACTGTTTATTTAATTCTAAAATTCCCTTTGCAAAGTCATTTTTTTTAGAGGTTTTGGCACATCAACTTCTCAGCCCAGAGAATAGGAAATTAGGCAGGCCTTGACTCTATAAATTGAAGGTATGGCACAACACTGGCATCACAGTAGAAATACAGCCTGGAATATCTTTGTGTGCTTGAGAACACAGGAGATACACTGAAAATTCTTGCTAATTAGGAGTGATGATGCTGCACACTCACACCCCTAACACACAATTTTGGAGAGTAACCAAGGAGAAGGGGCAGCGCGATCCAGTCTACCAAGAACAGTGAAACTACAGAGCTACCAGCCAGTAACTTCACCGCATTAACCAAAACAGGAGTGAGAATGGCCACAGAAAAAGAGCAAGGGAAGTGGTAGAGTAAATGAATATCTGAGATAAGTAGCCATCTTCAGAGAATATGGCTCTGTTCCACCCTTGGGAAGCCAGCCCTGGCCCCATCTCCCCCTGCCATCACATCTGATCGTCACTCACCACTCACCATCAAACCTGAGGGGCAGCAACACAGCAACACTTGGAGTCCAACCATTATTATTCTTGACCAAATAGCAGTTCCAGCTGCTACTGCAGCTAGGCAGATAAAAAAGCTCAGGCATCACAGAAACATTAACAAAGTATTGACAGTATAAAATAAATATGCAGCAGCTCAAAACTCTGCTATGGACTACCTTGTCATTAGAGGGGCAGAGCATAGGTCTTCCTTTTGCTATTATTTTTAAGGGGGAAGGGAAGGGATCACCAGAAAAAGAATAATCAGAAGCAAGGTAACAGATAAATTATTATTAGAGACAGAGCTACCGAATTCCATTCCAGCACTTGGGCATGTTTCACACAACTGTGGAGAGTTATCAGGATATAAAATCAATTCAAAACATAGACCATACTCCTGGCAGGCTCTTTACTGCAGCCGAAGTCTGTCAATAAACAGAAATTTAACTGTGCCTCGATGGCATTTCATTATCTGGAGCTGAAAAATACTACTAAATACTTCACATTTATATAGATTAATCCATTCTCACCTACTGTCTAATATCCATCACCATCTAATCTATATTGGCAAGACTTCTCCATTTCCCTGATGGGATGGGTGCATACTATTAACATGAACAGATTTTATCTATCTCACAGTACTCATGGCTATTCACAAACACACTCTCAGTTTATCAAAAAGCAAGATTATATTACTATTGGAAAAAAAAATTACCTGGAATTAAACACAACATAGTATTATGGATAAAGGAGGAATGTTCTTTTCTTCCTTCCTATTTGCATGGCACTTTAAAATAATTCAGTATTCATGGTGAGTTTGGGGGAGGGAGGGTTAAAGTGAAGGCCTCCTGCTCCTCCCTGCTCCCAGTGCTTTGAACAGTAGATACTCATTTCAACATAAATGTGGTACACAAAATTCTGATTGTGCATATGCTCAGTATTGCTTTTGCAGCTTTTACTCCTGAAGGAACATTGTGATAATTCAGCCTGATCTTCATAAACGTCCCCTCAAATTTCAACCACTGATTGCCACATCAATCACAGTCACTTTTAGATAGGCAACAACCCTTGATTTAAAGCCTACAAACAACAGAAAATTTACCACATCCAATGACTGTCTTTTTAAGTAGTTCAGTTTCCACAAAGCCATGAATGACAGCTTATTTTTCATCCAACATGAAGGATATGAGGAAACCACAGGACATGTCTGGGTTCCAAATCATGCTGTTTATGAACTACGTTCTAACATACAAACCCTGGTAGCTGAGTCTGTCCAAAGCCCTGTATCAGACCTCCAGAGCCCAGCAATTATGCTGTTTATACATATGCACAAGAATTTCATATCCAATATAGAACATGCTTTCAACAAATTTGTCCATAACACTCTTCACCCCTCAAGATTGACTGCAGATGCGTTTCTTAAAACATGCTTCACGTTAATTCGTTGATGGCAACTTGGGTTTATAATATCTACTACCTCAGGCTAACCCTGGTACCCTAAGCAGAAGCTAGAACTACTTGGTCTTCCTAGAACCAAACAATTTGTGAAGGTTAAATTCACATTTTAAGAAGTTAAATTAGACAAATTAAATAACACAACTATTAATATTTAATTTTATTAAAAAAAAAAGTTTTCCACAACATTACTGTGTCCCATCCTTCCATGCAAAGACACGTATGTGGTTTGGACTCATCAAGCTCAGTAACTCAAAGTTAAGGAAAGGGCTGCTTATTAGAGGAAGAAGGAAAAAGCAGCTCTTGTCTTCATCAACTGACAGCATTGCACGTGACAGACAGGGGAAAACATAACTTTCAATCAGACAATCAATCACTCCATAGTAATCCATGCTCATTTTATCAGTTAGATCATTTGCCCATAGCAAAACCTACTTCTAACCCATCCAAGGCTTCTGACACAAAGCAACACAATGAATGGGAAATAATACACCTTACACACAAATTGATTTTCACTTTCTTTTTCTTACAATTATTTGGGAAGTCAGCACCATTTTCTTTCCACATTCACTCTAAAAAAAACAACAAAAAGCTGTTTTCATCAAATGCATCATAGCCAAGCAGAGACAGACAAGGAATTTCCTGAAGAGCTGAGCACAAACACAAATACAGCCTACTGGCATGTGTTTCCTCAGTCTAAATATTTTTAATCAAAGCAGCACTGTATGCAATTAAAAATAAAATCAGAATAAATCTAAATATTTTAATGTCAGGCAACTTCCACTCTAAATTTTTAAAAAGAATTTAAAAATCATGTTCTTAGAAGTTAACTGGATGGCAACAGGAAACCATAAAGAAAAAGTCACTGGAACTCAGATAATGGGATTGTTATTCTCAAAATACACAGGTTTTGTAATTATAACCTATTAGTCTCATAGCTCTATAGCAAGAGGCAGTTCAAGATCTTTAAGCCATAACAACAACACTTTCTCTACATCAAGGCACATTATAAATATGAACTATTTAACCCATGGAGCACTTTGCTTTTTCTCTGTAACGAAGCACAACAAGCTGCTACACTGTTACACAACTGTGCATGCTAAAATGTCTGGTCTTTTATCTCAAAGTTCCTTAAACATGTTTATTCTCCCCTCAGAAGCTTTTAAACTCAGCCACAAACTTTGTGCTCAACCACTCTATGACAAAGCCTGTTGGTTCTAAGCTATCCAAACATACTCTGAGGTCTTGACATCCAATTCAGCTTACTTATGCAAAGAGAGATGTATACCTTTGAGACAGAGAACAGGAAGACAAAATTCAAAAAAAAAACCCCAGAAATTCTCCACTGTTTCCATTCTTCCTTTATTAAACTACTTTCTTCTGTGACATTATCTCCAAGGGAGATGCGCTTAGATCTGTGCAAGCAACTTTACTTCCATGGATAAGCATTGCAATTGCCAACTTTAACCACAGATCCCCTAAATCAGCTTAAGACCCAATTCAACCTCACCAAATAAGGCATGAGCAGATTAAAGAACACTGCAACTCCACCCTTTTTCTGGTCCGGGTAAAGCTAAACAATCACCACATCACTCGGTGTGATACAGGCAGCACTACTGTTATTGTAAAACTCCCCTACAGTGTTCCTCTTTGGAAAGAAAGAGGAGAGAAAGTGAAAGCTCTGCATGACAGATAACAGTTGTCTTGCCTAAAAGACTACACAGAAGCTCTCAGATGACATATGGAAGAAGGCAGTAAAAAACCAGAAGCAGAAAACAAAACTCAAGTAGAGGCTCTGCCTTTCATTCTGAAAACATTATTCAAGAGATTTTTGCAAAGGATGGAGTCACAAACTGGGCCTGTACAATCTACCTTTTTTATTTGCTTCCAGCTTGGTTCTAAACTGGCCTTCAAGAGATGCAAATTAAATATGTTGAAATAACCACCAAGGAAAATGAGATTTGCAAACATTTACAAAAACAGTTACAGATATGTCTTCAAACTTTCAAGGCTCTAAGCCTGATTTCTTGGGAAACCAAAAGTGTTGACTAGGAGAGTTAGTAGAGTTACAGAGGAAGACTTCAGACAAGGACAGCACTGGTCCTGCATTTAGGAAAGGAAGTCCTTTGACATGAGAGGCAGCAGCTGTGAAACACAAGTGCCAGCAAAGCATTTACAGCTCCAGCAGCCAACTTGAACACATTAATAGTTACACTAACCCTTGCCAACCTCTGAGCAGTTCTCTAAGTGATGCCTCAGGGTAAAGTAAGTGGATAAAAATGCTATCAAGGAAGATGTGAATAAAAAGCATTCTTATGGAAAAACATAAATGCTTTCTACTAAGGAGTGATAAGCACTCAGAAATAAATGCTGTGCCATACCATCTGTTAAAAGTGAAGCTATAAAATCTGGGGCAAGGCATAAAACAAGGAAGAGGCAAAATGAACTTATTAGCACCCTTTTG
Source organism: Lophotriccus pileatus (assembly GCA_035583135.1). Taxonomy (NCBI): domain Eukaryota; kingdom Metazoa; phylum Chordata; class Aves; order Passeriformes; family Tyrannidae; genus Lophotriccus; species Lophotriccus pileatus. Next base: position 11,066,053 of record JAWWES010000021.1, read on the forward strand.
TGGGTTTTGGCTTCCTTCCTTCTCTTTTATTTTTGAAACTTGAACACATGTAAAAACATTGTGAAAAGTGGTTCTCTAAGGCATTCTTGCTCTAAGACCATAACTGGCAATCCAACAAGCACAGAGAGCGCTTTCAGAGATTTTATCCCATATCTCATGGCCTAAGCTGTGTTTTAGCTTACTTGTAGGATTTACCACTGAGGCAGAATACAGTTTTTAAAGAAAAGGCAAATACTGCTATTTACACAGAAAACACATCTCCCTCCCTACTGAAACACAAGCTCTTAAGAAAAGTGTTTATTGAAAATTAAGTATAATAAAACAGTGGTTCGGTAGATTTCAGATATTCATGGCAGCACATTTTCCTTCAGAGATTCTTTGTTTTGCTTTATCATTCCTGACATTTCATATAGCACATTATAAGCTTTTGCAGGGAAACTGCACCTTTACCAGAGCAGTAAACTGCACAGGTGGGAGAGGTTGATGCTAAACATTATTAAAAGATCTTCCTTTCCAAAATAAGAAATGAATGTAAAGGCACAAAATCATCTGGAAGCACAAATCCTTTAGAAAAACACCAGAAATAAATGAGGGGTAGTCTGTTTTTTAATAAGAAAGTCACCTGTGCCCATGCCTGCTACCTCTGCTTACTGTACAGGTCTTCAATGGTCAGATCAAACACTGCACTGTGATTTAACAATACAGTACATGTAGTTTAGAAAACTTTCCAGATTTCTATCATTTATATGTCAAGAGACTCTAGTTGAACATGGCTACAGCACAGTTTTCCAAGACCCATTCCTAGGAGTTCTAAGCCCCCATACCAAAATCAAAATCACATTTTATTTAAAATATTAACATTAATATTCACTTTTGTAGCAACAGTGAGATTAACATTACCTTTAAATTCAGATAATGGCAGTTTCTGGAAATGATTTGTTGCTTTGCTTCTCCAGCCCACTTGGTGACTGCTTTGATATATAAATTGTTAGCAGATCTATACACTCTGAAGTTCTTCAGAGCAAAAGCCATGCTTCTTGTTCATAACTGTCAGAGCTATCTCCCAAATATCAATACATTTTCAAGTAAATTTATGTTGAGATAAATTTCCAAAAGGCCTTTTTTTGTTTGTTTTGTGGAGCTTTTTCTATTTCTTTCTTTTCTGTTGGCTTCTCCCCACCTACTGTCACTTTTCAATTTACCTAACAGGTGTGCTCTGTATTTATTTGTAAGTCTGTTCATGGATCAAGTGATCCATTTTAATGGCACACATCCTTTCAAATTACTGTCTTCTGTTCTATTTACATATTTTATCTTAGATTCACTTTCTGCTAAAATGCCTAGGGTATTCAGATATTCTTCACTCTGTGTTTTGTTTGCAGACAGCAATGAATATAGCAGTTTCCTTAAAATTTCAAGTTAATAAATCTCCGAGTAATTAGTTGACATAAATTTTCTATACTGTACCATTGGACTACCAGGGTGAGTGAGGACTGGCATGGCATAATTTAGCCTTCCAAATATCCCAGGTCCTTAGTGTTGGAAACTCTTGTGTTTACCTAATGGTTCCCGATAAAGAAGCCTGATCTTCTTCCTGCTGAAATCAGTATGGGAATTGTCACTGACCTCAATAAGAACAAGGTTCCAACACCACTAACCCAAGGCTTTATTGTTTCAGCACACAACACAGGCATTAAGAAATGTGTCTCCACCTCAAAAGTAAATCCTTTGGGTGTGCAGCAGGAGATAAAACCACTTTGCACTGAGATAGCACCTTCTGTTTCAATACACTTTACATGTGATTATGCCTTTTAATCCCTTCAGTAAGATAACCACTTCATACCACAGACTGGAAAACCAGCACAGAGTTGCTGTCATTTGCCCAGTGAAACATGGGTGACATTCCAACACTTGGCCTCTGTGGGTCCATGCCCCTCTGCTGCTGGGAAGTCAGCTCACAACTGTGCAACAGCTCTGTAACTAATCACCATTTCTCTTCATGAGAGCTGAGCTACAGCTCCGTAATCCTTTGGTAACATCCGCATCTGTGATCTGATTCCACAGAAGAAAAAGAGGCTATTTTACTGTCCAAGGATCAATCCCAGTTTGTTGAACCTCCCTCATATATCAGTTTCCAAAATCTTCTCCAAGCCAGCTGGGTAGAGTTTAAATAGTGTTCCTAATCCTACAGCACATTTCTAGACTCAAACCTTCTTTGAATTTAGGAGTTAAGTGCTTGGACAAAGCACCTGTAATGAGCGTCCCTGTTACACACACACTTCCTCAGAGCTTCCCTTGCCTTTTGGCTGCCAGCAAATTTTGTCTACAGTCAGCAGAAAAAGCAGAATGTTTATTCTTCATGCACAGCTAGCAGCACATCCCTGAAAACTGCCAAGTTATATCAAGCTTGTTTCCTAGCACCCACTCCTTTTCTGCAAGGCTGTCATTGTTTCCACCCTTTCTGCCTTTTTCCTCTAGAAAAATATTTCTTTTAACCTGTACCCCATAGATCTCCTCTATGTACTCCATAGCAATATTCTAGGCTGGTCCCTGTGTCATGTCAACCTTATCTGTGAGTACCTGTGCAGAAGAGACACAGCCATGATCTTCACAGGTCCTGAATGCCAGACAGTACAAATACTAGGTCCCAGTGTCCTCACCATCAGCAACAGAACTGCAGCATTTGAAGAGAGAGAGTGGCTCAGGGCAGATTATATCAGCTTTAACTGAACTCACACACCTGAATGTTGTTGCTCTCCTTACAGTCTAACAAGCCACACCTGTCGCACTAACGGCACTAGGATGGCATTAGGATGTTAGCAAGGCATCCAGGAACTGATTTGAGCAAAGCAGGCAGCTGTTAACCCTACAGAGTGGACAGTCCTTGGTTGTGTCCAGGCTTACAGCAAAGCAAAGGGTAAAATGGACTTTGTTTGGTGCAACACATCCTCTGCCCCGGGCTTCCCACTGGTTTTATTCAGTCAGTGATACCAGTGAATCTTCAGTTTTCTACTGCTAAAGCAAGTTTTTGATGATTTTCTTTCCTACCCACTGCAAGAAGCCAATAAACTTTAAAAAAATTATCCAAAGTTGGAAAACATCTTCCTACAGTTGCTAGATAAAAAAGGCTTATTGCATGCCTTCCACTCTGAAGTGAGTCACAGTTACTGAGTCGGTTGGAAATGTTTCACTTGCTCTTGCTTGTTCGTTCTCAACTCCTCTTTATTTCTTGAAAATATATAAAAAGAATTGGCCTGTCTGCATACTTACTCTCCCTTTTAAGTGGTGTACTTAAAACTTAAAATAATACAACAAAAATATGACTCACGTATCTTCCTGACATGTGGATGGAGTTCTGGAGGGCACATAGTTGTGGTAAGAGGAGTTTGTTTTCCTTAGCTGGAAACACATGAGTTATACATTACTGTGAAGCATATCATATTTACAATTGAATGTGCCCTGTTAAGACTTTCATACCCTCAAATGCACAGCAGAGCTGAGGCTGCATCTGCCAAGTCAGTTAGGAGACGTTAATGAAGCACACAGAACTCTGCTGCTGTCCGGAGGAAAGCTGATAGCAAACCAACAGACACAGTCACATGGCTTAGTTATATAATTTTGGTCTTTATTAAAATAGCCAAAATGCCTGACTGTACTGAGAGAACCTCTGTGAAGGAGCTTGTGTTTAAAGTTATGCTCCCAACTTGGGAAATAATGACTGTGGCAAGACACCCATTAACACACTCTGGCTTTGGAGTTGAGAAAAACCAGTGACGAGGCCACAGACTTCGTCTGGTGATTAGGAAAGGAATGGGGCAGACTCTTAATTTCATTTAAGCACAATAAAGTGGTTTTTTCCCAAAACTCCAACCTGCATCTCTTCCAAGCTCCGCCTGTTGCCAGGCACGCTCCTGTTGGCATTACAGTTGCCAGCAGCACCAAAGGGCTGGTGCTACGGTCAAGGACAACACTGCCCTCGCACCAGTGCAGCCCCTGCAGACACCTGCGGTGAGGAGGAGGTGGAGGGGCATTGTGAAGGTTGTTACAGGTAAGATAACATCAAAATAAATAAGCTGTTGGTAGCCCCGCTTTCCAACAGCTCCCCCGCGCTGCAGGCCTGAGGTAATCAGTGACTGGGCAAAGGGCCAGGCAAGACTGAGTCGCTGCAACCAAAGACAGCTGAAGCTGTTGAAAGACAATATAAAGGTGTTTTTGTCTCAGCTATCTGAGACAACCCCAGAATTCCACTCAGATTGCAGAAGGAACCTCAAGAGTCATGGACTTGTCTTATTATTTAAGGGATATGTTGAAAGTTACACCACTTGAGGCTCTTAAACTCAGCTGGACACTGTATTACACCTCGAGCAAATGCCTCAGTGAGTTGCTAGACGCTTTCAGCATTTATTTATTTTTCATATTATGACACAGAGCAAAAACATACTTCAGAGCTCATACTACACTGTAAATTATTAAGAATTTGTTCTAATACTGACAGCTTAAAATTGCATGGGCTGGGTCATGGAACTTTAGAGCTGGAAGAAATCCAGCTCCTTCAAACACAGGAGCTGGAATAAACTCAGATAACATCAACAGAGACATAAAATAATTTAGTACACTGAACCAGTTGTTTTATTTTTCCCCTTATTTCTTATTCCATACAGAACTCCTGAGATTATTCTCATTATACAATGTAAAATATAAAATATTTGAGACAACGGATGTGAAAGTGAATAAATCTAAATATTGAAAATATAATAGCGTACAAATAAACTACAAAATTGCCTACACATCTAGAGAAATTACAGTGTTAATGGCAGCTTTCCATATTGATATTATCACCAGAAAAAGGCTTGTACTTATATGAAATAATATTGTACTTCAAGGGGAGGTTCAAGAGAAAAGATACTTTAATTCAAGGAAAGGATTAAAGCTAAGAAATAGAAGATTCTGATTACCAAAGAAAGTTTCACTATCAGGAAGAAATAAACATACTCAACAACCTTTAGGCTATGGGAAATTCTCCTGAATGGTATATTGAAAATCCTTTTTTTTTTTTGACATTCATCTAAATTTAATAATTGTTTCTGTACCATGAAGAAAACACTTGCATTTGTAGTGTGATGGGGCCATATTACAAATAACTTTTTCTCAAGCAGTTTCTATTGATAGGAGGATCTACAGCGGGATGAAATGAACAGAGCATAGCCTAAACTTGCCATTAACCAAAACAAAAGGCATCACAATGTTTTATTAGAGATCAGTGTGTATATATATATACATATATATATATGTGTATATATATATACACATGTATATATATATATATACACATATATATATATCAGTTTTCTGACAGTGAGCTGCTCTTTATGACGTTTTGCAGTGAGGTTCTGATCACTTAATAGAAGCTGGATAAAGAATGACTGGGGATTTATCGCCCTCTTGTGAATAGGGAAAAAGTTGCAACCTTTCCAAAAATGAAAGCAGCAATTGTTGCTGTTACTAAGGAATCCCGCAGTAAAATCACATCTGTACAATTAATAAACAGAAATTCAGACTACAAAAGGTAAGACCACTGATTACTGCAATAATCTATAATAATTTTATCAGAAAAGGATAAACTGCAAAACAAAAAATAATTCAAATTGAAATCAGACCAAGCAAAATATTTTTCCATTTAAGCAGGAAAATAGCAATCTAAATTCCACAAAAACACTGCCCAAAGCACTGATGTCAAATGGCACAGATTAGCTCAAAGGTCTGCTAACCCTCCCTGACTGCAACCCCAAAACATCCTTCAATTTCAAAGGGAGCAGGAGGATGAAAACATCTCTTTTTTTGACATGCAGAACATACAGCCTTTCAGCTGCAATAAATAATTGTGGGTCTTGTCCAAATTTTTTGGAGAAGTTTGCCATCAGGAGCAGGTGTGTCTTGGTCCAGCACTCCACAGCAGCTCCAGAAAAAAACAGGCTAACTCAGCACTGGGAAGCCATTAGACCTCTACGGAGCTATTTTTAAGAATCTTCCTCTTTGTGGCACTTCTTTCTTCCCTCCTGCTCTGCACCCCCTCAGAGTGTTGTTGCTCCTTCCCTTTCCTTCTCTGTCTACTGTTTCCTTTCCCAAGAGACCACTGACATCATGGCAAAAGCCATAAAACCTTCAGGCAAAGCCACCACGCCGCTTCAGCATCTGACAAAACCCCAAAGCTGAGGGAAAGCAAGGCTGAGCACCAGCTGCTGGACACCAGGGCTTCCATTTCACACCTTGCCCTAAGTCTGGGCAGCTACATTGCCCTTTTTCTCTGCTTTGCCCTTCTTCATGCATCTTTTAACCAACTAAATGACCTAAAGGGAACCCTTCCAACCTAAATAACTCAGCTGCTGCTCACTCCCACACGTTTCTCTATGTTTCCTCATCACACAGCGTGCCCACAATCCCCTACCAGTTTCCTCTCAGGCTCAGCCTGTGACAGAACCGTAGGCTTTCCCAGGCAGGCACAGGCCCTTCCTGGCTGCATCCACAGAATGTTCACTGTGTTAGCACAAATTCATTCTGTTCTGTCACCACATCTAATAACAAGGTGGCTCTCTCCTGTACATCTGCAACACAGAAACCTTACCAAAACTCTCTCCTGAGATTATTATCAAGACATAATATCAAGAAGCCAAGTGCCATTTGATCATGAGTAACAGAGGACCCTCACCCTGAGAAGCAAGAAAAGCATTGTCTTAGAAAAATCCAAGAGCTTCTGTCTTGGATGCGCTGCCTTCCCTAATTTATAATGAATAAAGCATAAATCCTGCCCAAATGAAGGCGTCACTGAGTCCTTCTAGCACAACATAATAACCATTTCCCTGAAAAGCTGTGTATTAATACCACTTTGCATAATAAATATTTAAAATTATACTGCAGTAAAGAATACAAATTCACCTATGTCTTCCCTGTTCTTAGTAGTGACTCTTAATAAACACAGCTTTATAGCTACTATATTTAAATGCAATTAGTTCCATACGCTTCCAGCTTAACAAGAAATAATACATATTCATTTCTGCTCATTAACAGTCAGTATATAACTCTTAGCTAATGAACATTCAATTATGTTCTCTGAATACATTGTGGGATAAATTCTCTTTTTGTTGCTCATATCAGTTCACTTCAATTCAGTTGCTGCTAATTAAAATCCTTTTGCCTCATGTAGACAAACCTGGTTTTTTTGGAGTCCCTGGAGACTTTTTTAAGAGTTCTGTTTTATCTTTATGTACAGTCAGCTCCCTAATTAATGCTTTAAATAGGGTAAACTTTACTGAGGCTCCTGGGTTCAGTTCAAAGGAAAAAAAAAAAACCAACAGTTAATTTTATATCTCATTCTCACACAAATCACTGGAGTCTCTCTTTTTCTTGTAAATCTACTTTTTCCTTCTGTTTTCAAGTGAATTCAATAATCAGGGAAGGTGCTAGTTTGAGTGCATTGGGAGTTGGAGATCCCCCATCATCAGTCAGGAGCTTTCAGAAGAGCAGAAGAGAAATTCTTGTCAAGTTGTGTAGTTCTGCAGCCAGCTCAGGTGAGGAAGGAAGATTCTCCAAGGGTACATACCCAATGGACTCCCTGAGATAATCCTACCTTTACTTTCACTCAGCATCAGCAAGAGGCAATGCTTTTTTGTCATGAGTTGTTAACAGAGCTGGCTCAGCAATCTATCTGCCTGCCTAGGACCGAAAATTTAACCAGGCCCTACTTACTCCTCTGAGACTAACACCATGCAAGCCAAGCACTTACTGAAGTGCTTCCCTTTGCAGAGGTCATTATCAGGTATGCTTTGCTAAATGAAGTGATTAGGATCTTGCCTCTGATTTTACTTGCCTTATGCCCATTAAGCAGCGCCCAGGGAAATGAATAAAGCAGAAGAAGCTTCAGGGAACTCTCAGCATGAGGTTTCCTTCTTTGGTGCAGCATGCTAGGACTGCGTGACCCGCACCTATGGGCTGGGATGCTTAACAGCCTGGGGACAGCAACTTCCCTCTGTTAAAACCAGCTAGAAACAACTCTCAAATTGAAAACTTACCAGACAAACACTGTGAACCTTATGTGTACCAACATAAGGGATATAACACTAACACAGAAAGTCTAATATTTAGGGAAGAAGGGAAAGAGACAGAGAAAGGAATTTCTGTGAGACAAAACATTTAGGAATACCCAGGAGAAAGGTCAGACTTAGGGGTGTTTCAGTTCTATTCAACATTAAATGAAAACTCCAAGTTACAGGTATCTCTGCAGCTGCCTCGGTAGAAAAGCAGTGCTGCCCTACCTGCTGTGTGCAGCAGCACTACACGGCCGCGCCAGGAGATGGCGGATTTTTGTCAGACACCAGCAGGGAGCAAGTCAAACACAAGCAGGTTTGCAATTTCTGTATCAAAAATGCCTTTGTATGCGTGTTTTATAAAGGTAAAAAAATCAGCCCTAATCAGAAAAACTGAAGTGGTAAATGTTAAAAAGGTCAACTTCTTTTAGCTTCTCATTCAGACTCAGAATTACTGATGAAAGAGTTAAAAAAAAGTTTGCAGATTTCATATTCTGCAGTATATGATTTTGCCTACACCACATTTTACAGCATTGATATCTACTGGAATTACCTGGAAATTACTATAAACATTACCATCATTATGATAAGAAGATAATTTAGAGTATATTTTTACAAAACACAGGAATAAAGTGTCCCGAAGGCAGTTATGATGAGGCAAAGGTCTTAGTCTGTTTTAAATTGTATACATATATTTTCTGTTAAAAACTATAAAGCTGCATACACTTAAAAAAGGCCGTGTCTGTTTATAAGAGAGAAAAATCCCTGTCTTATACCATGGAAATGGGTACTGGATTTTCATGTATTACTAATATGATTCATATTAGGAATAATAAAAATTACAAGTACTTGGACTGTATGCAGAAGCTACACCTCCTCCAGGGCCACTTTTCTACAGTTTCTAGGCAGAATCAAGGGTAGAGAACAAGCTCTTCATGGAAAGCATACCTTGCCCCTGTGACCTGCAGAAGTAAAGCCGTAGCTTCAACCTAGAAAAATGATGAGTAGCAAGCCAATGCTACTATTCCCTCAATGGCCATCTTTAGCACCACATGCACCTTCTTGTGAAAGAAAGATTACAGATATCAGCTTTGCAAAAGCTTGGTGGTGTTTTGTGTTAGTGGTCCATTGATCAAGGTTCATTTTACCATAGATTCACAGACTGAAAAGGAATTACTGAGATGCTGATATCAATTTAGCCAAAGCATCCCATACAATCACACCTTGCCACCTGTTTTGAGCATTAAAGCTTTCTTTTTTGCACTGTGCTTGTATTTTGGCACCTGTGATGCTAAGCCTTTTTAATGGTGCTGTGGTTAATCAGCCTTAGAAGAGTAAAAAATTTATAATCAATATTATTGCTTTTAACAAATGTACAAGTCACCAGAAGCATAAATCTGCATAAGGAAAGCATCATGTCTGCAAAGCCAGATGTTTTAGTATTTCCCAGTTCTAGAGCTCAGATTACTATTGCCACTTGGTAAGGACAAGTGCAGCGGTTTTTAGAACTCTGCATTGTAAATGACAAGTAATTGTTTAGTGTTATCATGTGTCACAGTGTGAGTCAGAGGATCAGGCTAGTGACAAAAAAGCAGACACTATTATATAGTGATAGAATACTATAATTTGTTAGAAAGAAATTAATTCTTCCTGCCCACTCAGTTGCAGTGGTCAGTCCTCCTAGCAGTAGTGTTTCCAGTCTGGGTACTTTAAGGAAGATGTGGACTCACTGGAAAAAAAAAGCCAGAGGAAAGCTTTGAGAATACTCAGATATCTAGAAACTGTGACCTGGGAGAGAAAACCTGAAAACGTTAGTCTAGTGAAAGCTTAAGAGAATCGTAACACTACAAAAGTGTGCAAAAACTAGCAGCAAAGAGGAAAGGGAACAGATCTCGTGACCATCGAGGATAGATATCATCTGCAATGAGAATCTCAGATACAGAAAAAGTCATTTCAAGGCACTACCAGAGACGTGCTGGAATGGATCAGCTAAGGAAGTCACGGGGTTTTAAAAACAGCTTGTACAATCATCCATCAAGAATTATGGAGGTAGAATTGATCTTTCTACTTTGGAGCTCCCCCTAGCCTTACTCTTTGTGACAATTGTGCTGATCTGGTTCGTACACAGCTCTCGGGTTTCAGAGAGGACAGCGCTGGTTGCAAGGACAGGCAATCACAGGGAGACCCTGGAAACCAGCCAAGGGAAATCCTACACTCATCAAGCTTCCATTATAGGCAAGGGTTCAGTTAGCCCAAATATATCATCATGATTACTCCTTAAGCACCTGCAGTTGCAAAACACAAACAATAATTTTATCATAATTAAGTTTTATTAATGCCGATGATGTCTTTGTGGAAGCAGACACGTCAAAGCGGGAGCTGAATTGTGAGACATTTATAATTATTTTTATTACAGCAGTATGAATAGTCCAGCAACATATGGTGTCAGGAAGTACCGATATTTTTGTGCGAAGGAGAAAGGGAAAAGCACCATAACGAAACAAAGTGTTTGAACCAATGTCACGCAGGAGGGCAGAGCTCTTAGACCAGCGCTCTCTGCACGGACAGACCGGTGGCTCAGCCCCACCACTGAAGCGGACGTCCATGAGAACCCAAAAGCCTGTTCCTTAAATATAGCCAGGCTGGAACTTCCTCTTGTGTTGAAACCAGCAGTAGCGCATTCACCCTGCCGGGCTGGCTGGCGGGAGGCTCCGGGGAGCAGTGTTTAATAGCACCGCGGGCGCTGCAGAGGATGCCCGTGTGTCGCGGCCCTTTAGGGGCAGGCGTGCGGCAAGCGATGCCAAAAGGGCAAGGCTGCAGCCGGACCTATAGCCCCGAGCTGCTCCGGACCCACAATCTCCGTATCAGTGCTGGAAATGCACCGTTCTCCCAGAAACGACCTCTGTCCTGCGCCGCGACCGCGCTCGCCCCTTTCCTCTCTCGCCCAGATCCCCCTTGTTTATGAACATGCCCGAGCGACACCGCACACTGGGCTCGGCCGGGGGCGGGCCGGGCCCGGCCGCTTCGCGGGGCTGCGGGACTGCCCGCCGTTCTCGGCCCGCCGCCCGCCCTCACCTGCCCGAGGCGGGGCTCCCGCGGCCGGTGGGCAGGGCCGGGCCGGGGCGCCTCCGGCCCCGGGCGCCGCCGGCGGCTCATGCGCAGCCGCCCCGGGGATGGCGGCGGAGATGGCGCCGCGGGTGCTGCCGCTGCCCAGGCAGCAGAGCTTCGGCCCGCCCACCGTCCCCAACCCCTTCGTGCACCCGGGCCGCCTGGGCGCCGGCGACAAGCTGCGGGTAAGGCTGGCGGCGCGGGCGGGAGGGGCCGGGCCGGGGCTGGGATGCGCGTCCGAGCGAACGGAGCGCGGCGGGCGGGGCGGGCACGGCACCCCGGCTGTGCTGTCACCGCCGGCCGTCCCGCATCTCCGGCCGTGCTGGCACCCCCAGGGCTGCTGTCACCCCCGGCCGTGCTGTCACCCAGGGTGGTGCTGTCACCCCCGGCGGTGCTGTCACCCCTGGTGGTGCTGCCCGGGCGCGCTTCTAAACCAGCGGCACGTTCCGCGCTCCGACCAACGCGGGGCTGTCCCCGGTGCAGGGTGGAGGTCACTCCCGGGGGTGGGGGTCACTGGCCGCTGTAAAAAGCCTCCCCTTCCGAGGGGAGGACGCGGCCGTGTGAGCGGTGGCGCTCGGAAGGTCCCGCCTGCCGGGGCCCAGCGGCGCCGCGACCCCCGAGCCCGGAGGGGAGCGCAGCAACCCTGACACTGTTAACGCATCTACAGCTCCTGGCTTGGCCCCGAACAGGCATCGTCTAGGAATACTTCCTTTTCCTGTCGTTTGCTTCCTGATCTAGTCTAGAGATAGAGAGCTCACGCATGACGAAGTTTTGTAAACGGTCAAAGATGCAAAAGGTGATCAGTGTAAAATAAGTCGCTGTTTCTTGAAATGAAGTTCTTCAAGCCATCACTCTCCAGAGTCCACAAACTGCATGCTTGCTTGACACACACACAGAGGCTAATTGACTTCAAACTTCAGACACAAGATTTACAACAGTCGTTGCTGATAACACATCATTCCTAGAGAAAACAGGAGTCCCGTTTCAAGAATTAAATACTGTCTATCGACCCAACATATCAGGTGATTCAGCTCTAAAATAAAGATGATAACTTCTCTGTGATATGAAAAGCTAAAATAGAAAGTCATTTTTTCCACTCATCCTGTTTCAGATGCTTAACTTGCTGATTTGGGGCTGGGGAGGTTGGTTCCATGTAGCAAGGTGTACAACAAAAAAAAGGTCCTCAAATTCCACTGACTGGTTACTGACTGGCATCAATGGGTGAACTGAATTAGGCTTCTGAGCTGAATGCTGTCCCAGTATGGCTTGTGCACAAGCACACACAAGACTTACAGGGTACTTGTACAATTAAGAAAGCAGAAAGTATTTCTGGGCTTTAATTTTTAAAAACAGCCTCTAAAAATTAGCTGATGAACCAAACATGAACTGACATATCAGTGAGGACAATGAGGACATCAATGTGTAAGTGAAATTACAGCATTTTCTGCTGATGCTTATAAATATCTGAGGATGATATACAACTAAATATTTTATGTTTCGTATAGCTCTTCAAGTTATAAACAGTGTTTGCCCTGAAGGTAACTGGGTGGAGGAAATGTGAGAAACCTGGAAAACAATTTCAAATCCTTTTATCCCCTCTGTTTTACTAGCAGCTGGAATACACTTCAAGTACATCTGAATCAGTAGCTTTAGGCATGAACCCTGAGGTAAGGAAACCAGTTTCTTCATGAGGTTCCGGACATGGACAGCTTTCCATGCTGGCTGTTCTTTCTAGAGGATGCACAGACTACTTGCAAAAGCTTGCATTTTTAAGCTACAGTTACCATCTTAGCTATAATAAATATATTTTACTTTTTTCCTTCAGGAGGTAGGATTGAAAAATATGATTATGTCTTAAAGCAAGATACATTCCGTATGGAACTCCATAATGCACCTGGAAGGAAAGGCACCCAGCTGGGTCAGGGCCTGGTGCTAGTGAGCTTAGGAGCAAAACTGCAGTAGTCACAGAATTGCAAAGCAGAAAATCATAAGACAGAGAAACTTCTCGTGTTGTGGGTTGCTCCCTTCTGTTCTTTCCCCCCTGTAGTCATAAAGACTGGGATGCTTCCTACTGGTTGCTTTGTCCTGTCTGCTGCTCTCTTGCTCAGCAGTGTCAGTCGGACCAGCTGGGAATCAGGGCTTTACCAGAGAGTGTGACTATAAACTCCAAAAAAGGGAAGTGTCTCTTCTCTTTCTATTTATGTCAAGTGTAGTGTTTCTCCATTCTTGCTTGTTAAAGGATAGTTTTGTTATATCCTCCCTATTCTATACTATTCCTTTAACATATACCAATGAAAACATACCATCTCAAAACCCTCTATGGGAGCCCAAAACAGGATTTCCATATGCTGGTGAACTCCTTCAGTGCAAAGGCTGTTGTGTGGCTGAGGAACAGTGCCTGAAAGTGAGACAGGCTAGCTGTTTGCCTTTCATTCAGCTTCAAATATAAGAACAGACTGTAGCCAGACTGAAAAGTGGAGTGAGAAGATTCTACAATTTCTTGCCAGTCCTTGTATTGCTGATAATTTACCAACCAATGAGACTTCTGTCATTCTTTAGAATGTGCAAAGCAAGGATCAGTTTTGCTGTGCTAAACATCTACATGTGCCAAACAAGATCTTAAAACAGTTGTTCAAAGGCTTCTGCTTTCCATCCTCTGACTGAAGTTGGCTGCAATTCATCATTGAGATTTTTTACTGATTTTTAGTTTTAGTTCTCTTCATCCTGATTGTTCGCATGCTGTCCTAACTTCTGAACTGCAACTGCAAAGCCCAAATTCCAGTTAAGCCATTAGTGGATTCTGCTTTATTCTGAAGAGATGCTCAGTGGATTTCTGCCACTATGTAATGTCACAGCCAGCATGCTAAAAGCAGTATTTTTAACTCCATGCTTGGAAGCAAGCAGCCAGACTGCCTGAGAGCTGTGACATCCTCTGGGCACTCATAGAAGACCCTGTCTAGCTCTGCATGTGCTGCTGTGGGGGACTGTCCATATGACCACAGATGTCAGATGAGTTCAGTTGGAGCTGGGCTTTGTTCTGGTCCCCAGCCTGCTCTGCTGCTGCTTCCTAGACAACTTGACAGCAGCTGAATTTCAAACTGAATTCTGTGGCTTTCTGGTAGACCTGCTTTTCCCCTTCCCAGGTTCCTGCCATCAGTGACAGTATAATCCCATGTATTGATCAAGGGTCAGTCAGCTATGGGAGTGGGACCTGGACTGCCAGGACTGTCTGCAAGAATTGCAGTGACAGGATAGGCAGTCATTGCAGACACAGTAAACAGAAAGTACACAGGTGATTCAATATGCAGAAAAAGGTTCTTTGAATGATTCAGAATTATTCTGTCTTTGTGATTACCGTACACAGAAACTGGGGTGGCTCTGATCCTACTTAGTAGTTACTAAACTTTGTATTTTCTTTTGTATGTTTTTCTCCTATACTTTCTCTTTTCTAGTCTGCCTTGACCTTTCTCTTTTCTGTCCTTTTCTTACCCTAGTCTGTAGCTGATGAAGCAGAAACCAACTCTGCCTCATTGCACAGTGACCTAGAAAGCCAATAACTTGCATCAGCAAATCAGTACCACCTGTGCATCTGCCTAAAATAGATTAATGAATTTATTAAAGTTTTGAGGAAAGAATTGTTTTGCTTTTGCTGTTGCATCCTTTATTTTTCATTGTAGTTCAGTGCATATATATTCTTTTTTCCATAAAGAAAAAATTACTTTAATTCAAAACACACAGATTTATGCTTGTGCTGCCCATTTTGATAACTGAATGCAGCTGAAATGTTGAACTGGGACTATATATCACAGTACAGGAAGATGAATATAGAGAAAAATAGACACATCTAATTTTGGGAGGCAAGCAAGGAGTCTTGGTTGGTTTAACTTCCTACCTGACTTTTTCAGATTCACCACGACTGGCCCCAGAGCAAGTGGGAGCAACAGATCTCCAGGGCCAATCTGTTATCCCCAGCTATCGAACCCATTTTGTGATCCAGGGCAGTCCTTTTCCTGTTGTCCATGAAGTTATGGTTAAAATTCCATAGCTAGTTATATACAACTGTTATATAAAAGAAGGAAATAATCATACCTGAGTGTTCAGATTTGTCTTGGAAACATGTTATATGGCAGTGCTTGCAGAACATAAATGTCAACAAAGTGTACCTGCTTCATATGCTTACCCTAATTTACACCTGTACCCACTGTCATGTTTGGTCCGTTATCACAGAACTGAGTCTCAAAGGCCCTAAATTCATTTTAATCCTCGTCCATGTCAGAGGGTTTAGAGCCAGACAGCAAAGCCTCTCCTTAATATTGACAAGAGGACAATAAGAGGATGTTACATGAAGATGGAAGGGATTTGGTGGGGAGGGAAAGGACCATGCTGGTGAAAGGAAAATTGGAAGTAACTGACTAATATCAAAGAATTGGATAAATAATACACCAAGAGGCTTATTTTCCCAATATACTACAAACACTTGTTCCTTTTTAAAGAAAATATGTAAGTTAAAATCCAGTGTGTTGCTTATTAATCACAACTCTAGGAAGCTGCAAACTATTTTGTAAAACTGATTTGTTAAAAGGCTTGCTTCTTCTCTACTGTAGGAGGTCGTTGTTAAAGAGCTGACTAGAAAGTCTGATTTTGAGAAAGGAACACTGTTGTTCAGTTGTAGATTTTCTTAAAAAAATAGTAAAGCATAAAAAATAATAACCTCACAAGCAGAAGTTAAACTTGCGTGACTCTCCTTCAGTAACTTCTCCCGTACATCTGAACTGGCAGAGCTGTCAGTCTGTGACCAGTGATGCACTCTCATGCAAGCTTTGAGGGACTTTCGGAAACACAGCCCACGTAAATTTAAAAAAAAAACATCACTATTGCACCTCTGCTTGGGTGTATTGTTTTGTGCATATGTTTGCACACAAGCTGGTTCTCATCAGTGAGTGGGAGCTGAGCTGGATTAGGTGCCAGAGGGAGTTGAACCCTTTACTAGTATACCAGGAGTGCTCAGCTATGACTTGTAACACAGCTAACACAGCTCACCTGCCTCCCAGAGAGCTGGGCTTGCTCAATCTGCACAGTGGTGTGTTGCACCATAAAGGCCAACCTTCAGGATATAGTTTCTAACCTAACATGCTGGGGTAAAACAATTAAGAATTTCTTCTTGCCCTGCCCTGTACCACAGCTGCCTGTGGTACTACACTGTGCCAGTACACCTGTTTTCCTGGAGCTGTGCGTGAAAAAATGCAAGCTGAAAATTCCTCTGGGTGGGGGCTGAGGATGATATTTGAGGATTGTTTGCAACCAGAGCAGCTGAAAACCCCATTTTGCTTAAGTCTAAACTAGTGGAAATGATGTTGCGTTGTGTGTGCACAGCTTTCAGAAGCAGTAATGAGGATCACTTGCAGCAATACTGTGACTCAACACAAGATTTGTCATTTGAAAGGGCAAGAGTACAATTTAGTCATCTTAACAATCCCTCTTGGCTTCTAGACAGGCAGCTGGTGACAGAAGGCTCTGGAGTGGAAATATGTGTCAGCTGGGCTGGCTCATCCGAGCTGGTTGTATGCTGCAGTCTGAGACCAAATATAAACTAGAGCCAGCAAACTTTGTTTACCTTTTGTGTCTAACAACATCCAAGCCAAAAAGCTAAATATTCAGATATTCCAGTTCTACCTGAAATGGGAACTCAAAAGTGAAAATGAAATACCAAGAGTGACTTCCCATAAGAACCTTTCATCTTTAATGCTTTCCTAAATCACATAGCAATAATGTCAGTATTTTAAAATCCTTATAAAGTAACTACACAAATAATAGTGTCATTCCTGTTGATACCATTTCTTAAGATTTTTCCCCTCTGTTTTTCCAGAGTGTTCTGCAGGGGATTATTTTGCTACCCCTCCGTGCCACATGCCTCACATTCATTTTACTGCTAGCCTGGCTGTTTGCATCAATTGCAATTTGCTGTCAGTGTGGAAGAGGATCTGTGCCACTGAAAGGATGGAGAAGGTAAAAGGTCTAAAGCATCTCACTCCTTCTTTTGATTAAAGAGGATTCCTCAATGACATCTCAGTTTAGATGAAGCAGCTTTTTAATGAGTGTATTTTTACAACAACAGTGGAGCTTTTAAAATAGGTAGACTTTCAGTTGTCTTAAGGCTAAAAAGAAATTTGTATACAAATCTTTATAGACTGTTTGTAAGCCAGTACTTACTTTACTAATAATACTAATATAAATATTTGAGAAAAGAAACTCATTGAGAAAAGTATTTGGTAACATTTTTTAGGCTGAGTTTCTGTGTAGCCTTTGTAATTTCTGCAGTGCAATGATTCTGTGACAAAATTAGCTTTGACAGTTCCTCTGCTTGCTGCATTGCCCTTGAAGTGGTATTTTACAGCTGCTTCTGTGGGTTCTCTATTTCAATCACTCAGCTTATGACCTCAGAGTAACAAAGTTCTCTCTTAGCTGCAGTGTATTGTAGCTGCAGGAGGAGGAGGAGACACAGGAAATTAATTCTTACATGTCCAAGAGATTAAGGAGAGTCCCATGAAAGGAACATGTCCCTTATGGTGGGAACATGTTCATTAAGGGAACACTGTCATTTAATCTTACATGTTTAAAATGGTTGGTAAAACAACAGTGTCTGCTACCTAAGTTCTAACAAAAAACCAGCAAATCTGCTAATTACTCCCCTCACAATAGTGTTATGCTGCAATGATATAAAGTATGGCAAGAGAAACAGTGTACCTGGGAGGAGGGTTTCACAAGATGCTGCACGCTGCCTTATGTTTCGTCAGGAAAAGGTGATGTTCCCTTCCCTGCTTCCCCTTTAGCCCTGCGTTTCCTGCTGCCCTGTGTCAGGCCCCAGTGCTGCCCCAGATCAGATGACTCATGCTTCCTGGTTAGATCTAGGAAATCTGTTATGGGCTTTTCTTTTAAAGCACAAAAGAAATACTGACTGTACTGTACTGACTGTACTGTAAGATGGATGATATTTTTGTGTTTCTGTTTACAAGGAGGATGATCCGGACAACCCTCTCAGGCCTAACTCGTACCGCGTTCTTCATAATGGGTTTCCAGGTTAAAGTAAAAGGGAAAGTAGCAAGTCTCCCAGAAGCCCCAATCTTTGTTGCAGCTCCTCATTCAAGCTTTTTTGATGCTATTGTTTGTGCCCTAACTGGAATGCCATCCATAGTGTCTAGAGCAGAGAACCTGTCCACTCCGATATTTGGCAGTAAGTATTTATGAGAGAAAAAAAACCCAAACCAAAACAAAGAAGTTACAAGTCAGCAACTTGACACAGGGCCAAAAATTTTATCTGTGAAAGTGATTTAGGGGCAGACTTGAAAGTCCTTAGGTTCCAAAGATACTGACAAGTTATTTCCAGTGAAATTCCTGTGACGTTATCTTTCTGAATTGGTAAATATGTCTAGAAGTATGCTTTTTCTTTTCAGGTATGAAATTATAATATCACTTGAAACTTTGCTTTTTACTGAAAGCATGTTTTGCAACTGCTCAGGCTAGATTTAGTTCTCCCAGGAGGTAGCTCAAGAAATGTTTGACTGCTGTCTTTTAACAGTGTGGCCCATAGATGTAGAACACAGACTGATGAAGGTTATTTCAAAATAGACCCAAACTACAGCAGTCTGGAAAATACCATATTTATAAGTTTAAACTTGCAGGCACTGTTATGGATTTTTTTAATGGGAACAAGACCAGGAAGGAATAAAAAAAAGAGTTACTCAAAAAGGAAATGCAGAGAATGGAAAAGATCAGATGACTCATGCTTCTATTATTTTCTCCTCCTTTTGGCACAAAAAGAATCCCTGTTTGCATTATTACTGAAATCAGCTGTAGACTTCCTGCTGGCTATACTGTAACCCAGAACTAAACTCAGCAGGCAACATAGCAAAGTGTCTTTGTAAAAAATAAACTAACAGATAATATATGGATTTTAGCTTAAAAGCACAAGACTGGGACATAGAAAATAATTGTTCACCAGGTCTCCTCACATTTTAGTAGGTCCACACATTATGATGCAGACTTTTGATTAAATGAGGGGGTTTTTTTCTGTAATTAACATAGAATTTGTGCATGCTATGTAACTGAAAAGAGAAGGCTCAAACTACTTGTTGGGTGCAGTCTGCACGAGTTAGGCCCGAGTGTGGCCCATGAGTAGAGTCCCAGTCAGGTCCCTCTCAGAATTGTTTGGAAATGCTCAATGAAAAATAACAGCAATATTATTAGAATGTGTTTGGGTGAATTTCACATGTTTATAATTACTGTAAAGCTTCTCATCTGTCTTCTGTGTCTTACTTCCCATTTTGCAGAATGAGGAGAATAATAACACTCTTATCAATTTAGTCTAGAAGTTGTTTATGTGGAGTCTGTCTCCTAGTATAAGAGAAAGTTTTTGCTGCAAGGAAGCCTTGAACCCATGTTTTTTCTCAGCACTAATATAAGACAAATATTTTTTCTCTCTTTCCCAGCAATTCTGAGTTCCCTTCAGCCTGTAGCAGTCTCTCGTCAGGACCCTGATTCCCGGAAGAACACGGTCGCTGAGATAACTAAACGGGCATTATCCAGAGGCCAGTGGCCACAGGTAGTAAATACGCAGCAGGTGACTTTGCCTTGGTGTGTGTGAGTCAGTATTCTGAAGGTGGTTCATGGGTGAGAAGCTGGGTTGGAAAGCTGTGCTCACAGCAGTCAGGGGATGAGCAGTTGGTGAGATGAGTAACTCAGACTGTCCAAGCTCCAGCACAGACAGCTCAAAACAGCAGTTTCTCACATAAAGAATAGCTGAGGAGCTCAGTTTGCTCTTTAGGTTAATAGTGCTCTAAACTGAAGATTTTTAGATTGGTCAGAATTGTGGAAAGATTATAATGTGGAAGCAATGGTTACTGCTTCTGCACAGTGGTCATTCCTCAGCAGCAAGGAATGATATTGCACTTCCAGCCCTTGGATGGCTTTCCACCCTGAAGAGCTAATGGGTCAGGGGCTGCTTAGGAGGGAGAGAAGTGTTGATGCAGCAACTCTGCTGCTTTTACAACAGGCAGAGGGCTGGGATGGAAATCCACATCGTTTGGAAGAAGAAAGACCGGGAGCGCTTGTGAACCTCCTGACATCTCATTTGGCAGTGCCTTTCTGCTTTCTTCTGCTGCTTTTACTCTGGTCTCATGTTGCCTTCAGATACTACAAATACACTGTCATGCCAAGCTGCTGAACAAATACATTCATTGATACAAGACCTTTCTACAAATATATCCTCTGCATATCTGTGTATAAAGTCATGCTCTGTGTTTTGAATTAGTTCTTGATTTCTTGAGGGTTAATTTCCTTAAAATAAAAATTGAAAGTGACTGGTTTAGTAGCTCAAGTCACAAGGTGCCTCTAGTCATAGCTGGATACCTCCTAAATGACTGAGCAAGAAATGTTAACTTTTCCTTCACTGCTTTTGAAGAAAGGTAAAAGAAGCAAGTGAAAATAATAGACTTCAGTTGCAGTTGTCTCTGTGACAGCTAGACCTGCTGTCTACTGCTCTATTTTCTGAACATTCTCCAGAAACAGAGACCATTCAAGTAGGGAAGACCAACACTTGCCAGGTTTTTTGTAATGGCATTATTTAGACATTTCATAAACACCTTACAAAAAGCTTTTCAGTGTTTAGGCTACTTTAATTTTACTCATAAATGCATTTTTCTAATCTTCTGTAAATACTCTTAGAGTCTCCATTATCTTTTTCAATTTGTGAGTTATACAAAGGATTTTAAATATTCAGATATCAAAGCTAGGAAGACTTTTTTAACACTGCTTACAAACTGCACTGATGCTTAGGATTTGCTAAACTGTTATGGATGAATGCCCTGGTAGACCTAATTTCTGCTGAAAGCAGCATGGGGAGGAAAGGGAAATGGACTCTACACGAGTGCTGCACTTGGGATAAAACCTATGTATATATTATGGTATAAATAGTCCATGAGTCAGGTAATCTGGGAATCTCCAAGACAGAGTCAGAAGTACATCTGAGTGTGTCATTGGGTGATTCCTAGTCCTGTGCCTGGCCACACCTTCCTCCTATGCTTTTCTTTTTCTTGAGAAACTTGACCACAAGATGATGTCTATCATCATCTTCAGAGTGCCTGGGCTGCATTCTCTTAGCATGATAGAAAAGAGCAGCTGGATTCCCTCTTCCTTCCTCTTAAAACCCAAACACAAAAGGCTTGGCAGCCTTATGAAGAGCATGAGGTCCTGATTAGTGC
Organism: Lophotriccus pileatus; assembly: GCA_035583135.1. Taxonomy (NCBI): domain Eukaryota; kingdom Metazoa; phylum Chordata; class Aves; order Passeriformes; family Tyrannidae; genus Lophotriccus; species Lophotriccus pileatus. Next base: position 11,087,498 of record JAWWES010000021.1, read on the forward strand.
TTCTCCAATCGTGTACCAAAGCAAAGAGGAAGGAGGGAACAATTACTTACTCTTTGGTCAGTCACTAACCTGTTTTCTGGGGATTAGGACATAGGCTAAGCAGAATCATAGCCATGTTTGTGCCCACAGCCCCAGTGAACAATTTCTGATTACAGAATGTGTAGAGGACTAACTGAAAATTGTGTGTGCAGCTGCCTCTGTCATACCTTAGAACAGTCTGTGTGTTGTGGGTGTGACCTACTGAGACCCTTTCACATCTAGCCTTGACCTGTTCATTTGGAATGAAGTGGGAGCACACCTTGAACACTCTCAATCCAGACCAGTTTTTGTGATGAGTTCTTTTTGGAGTGCTGCTCATGATCCTCTAGTGATATGAGATACACAAAGCTTTCTCATATTCCCCAGGGGACTGGGTTCAGTGTGGCACACTGCAGCTCACAGTGCAGCTCCTGTGGTATCTCAGACACTAATTCAGAAACCTTCTGGGTACTGGGGTGTGTGACTCATTCAGGTTGTGAGGCTGCTGTGGTGTGCAATGCCTCCAGAGCTCTGCCTCACAGACACACATGCTCTCTGTGCCTTTTGCTGCTGCTACTCAAGCTGACATCTCATCACAGCTGGAATCTCACTCACGTTGATGGCATCTGTGCCTGTAAATGCTCAAGTAGCTGATGCGCTTCCTGTCAGCCCCATTCTGTAAGGAGCTGCTGGGAGAAGAGCAATTCTCCTGTAATTACCAACACTAAAACTTCAAGTCTTTTGTACCATATTTCTGAACTGACAAAGGCTATATAAAGCATTTGTTTTCAAATTAAGATGGGCCAGGTTAATAATATTGTGAGCATCCTTCACTTATTTGTTCATTTCCTTTTGAAACAGTGATGATATTCTTGTGATACAGTATAAGAGGTCACAGAGCTTGCATAAAGTCAGCCTGTGCATAACAGAAGCTAAAGTGTAATCTTTTTATGAAATATGTGGATGTGTATATAGATATTTCTTTCTCTTTAAATCCAAGATACTGATTTTCCCAGAAGGCACCTGCACAAACCGATCTTGCCTGATCACATTTAAACAAGGTGAGATATTTTGTCACGTTGTTGGAAAATAATCTATGATTATTAATTTGTAGTTGTAGTAAGGACTGTACTTCTGCAGGTACATCATCCACAACAGCACTATAGTAATCCCTTACGTTATTAAAGTTTCAATAGCACTAAACCCCCTCTCTTATACTAGACAGCTTATTTTTCTGATTTATGCTATTGTATAGGATGCAAAATATCTATGACATATATAATTAGTTGGTTGGGGGTTTTCATCTAATTGATTTACCCATAAAGGTAACTGTGATTATTATGAGATGAACATATGAACTCAGCTTACACTTGTGCAATCTTAGATTCCTGTAAATTTTGCCATGCAACCATTTGAAATCTCTTTTGCTAGTGCTTAGCAAGCCAGAACAATAGATTTTTAACACTGAAAGGTGTTAAAAATGGCATCAGTGATCATTAGATTGTTGTGCTGCACAGTTAGAGCCATGTTGCTCTCCTTTCTTAACTGTTTGAGTAGCAAAGTTACAAAACCACTGCTGTGTGCTCAGTTCCCTATCACTTACAAAGATAACAGAACAGAGAAGGATTCAGGAAATGCTCAACAGCCTTGTGAGCATCTAATCTTTTGAAATGAATGCCAATCGATGGGGAGATAATACACAGAGAAAATGACTTCGAACAATCCAAGAATCTTAGACAGCTTTCTCCTTGAAATGGAGCCTAATCCTTTTCTATCCTGACATCTTGCTAGTTGTGCTGCTGATCTAAAAACAAATAAACAAACAAAAAAATCAAACCAAACAACAATCAAAAAAACCCCTAAACGATAAGAACATGTCTCATTCTCCTTGCCTTTTTAAAAATGTCTGCTTCTAGATGTCTGAAATGAAGCACTTAAGACTCCCAATTGCTGTATTAAGCTTATTCATAACAATCAGTTGTAATTTGTGGCTGCAGGTGCCTTTGTTTCACGAGTGCCTGTACAACCCGTGTTACTCCGATACCCCAACAAGCTGGTAAGCAGAGCATTCTTCTCTCACTAACCAGTAATACAGAAGTCAAAATCCTGACTTACATGGTACCTACGATAAATATTTTTCATTGTCACTGAAGAATATATCGTCCTGAGCTCCTGAAAGCAGCCAGGCTTCCCAGGTGTCACCATGGTGTAGTTGCTCTTCTGACTGTGAAAAGCTTCCCGCTGGGCTTCCCAGCTGCAGTGAGAGGGCAGGCAGGGAAGTATTGCAGCGGATGTCAGAACTTCCTGCAGCGCCACAGAGTCTGTACTTCGCAGTCTGAAATGGACACAACTTCCCCACTAGTCGTCATTTTTTGTTTAAGCTCAAGATAGTCTTACTGCAAAGGGACTTAAAAGGTTTCTGAACAAGAGCAAAGCTGAACCATCCCGCACCCCTCCTTCTGGCACCTCAGGAGGGTGGCTTTGCAGATGTTCTGTCCATGCGTCGTTCCTTGTGTGACTCTGCTTCACTGACATGTGTAAATCTGGGACCTTTTTAACTTTTTTTAATTATCTGGTCATCCAACCAATCCAGAAAAGACCAAACTTTTAATTCCTAATGTTTTCTATGATTAAAAACACAACTGTTGTTGTTATTTACAAAGATTCCTTTGTATAATCCTTTTACAAATGAATTTCAAAAGTGAACCACTCGAGGGGATTGGTGTCACATTTCACTGACAGGATTTAAGGTTCTTCCAGTATAAATTGTAAAAATTATGTGTAAGAAGTGATAAGAGTGAGGAAAAAAAAAAGAAAGCAAAAAAAAAGCAAAGAAAAAGCATGATAGATTATGCAGAAATGTCCTTAAAAACTAAATCAGACGTATTAATGAGGGTGCCTTTCTAAAGGGACTGGTGAAGTTTGCTGAAAAAGTCTTCCTAGTGTTTTTGTTTCCCTCTCTCTGCTGTTTGGATCAGAGTGAATGATTTACAGTATCTAAGTAACTACATAAATGTTATTCCCAATTGTTGATAAAAGTCTGCCATGCTTATTTCCAAATTTTTAAGGCAAAGAATCCTATTTGCCATAACACCTTTTTTATTTTCACTACAGGACTATGAAACCATCATCCACTAAACTCGTGCCTGTTTTAAATTGTAACTTATGTGCTCTCTAACTTGCATCTGGTTCTGTCATACATTTCTGTGTTTTATTTTTTCCTTAGGATACTGTGACCTGGACATGGCAGGGCTATTCATTGTAAGTTTCTTAACCCTACTGAAAATTACATACAGAATTTTTGCTCCTGTTGCTAAACAGTCTGCCAAACAGATTCCACTAAGCCAAGACACATGTTCTTCTAGATCTGTTTTTATGAGGGGGAAATACTTGGGGATAATGCTGTCATGCAGTAGATTTCATATCTAAATGGCTAGGGAAAGGGTTTGCAAAGGAAAGCATTATTTCCTGCTCTGCCACCCCCCCTTTTTTTTTTAAATTTTCTCCTGTTTTGCATGTTACACTGGAGCAAAAGAAAGATTTAAGTCTTTTTTTTCTTTGGAAAACATTCATAGTCATCAAAATCCATAGATGTTTACAGATTCCTATATGGTATACAAACAAGAATAAAATAAATGATATTTCAGTTTATTCATTCCTCTGTATCATTTGCAGTCATATGAGAGTAAATGAAGACGGGCAGAATAAATGTTAATTTTTCCCATAATTCGCCATTCAAACATCAAGGATTCCTCTTGCAATTTTTATTTTTGACAGACTCAAGAAAAGCAATTGTTTTGAAATCTCAGTGAAAAGGCTGTATATATATTATTTGACATTCAAATAATGAAAAGTACTTCAATAAACTAGTTAGGCAGTGGATCTGTGTTTATTTCTCAACACAGGTGGCCTTCTAATATGCTAAAAAACTATTAAAGTATTAAAAAACCTTCATAACTGCACTGAAAATATGTCTGGGAAATACTTCTCACCTTAAAAAAATTCATTATAAATGTGCATTTGCAGTATCCATATACCAAATTGTCATGTGGAATATGTAGTGTATCTAAGTAGAGTAGTACTGATTTACTAAGAGAGTAACATTTTTTAGGCAACTAATTCTGAAACATGTCTGAAAAAGTGGAGCAGATCATAAACACCTTTTAAGCTATCATTAGTTAATCCTAATATCTGCACACTTACAGAATGGACATGATGAAAACATTCATTTCAGTTTCCCAAGGATCTTTTGCTATTATTATTTCTGCTGTTAATGAACATTGCAAATTCAGAACATACTACAGAATTCCTTTATGAAGGACTTACACTGAAAGATTAAATGGAGCTGTGTCTTCAGCTATGAGAGCTATGAGTGTAGGAAGAGGTGAAGGAAGATAGTAGTCAGAGGTTTTCTTGTGGGAGGGAGGAGGCTGCCCATTCACTCACAACTGAGGAATGCTCTAAGCCTGGTGGCTGGATGGTGAAGACTCAAACTGAAACCTGTGAGAAGGTGAAAGGATCTGCTTGGCAAACTCAAGGGAAGGGAAGGGATGGATGGAGAAGAATCTAGACATTCTTAACAAAAATAACTGGAGCAAGGAGAAAAACACCCCCCACACAAAGCTGCAGATCACAAAATGCAGAACTGTCACACTCTTTGTAAAACTTCCTGGATATTGCAGCCAGGATGGGACAGTACCAGTCTCCTTCTCAGAAACCTGCTGACCCAGTTCCTGCTTTCACTTACTGCTTCTTTCTAACTTTCGTGCTGTGCTGGGAGGAGTGCCTAATCTTAGGTATTAGAAAATCAAGCATTAAGTGTGGATTCATGCAGAAGGTAGAAAGGATTCCCTTGTCCAAAACAAAAACAGAGGAAAGACTGCTTGAAGGTTTTCTATTATAATGTACCTGATGGAAAGTAAAGAGCAAATATGAATTTCTGCTTAAAAATCATAGTGAAAAGAGCAAGTCAGAAGTAGAAGTGATTATGCTTATCCTCTTTAGCAGTTTCTTGCTCCCCTACCCCACCTGTTGATGCTAAAATCTGTGACTTTTTCTAAAAGCAGTGAAGGCCCCAAACGTACTGACACTTCATTAACCCATCTATGTAAACACTACTATTATTTTCAAAATTACTAGCAAGTACTAATAAATCCTTGCTTCAGTTCTGCATAAGGAAGTTACTGGTCCCATTTTGCAGCTGAGAGAATAACAGATAAATTAAAGCTACTTCTCAGAATTAAAGCTCTTAAAGCTAAAAATCCAGTATGTGTTCACCTCTCTAAAGAGAGAGGGACATGGCCCAGAAGCTGTAAAGAATGGTTTATGTGCATGACAGCCTACAACAAGTTGCCTCCTCAGCGAGCAAGCAGCAGGTATATTCAGAAGCCCTGTAGAAAAAGCGTCAAAAACAACTTTTCAGGGGACTTCGCTGCAAGGTGCTTAAACGTTTTGCCCAGTATTGGCTTTGGTTTTTCTGTGCTTTAAGAAGTTTCGTCTACTGACATGCAAATGCTTTGGTTTTAAATAAGTAAAACGTGTTCTTCTTCCTCTTTGCCCGCAGTAAAGTGCTGTGCTTACTGACAATGTGTCAGCTCTTCACAAGAGTAGAAGTTGAGGTAAGAATTGGAAATATTTTTGTACTCAGATGCAGCAAGCAGGGAATTTCTGCTTTAATATAAATGCATGATTCACATTATTAGTCACAGTGAACAATAAACAAATGTCTTAGAAACAAGAACAAGAATCACAGAGGGTAATAAATTTAATTGGTTATCCAAGTGTATATTGGAAACTCTGTTGAGTTAGAAACAGTTTTCTGCTAGAAACAAGTTTCTAAAAGAAAATTGTTAGAAATGTCTTTATTTTTAAAGCATTGTAAAATCATTGTTAATTATCACCACATACATTTTACAGATGTAAAACTAAGAATTAGAACACGTTCTGTTAAAGGTAACACCTTCTTTTTCCCATCTTATTTCTCTGATCCTTTAAAAGTATCCTTGTCTTCCTCACCATCTTCCCAGACTGAACTCTTACAGTTTTCTACACTTAAGAGCTTATCTAAGGACTCAAGTACTTGTACTGAGCCTTGTATAATGAACCAGCTGACAACTGAATGACAATTGAAACAACATAGACACTTCAGAAGATGAGCACACACACTCAATCTGCTCCCTCTCAGACAGACAACATTCAAAACGCAGTAGTGAGGAGCCAGGTAAATTGTTCAAACCTCAGTTAAGTGTTGTATTTCACATTCCTTACCAGACCACAAAGGATTGTCAGTGTGGAGGACTAAGTTGCTTTAGGGACCCGAGGGAGGGGAGAAATTGATGGGGTTTGCTGGTTTTTTGCAAAGCACAGAATTTAGCAAAGTTGTCCAAAGCCCTGTGAATACAAGCAGTGCTGTTACTACTAACAATTAGCCATGTAGTCTGTGTTGTGAAACAATGAAATTCGTTTTAAGGGAGCATCTTGTTACTGTGTAATACGTGCAATAGGCACATATTTATAGAAGTTATAATAAAGAGATCATTCTCCTAATAATTTTGTCCAGAAGAACATAATTTATGTGCTGGGAGCAAAAAACAGTTGATGTAGCCCTTCCAGTAGAAGGAAGGGCTACATTTTCCCCTACTTCAGAACTCAGACTTGTCTGCTAGAAAATAAGTTTTGTGTTCCAAAAAAATGAAAGTGAAAAAACATTTAAAGAATTGCAGCTTTCACAGAAGCATGTGTCCCCAAAGTGAAACTGGTTTCTTGGCATCAATGCAAAAGTCTTTCCATTTCTAAAAAGAGAGGGGGCAGATTTTCCTGGGGAAGTAGGGAATCAACTACTCCTTTTAGGAGTGGAATTCTCTGTTTCTGTCCCATGCTGTGAGGAAGTAGCTTCTCCACACCCTGCGGTCTTGAGCTGCCTCTACCTGCTGTGCATGAGCAGTGCTGGACTCCTGCAGTCCAGGGATGTATGTATTTGCATGTTTAGTCAAACTAACAAACTGTAGATACTGAAAATTAAGCAGTGAACCTGGAGTGAGTGTTAGGTCTGCAAAAGATACAGCATTTAGCAAATTCCATAATGAGAGACTAGTTCAAAAGCAGGTCAGAGAAGTATTTGTGCTCCTGAAAGAGCTGTGAAAAATTTTTCTTACAGGACTGCAGTTTGACAGGGAAGGTTTACTTACTGCTGCTCAGCAGATAAGCAGCTGGGTGTGTGTGTGTGAGATCATTCCACCACAGGATGTCAAGAAACCAAATTCTCCCTCCCCATCTGTGGTTTCTGGCAAACAGGTTTTATGAATAATTGTAGGTGGGTTTTTCGAAGGGGATGGAGGGGGTGTTTAACCTGCCAGAAAGCTACATTGCTCTCTGAGCAAGACCTCAGCCTCAAGTGATGTAATGACCACTTTCAAGACCATGACCCATAGTTGCATAAACTTCTTAGAGTTATGACTTCATCTCACCCAGTGACGACAGAGATTTTTGTGTCTGTACATTGTGCCTGTGCCTTCTCAATTTAAGAGTTATGTGACTTTTAAAGGGGAATTGTGGTAAGCAGGGACCTGTGTCAGACCTTGAACAGAGCTGGCAACTGCTTGCAGAAGGAATGAAATCTCAAGCGTTCGTGTGAACAGCTGGAGCCTTGCTTTCCTTACAGGGGAGGCAACTTTCAAGTATAAACAGAAAATTGTTATGGCTACTTGACAGATAACCAATTCCATAAACTTACTGGCTTTAATCAGGAAGAGGAAGCATTCCTTAAAAACAAACATTAAAAGGCAGTTCAGGATGGCCTGCATTTGTATGGGACAGTTACCACTATATTAGTGCATCACCAGCAGCTGCAGTATAGCTGAAGAAGCATATTGACACGTAACTGGCAATTGTGTCTTCCAGTGAATCATGAGCAACACCTTATTTTGGAATTGCTGTATTCTAGGAATTCAGAGCAAGACTGCAGGGTGGGGAGCAGCAGAACTCAGATAAATGATAACCATAGCTGAGAAGAGGCACATAAACAGAGCTGTGAGCAAACACTTTAGACTGAAGAAGAAAGAGCAAAATACTCCTACACACACACTGCTTTGTAAACAGCTGCTGGTTCACACGGCAATAGATAGTAGTTCCTCTATAGGATATTTTAGTGAAGAAGTACTTGAACTTCTTCCGTATTAATACTGAATAAATCCTCAACAGTAAATGTGTTGCCATTTAGATATCTGAGGTGTTTGCTAGGTGTAGGAGGAGAGAAGGTGGTTGCCATTTTTTACTCTCTGCTTGGAGTTGCAAGATTTTACAGTATTGTATCCATTTAATGTCCTCCTTACAACTCAGAACTATGATTCCTTAATGTTTTTGTCATAGAGGAAAAACGTACAGGAAACCTTTCAGTCACATGCTGACAGATACAATTAACAGGTACGAGGTGGGACTGCAGTGTGTACTTGAAAACATTAAAACCCTTACATACACTATTGCAGTGTATGTAACACTGCAATATAACATCACTTATAAAGGATCTTTGAAAAGGAGTGGTAGTATTTCAAACTCACGTTCTTACCAGTGCATCATTTAATTTTCTAACAAAGTATGCATTTACCATACTTTACTTCCTTGGGGGGTTGATTTTTCATATTAAAGAAGCTCCTACCAATCCTTAAGAGGTAGTTTTGGACTAAATCTCATTTGTGTGGTGAAGGTGGAAGAGCCAGAGCTGTTTCTAAGGCGGCTGAGACCTCTAGTGCCCAGTTCCTTCATTGCATGGCTAATTTTTTCTCTCCTGTTTTTCCCCCATCAAATAATAATAAGAAATTGTTCATGTTGCTAATAACGTGGGGACTGTTGAATTAATTGGATAACTCATCCCTTTCAGTTTCTGCCTGTTTATGTTCCTACTGAGGAAGAAAAAGACGATCCCATTCTTTTTGCCTACAGAGTCCGACAAATCATGGCAACGTAAGCAGTCACCAGTTAAATCTTTGAGAATTGTTCTTTTATATCCAGAAATTCCATATATATCTTAGCCATAAAGTGCTATTTATTCAAGTCCCAGATACTGTATATAGGAATTGCTCTAGATTTTCACTAAGAGCTGTCAAATTCGTATACTAGAGCAACCTGATTGTTTTTACGTGGAGCATAAGGGAGGTTGTCTTACATTGAAACATAGTATGTTCAATTCATAGAAAACTGGAATAAATTTCTCTCTTTTTGCTTGGCAAGAATGAGTGGGCGGTTTGTTCTCCAAGGTTACTGGGCTGCATTTACAAGACTGTAAATCATAAAACATCCTGGCGCTGCCATAACATATTTTCACAGTGTGGTTTCACAGTTACACAAAATGGGATGTATTGCTTTGTCCTACTTGCAGCAGTGCAAGAATGAATTATCATTTGTTTTGCATGTTAGAGAAGGGAAACAGTCAACAAGAAGTAATTTTCATTTAAGAAACTGATTTTTCTTTTTCCTTAATTTTGTTTCAGTGCTTTGAATGTGCCAGTCACTGATCACACTTTTGAAGACTGCAGACTGATGATTTCAGCAGGACAGCTGACTTTGCCCATGGAAGCTGGGCTGGTGGAGTTCACCAAAATTAGCAAGAAACTCAAGTAAGGAAAGTTTAGCTGTTGGTAGCTTAATTCCTGCAGTGCTGCAGGTGTCAATGGCCATCTACAGAAGGATAAATTACCTGACAACTGACTTGGCCTTGTGTAATATAGTGTATTTATGCACACAACTTACATTACATACATAAATTACAGTAAAATCAGAGCGGGGGAAAATCCCAGTAAGAACTAAGCCCAAGTAATTTTTGTGGGCAGTGTTGCAAAAGAAAAAGTGCGTTTTTCTAATCTTTCATGGAATTATCTCAGCAAAGGGTGAGGAAGGTAGAGCAGTACCTATTTTAAGCACTTGATGCAAATTTAAATTGCTTTATTGGCAGCATGTGGAAGGAAGTAAAAAAAACACTATCCTGAGGTTTCAGCCAGTGGTTTACTTTTCTTAGTTGTATTGTGCAGCCACGTGTCACTTGTGATGTCAACTTTTTCTGACTGGATACAGTGGAATTTGAGGGCTGAACCACATAACCATATAGTAACTCCATCAAATAACCTGGCATGGTTATGGGCAAATCTGAATTATGTGTGCAGTGAATCTTGACTTACTATTTATGTGCTAAATCATAAATAATGCCAAACTGTGTGGAACAGTTACTTGGTAATACTACTCAGTGAGGTGCAGTGGTGTATTTCTGCAGAGATCAGATATTTCTGAGGCTGCAGTGATGCTGCTGTTAGGGTAGAGAGTCTGCTAATTGAGCTGAGATCTGCTCCCTCTTAAGGAAATACTCACCCTGCTGCATGACACAGCAAAGTAATGCTACACCTGAGTTTATGGCAACGAAAAGCTCTCTGCTAGAGTAGCCCAGTAGCTGAACGGATGGTTCTAGGTTTGGGAAGTTACTCTAAGGAAATGTGACATACCCAAGCATAGAACTGCCTGCTTTTAACTTTAATAACGGGGGGGATCAGTCCTTAATTGCTGATTTACTATGAAGTATCCAGTCTGAAGTACAGCATTGGAAATGCTGTGCACACATGCTCTGTTTGGCAGCTTCTTGTCTTTGAACATTGTAATCACTCCTACTGAAATTCCATCTGTCCAAGAACTGCTGTATAGAAATATCTCTTCTCCCTCATGTTTGCATAGCCTAAAATGGAAACATGTCAGAGAGCAGTTGGATACTTTTGCTGCTATTGCAAGTGCTTCCAAAGGGGGAAGAATTGGAATTGAGGAGTTTGCGGACTACTTGAAGCTACCTATTTCAGATGTCCTCAAAGAGCTGTTTCTACTCTTTGACAGGGTGAGTAGTTGGTTGAGTTGTTGACAATATTTTGTTAGAAATCACATCCCAAAAGGATATTTACTTCATTATGTCCAGCTTATTAAATGCTTCTTGGTTAGCAGTTTCCTGTAGGCAAGATCGAGTTTCCTTCATAAGTTTTGATGGAGAAACAATGATCAGTTTGTATCTTGGGAGATGGCAGTCATTTCTTGGACCAAGTTGCTGCATCAGTATCAGACAATAATCTGCATGCTGGTAATGGCTGAATATCTCTTTTTGCCTAGCTCAGATTTTGAGCTTATATATGTAGTTATGTATTTATAACAGCTTAATTAACTGATATAGTTGTAAGTAGATAATTTAGGGCAGAGTGAATCTCACTGGAGTGTTAACTAGAGTACTAGTGTTCCTGCTGTGTTTGTGAAGGGTGCTGTTAGAGTTTACAGGGACCCTCTTGCCTAAGGAGTCTTAACCCCTATGGCCTCCTCCAGCCATAAAGGGGGCTGTGCATTAATGGGATCATTTAGGCTTTCTGCCATAGTCAGTGCTAATCTCTCCCATCTTCTACTTCTCTCTGAGAATGGCAAATATTGCTCTGTGGATGCCCTTCTGACTATACGAGAAGCATCAGTGACTAGAGCAGAGCATAGAGTTCATCTTCTAGGCACCCAACACGTGCTGCACTGCAAGCAGCATGTTGTCCCACAAGTGCTTATGCACTGGAGGTTTTCTCTTACCAGAGGAGCTTCCCAACTCAGCCTCACTCTCGCTGATCAAGTTAACTTTAGCAGTACACCCCTCCTTGGCAGGTCAGTGTGTTGTAAATGCCCATTAAAACCATTTCAGGATTTTTCCAGATACAAAGTTTTTACAAGCTCTAAAATAGGGAAGAACTAAATGTATTCCCTGAATTGATGAGTGAATTGAAGCTCTAGCAGAGCTGGGTCCTCATCCTTTCCCCATTCTTGCCTCCTCATCTTGGACCATTGGCTCCTTTGAGCCTGTAGTCAGAGTCCTGAAGCACAGTACATACATTAGAAATGCAGTGTGGCAACCAGAATAAGTAAGGGCAAAGAAGACTACTTTCATTTTCCTTATCTGGCACAACAGCACCAGTGACTAGAACTAACAGAGTAATGCTCAATTCACTAAAAAGTTGATGAAAGACTGCAAGAACAGACAGGTTCAAGGCTGCGTTCGTCTTTAAGGAGGTCAGTGTACCTGAGGATCAGTCACTCATGTAGCAGGGCTCTTTTCGAATTGCTTCAGGTATTAGCACAGGCACTTTGAGACTTCTGCTCTGTGGCTTTCAACCGTAATTTTTTTCTCTAAAGTGATTCCTCAAATCACATAAAGCTAACCATGCAAAGAAGAAAAGAAGAAATACAGGCGTATCATCACCTGACAGAAACCAGTGAGACCTCACTGGCAGCCAGGGACATGCACAGACCTGGTGAAATCTGAGCATGCAGATAGGCTGTGCTTTGCCCACGCCCAAGTCAGACACTATACAGCTTCAGAGAGTTACAGAAGCCCTGGATCTCTGACTCCCTTCAATAAATCTTGACGATGTTCCTTGCTAAAGCTTTGCTGAGCGGAGGAAGTGACAGTGGTCGCGGAGCGAGCCTGGCACGTGGCCTTGGAGGTCTCCTAACAGGAGGTGGTGGACGTGGAGGGAATATTGGAGGACTCGTCGGAGGTCTTGTCAATCTTATAAGCGAAGCAGCAGCTCAGTATAACCCAGAGCCGCCTCCACCTCCTCGCAATCATTTCACAAATGTGGAAGCTTATGAGAGCGAGGAGATCAGACGGTTTCGTCGCCTTTTTGCCCAGCTGGCTGGAGAAGATATGGAAGTGTGTGCCACAGAGCTGAGGGACATCCTGAACAAAGTTGTTTCCAGACATCAAGACTTGAAGACAGATGGCTTCAGCTTAGACACGTGCCGCAGCATGGTAGCTGTCATGGACTGTGACACGAACGGCAAACTGGGCTTTGAAGAGTTTAAATACCTGTGGAACAACATCAAGAAATGGCAGTGTGTATACAAGCAGCACGATACCCATCAGTCAGGCACTCTTGGGAGAGCTCAGCTGCCAAACGCCTTGAAGGCTGCAGGGTTCCACCTGAAGGAAGAACTCCTCCAGGTCATCGTGCGCAGATACGCTGACGAGGACGGCGGCATGGATTTCAACAACTTCATCAGCTGCTTGGTGCGGCTGGACAGCATGTTCCGCACCTTCAAGTCCCTGGACCGAGATGGAAGTGGACAGATCAAGGTGACCATTGAAGACTGGCTGCAGCTGACCATGTATTCCTGAGGGCATAGCAGAGAAGAGCAAGCTTCGTCTGGAAGATACACAGGGAAGGCTGCAATCCTGTGCTGTAGAACTGTAGTCTTTTCCTTGCTCTAAGGCAGATGGAGCTAGTGGTAGATGGCTCAGCTTCAATTGTGTGATTCCTCTTGTGCATGCATTAGTCTGCTTTTCTGAAGGGTTTGTGTAAGTTGTCGACTGGACATAAAGTCTGTCTCTGAAAACTAACTCTGGACTCTTAAAGTGAGGGAATGTATTGAAAGGATCAAAACTTTGCTATTTCTTTACGTAAAGTGGCTTGTATATGAGTGTAACTATTATATAAAAAGCTCCTAAATTTAATGTTGTTGTTGCTGTACTGATTTGTCAGCAGTCACTAAGCTTGAATAAAAGTCTGTTTGCCTGAAGGCAGTTACTGGTACAGTCATGCAGTTATTTCTAACAGGGGGAAGAACATTGGAGTTGCAATAACTGTAATGACCAGGGAATTTACATAACCATTTAATTTCCTTCCTACTTCTGCTTTTCGTGCTTGGCTGCTGAAGCAAAACCTGAGTTATACTGTCAGTTCTACCTGCTGATCAGGGCAAAATTGAAAACTTAACATGAGGGTACTTTTACAACTATTTTCTCCTTCCTACAGTTCTATGAACTAGTCTTTTCTCTTTCCTTCAAGCTTTAGTATAGTTATAATGCAAACAACTTAAAAAACTGATTTATATTTAGAAAAACTTGCTGTAATGGTACAGTGACATAGCAGACAGCTAGCCCAAATCAACCTCTGGCTATCCAAGTTAAATTTCATCAGGGTGCAGCATCCCACTCTGGCTTATTATGTATTTCTGGCTAAGATGTCAGATTGTGAGGAAAAAAAAAAGAATAACATGAACTGTGAAAGGTACATTTCTTTGAATTAAGGATTACGCAGTTGATCAAAACAGCTCTTGCACAAGGCAAATTTCTCAGCAGGTGCTGCCACTTTAAATGAAAATTGTCTGGGGTGACTCACTGAGAAACACCACACAATACCTGCAGGGCATCTGCATGTTAATGGAGTATGTGGTTTGGTTTTGTTTGGAAACTTCCTTAGCTTTGATATCTAGATCTTGCAGTTACACTTAGCAAATAATATTTTCCAGATTGATGATAAGTCCTCCCTGGTCTATTTAGAGAAGCCTTTTACTTGAAACTTAGGAGAAAATAACTTAAAATTTTTGCCCAGACATTTTTTCCTCCTGCAGTTTGTTTAATAGTAAGCTGGGTAACAGAAAAAGATTTGTATTGTCCCAAGCTGTGATGAAAGAGACACTTCCTTCCAAATGTCCTTCACCCCACTCCCAGTTACCCAGTGAAAAAGCACATAGTGCCATTTGGGCTCTGAGTAACAGAAAAATGAGCACGAGCTCCAGCTGAGCACCATCCTACCAGGCTGGTTTCAGAAATTTCCCTTTCTGACTAGTTAGAACTTGCAGGTAGCAACAGGTGATGGAAATTTGAGAGATACAGCAATAACCTCCTACATGATGAGCCTGGGTATGAATACAAGAGGTGCATCTGCAGTTCCTCCCCAAATTGTCCAGTTAGTTGTAGCTTCTCTGTGGTGACCTGGTAAGTGACTCAGGGTTTATTTACCTAATAATTTATTTACGTGCCATGAATGGCAGGCACACACAAAATACACACTTGATTTTTCCTGTTGCCTTACATAGTGAGAAAAAGGTATTGATGCAGTATTGATTTATACTGCATCTGTCTTGCAGTCCTTGTGCAGATCTAAATGTAGAATGCTTATAACAATGCAACTTGCTTGGTTTTCTAAATTTACTGTATTATATAAAAACACAACAACAAAATCCCAGTTACCATAGCATGCTATAGTGAAAAGAGTAGCAGGAAACTAGTTTGCTTAAAGAAAACAAGAGTTGTTAAGGTTACGCTATGTTTTGGTTATTTTATGTAACATAAATACAAATACCATTTAGGGAATTGGAGCTCAGTTCACATGTTGCTTCCTTAAAATATTCTTGCGTACATAGGCTGCAAACACAGCTAGATATGTGGAGAAAGGCAATTGCAAGTGCTTTTTTGCTGTGATGTTAAACAAGCACTGAAGGTTTTCCTGCATTTTCAGTTTAATTCCCATCCCTTTTTCCAAGTGACAACCCCATCATTTCTCCTTAAGCAAAATGCCAGAGCATTTGGGAGTTATCCAGCATCCTAGGGTTTAGTAAAGCTAGTCACAACATGATCTTGCAAGCGTAGTAACTTTTGTGTATCAAATTTTGTGTATTGAGTTTTGTGTATCAGACTGCCCTGAGTGTTGATTATTAGGTTTTAGCACCTTAATGAAAGTAATATGACACTTATTTTGTTATTTTTCTTGTCATTTTTCCATGTGCAGCCACAACTGTTCTAACTTCTTTCAGAAGTTGTTTTTAATTAGATTATTTTAGTTAAAGTTTACTTCCCAATTCTTTTCCTGTGATACATATTAACTTTAAAAATAAATTTTTAAAAAAATCTAATCACAGCAAACAATCCTTTGCTAAGAATACAGTCTACAAAACTGTCCAAAAATAATATTCAGTGGAACTTTGAACAATTATTATTTATACTCTTTCTTGTTTTAAAAGTTTATGTTTGTAATGGTACACTTTAAAGTTAGATCTGTTATCTCTGAGAACTACAATGTAGCCAAAATACTTAAAGTCAAGCTCTGCACCACAGTCACAGCAGGTTTTTAAATAAAACCTCATTTATGAGAGAACATATGTCCTTCTGTAATGATTAAAAACTGACAAAAGTTGTATCACTTAGACACACATGGAAGTAACTGAAAAGTTCATATCTTATTCATATCTTTGCTGAAAAGTTTCCTTGAAATTCAGAGGGTTTTAAAATACAAGATGTTCAAAGGTTGCCTGTCTTCAAAAAAAGACTGGTTAGACCATCAGTATAAAGAAAATAACAGTTCTCTGTGCAAAAGAGTGCTGCATTGGTTTTGAAGGCTAAATTAAATTGTATCTTAGCAGTTTTAAATCCTGTTAAATTTACAGCTTGATAATGAAAACTTGGTACTGAACGCATTATAACACATATTTTGTTAATCAAGAACTGTCTTAAAACCTAAATTCAATTACTGAAATCCCTGATTCATAGCACCCAGGATTTTCAAAGCACTCTACAGAGCAGCCTTAGTATTCTCCCCTGGCACACTGCAATGCCAGCAGCAGAAAACCAGGAACAGAAAGGTTGAGGTTGGTATGCTCAAGTGGGCATTAGAAGTGGGTAGGAGAGCCAGAAATAGATTCCAGATCTGGCTCTTTGCTCCAGATTTACCCAGGAGACCACCCCCTCTCTCACTTGGCTGAAAAAGTTCTGTGCTGTTCTCAGACGTAGGTTCTCCACTTTTTAAAAAAATATTTTCCCTCTTGAAATGCACAGCACATTATCCACAAAGGGATAGATTGCCTTTAAAACATTTTTGATGACTGCCTTCATTGTGAAGATTCCAAATGATGAGCTACAAGTCATCTCTACTATGCTGTGATTAACTGCTCTGTGTCCCACCGTGTAACACTTGTAGATGGCTTTTCCCCAGACAGATGTTTCCCAAAACACTCAAGAAACTTTCAGTGTGGTGAGAGGAACACTAGTGACATATGCATAGATTTAAACAGGCATCTGCCATTTTCCCTGTTGGCAAATGTAACGCAGCTTACATAGAATTATTCACAATTCCCATCAAAGCAAAGTTCAAATGTTCTGTTGATGTAGCTTTGTAGTTATCACATTGAAACGTTCATTCACATCAAAACTGGAATTATCAGAGGAGCTGTTCCAATTAATTCCTTGCCTTTCTGGCTTAAAAGGTAGGACAGTGTATTGGCTTCAAAACAGCATGTAGGGCAGTGCATTTGCTTCAGGGAAAAGTTTCAGATAGACCAAGTAGATTTGGTTGCCCTTTCACTGGCAATTGCTTATTGCTGAAGGTTATGGGAGCCCCCGGTGGTCTAGTGGTTAAGATGCAGCGCTGTTACCGCTGAGACCCCGGTTCGAGTCCTGGTCAGGGACCTCCCCGGGCAGATGGTGCTCGTTAGCCCTTAAGGCAATCCATCTAAGAGAAGGT
>JAWWES010000021.1:11104906-11219657 GCA_035583135.1 Lophotriccus pileatus
AGACGAACCTCAGGATTAAAGGGTGGCCTCAGTTCCGCGCACACTGTGTGTCACCTAAAAAATCCACTGCGCAGGCTGGAAGGCCTTGTCTGCATATGCGGGTAAGGACCTTCCCCGGCTCTTCGTTCGCGAAGACGGGCCATTACTGAAGGTTCAAACTCAAAGCAACAGCCTCACTGCTGTCATGTTTATTCTGAGATCTTTCATTTGTCTCTGAACTTCAGCAAGTGCCAGTGCTATATGCATTCTTAAACACCTTAAACACATGTATTTCAGTTCCTCTTAGAGCCTTCCTGAAGGTCATTTAACAAAGAAAAACTTTTGAGTTGATTTCATTGTTTGTTTATAAGATAGAAATAGATACCCAATTCCTAGCTGTTGAAAATATGTATATTCCCACTCCAGCCTTAGTATTACATATTCAGTGAGCTGTTAGTACTTTTTTCCGGGAGGAACAAATACCTCTGGTGTTGTAAACTGTATTAGTGCATGCTGTGTATTTGATTTACACAACAGCTTTTAAAGGGATTTGCAGTATTAACTGTAACTACTGCCATGCATGTTTTGGTTACAGAACGGAGATGGCACCATCGACTTCAGAGAATATGTGATTGGTTTGTCTGTTCTGTGTAACCCAGCCAACACAGAAGAGACTATTCAGATGGCATTTAAGGTAAGTTCAATTTAGTGTAAATCTGCAAACCCGACAAATCAAGACTGACTGTAAGTCTGTTACCTTTCAAATCATAAGCTTCAATCTGTTATGCAAATGTGAGTAATACTCTTAAACCAATTGACATTTAGAGTGTAAAGGAGAGGGGAAGAATTGCAGGCATCATAGAAGAGCATTTCAAAAGCCATGTGAAGGCACTAATGAATATGTAACTTGGCAGGCTAACTCCAGAAATGATTCAGCAGCACTTGTAGTTTTTTTGCCTGAGGTTTTTTGTGCTGTGATTCTTCAATGTCACAATAGATGGAGTATTATCCTCTTGTGGGTCAAGCCTCACTAGATTAATTGTTCTTAACAAAGAGGAAGGAAAAAAAAAATCAAGGAAAAAAACCATTCAGGACTGGCACATCCAAAACTGAGCTGCATCTAAGAACTGGTGGCTTGTACTATGGTGTCCTGACAGCAGTCATGGAGCAGTCATGAAGCAATAGTTCCTTTCACATCTCAGCTGCAGGGAGGCAATACATGACCAGGAATGCCCAGGCTGTGCATCCTTGACTTTTTTTTAGTAACTCTTTGACGCAGATTCAGTTATTTTACCCATTAATCTGATCTTATATTGAGATATGGGTCATATTCATCTTAAACTGGGTACTTTTTAGTACTTGGGAAGTACTAAAATTTTTATGGCAATACATTATATCCACTGGCTTCTTTTTAGATAAGCACTACAAGTGTTAAAAGTGATTTGTGCTTTTTTAGGGATGTTTTATCAGTACAGATTCCTATGAAGAAGCAAACCTAGCAGCTATTATTGCTGTTTCAGTGTTCGGTTTTCCAGACTATACTCTCCAGTATCTTAACTGGTGCGCTGATTATAAAATTAGTAATATGTTTTAATATCCAGTTTCAGCAGGAAACAACTGGTTCAGCTGGTAAAAGTCTGTTTCAGTCTGAAATGGAACTATGGGTTTCCTTTTGCTACTTTTTTTTCTTTGCCATTAAATGTTCTTTCCTTCGCAAGGGGGAAGTTTGCCTGTAGCAAGGACTTGAGAATTACAGCCATCCATCCCTTGTATTTCTCAAGGACTGATTCATAGCAGATGCTTACTGTCACTGTGCTGGGAAGGATGGGAGGAGCAATGTGCATCCACTGTCTGCGTTCCAGGAACCAAAATTCCATGTTAGTTACAATAATTCCTTAGTGGGTGACCAATCACATATACTAAAATTTAGGTATTTTATGTCAGAGCATAAACTATGGCAAGTTTAATCTGATAAAGGATGTCCCATAACCTGATGAAAATGAAGACTAAAACCCAATATATTCCAGTATAGAGAGGCTGAATCCAGTGGAGCCTTAGCATAGCTCATGGAGACCATAAACATAAACCTTTGCTTGTTTTTTGTCAGTTTTGATTTAGTTTTATCACTGAAGTAATGCTGTGAGGTTAGTTTGTTTTTGCAGAATGTTCAAATCCCAGCTATAGCATGTATGTTGCTCTGCTAAGTGTCTGTTTAATCTTGTTCCAGAAAAAAAATACGTAAAATCTTTTGGAAGAGAAAGTAGCTGAGATGCAGCAGTTCTCCTCAAATCCCAATAATTGTTTACAGATAACCTCTGGAATACTACAAAGCCAGTGTGAGTGGCTGATGTGCACAGAAGGTCCACAGGCGAACTGTTGCTAAAGTATTTGTACACATTGTGTCTTTTCCAGCTCTTTGACATGGATGATGATGGCACTATAACGGAAAAGGAGTTTGCATCTATCATTCAGTCAGCACTGGGGTTGCCTGAGCTTGATGTTTCTATGCTCTTTAAAGAAATAGATGTAGATGAAACTGGGATGTTGTCCTATGGTAAGTTAAGCCCTTTTGCAACACAGAATACTTTGATAGTCGTATTAACAGTGAGTTTGCTTTTCTTCTTCCCTGAAATTCCCTGGTGCTTCTCACATGTTGTTCTTGGCGAGAACTGCTGAAGTACAGACCTAGATACTTTGTGTGATACTCATGAAGTTCTTTAGAGGAAACTAACTGGAGATTAGCTTCAGTAAAACAGGCAGGGAGCAATATTTCTTTGATGCTACACTGGAGGATCTGTATTTTTAAATGTTTTTCAGATGAGTTCAAGAACTTTGCACTCAAGCATCCCGAATATGCCTCGTTGTTTACTACATACCTAGATCTACAGAGAAACCAGGTAGGTCTGTTGGATGAGCAGGACAGTGAGTCACTCGAAGGCAGATACAGCCCAGTCGGGAGCACAACTCTGGTCTCAGAAAAAACATCAACTGCAAGAAATAAAGTCTGTCCTGAAGGCATTGAAGAGGATAGCTCAAGTACCTCTGACAAAAAGGATGACTGAGAAGAGTTAAAGAATTCAGCTTCTGAATTCTACAGGATTTTTTCCCTAGCTGTTCATAAGCACAATTGATGTAAAATGGAGATGGAAGTTACAATTTAAAAAAAAAGTTTTGGTTTTTTTTACTTTCATATCAGGAGGAGTTATTCCTGTTTGAGTGTAAGGGAAAAACCACTGTTCTGTCCTTAATGTCAATATCAAAACACTGGCAATGTTGTTCAGTGTCTTTCAAGTTCACGCTTCTACAAAAGTAACTGGTGTGCTAAGGGAGTTAAGAAACTCCAGTACTGCAGTGGCCTCTCAGAATGGAGACTGAGGAGTCCACTTGTCTAAAAACAAGTGGAATTTTTGGTGCTGCTCAATTCCTCTACGTCCTCAATATGACTTAAGGGGAAAAAATTATGCCAGAGTGTTTTAATTTGCAATATCCATTAGCCTTTCTCAAGTTTCTGAGACACACAGATGAGTTACAGGAAGCTGAGAGCTGAAGCTGGTGAGTTTTGGCTGTCCTTAGATTTCCCTTAACTACTTGTGAACCAGCAAACCTAAGCTTCTGAACAAGACATGCTGATTCACTGATGTTAACAGAAGCAACTTTAGGCTTAAAGGCTAGGTAAAGGTGGAAATGGCTGCACTTGTAACAACAGAAAACTAACTGGAATTCCAAGATAGCAGCTCACAGTCTACAGGCAAATGCAGACAGTAAGATCCAAGAATTAATGGACTATTTCAAAATAAACAGAATGTTGTTTACAGTAACAACTGTTCAGGATCACAGTAGGAGAAACATTTCAAACTCCAGCGTATTTTTTATTCTAACAATTATCAAGAGAGGAATGTGACCTTGCTCTGCAAAATATAAAAGGCAAATATGCTGTCAAGCCATAGTTCTGGTACTTAGTATCTACTCTAAAGTTGTCTCCTAGAAACCATGTTTGCATTACTGTGCCATTGCTCAGTGTGTTCTTAGGGTTTGGTTCAAAACCAAGCTCTTTCTAGTCAATTATCTGAGTTTATTTTGCCTCAGTCCTCTCTAGTGCACTGGAAATTGGGCCTTTACCTTTTTCCATCCTTCATCTGAATGCACTTTATACAGTATTTAAAATATATAGGTACTTATGCAAATACTTCTAAATAAAAATTTGCAAGATATGAAATTACAAGATATTTTCGAATTAAAACAGAGATGAGCAAAGCCTAGAGTGTCTAATACAAATAATAACCAGCTTTCAGCAGGTTTTCATACGTGAAATGATAACCTCTGCCTCTGAGTATTGCTTGCATTGTCTGGCCATAAGCTCATTGCCATGTGTAATCTTTCTCTGTTTATAATTGTGCCTATTCTCATGTTTCATGTGCTTAAAATAAATCTATATTTTTTAAAAGACTTTACTTGAACAGCTGAATCTTTTTGGTACAGTGGGAATGGTACTTTGTCTACCACGAGGGGCTGGGGGGATTTCTAGGAAATCGTGCTTGCGGTGTCTTACTTGATAAACACAAACACAATACAACCTGAAAGTTGGAGGAGTAGGACAGGACTAATGCTCTTCCCAAGAGTTACTTCTGGTGACTGCCTCAGCTAAGGGGGATCTGATACAAAGATCTGCAGACATGTGGAGAGAGAGACCTCCATTTTCTGATGGAAAATAAGGCATCACCATTTACAGGTAAAATGAGTGACCTCAACCACAGTCTAGAAGTAACAATCAGGACTAATGTAATGTAAACATTAGGAGAGTGTTTTCTTTGACTTAAGGAGAAAGAGGAGTTACCCTAGCCTGGCAGTACAGTTAGCTGGAACACATGTTAGTTCCTTGGCAAGGATGCTTAACCAAAGTCCTCAGCTTTTCAACCAGCAATAATCTTTTCAAAGATGACTTCCATTCCAACCGGTGAGAAAAGTATGGGTGGGCAAAGATGACAGAGAAAACTCCTTCAAGGTCTTGAAATGCACAGGCTGCCTTATGCCCACTCCTGTTGAATCCAGCCCCATTCAGCACCTGGAGCACTGCTGCCCGGTGCTGTAGCATATTTAGGGCTGGTGACTTTATGAAAATCTGCAAGTCACACAAGTGCTTTTAGCAGTTAAAGCTAAAAATATTGTGTGCATAAATCTACCTAGCCCAATAGTTTGAGGAAAGGCCACAAATGGGTTTGGTATGTAGCAGTGATTCAACTATGCTCTGAAAAGGAATTAGCTAAGCGCTAGAGACACTAACTCAATATACACACATCTGCTTGATGTGCGGGAAGGGAATACATTAATTTCTAGGCATCATCGTGCCTCAGGGAGCTTTTAAAAGGACCAAACTAAAAGCAGTCTGCAATAAACAGGCATTACATTAAGTGGCAGAGCAGAAACTAAACAGAAGGAGAAGGTTAAAAATACTAAACAGAAAATGGATCTCAGGCATTGAGGGATGACACCTTTCTGCCGGAGAGCCTGAGGTGTGAGTTCATAAGTCTACAGGCTGCTTAAGGATCATTTTGAGTTCTGCACAGTAGAGAGGTGCATTTGGTCCCATGTCACCACAGGAAACATTTATTTAATCAACCCTTCTCTGTCACGCCTTGACATGGATTTGATGATAAATCCTTCAGGGATACCAAAATAAGACATTTTAAAGTATATAAAAACCCCAGGAATCTCAACAGGGATGAGAATCAGATGAGGACAAATCTATCACAAGAGGAAAACACAACTAGTTCACAGGAACACAGGCCCATGGGCTGCTGTTATTCATGGAGTTTGATAACTATGGATATACACTATGAATAAATCTCATTTATATTTTTTTTTAATCTAGGCTCCTCTTTCTGAAAACATGAAAGGCAATGTAGGGTCACCTAGAAAAGTGAACCTTCCTTATTCCCCCTGGGAAAAGGAAGACACAAATACTGTAAAACCTGATCAGTTTAAGAGAGGCAAATTAACAGGGTCTCCACTGGCCACACCAGAGGTTGATTTCTGAGACAAAGATCTTTGAATCCAAGAAAATTAAAAATGTATTTGTACTTTTGCTGCCTGACTGTCACTGCCTAAGTAAGTGCAGAAATAGATATAACACATCCAGGTTTCGCATCAGATCATACTGCTGTAAGATCTGGTCCTAAACTGCCAAAATCACTTAATTCCTGTCTGGTTGCGGACAACAGTAGAACTATGAGGAACAGTAACTCTTCTATGGAAAGCACCTGAAAACGGATCCACATTTGTGTAGCACCAGTCAGGGGTACCAAGTCATGCAGTGGCTGCTGCTTCTGAGCTTTTGTACTCGTCCACATCAGAACAAAATAGGTGCCAAATCATATTCCCACAACATTCCTGCAAGTGTTAATGTCCTTTTCCTCATCAACTTGTTCCATAGCATGGCCATGGGGAGGGGTGGCAAGTTCAGTGATTCCTAAATGGTTTACAAGGGAAATTTTGCAAGGCAGTTGTGTGCTCTACCTGTTCCACCCCACTCAAGATCCCAGAGCCCTGGAGTCCAGTGAAGTACTAAGAGCCCTGGGCGTCCAGTGAAGGGTCATGTTGAGAGACAGGTCTAGTGACCATTCATAGGACTGCTGCACAGGGTAAGGGCTGCTTGGCCACAACAGTCATCTCCCTAGCAATTCCCATCTAAAACAAAGTATTCCCTGGGCATCAGAGGTCTGAGAAACATTTGTTGAGATCTTTTTCCTACAGTGGTCAGCACACCAGGGCCCTATTCTTGGGTAGTTCCTCAGGCACTATGCCAGTGCAAATAAATACACCATTCTGCCTGAGCACGCTTTTGGTGGTGTTTGCATAAGTGCCAAGAGCTACTCAGAAGCCATGGATGTGGAAAATCAGGGCCTGAAGCTTAGAAACTAAAAAATGTCTCTACACACACAAAGACGCTCTGGACAATCTGCTGTGAACTGTTTGACAACAGCCTTCAACAAGGAATGCAGCCTGAGATTTCATGGTGGGAATTACACAGCTCTCACTTTGAGAATGCCATAGGAGAAATTTTTAAATTAATTTTAAAGAAAGGCTTGGGAGGTTTTTACTTCTCTTCCTACACTCCATGATTTGCTAGGAAGGTTGGACTCTAGTGAGTGCCCTTTTGCTTACCTCTTCCCTATAGGTTTTGCATCACTTGATACAGCCTACCTTTCTCTCTACTTTCTTCTTCCACATTTCCACCTAAAACATAACTACTGCCATTAGAAGTTGTATTCCACAATGATGAAAGCTAAATTGTAAGATTAAAATATAAAAATTACTGCTTTGGGTGGGTTTCGGGGGCACATGCTTATTCAGGTAACTACTTGTACTGGCCTGCGGTAAGAGCAAACTTGTCAAAGGTTGCAAGGGATTTTAATGACATGGAATTAATTAATTTTAAATCTTTGCTCAATGAAATAACATTTATTAGACTGAGAAGCAGTAGGGAGACGTTTGTCAGCAGTGCTTAAGTTGGCAGACTCTCTGTTACTATACATAGCCAGAGAGGCAGAAAGTAAACATCTTATAGGATTAGCAGCTATGTTCATAGCTGAGATGAAATTTGAACATTTCATTAGTATAAGATTGATTCTGACATTTCATAAAGCCAAAATGCAAACAATAAAATGTGTCTGATATAAATACAGTATGCAGCACTTACGCAGATAAAGTTCAAGAAGCACAGCAGGTTTAGTGCCATGACAAAGGAAATACAGAAGGGTCATTTAAGGACCCAACTTCTGCTAAGCACCAAGGTGTATGCTTAATCCTGTAGGTATCAAGTGGATACTTTATGCTTATTAAAAGCAGACAAAAATACTAATGATCAGAAAACAGGAAAAATTTCCATGGCTGGTTATTTTAACAGTGGTAAGAATTGCATCACACCAAGGAACAAAATATCACTACTGATTAAATTTTATTTATTGTGCCATCTTCTTAGTTTAAGATATTTTGTAACAACCATAGTTTGGTAAGACTTCAGAGACACATTACCATGTTATAATAGAAAATAGTTCATTACCTTAGATAGGCACTACTTTTTAAGCCCCTTCCTGCTGCAACAGGTCAAAGATAAATATATCTCCCCCCTCCTCTATTCTCACATCATGATTATTCTAGGTTTTCATGCTATTATATGTTTTACTGTGCTTATAGTTTTTATCAGTTAACTTTTATTAGAAGTTTCATTCCAGAAAACAGTCTCTTTAAAATCTTATTTTGTGTGTTAAAATGAGGTTCTGGAGAGGCTCATCTCTAAAGCTACACCTGCACACGCATTGCTGTGTTCCAAACCAGGCATAGGTAAGAAGAGCATTCGTTTGTAGAAGTAAGAATTCACTAGATTAAACCTGCCGTTAAAGGCCTCTGCAGAGAGAGACTGCACAGCCTTGCCAGACAATCAGACCATTGCTTAACAATATCTACCGTTAGAAAAGCTTTTCTCCTGGTCTAACCTGAATACTTCTGCAGCTGAAGTTTTGTGTTCACCTTGCTCAAGGAGAATTGATTTATTTCTATTTCTCTGCAGAGTAACTATTTGTATCTCCACATATCCAGAGTTTATCATCACACCTGTTTCACTCTTGCATCTCCCAGCCTGGTTTTTAAGTCAAAAACCAAAACCTATTTCTTTTTTTCCTCATAGGTTCCACTTTCTAGGCTACTTGTAGTTTTCACTCAGGTTCTCTGGAGAGAGACCTTCAGCTCCAGATCTCAGACTTTCTTTGCAGTCAATATTCCTGCTCATACACCCCAAGCATTACCCACTATAGAGCCATCTCCAGTCTAAAGAACTGCTCTGTAACCAGCTTCCCCCTTTCTCTCTTCCTACAACTGCTCATTGCTGCCTACTGCAGTATCTTAGCTTTATCCTTACTGAATTTAAAAGATCAATTTATCAAGAGCATTTTGATCAGCTCAACTTATTGTTAAAAAGAGCTTTCTTATAAAAAAAATGCCTTTATATCCCTTTTGTTAAGCATATTATTTTTCTAAAACTTCACTAAGCGTCAGACAGTGCAGTAGAAGCAAAGCACTACAGATTAGAGAGACATGATGAAAGCTTAGAGGCTATAATTGTTCACAAAGAATAATTTCCTTTTCAAAGGTAAACATCAGCCTTGCAGACAAAGATAAGGCCAAGTGCACAATTAGATACACAAGTCTGTGTTTCTGCTCATATCTCCTGATATCAATGATTGCAGGAAAATTCAAAGTGTTTTCTTAAAACGTAAAAAAGAAATGAACAGGAAAAAGCGTAGGAGACTAGAAGGAGACATACCAGAACTGTCAGCAGCTTTTAGAAAAGCTGTTTTTCTCAATGCAGGAAGTCTTTGAAACGGGAGATAACCAGCCACAAACTGCAGCAGCCATTCAAGGCAGAAATCATTTTAAATGTTTACATTTTGTACATCAGCCTTTCAAAGGAAAGCATGCCAACTTCCATAATGTTATTTAATTACATGTCTTTGACAGTCCCGTCTCTTGTAAGCAGAAAATTTGACTGTCAATATACACAGGGGAGAGAGAAACAGTGGCATTTTCACCTTTGTAATTTGAGTGCAGGTTTAACTCAAAGCTGCACTAAACCTAAAACAACCTTCGAAATAAATACAAGCAAGAGCCATTCTTTCTATCTTTGCTATTGCCAATTTTAAAGGGAAAGGTCTATGCTTTTTATAGTGGAAACTTCTCTTTTAGTAGAAATATACTTTGTGGACCAAAGAGAACCAGACCCTTGGGCAATAAGTACTAGGAGACACCTTTGACAAAACTCTCCAGTATTATTCATTTTACAACAGTGGACTTTGTGGCTCTGGGAGAGGAAACAGCATTGAACTAAGTATTTTATAAAGAGCATAATAAGAGTTTCTACCATTCCTGGATATTTGATTTTTTAAAAATAGAAAGGCAAAAGGAAAGCACCTACCATGCCAAAAATTACCCAGGAGGGTACCAGCATAGCAGACACAGAAATACAAGAGTTCTGGCTCCTGATTAAACGCATTACCCATGGGTGCTCGTGGTGTCCCCAGTCCCATAGTCAAACTGGACATTCTTTGCTTTAACACTCCCACTAATTATTTTTTTCCAGATACAAGAAGGTGAATTCAGCATCATGAAGAGCACAGATCAAAGAGATTTGGTAATTTACAGCAAGATGGTGCATTCAGACTCCTTTAGCATCTTTTCCCCCTATCTTTACCTCTTACCTGCAGCTATCTCTGTCTTGCTTGCTGTCACTAGGCATTCTCATGATATCAAGTCTGGTTCTTTCACCATGACTCAGTGGTGCAAAGGCCAAGGTGCAAAGAAAAGAGATCTCAGGTCTCTGTACAGTTACACAGGGGTACAGCAGCAGCTCTGCCCCAGCAGGCACCAGCCTGCCAGCACTGGGCAGTGTCTGACCTTCTGGTGGAGTCAGTCAGTCTCAATTTACTCTTCTTCCACCCTAATGTGAACAATTTCACAGTAGACAAAAAACCCCTCCCCACCACCTAATCTCTTATTATTTTCCTCAAGTGGAGTCCATCTAGCTTACATCAAAGAACTGGTCTCATTGTGCCATTGTTTTATAAGTCTGTTAATATTCTTCCTATCCATAATACAGAAGACACTGCTGATAGAAATATGTCAACAGGAAAACAAACAGGCAGCATTTGACATGTTATTAGTCTAAGGCTGGGTGGATAAATAAATCATAGATCAAATATTCATAGGGGGGAAAACACTGTTTATTTCCACTGGATTCATTACGCACACACCTCCCATACAGCACAGTGACAAAACACATCCCAAAAAAGGATGTCACAATGTACCCAAGAAAGGACTGTTGATGCAACCAGAACAGTGTATTCCCTCCTTAGAAAGTACTTCAGTCTCTTGGGAATATATCACACTAGTCATAAAGAACAAAGCCAGCTGGAAGTGTCCTTTAGCTATATCACTTCATATGGCAGGGTAATTCATCAAGACTGAATCATTCCTAAACACTGGATGTTTCTCTGAAAGCAATTTGTTCTATAAGTGTAATAAATATTAAGTATTTCACCCCTTTATTTAAAATATTGAAAGCTATCACACTATTCTTAGATGAAAAATATATGCTAATCCTAGTCTGATCCTACATCAGGCCTACCCACCATCTTGCAACTGAGGAAACATAAAGTAACTTAATAACATTGTTAGTCATCTATAAATATTTCAGCTCACCATGCTCTCCATAATAAATGACACTGATTCAGCAAAACTGAACCCAATTTATTTTGATGCTTCCTAATTAAAAACAGCAGTAAAGAAATTGCCTTGACCATTGTTTCAGATACAACCTTAACTATAATAAAGCCAGGATGATAAGGTTAGCATCCATTCTCTCCTAAAATGGGTGCTTTGCAATCAGGTCACCCAGACTCTGAGGGATACCAACAGTCATGGAGTATTCAATCACTAGAACTCCATAGCTCAGGTTCTTAGTGGTGAAACGAACATCAAAAGGGAATACTCACTTTGGGTTAGAAGTTTGTCACTACACAGATGCCTGTAACCCACTGGTGGCACCCACTTTCAGACAGTGGGGAATGATTAAAAAAACTCAAGAGCTCTTTCTTTATTTTTTTTTCAGAAGCAGTTACTTCAGAGGAAGTATCTCAGATAGGTAAAACTTTACTCTGATCTCTAGACAAATGCTGTGTGGAAATATCCAGAGACAGAAGGTCATATATTTTAAAGGTCAAAGGTGCCTCTGTGCCTAAGATAACATGTTCCAAAAGCTAGAGGACCAAGCATCATTGGCATACATTTTCAGCCTGTTTCTTCAGAAAACACAGCCCAGCTAAGCACAGGGCACAAAGATGGTGTGAATAGAAGAGAAGAAATTCCATGTTAACTCCTTTTCAATAGTGAAAATAAGCTCTCTGGAGGACCTAAGCACAGGAGTGGTAAAAATCCACAAACCACTCTTCCTCCATTGCTTTCTCCGAGCAAACAAAGACTGATGAGAAGCCAGGGCAGCACTCTCAGTACTGGTGGAAGAACAACTCTCATCCTGGTAGTTAGGCAACTAAAACCAGGGGCACATCAGCAGCACGACACAGGCTTCTTGGCTTACAGTAATTGCCAGTCAGCACTGCTGTGGGGATAATGGAAGGTGTCTGGCACCCAAAGCAACACTCCCAGTGTATTTTCTTTGCTGAAAGCCTCATTCATGCACGAGGAAGCTCATCTGGTTCCTGTGGCACAGCAGCACACAGAGTTAGTTATTGCTACCGAAAGCCCATGTGGGCTCACGAGGCAGGTCTGTGTGTGTTGGCTTTGTTCCAACAATGGCAACTTCTGTTCAATTCTTTCACTATTCAAAGCTGGGTGAGGGAACAGTGCCACGGTGCCATTTTTTGCTCTGACCTCTTCTTGCTAACAGGTTTCTACTGTAACTAGTCCATGTTTATCATAGTATTCACTACAACAATTTCTCATTAATTGATAAATGGTTCAAAAGCCAGTGCTGCTGATCCCTGAATCCAGTCATCATGAGAGAATGTCTAATGAATAGCTTTAATTGAACACATTCAGCCCTGGGTTAAACCACAGTCTTCCCCAGATTGTGCCTTACTTACTGGCCTTGCTACATAGTTGCAATCACATGTTGTTTCCTCTATTCCTTGATTGGATAAAAATACTTTAAAAGATCCCACACCAGTCCCCCTCCCCAAAAAAGAGGAACTACAAACCATTAATCCAAACCACAACCTTCCAGGAAATATTAAAGCTCTTCTGGCAATATTAATGCTAAAATCAAGGTAACTTTAGTTGCATAACGATTTTATTCAGTGTCCGGCAACTAGTAATCTGAATTTCATTTTTCTCTACCAAATAAAATAAATTGAACTTACTTCTTTTAATGGCTGAAATACTTTTCCAAATGGATGCTTATTCCTCCCAGATATAATCAGCACTCAGTCTTAAGCCACAGAATAACTTAGATCATATCACTTCTCCCTTACCTTCACTCCCTCCTTTTCTGTGCTCTGCTTCTCAGAGCAGCTGAGGCTTTCTCAGAGACAGATGGAACGAGATC
The DNA here is from genome assembly GCA_035583135.1 of Lophotriccus pileatus. Classification (NCBI taxonomy): domain Eukaryota; kingdom Metazoa; phylum Chordata; class Aves; order Passeriformes; family Tyrannidae; genus Lophotriccus; species Lophotriccus pileatus. The sequence continues at coordinate 11,117,997 of JAWWES010000021.1, forward strand.
TCCTGACTCCAGGAACAGGTATCCCTCATTTGTTTGGTTTAGATATCATTAAGCAAACCTGAAACTCACCTGCATCCCTCTAAGGAAAAGTTAAGGGCGATTTTTTTTCTTTACATACAACAGGCAAATGCTCACTGTGTGAGATGTGTGGGCTTTTCCCTATGAAACTTCAAATAAAGTCATACATAAAGTATGTTATCAAGATCATTGCATCATTGCTATTCAGTAAAGGCTGCATTCCCAACACGAGATAACACAGCAGATTTTAACAAATTCCACCAACTTCAAGGGAGATTCAAGGAACTGCTGCTTCAGTCCTACAAAAGGAACCAATTAAAGACCCAGCACTAAAAGGAATTTTGAATGTATTGCTCTTGAATGAAACAATGTTTGAAGAAGGAAATGAATTTGTTTATGAGACACATTGTTGGCTTTGCTGACTTTTACTACCATGGTCTTCCTCCAAGAGGAAATATATTATTAAACAAGAAAGAAGAAAGAGTCAATCCCAGTAAGGCAGCCCAATGTTAATGCCAGCAGTGATGTGGTAAGACTTCTACTAGAGTTTTATTTGGCATTATTAATTATAAATCCTCCAGAGCTTCCAAAGTCCAATTTACATCCAAATTCCTCCCAAAAACTTGGGATTTTGAAGTGAGCTTATTACATATTCTTATCTGATTTATTATTTTTTTTTAACTTGAATTCTTTAGGGTTTGGACTGGCCTTGATGTTAGGCTTTTTACTGAGTCTATAACAATAGGGCCCCAAATGCCACAAAAATACAAATAATAATTTATTCAGCGCAGAAATCTGACGTTCTCATGTACATTTTTGGAAGCTGTGTTATCAGGTAGATCTGCCAAGAAACAGAACCCAGAAAATAGGTCCTACAAACTGTATATACCAGAATTAGATAATTACATTGTATGATAATGAACCAGCACAGTTAAGGAAGCATCAGTACTGCCTTAGTGGTTCCTAAAAGTAAAAAAACTGAATTAGTTTGCCATCAGAGCTGTGTTATTATACCACAGAAACACAGCACGAAGCTTCCAGCACTTCTCTGTCCCTGGCCTCAGACTCATTCCAGTAAGAAGACTGTGCCCTGCTGCTGCCTCTGTAGCTCTGACCCATTTTCTCCTTCTCCCTGTAGGGTCTGGAACAAAGTTTTGCTGAGATCAACTCAGGAAAGGGAAAAACAAGTGAGGGTACGAGAAAATAGGGAAGAGTATGAATTAAATAATATGGGAGTCATCAGTGGTCAATGTTAATTATTAATTGTTTGAGAAAGAGAATAATAAAATGCTGTTGCTGCATTAAACCCTGCTTATGTTTCCTTATAGATACATAGACCAAGAGTTTCAGGGGCTGAAACCCACAAGAAAGGGAGACCTTGAAGACAACTGCAGTAATTTTGTATCAAATAAAACTCAGAGAAACCAGTAACTGACCTAGATGTAGTAAAATATGGGTAGTTTTGCCTTCAGTACTCCTGTCCTTGATGAAATTATTGACTATACCAACTTCATTTGGTTCTTTTTATTTTTTCTCTTCTAGTCTTGCTAAGTCAGGACATACCTGCATAACAATATTCCTTCAATGTAGAGTTTGCCTTTAAATTTGCCCTAGGGTCTCCTAGGACACAGCACTGATGAAACGAAAAAGATGTAGGTAGAAGCTTCCCACTCTCAAACAACTCATCCTCCCATCCTCACTCCCCATAATTTCCTCCCTACTTGTTAATTTATTGAAATGGCTCCTGTGCTAACCAGAGATCAGAGTCCAGCAAACAGCCTATTCCTTCTCGCACCCTAAATAAACAAGCCAGCTCTTAGCTGCCAGCACATACAAGTCCTAACCGAACAGTACCTACTCCTATCTTATTTTTTCTTTTTTTTTCATAATTAAAAAAAAAAAAAAAAAAAAAAGAGAAAACACATTTCTTAACTTCCTCTGAGAGTTTTGAGTCTAACTCAACTCATCTGCATCAGATTGCTTTAGCTCAGAGCCCTCTCCGGAAGGACTCTGAACTCCTGGTTGGAGCTGAGCTCAAGGCAAACCACTCAGTTGTGTGGCCCAGCAGGAGTCTGAGCCTCTCATGAAGGGGTACTTGAATACAACATTCCCTTCTCCAAAAAATCCAAAAACTAATGAGATGCAGAAGCTGGGAATGAGACAGTTCCTGCAGTACATGGAAGCTCAGGCTGAGCCTTGCCCAAACAAATATTTAACAGCAGCCTACCATTAACCTAAAAGCTTCTCTGAAGAATTAGGAGTGATGGTGTATAACTCATTGTTTTATGTTGCTCAGTAGCTCATACCATTTATTCTAGTGTATCTGGATTTTGTGTAGTCTGCTTTTGGTTTGACACCCTTTCACACATGTTCAGCTCACACTTCCCCCTTCCTTTTTAAAATTTTTATTTTTAAAATTTCTTTGTTCTCCTTTGTGCAGAGTTTCAGCACTGTCCATGTGCAGGACAGCACAACTGAGTGGAGCATTATGTACTTAGGGCCTGATCCCATTTGTTTTCTCATCTCTGCCTCCCCACCGTGATAGAATGTGAAGTATCTTAGAAAAGTTCTGAGATACCTCCCTGAACCTGAAGAACATGAATTATCTTAGAAAGGTTCTGAGATATCTCCCTGAATGCAAAGAAAGAGGCTCAAGTGGTTTCCCTCTCGTAAGTGCCATTAAAAATCACCGTAAAAAAAAAATCAAAAAACAATCTTTGTTTTTCTTCAACAAAAAAGTGAGGCATTTAATTTTATTATCCTTTCGCTTTTGAGCCCTTATGGTTCACATTGGAAAATGTGAGCTAAAAATAAAACTTTTCATCCTCAAATGGAAGCTAGATAGAATCACATGAAAACAAAAGATGAGACTTTATGAAAATACCCTTAATATTGTAAGGTTTGGGCAACCTGGCAGCCCTGGGCCACCCACAAAGGCAGAGGATCCCTGAGGAGCTGTGGTACAACTGTCCATCTGCACCAGGCCACACCACGCACCAGCCCTCCCCAGCTCTGTTCCAACTCAGTCTCGCTGCCAGGCACTCCCTGGGGCACTGTCTCAGACTCTCTTTTAACAGAGATTCCCTGCTTTCCTCCTGCTGTAGATCCTTTCAGAGCATGCTCTGCTGTTCCACCCTGTGCTCATTTGTCTGGGTTCATCTCTGTGGTCGGAAGCACGACTGTCTTTGTACCATCCAGTTGCTCCCCGTGCACAGCGAAGGCAGGCCCAGGTCCCATCCCCATCCTGCTGCACTGCCCTTAGGGTGAGAATGGTGTCACTTCAAACAGGAGTGAAATGGTGCCATTTGGGTTCCCATTCTGTTCTAAAAAAACAGTGGCCACAGTTCACAGAGACAGAAGCACAGATGAAGGGTAGGCGGGTACATGGCAAACTGTTCTGCCACACTTGGAGAGAAGCTGTGTTTACCCTCCCAGCTCACAGACACATTCTCTATGCCTAAATTTGACAAATCCAAATTGCAGACACAGAGAAGGTAGGAAGAATACTCTTCTGCTGATACTACATGGACAAATCAGCTAATCATCATGATTTGTGAAGGGCTATAAGAGACCACCAGTGGGACAGAGAAAAGGGAGCCTGCAAATGCAGGTGTTCACTAAGAAAGCAAAGGAGCATAACTGTCAGCTCTTTTTATCAGGGTAAGTTTTCATGAAGTGCAATGGGACTCCAATCACCATTGTGGAATCCCACTGTTACCATACTTACGCCTCTGGGGAATGATAAAAATTGTGTATTCTAATCTATGTCAGAAGAGCAGTTATCCCAATATTAAGCTGCCCAGGAGGTGGATTTCAGGCAGAACAGCTGTATAGAGACTGTATAGCCTGCAGATGTATCTTGAGTCTACAGAAAAGATAAGAATTCACAGTGAGAGGATCTGATTCTGTCTGTGGACTGGCAGATGGTCACAGCACAGTCTGAGGCACTGTGTATATATATATATATATATATATATATATATATATATCCTCCTCTCCATAATCTGTTGCCACCATAGTTTTCTATCCCTGTCTCTAACAGGCCACAAGTACTGGATAAAATCCATTCTAGATTTGCTATTACAACAGGGTTCTAGACTCTATTCTCTCAGAAACAGCATTAAACTTGTTAATGACAGTACAGAGCTGAGCATATTCAACCTCACAATCATACTTTCCCAGTGAATGATAATTTTTGACCTTGACCACAAGGAATTATACACTCTTTCTTCATAACTTGGACACCAAGTTATGCAAGAGATTGCATATTGGACACCAAGAGATTGCAATATGCACATCTTCAGAAAGCAAAGAGATATTGTTCAATATTGAGGGTGCATCTGAGTGTTCCTTCAGAATAGTCTCACCAAAAATTTCTCATGCTGATTAGTCTTCTGGTATCACTACACTTTCAGTACATAAAAAAACCTGAAGCTTTAGTTTGGCAAAGTACCATCATATTTCTTAATTACATAATTTTATGTTTATCCATTTCTCTGCTTGCGTTTTGCTGAGATGCAAGAAACATACTTTAAGAGCACTTTGAAAAGTAAAAAATCACAGCAAGGAGGGGTGACTGCATGTTTACCTGCTGGTTACATCTCAGCTCATTTATTTGAAATGGAGTAAGAAACAACTGATTCTTCAAATCTATGTTTAACTTCAAAATCAGAATTTTCATTCCATTTGCTTTTACATCAAAGACTCTTTCCTGATGAGGACAAGGCACAATCAAGCAAAATTTGGTATTAGCTTCAGCAGACCTGCAGGGAAATAGAATTTCACAAAAGTTTTGATTCCTGAAAATGGCAGAAGATGTCTGGCATGTGAGAGGGGTGGCTGGAGAACATCAAAGGCACAACTATGCTCTAATATCAGCTCTTTTTTTTGTTTGTGACACAGCAAAATCTTAGTTAAAACACTATCTTAAAAACATTTCCTAGATTTTGATTGCTTGACTTTGCATCCAGGACTTTAACATGGTCATTCAGGGGTCTCAAATATGTGCTTTAAATCAGCATATTTGCTGCATCATTAAGGAAGTTTGGACCTTCCTTATTTTCAAAGCAGATGTCTTTAATTTCTGTAGAAAACTGCTGAGCTCGAGTCTGTCCAGAGGTCTAGAGTATCTGACAGGAATAAGAGAACAGGACCATAAGCCAAGACCCAGAGTCCCTTAAAGGACTCCTCTGCAGTCCCACGTTCAGCAGGAGCACAAATCCCAGCTGCTGCGCATCCTGTTGCCCGCAGGCCAGAGCGTTCCCGTTCGTTCCCGAGGCTGAAGAGGAGGATAACCAGCAGGTGGAGCTTTAGGGTTATCCAAAAAGACGCTTCGTGCCTCTCCTTCCACAGCGTTTATTGGAAAGTTGCTCTTCACCGCATCCCCGCAGCCGACCACGCCGGAGGAGCGGCACTGTTATCCCTCTGGATAACTCACCAGCCGCGGTCTGGGCAAACACAACCCCAGCCGGCACCTGCTGCATCTGCTGTGCGGGACACAGGGAACACACTGCCCCTGCCAGCTCCTGTGCCTGCTTTGCTGAGCCCCGGCAGCCGTGCCCACCATCTGCACTTAACAGAGGCGCGCCCAGAGCTGCGATGGTCATGCGGGTTTAAGCTCGCTGGAGTTACACTCAGAGCAATAACAAAAATATTTTTATTATTATTATTATTTATCATTTCATTCTTTGCAAAACCAGGTTAATTCCTATGAAACCATCCGTGCTTTATCTGGCAATGCAGAGAAGGAATTAGAAGTGAGTAATAACTGGGAAATCCTGTCTTCTACTGTACTGCAGTATTTCCAGCTACATTAAATACATGCACAAGTTTATTTGAAGTTACTCTCGCCCAGCAAAGTTTGTCCCTGACTTTTTAAGGAACACATATAAATAGAAAAGTAATTGTTTTCTTCATTTTATAGCCCCCCCTCCTTCCAGTACCTCTCCATTTGCTAGTGTTCAGGCACTGGGTATCTCCAGAAGGAATTCACTGTCTCCTACGTTACTGGCCAATATTTTGGACTTACCTGCTTCTTTTAACACACACATAGATGCACACTGCAGTCCAAAAACATCAACTGCTCTGTGTCATGTGGCTGTTATAGTGCAGCCTTCCCTTGGAATCACTAAGCTGAAAAGCAGTGATAGGTACAGGGACACACAGGTAAGAGAGCGAGCTCTGTTGGCCACCTATGGCTTTCAGTGACGAATGGCTGTAGATGCACAAATTAATACAGAGGTTGTTAATCATAATTATCTCTTTCTCCCTTAGAAAATGCATCCTTTCCTTCCCTCTCCCCCAACACTCCCCCGGGTTTTGCTGATTTGGAAACTCGTAGCCACTGAGCTGAGAAAAGTCAAAAGTCCATAGTCCCTAACATATTTAGGACTTAAAAGTTTACTTGTTTTACTTAGAGCTGTTTTTTCCCAGGTCCACCTTCCTTGAATTCACCTTCTTGTTTCTAACCTTTCAGCTTATCAGCATTGATTTATTTAATATAAAGTAGTGAGGTTACCTTAGATCAATTATACCTTTTTTTCTGTGCAATTTCCAATGCTTAATACATCTGTTAGTGCTCAGCCGCAGGGACAACTTGTCCAGCTGGATCCTAAATTATTTCAATCCTTAATTCAATTGTATTTTTGCCACAGCCCAGCCAATGAGCATAATTCTTTTATGGCTAAGAAGCCTCTTTAGAAATAATCCAATAGCCCATATTAAAATATAGGTCATTGTGAAAACTGCCAACTTCCTGACTTGTCATAACTTCGAAGAGAGGCTCTGAGTCTCCTTTGGCATTGCTGATTCTTTTGGTGCTTGGAGGCTTAATTTTAAAACAATCAGCTCAACAAAAACAATTTACTTAGAACTGTCCAAACTACTCAATGTTAGTTGGGAAGCTAATTTGCTACTTGGTGCTGCACTTGGATAAATGCTACAACCGAGGGCAAGTGGAGGTTTCCAAGTACTAAATCAGTGCACAACTTGATGTGCCTGTTGCTATAGAACTGCAAAGGCTTTGGGCAGTAAAAATAAGTAAAGTAAAACCCATTCAAACCTATACACGATGTGACCACATGAATACACCTGTGAGATGAACATGTAAACGTTAATAAGGCAAAAGATACAAAAAAAGTTCTTAAACTTTGAGTAGAAATTATTTTTGGCTCTTTGACTAATACCCATTATGAGACTTGGGGCCTTTGGAATGTTTGTATTTTTAAAGATTCACTTTAAAAGAAATAAAAAACTGGTCTTGTTCATTGTTTTGGAGAAGGCTATTTTCAATTAGCTATTTTTTTCTCCTTCTGTCTCAAAGAGGTGGAATCACAGTCTCAAAAGCTTAAGGAAATGAGTTGCCTCAGGATCACTGACAGCTGCAATGATCATTTCTCTGGAGTTAGAGCAATGGAAAGTTCAAGCTAGAGCAGTAGAAAGCACTCCTTCCCTGATTGAAAAGGCAAGTTTATTTAGCATGATTCAATTGTTTCTGAGTACTCCTAGAAAAGTAAAGGATGAGAAACAGAATTTAGATAATGAGGCTTTCAATTCCGCATCTGCTCTCCAGATCTGTGCATATCGTTCTCACTGGCCACAAGGAGAGTTCTGTTTCTGTACCACAGGAAGTAATTCGGTCCCAAATATTAATATTAGGCCTAGTAGAAAGCACCAACTATGAATAATTTAAATGTTTTCACTGGTTGGACTTCAGTGTGATCAGTGAAATCAGCCATTTTGCATTTGACAAAAGAATCAGTCCTATTGTGTCATCAGGTACATGTGCATGGTGCCTCTTAAACTGAATGAAGCTACACAAAGATTGGCTCTGAATGTTCAATGATCAGTATAGTAAATGATAAAATTAAGATCAGAAGCCTGTATTAAGGCACCTGTTTCAAAATAAGCAGGATATCAGGCTCATCCTCAGTCTTTTTTTGCAGCCTGCACAATTGGACATATTTTACTTGCTGGACAAGCAGAGATATCAGCAAGAGACTGGCACCAAGAGAAAGGACAGGTCCTCCCAGCAAGCAAGGACAGATTGCTTCTGGGTTTTTGTTTAGTCTTTTCAACAGGAGGAAAATAATCCCCAGCATCTTGTCATCAGTGCTGCAGTAAAAAAAATTAATCTTAGGATCACAGGAATTCAAAGAATTTTCATATTGTGAGGTATTTTGGGTCCTCTCTCAGTCTAGCTTTGGTTATCGAGCAAGGTGTCTTGTTCTGGGCCTGCGGATGACAGAAATTACAAAGTGTCTTGCAAAAGCCTTGATTTAGGGAGATGCAAACAATCCTATGACCACACAGAGTTCCCAAGTTAAAACACTTCTCACAAATTCTTATCCACAGGTGCATAAGCACAGAAAACTCCTACATGTGAAATGAGCTTCCCAAAGGAAGACATATTAATCTGGCACCTTGTTCTGATAGCTGCCTTTTATAAAAGCAAGGAAAATGTGGTAGATATTAATATATCACGACTTTACAAAAGTAGCTGCTACAATGACACTTGTAATTGTTAGTCTGAGCAGAAGACGTGGAGATAAATAGAATTGTTAAGACAGGAAAAGAACTGACTAAAGAGGATATAATACTATGTTGTGCTATAAGGATAATTACAGGCTTGGAGTGAGATTGCCCATCCTGAAAGATCTGTTAACTGGAATGATCTTATTAAATATTTACATTAATAATATGCACCCAAAAGTTTGTGCTTGATAATGAAATTCGGAGATGATAAAGTTGGCAGACAATATTGAATTAATGAAGAATGGGACTCACATGGGGGAAAAAAAGGAAACATAGCATACCAGAAGTAGATAGAAGCAGACAGAATAAAATGTTAAGCCTGGCCTTCAAGAATTAAAGAAGTGATGGAGCAGAATGACTTGTGTGTTTGTAACTTGTCTGTGGACAAACAATTAATACAGGTTGGAAAAAGGCAAGTGATATTCCCTTCTCATTAAAATCTTGGCTGATAGTCTTGGGAATCATTACTATTTCAGTAAAGGTTGGTAAAACTTGATCTGAAATCTAGGCCATGTTTGCTCAGGAAAGGTTTATTTCAACCAGAAAAAAAGAAAGATTACACAGACATGACATAGTGAACTTGGAGGAAGCACTACAGAGAACCCAAGTGTATGGGTTCTCTTACTGTTCAAAGCAGAGATCAAAGCAGAGACTAGGTCAGTGTTCACCTTGGCTCCCTTTCAGACCCTGCACAAGTCAAGAGGAAGGGAGGAGGATGGAGTACATCCCATGCACAGGCAGACTGGAACTGGGAGTGCTCCCAGTTTCACCCCACTTCTATGCAGCTTTGCAGCTTACTTCCACACAGCTATCCCTGACAATAAGCCTGATGCTAAAGCAGCAGCAAGAGCTGGATGATCATAACAGGTAGCAAGAAAGAGTATTGTTGAAGCTGAAACTTAAGTCTTGTGTGAAATATTCTGAAGGAGATTTACAATCTTGAAAAGATTGTAAGTGCTAGTAAGCTAGAGGCCAAGGGGGGGTAGAGAGGGTATGCCTATAGAGAGGGGGCAATGGTGAAATTGTGAGAGATACAACTCCTCGAGTTCAGCATCATCCTCTCCACACACATATTCTGTATGTTACAAAATGATAAAGATGTCATGGGATAACTGTCTGGGATGACACTGATGGCCCTCATGAAGAAGGTCGTCTGATGCCAGAGGGAGCAGGTAAAATCAGCTTTGGAGGTGTGTATTTGTGACAATCTCAGGCAACTTGATAAGGAAGATACAAATGTTACTATCACAGGAAAGAGGGAGAGGCCTTGTCTTCCCCTACAACCTGGCACGTTTGCATAAACAGAATACCAAAGTCACTGTGGAGTGATTTTGTAATATTTATTTTCAGTCTGAAGACAGTTTGTAGCATGACAGACACTGTCAAAATGCAGGGTTGGACCAACCCAATCAGGCCCTTCTCAGTGAAAGAAATGCCTCTCTTTAGCTCTAAGCTAAAGAGACAACAGCCTGCTAACAATACAACACAGAGCTTTTAAATACTAAGTAAACACTAGATTTGGAATGGCATTATGATTTTAGAGACACTATGAAGCAAACCTGCCCAACCCACTTGTAAAATTCTGAGTAGCTGGAGCTGATATATTGACTGCCATCAAAAGATGTCCAATATGGTCTACAGCATGGTATCCTTTACCTGCTAACCTAGAAAGATGGGCACCCCTGCCAATGCCATGTTCCTATCACTGTGAAATTGTTTTAACATTGATTTAGTTTGAAGGCTTTGTTCCCAGTTCCCACAGCAACTGGCTATTCCCCAAGTTTCTTCTATCACAGAATGACCAAACTTAACTTTATTCAACTTATGCACTTTGTTTGAAAAACATTTAGTCTTTTAGTGCTGGTGAGCCCCAAGGCCAGAATGAGCTCAGAGTTTCTGTGGATGTACCAAGATGTGAAACTAAATACTTGGTGTATATAACCCTTGCCCCTTTTCCCCTTTTTGTTATATCTTAGATTAGAATAAGAAACTGATGTCCTGAGTCTGCAAGTCCAAACCCCAGTTCTCACAAGCAACTTTGTCATACAAACCTGTTTATAAAACAGCATCCTAAACTCCAGGTCTCTAGTTCCCACTGCATTCACTGCCTTGACAGTTAGAATTCTTCTCACTTTCCAACTGAATTTATCATGATTCCGTTGTCTTTTGGTGGTTGTGTATTTTTTCCCAGTGACATTAACCTCAATTTATTTATAAAGCAATCATATCCCCACTCAGTCACTGTTTTGTTTGGCTCAGCTGCCAAGCTCTTGCACCAAGTGTATCAGACATCACATGAAGCAAGACTCTTTCAGATTCACCAACTGTAAAGTGCAAGTTCCAGCATATTTGAACACTGTTTGATACTGCCTTTCTCAACAGATAGTTCACAGGAAGGACAATAGCCACCTTCTCTAGTTCTGTAGTATCAGTGGCAGAGGGCTGTGCTGCCAAGCTGGAGAATTCTAACCCTGCTGCCAACAAGCACAGTAAGCCTTCACACCACCAGCAAATGGAGGTCTGGAAGCACCACCTAAATTGTTGTTCATTGGGTTTTTTTTTCTTCACAGACACTAATGTGTGAGAGTGACAACCTCAGCTTACTGTCTTACTGTTAGAGCATACAGTATATTCTCCAATACATTGAGAGAATGATAGACAAGAATTTGAACAATTAATGACTATTTTCTGAAGTAAATTATAGCCTTTTTCCTAGCTGACAGTAGAATATCACTAATACCCTGCCACCTTGCCTGGATACACTGAGGTTTCTAAAGACAATATTCCCTTCCCTGACTTCAACTTTACCCACTGTCAGCCTCCATTAGGCATAACAAGATCCAGACAGATTCAAGATTAAGCAACTTTTCTATGAAATCCAATTGAGGACTTTCTTACCTTGAGGGTGCAGCAGATATTGCATTAACCAGATTGTGCACACTTTCCATGCAAGAACTAAAGGCATATATATATATATGTGTGTGTGTGTATATATGTATATATGCAGAGTGACTTAACTCTCTTAGGAAATAAGCAGGGGCTTTCTAGATTCCTCCCACCATAGACATCATGATCAGGCGCAGCTAATTGAGACCTTGTGGGGAAAAGGGTGTTCCTTAGCAAGGCCTTATTTTTCCAGAAGCCATACAGGAGTGCTGTTGTCTAGCGCAGGAAATCTGTGCAGACCATTAAGGCAGTAATAGTCACGTGGAGAGAGGGGAACCGGGTTTAAAAAGCTCCTTACTGGCTAGGATACATCTTCAGCTCCCAGAGAGACTGCAGTCCCTGAGTGGAGGAACCAAGAAGAAGAAATCCCCCTTCAGCCATCTTTCCCCTCCCCATAGGTACCAGGGAATGGGACAGAGACATCCTCAGTGCTACCTGGTGAGTCTGTCATCAAGATGGTTTCAGGGCTCTGCAGAGCAGGGACTCCCTTTTTGTCCAAAACAGAAAGTGTCCTTTATTTGCTGTGGAAGAGTGTGTGTGCAGGGTCACTAAATGCAGGAGAGCAGGGGCATATTTGGGAGCACTGCATTTATCACGGGTGTGCATTGGATGGATGTGGTGGAAGGAGTGAGGGATGGTGTGAGTACATGAGCACAGTCCCATGGGTTGGGCTGCACAGGCAAATAACAAGTGTTCATAGGGCAGAGCATGTCCCTGACTATGGGCAGGAGAAGGACTTGCAGCACATACGGCACAAAGTATGACAAAGAATAGAGAGAAAGGTTTTATGTGGTGTATTTGAAGACGAGCACAGGAGATCACAGAGCAACTAAAGGAGACCACATGAGCTACATGTTCTAAGCACCCAGGTGCTCTGAAGCAGTATAGCCGCTGCTCAAATACTTCATGGAGAGGAGAACTTTAGGATATAAGTCAGAGCTTGGATCTTGGAGCTTGAATCAAGTGTTTTTTTGTGAAGGCAGAAAACCCCCAGATTTTCAACAGCTGTCTTACTAGTATCTTTGTAGTCTGCAGCCTCAAGTGAGGAGGGGAGGATGCCAATAAGTGAACTTTAACTCTGAGATGAGATTGATGAGATTCTTTTTAACATTACAAGTTTGCAGAGAAATCTCATATTCCTTGTGAACTCTGACTAGTGCCTCTTTATATATTACAACACTGCATTATCAGTCCTAGCAGAGTGAATAAGAATGGTAGGCTGTAACACCTCTGAGAATACTCTGCGGTTTGACCTGTTCTTACTGATGCCAGAGAGAAGGCAAACTGTTTAGTGTTGGGGAGAAGAAGCCAGTTTCTGCCTTTTGTGTTCAAATTTTATTCCCTTAACTGACGCTGAATGTAGAGTTACTGTTCACAGCTGTAACAAGAAGAGTTTCTGAAAACCCCTTTCTGCAGCTGTATTTTGCCAACTTCTGGCACCAATCAATGCTCTGCCAGATAATTGTTTACTTGTAAAAGGCTCACATTCCATTTGGAATAGCGGCAAATACTTAATGCCCTACAAATACCTCAAGCTGACAACTGAATTCTACCAGCCTCACGCTTGCCATGACAGAAATAGCTGGGCATCCATCAGTCCTGGCGTAGGAGCATTAGCAGTGTCCAGCTTTGCTATTCAGCCTGCACCCTACCGCATTTTGATACCAAAATCCAAATTCTACTGCTTAACTAAAGCCACGCTAGCGGACAGCGGAGAGCCGCTGTACCGTAGCTCAACCGGGAAAGGAGGGAAGCGGGCGATCCAAACAGGCTCTACCTGTTGCCTGCTCGCGGCACTTCCAGCTTGCCTGCCCGGGGATGCGTGTTTTGGCTGGCGGGAAGGAGCCGCTCCGCAGTCAGCGGCAGGACGAACCCGAACTGCCCAACTCGGCGGGACCCGCCGGCCGGTGCGGGGCCGGAGCCGCCGGTGCCGCCCCAGGTGCGGGCGCGGCTCCGCCGCTCCCCGGCGCAGGAAGGGCGCGGGCAGCCCCGCTCCCCGGGGGCGCCCCGGTCCCCCCTCTCCCGCCTCATTTGCATGGCTCTTATTACGGCCGTGCCTCGCTCCCGCCGCGCTGACACCGGCGGGCTGAGCGCGGAGTCGCCTCCAGCGGGAAGCGCGCTTCCGTTATCTGCGCCCCCTCCTCAGCCCCGCTCTCTGTCTCCCTGGATGTTTAAGGCGAGGATGAACAAACAGGTCCAGCCCGAGCGCAAAGTGTCGGTGGTGGCCCCCTTGCCGGACCGCGCGGGGCCGCAGCCCCCGAAGAAGGACGTGGAGCTGATCCTGGTGAAGGAGCACAACGGGGTGCAGTACACCAGCAGCAGCCTCCTGCCCGCCGCCCCCGCGCCGCGCTACGGCGCCCAGGACAGGGAGACCTGGGGCAAGAAGATCGACTTCCTCCTCTCCGTCATCGGCTTCGCCGTGGACCTGGCCAACGTCTGGCGATTTCCATACCTCTGCTACAAAAATGGAGGGGGTAAGAGCACCGCTTGCGAGGTCTTTTTTTTTTTCCCCCGGCCCCCCACACCCCGCACCGCCGCAAAGGCAGCATCCCCCCCTCTCTCTTCTTCCCGGAGTTTCTGGGAGAAAGCCGAGGCTCACCCCGCGGTGCCCGGGCGCAGTGCCGGAGGGCGAAGGGAGGAGCGGCGGCACTGCCCCGGCTCTATCCCGCTCCTCCCTTCTCCTCCCGGCCGGAGCGGACCCGCCGCGGCCCCGGCCCCGGGAGCGCTCGGGGCGCCGCTGCCGCCGCGCCGCTCAACCCCCCACCGCTCGCGGGAAGGATTGCTCGCACACCCCTCGAAGTTTAACTTAGTTTCGAGCACGGGTGTATTTCCCTTCTGCTGCCTCTTCAGCCTGTTTAACACTTTTTTTTCGTTCGCAAAAAATAGCACCAAAATGGAAAGAAAAAAAAAACTAAAAAAAAAAAAAAAATACCCAAACCAAAAACACTCAAGCAGAAAAACAGCATCTAGAAGAGCTAGCGCCGGACCACTGAAAGGTTTCGTGGGGGTAGTTTTAATGCGGAGTCGGAATTTCTGCCCTCCGTTCTGCAGTGTGGGTGTTCTCCCCCCCTCCAAAGTAGGCAGGAGACTTGTTACAAACAAAACCTCACCTCCTGCAGAGTTTGGCAATGACAACAACAAACAAATTACACACAACAACTACAGTTGGCTCAGATTGTCTTCAGTGAGACCTTAACTCCATTACCCCCTTCCATCTCCCTGAAATACGCTGTGTTGTCAGTGATGACTCCAGACTGTGATGGAGTAACACCATCTGCAAGCCGGGCAGGTGCCTGGGGTGCTTTCAAATCACACATAGGAAGAACAGACCCTGCCTGGCAGATGGAGGACTGTTTGTGTGAACGGTGAACGATGCAGATAGAAGAACTGATAGATAGAAAGCACGTTCTGTGAGATAGTTATGTATGTATATAGTGATAATGTGGTTGCCTGGTGATAAAGGCTAATGGGTCACTTGTGGCATTAAATACTTGCTTCCTGTGAAAATAGGAACACAGAATGGATGAGAAAAGTCCTATAAAATAATATGGAATTTTACTTGTCCTTAACAGGATTCTAGTGCTACTGAAACACTCAGTCAAGTTTGGTACCTCCAAAACTTCTGAGAGGAGTCAGAAAATCTCTCTGCTCACCACCTAGACAGGCTGAAGAAAGTAGTTAGTAGTGAAAAATAACCTCCATCCTTATTTCGTTATGTCCAAAAATAGTTCTAGCCACTCACACTGTAGCAGCACAATGCATCATGAACCCAGCAGGCTTCCATGGTGTCAGATGCAGGTGTGGCAGCAGCATCATTCATATCACTCAGTACCTATGCACCATTTCCAGATCTCCAGGTCATCTGGAAATTTTTAGGAAAACAGATATATTCCCCTATCTCACATTTCACAATGTGACACAGAGAGTGCCTGAACTCTTTTCTGTTGTCTCTTGGGTCACTAAGTTTCCTAACCTTCTTCCTTTATAATTTATTGCCAGCTCAGGCACAGGAGGTAACAGTCTGCACGTCTCTTGCATTTTGTTTAGTCGCCATGTATTATTCCATGTCAGTTCAACTAGAGAAACCTGAGTCTTCCTTAGCACCTTCTGATTCAAATACTTCCAAATGACAGTGGAGAGAAAGCTGACACAGGTACAAGAGGCACCTTTCAGTGAAAGATTTGCACCAATTCTTCAATATCATCAAAATAAAATCAGACCCTTACAAGCAAAGTTAGAGAGGCCCTGTGCTATCATAGTCTACAGAATGACTGAACTGTTTGCTGATACAGAGATCAAACACTATGGTGTCTTACAAATTTTCCATCCATTGCCTCTCACAGTGGACATAAATGTCAGTTTTGGTTAATAGAAAGTCTTGTAAGAGATTCAGGCCCTAAAAGTACTTTACTGAATTTCGAGCCAACTCAGTCCCCTTCTTTCTTTCAAACTGGGTTTGGGAGTTGGTTTGCTTTATGGGTAAATTTTCCTAGAAGACCATAGAACATCAGGCAGAGCTATGGGATATCACTGGATTATTTTGATATCTTTTCAGTCATAAATCACAGATATTCTTAAATATATATATGTAAATATAAATATATATATATATATAAATATATATATATAAACACATTTATTTATTTATTTATTTTCCTTCACACTGCTATTGCAGGAGGGAACTTTGTAGCCCTAGCTCAACTTTTGCTGCCTCAAAAGGATAATAAAATGAGTTCCATATAATTGCTGTGTATCCCCATACAGATGATGTTATAAACGTACATGGATATAGACATGGAAAAAAATTAATTTCATTGTCTTTGTCATTTTTCTGGACTGTTGAGAAAACTAAAGGGGTAAATTCAGAAGGTGTTTCTGTGCTTGTATAGCATATTCCAGATTTATCCTTTAAAAAAGAGTTTACAAGATGCTCATAATAGGATTACAGTTTATTTTTAATATTTATAAGGCACTACTTGATACAGGAAAAACCAACACAGCAGATTAAACTTGAATTGGATGGTATGTATAAAGTAAATCAGTGGAAGGTAAAGGGTTTCCTCTCCTGTTGCTCCCTCAGTTTCTTTTTATTCTGAAAGCCTCAGCAATTACTCTGCCTCAGGGATTTAACTAGAGCTGACTTCAAACAGTCAATTGCGGGTTATGAACTTGTATATCTTAACAGATTGATACAAAATACGCAGTGAAATGGAAGCACGTTGCAGTGCCCTGAGTCCCAGGTCAGCATAGCTTGAGCTATCTAGCAAAAAGAAATTCTGTAACCCTACCAAAAGCTACACTCGCAGGGGTTCTGCAGATGTTCTTAGAAGTTAAAAAACATCAAACACATGGAAGTGGTGGAAAATGGCATCTCCCTTTAAGTATGAAAAAAAGTGAGGTGGGCGACACATAGACTGCTACGTTCCTAAGGTTGGCTATGATTAATTTGCCTGCTGACACATGAAGGGCCTTTCCATGCTTGTAAAAATAGGTGGCTCTCAATAAAGCATGAGAACTTAGAAGAACTCAGAAAGAAAGTAAAAATACACACTCTATTCCCTCATTCAAAGTTGAATTTTACAAGGACATGGGTACATATACACCCCCTCTTTTTTACTAGGCAACTCCTTGAGTTTCTTTCTTTAGCAAACTCTAGGGAAAGTTCCTAGAAAAAAAAAAAAAACAGACATAGAGGCTTTTGGGTTAGATCTGAAAGTTTCACTCATACAAGAAAGTTAACTTCAGTGAGTTTTACTTACTCAAGGCATACAGCCCCCAGTGGCTGCCATCAGACCTTTTATGTTAGATAACTTTGGAGACAGCACTGTCAACAGAAAGAAACATTTATATTTTAAAAAGCTTCCAGTAACAAAAAGCTTGAGAGTAAGAAGCATCCAGCAGAATTAAAACACTGAATGAACGCCCAGAAACATCTGTGTTCTGGGAGTAGCTTGCAGAGACCCCAATGGGACTTCTGCACAAAGATAGATGGCAGAATGTAACCTTCTGTGAACAACTGTAATTTTTGGAATAATTCTTCTGTTATTAAAAAAAAAATAAATATCCCCAATCTCTAGTAAGATCTAAAAAGCCTTTAATTTTTTATCTCTGTTATCTACTTTCATAGGATTTGCCTGCCTTACAAGGGCAGAGACAAATCCAGTGGCTGTATTGCAATATGAAACAGGCACAGAAACCTTACAGGACAGTTTAATAGGAACAGACTGGATGAGGGCTTGCACTCACTGACTTCTTGAAAGCAGGATATGTCCACTATGTGCTCTAAACTATTTATCAGGTGATAGGGAGGCTCTGTAAAGATGGGGAAAATCTGCAAACTACCATTAAGCAGATCAGACAACACTCCAAGAGGGGGAATTCTCAAGCATCACCTTGTCAGTCTGGCTGATCAACAAACACCACGACTGACATGTATTTGACTGCTTCTCACAGCACCCAGGAAAAGCACTGTTGGCAGCAAATGGAATACTTTTGTGCAGTGCATCTGTGAGAGTTTCAAGGAGCAGGGCGCATCACTGGAGAAATCATCAACTATGGTCATTTCTACTGGCTAGGCTCACAGCTGCTATACCCTCATTTTAACTCATTTCTGGCAAATGCACTTTTTTTTTTCCTAAAAAAGAAGACTCCTTAGCTGTACAACTCTCTGTAAGTGGTCAACATCAATATATTAAAAAGAATTAACACATCCAAACTTTTAATATCTTCCCAGCTATGTAAGAGGCTATGGTGAATTAAAGAATAAGACTACTATTAAAGTTATACTCTCATCAACTTAGGGAAAGATTTACCCTGATATTTGGATTACATCTTAAATTTTACTGATGCCAAATGAAGTTGAGTAATGCCTACTATTATTAACTGATGTGCTCACAGTGGGGGAGGATGATGCTCAGTTAACAAAGCTATTGTAGTTTTTGTACAAGATACTTTAAGTATTAATGTTCATTTTTGTTTCCTTTTCCTGCATAGTCATAGACAAAATTGATATTTCCCATTGAAATTTGAGGAAAAAGAATTTACCAACATAAAGTACTTTTTTGTGAGCCAAAGTATTTGCAAGGTCAGTGATGTTCAGACTACTCATTAGGAAGCATGTAATTGTTGGATTAGTCACTGGAGACTTACTGTATCATAAGAATCAGATTAAGTTTTTAATGAATTTAAGAATAGCTGCAGATAAATATTTTAACAGTATTCTAGCTATCATGATACACAATTTTAATCTCCTCTGCGGCATTATTTTTAAGTGTTTTTAGGCAATGGTATTTCCAGAAGAAATTGTTTGCTATTCTTTGCCAGCAATCAATACATTTTAGAAGTATCTTACAATTCATTCTAATGCTCCCTTTCTTATTCACTTTCATAAACTGTAATTCAGGACTGAGCAATCCAGAGCACAGGTACCAAAGGCAGCATACAACCAAATCTGAATATTCCCAAACAGGGCCAGCACAAAGTCAGAAGCCAAGAGCTGTTATGCACTGAGAATGATATCAGTGAAGCCATCACCTCCCACAGGGATGGGACCCTGGTTACTGCACTGCTTCACCAAAAGCTGTGGTGCTGACCACCTTGTCTTTCAACTGTGCTCTGCCTCCTCAGTTTTGCCAAGTGTCTGCCATCAAATTTAGTCATTATTTTGGGAAAGAAAATAACCTGGTACTTTACAGTTTGAAGATGGATGACCTTTTCCTTGCAATATCAGAGTTTATATTCCAAAATAGCATTGATGATGATAATAATAATAAATCAACTTTGAAGTAATCTCACTGCAAAGCCTACGCCAAGAGTTTGACTCATCAGTCAATCAAAGCTTAGATGCAAATCTAAAGATCTTGATTTCCTCGGTGTGGCCATGAGCTCTGGGTTCCCAGGCATCGTGTGACATTATGAACAGTGCTCAGTTGTGTGGTGTGGCAGTACCTCCTTCCCCAGGGCCAGATTCAGTGCCCAGCTCACACCTGCTCTCTTTCCTTTCCCAATTCATCTCTTCT
Organism: Lophotriccus pileatus; assembly: GCA_035583135.1. Classification (NCBI taxonomy): domain Eukaryota; kingdom Metazoa; phylum Chordata; class Aves; order Passeriformes; family Tyrannidae; genus Lophotriccus; species Lophotriccus pileatus. Next base: position 11,137,511 of record JAWWES010000021.1, read on the forward strand.
CTTTCCTTTCCTTGATCAGCCACTGATCACCTGGTGCATACAAAGGATAAGTTCACCAAGGCTCATCAGCACATGCCAGTTGCCAGATGCTTCTCTGAAATTCCCTGTTATGCTCTCCATATCTTATTGGCTCCACCAATAAGAATCTTCAGAACAGTAATTTCTGCAGGTTTATAAGCTACTGTGTCACACACCTACTAGTTATGAAACATAAAGGATAGCTGAGAAGGAAGAACTGAATCTTTCTCACCCAAGTCTTTCATCAATTCTGAAATTCTTTCTGACTCTGAGGTATGGATACCATGAAATAGTGGCTAAGTGTCACACGGTATAGACTATCAGCTAAATACCTGGTTGAGCAGAGAAGTTCTGTGTCCTTAAACAATTCTAGCAGCCTTAGATTGAAAATTTTACAAAGGTTCTAGAGATACACCAGCACAGAAAATTTCTAGACAAGACCATAGTATGTAGCTTGATGTTACACCTTAAGAGGAGCATCCTGTGATTTAAGCAGGGCAAGTATTCAGATAAGGGGTGCTCCAATCAATCATCAAAACTTGTTTTCCAGCTTTCCTGTCAATAAAAGAGCTGATGTGAACCAAATGAGCTGTTCTGACAAAAGCAGAGATACCTCTAAGTGGATGCACGTTTTGATTACCACTCGATGCACTTTATTCTAAACTAAAAGGCAGAAAAGACATCAAGCAATAAACCTAAGTCTGTTGTTTGGAAATATAAAATCTCTGCTAACGGTCTTCCCATCCCTCTCCTCCTTCCCTAACCCCTCTTCATTCCTGTACGCCCTTCTCAATTCTGCCAAGGAACTGAAGTATTGAAATAGCCCTAGAAAGCCATTCCTGCACAAGTAAATTCTGCAAGTCCCATTAGGAAGCCTTCAATGCTCATATTAACTCCTGTTAAAACAAACACAGAAATTTCTTATAGTTTGGCTAGGGATTCAGGTTTTGGATACTCATTCAAGCTGAAATAGCAGGCACTTAACTGTCGTGTGTTTCTAGTCTGCTTTCTCACTCACATCTTCACCTCTTTACTAAATTTGCTGGGAGCATGGAAAATAGAAAGGCCGCATTAGGGGTGTAGCAGCCAACAGCTCCTCTTTACCAAAGAAACGAAAGTATCTCTAAAGAGACTCAGACATGGTGTATAGGGTTTGGGGGCAGGATTTCCCTTTCATCTTTTGGCAAAATACCACAAATATATCTGTCAGTTTATTGAGTATGTGAATACAGCTCCAGCAGTCTAAAGATGTTATGTCAGGGCAGATATTTCTTCCCCATACTTAGAACAGAAATATGAAATATGAAACAATGTTAATACAACTACTTACACGTAAGATTAGAGGGAACATACAGCTTTAGTGAATGTTTAGATATGCTGTGAGGGAAGTAATGATTAAAACCAGTCCATAAATTACTGAACTTCTTGCTGTGAATTAAAATGGAAATGAATGGTTTAAAGAATTTTGAGCAATTCTGAGGAGTAACATCAAATAGCTCATGCCTTCATTTTTGCCATGTCTAATGGTAAGCAAATTAGCAACTCCCAGTTGTAAAGCCTTTGTCCCAGGTTAACCAATTGATTACATAGTTAAGTATATATATGTATATATATATATATATATATAGTAGTATGGCTGTCTGGTATCAGTTTTCCCTGTAAACTCCATAGCATTTACATACACTGGCATTATTAGATCTAGTTATTAAATGATGTTGTATCTAACTGCTCCCAGCAGTGCTACAAAATAATAAACCTTAACAAAATAAATTCTCTACTTGGAGATATATTAAAATATTATAATTCAGAAGGTGGGAGACAAATCTGAATGGTGTGTCTTTGTAAAACATTTCTAGGTTTTTCACTACTACCTCACTCTTAGTACTTTCCATTCTCTCTGTACATGTATAATCATAGAATGATTTGGGTTGGAAGGGACCTTAAAGATTATCTAGGTCCAAGCATCTAGGTCCCTGGAATCTCACAACAGAATCTCAACTTCTTGACTTGAAATGTGACAGCAAGAAAAACATATTATTGTTGTTGTTGTTGTTGTTGTTGTTATTATTATTATTATCATCATCATCATTATTAAAGTTGTATAAGAAAGAAGTTGTATTCAGGACAAGTCCACTGTCCCAGTCCAGTTTCAGTGAAGAGTTCATAAAGAATCCAGGAACATCACACTAATTATAAACCTTCAGTTTTCCTTCCTGAGGACATTTGAAGACAAAGAATTCGTGTTAGTAGCCTATTACCCATGTCTTGACAACCCGTAATTCCTTTCTCCAACTACAATGCCTTAATCTTCCCCTTGCCTTCTCTCTGTCTTCAAGTTAAGTCTTGAACCTTTGATGGCAAGATTTCATCCTGATTGTACAGATCTTATATACTGGTGCCAAGTCAGAATAGTTTCAAATGAAGGCTTTATTGACATTTAAAACCTGACTTTCTAAAGATGGATATCTGAGTCCTTCAGGAAATCAGCACCAAAAGTGCCTAGATCCTCAGTACTGCTGAATAATCCCTGTTCTCGTGGAAATTCTGGAGAGATAACTGTAGCATCATTCAACATCTTAACTTCTGTATAGGTTCAACATACTTAATTTTAAAGATTTTGAAACCTTTAATTGATAAAGAAGGGGAAAGGAGATGGGAGGAATGGAAGGGAAATAGTTAAGTTCCTTGCCTTGCAACATATTCTTCAAGAAAACCATAGGAAAAAAACCTCTTAACTACTTATCAAAGATATCCTTTGTTTTATTCCTTCTCCTTTCCCCCATTCTGTATCTGAACAAGTTTTGCAATCTTTCCTGAAGGATGACAAAGGTGACAGCACAGTACAGCACTTTGGGAACCAGGGTCTTCCATTCAGAAGCAGGAACTCTCATCAGGGAGGTCTGGCTATGTAAGCCACATACTTCTTCACACTCACATTCATCCAAAGCACACTACCAACTTCCCAGTGCATGGAATTCTGTGATAACGTATTACTAAACAAAACTCAGGCAGGATTAGGCAGGCAGTTGTCTGTTGCCAGTCCATAAATGTTTTTTTATGACAAGTGTTCTGATTGCTGGTATGTAGTAAGACAAGCTGCCCTTATTATACAATAAGTCTTTTTATAGAAGACGGTAATTTTTCTAGTGCTCCTACTCCTTAAGGTTTTATGAACACAACCACTCACTTTCAAAAGCACAAGTGATTGCAGAAGCTGGGCTCTTAATGTAGGTATTAACTGGTTTCTATTGTTTGGCTATTATAGTTGTCTAAGAATATATGCTAATTTAAGTGTCCAAAATAGGATCCAACACTCCCAGACCGGTGGTGTTAGACTACACAAGCATAAAGCCTTTCTTGGAATGCTTTGGTATAAGATGCTTCCCTAGAACAAACCAGCATTGAAAGAGCAGTACTGGTTTGGTCTTACCCCACTGAAGGACACAGGAGTTGTGATTTCAACAGCAGAAAAGCATTACTGTTTTACAGCCTTTATTTCAGGGCTGGAGAAAATTATTGCATGATTTCCAAGCACTGGGTGCCATGTCTTGCTAGTTTGAGAAACAGCCTTTGTGTCGTTGATGTAGAGGAGGGACTGTGGCTGGGCAATGGCTCAGCATTTATCTTTACTGAAGATGGCAGGACTGTGGGAATGAGCTGCTTTTCTGGCCCATAGGCAGCACAGAAGAATGCACCCTCTCTGCCTCCCTGACCACCCAAACAAGCTGTTTCCTTGGGCCCAGTGCACATACTGAAAAAAGAAGCTGAGAATTGCACGTCTTATTTTTTGCTAGCTATTTTTAATTTCTTCTGCACCTCCTGAACTATGTGAGTGTGCAGAGCACTCTTCAGTGATTTAATTTCTATTTCTCTTCCTCCTTTTCTCTTCTGTAATGAAAGACTTCTTGCAATGTCTATCCTGAAGCATGCCAAAGGTGACAGCTTGCTCCTTGCCCTTATGATCCGTATCTCAGGGATGCAGATTCTAGTCAAATTCCAGTTAAATATAAAAAAGGGGAAGAGGCTGGACTTCTGACACACCACTCTGCAGAGTAGAATAAGGGAAAACGTTTTTCAGACCACAAGGTGGAGCAGTGGATCCTTATAGATCTTGGGAGATCCTAACCTGATAATTAATGTCACAGCAACCTACAGCATTTATAGAAAAAAAAAAGAATTTCTGGAGGACCTGAGAGGGTGGCTCATGACTTTTAAATACAGAGCTGTCCTGTAATAGCAATGATAATTCCCAAAGAGACCCTTCTTGCATTTCCTGATTCATTTCATCTATTAGGATATTACAGGGTGGCAACTTTTAGTGGTGTCTAATTCCATGAAGGACCTCACTTGTCAGCATGGCCATAATGACAGCAAGGAGACAATCCATTGATGAGAAGATGTTACTCCTTGAACACACCTTTTTTAAATGAGTGCAACATTAAAATGGCAACACATTCTCTTCCCCCCAAGGAGTGATACAGTTGGTATCATTTCCAGCAGGCCTCAGCAACTCTTCTTCTCAGCAGAGGCATCATTATTTCACAACACAATAATTTCACAATTAAGTGTGTTTGGTTTACTAAGATATTAGAAAGTTCAATGCCAAATGTTACCAAACATCAAGTTCACAGCTTAGAAGCTACCCAAAAATATCTTTGCTATGTGACTCTTCATCAGCATGCAGGACTGCGTCTGTCTACTGGTAGCCAGTAAGACCAATGCTAGAAAAAACCTCAAGAGCTCATGCCCTCAGCTGAGGGATGATTACAGCTGTACACAGACATCCTCTTTCTACAGTTTATCACAAAACTAAGGAATAGCTTGTGCTGTGCTTTGTCTCCTTTCTAAAGAGAAATGCAGATGTGTCAATGAGATTATGAGGCAGGTGCTGGTGAGATCTAAGACAGTCCAGGACTTTATTTTTATTGATCATTTGCTCCTTGTCTGCAGTTTGTTTCTCATTCATGTATGGCTCTACAGCCTTAGTTAAAATCAATAGATTTGTAAACCACATGGGAGAAATCCTGACCCAGCTGAAGTCAGCGGGTGATTTTTTTCCATTGACGTCACCAGAGCCAGGACTTAAACCCAAATAACAGACGTCTCTCTCTTAAGGACTCCTAAGTAGACAGAATTTCCAGACTAAGAATTATGTGAGAAGAAAAACAGAATAAAGTAATAAAAAACTGTTCAGACTAAACTGATATAGAAGACTTCCACTGAGGAATAACTGATCTTCACTCAGTACAATAGCTCAGTACTTTCCCTAATAAGCAAACTGTCAGGATTACATAGATGATGGTCATTATTACACAAAATGGATTTACTCTGAGAGAGTTGGACAGTGACCTCAGCATTTTCCTATGTCGGGCTCAAGCAATAAAAGAAAGTACTATTTTAAGAAGTGCCTTTTACTCTCACAGTTTCATAGGGACAAATTATTAGGCAAGACTCTTTCTAGCTTTCAATGCTAAAGAGAAAACCTGGGAAAATACAAAGTAAATTCAAGACTAAAAGCCAGCAGGCAAATAAAAGGATTGGACAGGAAGATCATATATTTTAAAGTATTCTGGGGCCTACTCCACAGTTTCTGAACTTTTGAAACTGGTGGTTGTAGGAATACAGCTGGCACCAGTTACTCTTTCTTGACTCTTCCCTAAAAGAAAGAGACAGAAAACAGTTACCAGGTTATTCCTAAACAGCCAGTTAATCCTTCAGGGTCTCATATGGAGGCTGATGACAAAGTCACTGTTTCTAACCTTAAAGTAAGAGATTTGGAGATCTTCAAGATCACCTACATTTTTCTTTCTAAATACTGTTTTACAGACATGATGTATTACGTGTTTAAAGCTGTTTAGAAATACAAAAAAAAACCCCAATATTGCTGTGTGACAAGTTGCAAACACCAAGCTCAGCCACACTGATTTATCATAAAGTCTGAGTAATCAGTGAACAAAGTTGCCCAGCAATCTGCCCTAGCAAATGCTTGCACTGTGATGAAACAAGAAGGATTTTGCTTCAAACTGTTAATAGCTCTGCTTCATCTTGGCAGTGAGCTATGATGGGCCCTGAGGTCCTTTTCACATTCTTCCCTGGCATTTCAAGCTAGGAGGCCCTGTGCAGAATGGCAGTGATAAAGCATGTACTGGACAGCTTGGACTGAGGGGAAAATCTACTTGGTTGCTTGAAGCCTATTAGGAAAATAGTTCTCTAAGAGCAAACATAGAGCTTAAGTTTCAAACTTAGATAAAAACTCTTGTCTGATTAATTCCCACAGAAGAGGGAGAGTAGTTGGAGGACAGAAAATGAAGGTAGGGTGTTGCTAGCCAGTACAGGTAGATTGATGCAGCAATGTTGTGGTTTCATACTGGTCCAGAAGAGACTCTGTTTACCTTACTAGCAAAACAAAATCAAGATAAATAGTTCTTAGAATGCTCCTGCTGCAGGAAGGCTACTGAGAAGTTTTACTTTGTACTCACAGTGCCCAACTTCTCAGAGACCCCACCTGATGGCTCTGCAGTGCACACAGAGTGTTATCAGCACTACCGTATGCCAAATACAGACTTTTTCCAAATGGAAAGGTTTTTATGAAGAATCCTGTGACAGTTTTTGTGAAATTCTTGTGTTCAGTGCTAACAGAAAGATACAAAGTAAAGAAGCCACAGCCATTTGGAAGCTACCCTTGCCCAGCCCTTCTGAAATACTAGCACAATTCAACAGCAACCATAATCCTTGACAAGAATACAGGATTTTGCCTTTTTATGATAGTACAGAAAGTATTACACCACTACAAATAAATCTCTAATAAAGCCTGGAACGAAAAGGAATGTTTTGCTTTAGTCATTGAATCCAAAAATTGAAGTTACAATTTAGAAGTGGATTAATTACTAAATGGTAAGCAAGTTTTGAGTGTACCACAGATTGTTACACTTGATTCTTCTCTAGCAGAATTTCAAGGCATTTACCTCCTATTGGTTTGCACATTAATCCTCTTGAAAGCTGCTTGGCACTTGTCTAGAGCTGATTTAAGATGTCTTGGGCACTTTGTTTTACCCTGGCACGGTTATGAATCTCATACTGCCTAAAATGGGTACTGTATCCTCCCCAGAGAGTCCTTAACTTGGGGGCTGTTTTTCACTTTGACAACCTGCAAATTAAAACCAGTTTTTAAGAGAAACACCCTCCATCTGAGATTGTGTTGCAAACCAGAAACGACCCTGTTACATGTACAGAACAAAGCACGGTTCACACCCCTTGCCTTGCTGTGTCCATGAACTACTCCTTTGGCTCTGATTACCTCTGCCAGGGCAGTCACATCCCCTCGAATGAGGCACCAAACACAAGGAGCACAACTGGGATGTGAATCCCCCCCTGTACAACCTGTACAACGCACACAGGACAGAGAGCAGCAACCACAAGGGCAGTCCTGAGAATGGCACAGTAGAAAAACCAAAGCAGAGACTAATACTGGCCTAAATGAGGAGCTGAAATCCAGAGGATTCATCCCAGGCTCTCTTCTGGTAAGGTGGAGGATTATCTCAGGGATATAAACTTAGCATTCCTAAAGCATCAAGTGGACAGCTCAGAAAGTGGGTACCGTAATAATGTAAGTACCAAAAGTGCCTACATAGCTCCTCAACCTGCCAACATATGAACATGCAACACCAAGAATTGCCTGCAAGGTGGCAATTTAAAACAGAAAATCAGGTATCACTATTACACTGTAATTAATTAGTTTAGTTCACTCAGTCTCTACAGATTATAAAAAGAAGGTCGAAGCACCTGATTACAGCACTTAAGCATCTTCTCAGAAAGGTAATAGAAAGTATTTCAGGGTATTCTAATCCATCAGGGAAATCACTGCCACAAATCGAATGTCATATACCTTCAAATTAGAAATAATGAATTTTTTAAATTATGTTTTATAGCAGCAAAGTTGTTAGCCTATGAAACAAAGTTTAAAAAAAAAAGAAAGGCAAAGGGTTTGTCTGTATCTTCAAGTCAGGTTTGTATGTTTTTCTATCTGAAACCCTGGTGTATATTAGAAAATGAGGAAATTAGATCAAAGTATCCAACAAGCCATTCTGGCATTGAAATCAGATTGATCCATGAATTTTGAAAGCATTCATTTCAGTGTACAGCTGACTGAGGGAAAAAAAGCCAAACAAAAAAAAAACCAAACCCACAAACAATCATACATGTTCTCAAAGAGAGAGAAAACTATGACTAACAGTCTGTATCTGAACCAAAGTAAAACCGTAGTTGCCAAAATCACCCTGGCACCAGCCAAGGACTTCCCTACATTTAAGAGGCAGCTAAGCAGATGAAGTATTATTTCCTTTCATGTACATGACTATATTCTGTGTATCACAGAAAACTATCTTTTCAGTACATACAGTTTAAGGAAAACTTATCACATGAGGTTATGTTATTATGGATCTGGTGCTGGAATGCAGAAAAAACTTATCTTGATGCACAAGCTCACAGAAAATACCTGCTGATGTCTTCATTGAAAAATATTTTTAGCCATGGATGTTCTGCCACCAATAAATCAGGGTACATTTTTGACAGACACTTGCTTTTTGTACATTTGAAGTACAGCCTACACCTTACAGGGGTGGTTTTGCTGATATGCAATTGCAGGTGAATATATCCTTGTGTCACCCCTAAAAATTGCAAAATTGGGGGGGGGGGGAAGCCACGAATAGAACATTCCTATTAATAAAATGATAGAATAGTAATTTTTCCTCTTAATTTAACATCTCTTAAGCTTCCTTCCCAATCATGTGTATTGTGAAGCAGCAACATTCTCCAGCAAGGCACCTGCACACTGACCCAGCAGTCCAGTGCTACTCACCTCCTCTGACTGGGACCTTCTGAAGAGCTTGTGAACTACAAAGTTTGCTGTTTTGTTCCCAACAGTGTTATCTGTTCCAGGAAAGGATATTACCACTCCTACAACCCCTGTCTATTGAACATTAGCAGTAGGGATGTCATAAACAACAAAGCAGTCTACAAGCTGACTCCACAGACCAGCTCACTTATTCTCACATTTCTTGTTTAAACCAGCCAGGTTTAAACTAGTTAAAAAAGAAAAAGGCACAAAAATCAAGAAGATGGATTTTGGCAGGAATGTCATTAGCTAGGCTTTCACACTGTTACAAACTCCAAGTTATTTACTTAACCAAACTACAGGTAAAACTCATTTATTTACAAACAAAGGGGCCAGCTCCAATAGTACCTCTGCTATAGAGGCAGGATGTTAAAAAAAAAAAAAGCTGTCACTGCAATCTGGAAATTTTTGGACTTTCTATAGTCACACTCATGGTAGATGATGGGAATTTTTCTTTTCCTAAGCTAGCTGCAGCAAGAAGGTTGTTGTGAAGGTCAGCAGCAGCAACCCCCTGCAAAGCTCCAGGGCTCCCCACTACTGCACTGGCCACCTTGGATCAACCCAATTTATATTCTCTCAAACCTATCATGTCTCTTTATTTCTTCTTTAATTTCCTATCAAACAACACAGGCCAGGGTTCTGCTCTTGTAGGTGCCTGCAATTATCTTTAAACTACACACTGTTGTAAATGTGATCATTTCATTAATTTATGTAAATAGGACCTTGGCCAATGACTTGGGTGTTATTTGTGAATGAATCATGCTGCTCTGAGTGGCTGGGTATATTTAACTCTCATTAGTTTGTTCAGAATAGCTACTAATGGGTTTCTCTAGCTCATGACTCTTGTAACAAAAGCCAAAGAGATGACTGGGTTTCCATGGGGAGGGCTTGGGTAACCCTTTCTATTACTACCCAGTGACCAGCTTATAAATACACTGAGCTTTAAGTCACTTCAAGTGATTTTAAGGCAGTAGCAGGTTAACAGATCAAGACAAAAAATGCAGGCTTCAGTTGGCCTCAGCCAACAGCACTGAACCATTTCTGGAAACTATTTGTTTTCACTTTCTTTTGAGTGAAAGGAACGCTGTTAAAATTGCAATTCTGAAAAAAACTGAAGGCTCTGAGCCCAAGTTGAGAGTAGTAATATAAATAGGTTCAAATCTAGCAGCAATTTGTTGGAGGGAGTAGCTAAATATAAAGGCTTCAAAAGAAACATGCCACTCACCATGGTATAGCTCCACTGGTTTTATGATTCAGAAATACTTTCCATGAAAAAAGGGTGCATACTTGGAAGACTATATTGTATACTTGGAGAATTTTATATGTGTAAAGTGCTGCTGAAGTTTTTATAGTATGTCATGCAATCTGTTTTGCAGAAAAATGTTATTTTTGACAACTATAATCTATTGCTGGCTGGGCTCAACATCATCACAGAGCTGCTGTTAACATCATCATCTTGTCTTTGACCTGGGGTTACATCATGCTCCTTTGTACCTCTGTCTTCTCTTACAAACTCTTACTGCTTTTAACCTCAGGTCAGTAAGGTCTTAAAACATTCCACCCCTTCTTCCCAGGCATCAGCAGCAGGCTCAGAGGTGCCCTGGGGGCCTGTGCGAGCCTGGTGGCCAGAATAACATTCATGTGCTAAGAAATACCTGCCTTTCTAAGTACCCAGTTTTCTGCCCATGGGAGTCTTGCACAATCTCAATTTCAAGATCTCTGCTTCAGGGACTTCCTTTTTCATTCACAAGACTCTGCACAGATTAGAGTGTCCACCCATTTTCCTTGTTGTCCCAACAAACAAACTGCTATCAAGGCACTGCTACATATTCTATCAACTGTTTATTCATATTGTTTGAAGAACTATTTATTCTGTAGGAAAAAAAACACAACAAAACCACAAGCAGTGTTGATCAGGCAGAGATACGAGCTTGTATTTCAATTCACCAATTGGGAGATCTCTGTTTTTAGACTTTTCCTGCACAAATACTGGAAACTCTTCGATAGGAAAATATACTGCAATATTTGCTCAAAGTTTGTTGTTTTAGCAGCCATCCCTGCCAGTATAACATTTTGACCAGAAATAACCATAGTAACAAATGCAGAAGGCTAATGAGCACAAAGAGCTCAAAGTTGTTTCAACTACCCCCTGTCCTGGCCTACTTCTTGTCTCTGCATCAAAAATCCTTTCAGGATAACCACAGCTGTTTAAATTATCTTTTTTTAACCATTAGTAAATTAATGTGGTTTTTTCTTTTTTGTATTTAAAAGTGAGATGAGACCTCCTAGTAGGATTGAGAGGAGTATTTTGAGCTTTCTTTCCCACCCTTTAGAATGCTGGGAATGCTGAGGTACAAAGAGAGGAAATGCACCGTGTGGATTCTGGTTTACCAAAATTAAGAAGCTGTTTTGGCATTGAACACAGGAATGCAAAGCCTGTCTTGTATTCTGTCCTTCATTAATTAAATGTAGTAGCTTTTAAAAAAAAATTCGGTGTAAGTTTCCACTTGAAGTTTCACACAGATGGTTCTTGTAGAAGCTGAGGGCTTGACCTAACCTAGTTTTGCATAAGACACAAAGCTCTCTTAGCTTCGTGTTTACACTGGTACTTTAAAGGGACACCTATGGATCTTGTGACATCTCTTAGGAGAGAAGCATAGCAGTTCACAACAGTCTAAGGCCCTTTTGAGATGCTTGTGACTCAGTAGCAAGTCAAGTGTGGCTCTTGTGCCAGGGCTGCATTACAGATGTTAATTACTTCAGATTTTTAGCTGTAAAGGGAAATTATGAACCATTAGGGATTGCTGAAACTAGTATTGCCTTGTGGGATGCAGCTGCGTGCTCAGCCCCAACCCATCACACCGTGGGGGAGTGGAATCCCCTTGAGTGCTATCAGCATGTTACTGCCAAAGCAGCAATCCCACAGACTGCATTCCCTCAGCTCTCTGAGGTAGGTAGATCTTGGCAAGCTAATCTGAAGTGTTAGCCAAACTGTGCTTCCCAAGAGTTCAGCTGTCTGGCCTATACAAATCTGCCTTTGGATTCATGCAATTAAAGCGCAGTAGTTTCTGTGGCTGGTGGCACAGGCAGGAGTGACACAGCTGACATCACATCTCCCTTCCTAACATTTTGCCTTCATGGACAGGGTAGGCATTAACAGCAAGGTTGCTCCTGCAGAGAAGTCTGGTATGATGCTGAAATTCATTCCAGTGTACCCAAATCAAGAGGTCCCCCTCCCCGGAGGCTGGTTTGGCTCCTCCCTGGCCCACAGAATATTCATGCCTGCAGGACAGCAAGAAGTCTCCTTACAAACAACACCTTTTGTTCACAAGACACTGTACCAAAGCAGCCCTAGGATGGAGCTCCTGTGCAGTCACAGAGTGACAGCTCTCATATGGATGTTGTTTACAAGCATTTGCAGACCATTCTACTTTGTGGAAATTTGAATGATATTTTGACCATCCCAGAAAGGGATTGAGTGAACACTGTGAAATCAAATTCTGGATATTGATAAGGAAGATAAGAGCAAATATAAAGATACTTACAAAAATTCCTGATTTTTTCGTATTTTTTACCTAATCAGAAGCTGCTAAACAAGAAGTTTCCAGAAGACTTCCAAAACATTAAGTCAAACTAATGTGACTAAGCACCCTTACTTTGGTATTTATCTCAATTTCAAAATACTTCAATCATTTAGTACCTGAAAAGTAACCCAGCTATGAAACCCTGCCATACTGTGTAAGTGCTCTTTGATGAAAATTACACCACACCTTATTAATCCCTTGCGGGGGCTGGGCGGGGGAAGGAAAAAAAAAGACAGAAACCTCCTTTAACTAAAGCCTGGAATGACTCGCAGCCACGTAGATGACGCTTTAGCAAGTATGCCTAAGTACAGTACACTACACAGTTCATCTTGGTATTAGTCATACTTAAGAACCACGTATTTTAAACTAGCATTTAATAGGTACGTCCACTACGCATCTCCCGGATTAATCTTCTCGAATACAAGTGTCCCTGAATAGGCATCGTGTTTGCCACGGTCTCATGACATTAATCAAACAGCACTCCGGGCAAACTCCGTGCCTCCCAGATACAAGCTGAGTTTGTGAGTCAGCTCCACACACTGTGACACTGTCGAAGGAAGACAAGGATGGCACTTCAAAGGCTCACTTACAGGAAATCTGACAGTAAAAGCACCTAAAATAATTTTTCCAGATACTAGATATAGTGAGAGCAGTATGTAGTATCCCAGACTGATTTTGCTGAGTGTGTTTCAACACTGAGACATACAGAGCTCAGAACTGCAGGGTATCAGGTGTCTGTTGAATACAAATATTTTTTCTGTCTGATATTCAAACATACAACTGCTCAACATGTCAGTCACAGAAAGCAGCTTACAAACAACACTAACATATTATTAAAACATTCGTCACTGATACTGTAGTAACTTATGCAAATGCAAGTTGCATTTATATTGCACTCCATATAAACATCATGAATAGGAAGATTCTTGCCGCCTAAGTGGTACAACCAATATATTTCAATTTTTAGTATGCATTCTCAAAGCTTTAAGCTATTCTTTCTTTCTGTTGATACACCTTGTCTCTGCTCCATTGCAATATTTCAACTTTCAAATGACTAAACTTATGATTGAATGCTGAATACATTGTCCTTACCATTATGTTACAGCACGTTACTTTTAGAAGTAGATTGGTGGTATGACTAAGAGAGCGGTTTGTTTTTCCAGTCTTATTCTCCAGTATATACTCAAAATTCCCTTTCTGAACAGTTAGGCAGCTTACACCAGTAATATCTGTGAAAAGCAAACACGAAAGGTAAAGGAATAACTATTCAGACTTTTCAAAGCACAATAACAGTTTCAGAAATACTTTTAAAATATGCAATTCATTCTGCGTTTCAGAAAGCTACAGTCATGCTTTCAGCTTTTTACCTTCTCTATGTTTATAAAATTAAGAGCAATGCAAACCTAATTCCTTTTGCAAAAGAATTTTTTGAATTACTAGACCACCACAACAGATTTTAAAGGTTTGCAGAAGTTTCTACCACTTTCTATTGGGAAAAACAGACAAACTGCTGGGTTCTGTTTTTTCTTTTGCTGAAAAACTGAACCATGATTTTTCACTGTCTGGTTTCCTTTTCGTACACAACTCCTAAGGACAGCAGTCAGTTATTCAGGATAAGTAATTATTCTGTTAGCAAATAATGTTTTTAATAGAGGCAAGTTTTGGGTTAATTAAACTGTTCTTGACTAAGTAAGCTATGCAATAAAATAAAAGCTACACTTTGCAGGTACCACAAAACAGAGAACTGACAGAGCACCCAGTTATTACACGTGACACCATCTATAATTGTTTTATAATATCACATATAGCCATGCACTGGGGAAATCTTTCTGTGACCTGGATCCTATAAAATAGCCAAGAAGTTTTCAGATAGTTTTTGCATTAGCTGATGCTTTTGTATTTCTGTTGGCAATATGTTTTATGCTACAGCAGCACTGATTTTTCCAGAGGTGACAGTTTTTTAGTGACAGTCCAAACTCACAGGACAACCCTCAGCCCAGTGAAGTGATGTGTTCCAGGAAGGTGCAAGGAGCCCTGGCACTGTCCTGCTGTAATATAAAGATGCTGTGCTTGGGCCTAGCAGTGGAACCTGGTACATCCTCAATATTAATGGCCATGAGCCATTGGAAAGGGGGGTTTGCCTAACTCATTTCATAAGAATAAGGGAATTTATTACAGCAAAAACCAACATATGCCATGGAAGCTCACATTCCATATGATGGACTAGTAGTGATTAATTTTAAAGCCAGAGATTCCTGAAGATACCTCACACAGTATGATTTAAGCTGCACTTACAGGAACTTACATTTTTCTCCCCTGATGCTGGCTCCACACCACCTTTTCAACATTTTTTACCTCACTAAAAAAAAACTTAACAAAATTTTTCATAGCCCCTTCCCCTTTCAGCTGTTCAAGTGTGTTTGGCATTTTTTCTTCAGTTAGGGATCAGTTTTCAGGGACACTTTTTTTTCCCTTTAAAGACAAAAAACAGAGGGGAAACATTAGGGGGAAAGAGGAGCTTTGGCCTGCAGCTTTTTTTAAGGGTTCTGTCTCTGAGACCTTCAAAAAAAATACAGGAAAGGGACAAGAAAATGTGGATTCTTCCTTCCTGATATTTCCTTTCTACTTCCCAAAGGCAATGACTTTGTCTTTAGCCAATAAATGTAAGCAGCAGATAAAGCAAAATGCAACCAATACAAAGACTACAGTGTCTACTTAATGTCGTTCCAGGTGCTTTTCTTATTCCCTATATCCTCTTCTTAATCATTGCGGGAATGCCCCTGTTCTATATGGAATTAGCACTGGGACAATATAACCGAGAAGGGGCTGCCACTGTGTGGAAAATCTGTCCAGTTTTCAAAGGTAAGTGTCCCTCAGCACCGTGAGGGTGCCACACACCTGTGATCACAAACACAGTAAAGCTCTCAGCTTTCACAAACAACGTGGTATCTGGTGACACTTCCCCAATCTGTGAAGTCAGAAGTCTTTTTGTTATCACAGATGAAGCACAAAATGGGAAAAGCCACAGAAATCATCTTCAGGGTGCTAGCTGGCTGAGAGCAGCAGAGAGCCATGAGCAGGAGCAGTTCAGCCCTGTCCTCCCTTTCCCCTGTATACTGGATAGGGAGTGGGACAAACTGGGTACCTCTAGGTGGAGGGAGAGGTTTGGAGATGCACACACTGGAAATACCAAATCCCACGTGGGTCAATTCAGCCTTGTCTTCCTCACTGACTAAGATAACCACTACTTCATTCAGGGATCATGGAGCATTCTCTGCAGAATTCAGCACACCACAGAGTCTACAACACTAAAACATGAAGACTGCAGTTCAGTCACTAGATTTGTAACACCCCACAAGTTTTCTGTGGTATCTCTGTGCCTCAGTTTTCCTGCCTATGAAATGGGAGAAATGATCCTGACAGACTTTGTTAAGTGGTTTTCAAACCTAGCAATGAGAAGCACTTAGTAAAATCTGAAGGTTATTATTACTATTGAGTATTTTACACTAGGATTAACTCTCCAGCATCGCTGAATAAAAGGCTGTAGAGTGTTGTTTGTGCACTGAGTTAAAATCATTCTGCAAGGAAAAAATAGCCAAGTTAGGTGTTTGGATGCTGATCATGGTGTTTGGTATTGATCAAGGATAAAGGGATCTCCCTGTGTTAAAGAAGCCATAGGTGATCTATACATGAAACAAGTGTTTGTTAAGGAGCCTCAAGAATTTTCTTAACCATTGCGTACCAGAAAAAAAATGTAAGTTTCCTTGTATCTATGCCAGATTGTATGTAAAATTTTATACAAAAGCCTTTTCAACACAGGGCTGCCTGAAATGAAACCAGTCATTTAGAACCTTAAAATTCTGATCATGTTCATCCTGTGACTGACAAAAGCTGAGGAGCTTAACAATAGCAATCCAAACTTGTCGGATCCGCTGCTTGGATATAGGTTACACTGAGTAAATGTTAGTCTTCTTCCACAAAATACAGCTTTCCCCTTCAAGCAGTCTGGTGTCACAGAATAGGAAAAGTGAAGGTTTTCTTTCTTACCAGTCAAACTCAAAACACACAGCAAAATCAGGTATACAATAAAAAATAAATTAGCAAGCTAATGAAATAGGTGCCCCAAAATGTTAAAATTAGTTCATATAGATTTACCTAGCCCTTTTAGAATCCCATCATGGGAGAAAAAAAATCATCCCAGCATCCAACCTGAAGACCCTTGAACAATCAAAATTTCTGTTGGTATCGGTTAATACCTTTGTATGACAATGAGGATTTTTAGAAAACTAACTGCAAAAATTAGACCTTCAGGATCTCAAAGTGTTTGAGCCAAATACCGCTGTGCTCAGAGGTACTCCATGTGCTGACTTCAGGACTGAAAAGATTATGAGAAAAGAAAATAGAACTTATTTCATGTATAGTCTTGTTGACATTCCAGCTGTGTTTTACAGCTGATATTTTCAAGGTGGGCTAAACATACATCGCTGTTGATTTTTAAGGGTTCTTATTAAAAGGATATAGAATAGCATAAGTTATTTGATTCTCAAAAACAATAAGCACTGAGTTGTATCTGCACCCCAGTATAAACTCAGTACTTTTAAAGTTTTAACTAAAACTTCTGATAACATGCAAACACATTTTACTGCTAGTGTTTTGGAGTTGTTTCTGGGATAACTCAAATCTCTCACTCAAAGGAAAAGTACAGAGTCTACGCAAATTTATAACAGCTTCTCTAAATGAACAGCACTATAGTACTAATTTTAGCTATAAATATTACTGCTATGAACTCTAAGGACTTCTAATGAGATGCTATCATAACACTCCAATTAAAAATATACCCTGTAACCTTTGTAACAGTCTGTTTTCATCTCCACATTTTTCCAGGGTCTATTTTAGACTGTGGGTGGAGCAGCATTACTTTTAACAAAACTAGAAACAGAACAGCAAATTCATTCCTTAACATTCTCAAGATTTCAGAGAAGTGCCATTTAAGAGACATTAATTTTTAATCTTGATATTAAATATCTCTCCTTGTCCTCCTGAGCTGAAGGAATTTCAGGAACACTTTTTTTAAACAACAATCATCCAATTTCAGCTCAACATATATTGTTTGTAGTGTTCATATTTTTTGTATTATTTGTATTTTAATATTTACCTTAATACTTAAGAATTATCCTCTTGGGTGATTCCCCCCCTTCTCTCCATTCTATTGATCTTAACGTATCACTGAAGTGTTCATGTACTGGATTAATTTAAGCATCAAGGATTTGAAAATGTAGTTTCATCTTTAATTTCACAATTTTCCCTTGTTAGGGAAGAACAAACTGGTCTACAGATTAAAAGCCTCCCGAAGAGCAAAGAGTAACTTTTGTACACGCAGCAGTCTTTGAACTGCCAGCTCCTTCAGGGGCAGCATCTGTTCCTTATGCAAATTTTAACCCAAGGATTAATGCTCACAGTGTGTGCTACTTCCTTGCTTTATACAGAAATATGAAAGCCTAATAATCTCCAACTGCTAGTCCTCCTATGCAGTGTTTCCAAAAATCAAAACTGAAGAAAATTAGAAGTAAAGGTTTATACTTGGGTGCTGCGACAATACAGTGATGTATAAAATAGCTGTAGTCTCTATCTATTATATGCAATACATATAATTTCGGGGGAGGATGCAGGAAACAATGCTGCACACATCCTAAATGAAGGATGATTGAAGTCAAGGCAAGGCAAGCTTCCTGAACAACTCTGGCAACCAACTTCTGTTCTGCTCCAACATTAGTACCACAGCCTCCTCCCAAAACATTGGAAAATTACCATTTTCATGAGGAGAACAGGCACACTCTGGGCATTTCTTGCTAAAGGGTTCCTCCAGACACACTTCACAATGCAAAAATACAAAGAAAATATTCAAAATCAAGAGAGAATGTTTACACTGGGAATTCTCTAATCCTGGGGAGATAATAAAAAGGTTTGAATGTCCATACACAGTTTAACCCCAACTTGATATTCACCAAGATTATTGGCATGCCCAAAAACCACCTGGAGACCCACAGTGGAATTGCACAGACTGTTTCATGCATGTTTTGGACCAGTTGCATGCTGATGGAAGCCAAACTAGAGAGTAATGATGGGAAAGAAACAAGAGAGGGATTGGTGTCTGTTCCAAACTAGTTCAGGGTGGGAACATGAGGCATAGGGAAACTTCATTTAAGTGTCAAGCTTTACTTTTCCAAGAGAAGTTGCCAAGGTCTCTGACATCATGAAGATGAAGTGAATTTCACTCCTAACATGGGCTTGCAATCTTCTCCATTGGAAGCAAATCAGCAATGGAGTTGTACAAGGGCAAATTTTGACATTGCTTAATTTCTTTTTCTGGCAAACAAGTGGATTTGATAAAAGCCAGTCATTTTCCAAAATCATTGCTGTAATTTTTTGTTTTAAGGTCAGGGACATTGTGTCTGCATGTGTGTATGTAAATGACAAAAATTCCTTTAACTGTCATGAAGATCTGAAATGAATGTGCAATCATGTATGGCTGAGTTTAACTACAGTGTTTGCATATACTGTTGCATGTCAAACACAGTGTGTAATCTAGTTTTCCTTTGTCTTTAGGTGTAGGCTATGCAGTGATACTCATAGCTCTTTACGTGGGTTTCTACTACAACGTTATCATAGCTTGGTCTCTGTATTATCTATTTTCGTCATTCACATTTGAGCTCCCCTGGACAAACTGTGACAACAGTTGGAATAGTCCAAACTGTACAGATCCCAAACTCTTCAATGCATCAGTGCTTGGCAATGGTACTAAATACTCGAAGTACAAGCTCACTCCTGCAGCTGAATTTTATGAGTAAGTGTTGACTTGACTTTGCTTTTTATTCAAAATTCTGTGTCTAAGAGTGTTTCCCCTTGAAGGTTAGTCAGCACCTAGCCTCTAGAGTGAGCATCAGAAGAGTAAGGTTAAAATGGAGTTGTAAGGTTGATCTGTGTTCCAGGGTGACTCTCTTGCCTCCGTGAGCTTTGGTTTCTCCTGTACTGATGCAGTACTTGCTACTGGGCAAAATGGAAGTGGACAAAGACACGAACCTTCTCTGTGTACCACTTTGACTTGCACTAACTTTACCAGGGCAAGGAGACACAAGGACAACATGTTTCTCTCCTTGCAAGACATTTCAGAGCAGACAGCAGACCTCTGTTTGCTCAACTGCTTCAATAGTTCAATGAAGTGAGGTGAAGCACTGAGCAGGAGCAGAAAGAGCCAGGTTACAGAAAGGCAGGCTTTTACTGCTTTCTTAGCAGGAGAGTGTTATGCAACATGAGTCAAGACAGATAACAGCACACTCAAATCAAACAGTTAGAGTCAACCTCAAAAAGGTATATAAATTAACAACTGAACTAGAAAATAAAGATGTCAATCTGGGTATAAATATTTGCATTATGGACCTCTAGAGGAAAATGGGATTTGATCAGCAGAAAGAAAGGGGGATGAGCATCAGACTAATTGAATCAGCTGTTGAATTAATCTGAATAATCAGTTAATATCTTTGTGTTGGGAGTAGAAGGATATCAGGGCACGCACCTGCTGAGCAGTGAGTCCAACCCTGTAGAAACAAAGGGACATCACTGTTACCATAAATAACCTAGTGTATGTTACACCAAGGCTGCCTACAGTAAGGATCTGGAGGTCTCTGTTTATAGCTCTGAAACATTTGTGGCGGCTGTTTCTTCTCTGAAGACAGCACAGCAAAAGATCAGTGGTGACACACAAACTGTTGGCAGGGGGTTGGGTAAACTAAGATCAGTGCTCTGAAAACAATATGTGTTCAAAGGAACTCACTACAATGGCAAACAATGACAGCTATGAAATCTGCTGCCCTTACAATATATGTGTTCACAAATCCAATGTAAAGATAGATCACAGCATTATAGCAAATGGCTATGTATGCATGTAGTCAAAGAACCTGACCTCGAAGTGAAAAGAAATTATAAACTCTGTGTCTTAAAAGAAAGAACTGCATTACTACAGAACTTTCATTTAAACAACATTTTAAAAAAGGGTTTCTTTAATTTTCTTGGCTTTAAGCCTTTGTAAAGAAAAAGCAATCCCTGTATTCTTGCTTTGCCTTTTTATGCTTTAAAGTGGTTCTGTGAGTCTTCTGTTATCACATCATGCTTGGGGGCTGATTTTGACTTTGTAGTGGGTAAGTTTGTGGTGGAGTAGATCCACGATATTTTGATTTAGTTCCACTGATCTGGGAAACAGCTCCATTTGTGATTGTCTGTACACTGAAACTTGAAATATTTTGGTTCTTTCCTCACTGTGAAATAGATTCAAGGTGCAGTTTTCAAAAGGTAAGAATAAAAAGGGAAATTGACATTTCATTATGCTTTGATTCCTGAATTTTGGGGCTGTAATGAGGTCCCTAGGCCCTGTACTTATTAGCAGCTAGATTATATTGCGAAAATGAGAGGAATACTCACTGAAGTAAAACAATCTATAGCATCTGTTTCCCCAGCTGTAAAAACAGGGAATCACAAGGGGCATTATGTTCACTTATCCAGTATTTGGATTAGCTCATCAAGTCCAGCTGTACAGCTCAGGTGTGGACCCAAACTTGTGCAAAGTCTTAGTGTATTCAGATCCAACCTAATAAACCAAATCAGAGATCTTACATCAAATAACCCAACTCATGCCCATGGCCTTCTTACAACAGAGAGAGCTGAATCTTCTGACTTCAAAGTTTCCTATTTTGTGCCACAGGGTCAGGAAATGGGAAGTGGTACAGCCTAAACGTGGCTCTCTGGATTGTGTACTCAGGTCAGAACACACACACAGAGTTTTGCCATCTGGTGGGCAGGGTGGATGGGGAAACCAGGAACACCAATCATTTTGTGGCTGGAGAGCAATTGAGAAGAGGTAATTCCAAAGCACGCTGCAAGCAGCGGGATGGCTTGATTACCCTTAAAAGAAACAGGCACTTCTCTCTGAGGCATGATTCCTCCACACAAATCTGGCCTGACCATGAATTCAGAGTCAATTAATTCCTAAAATCCTGTAGCTGCCAGAGCTGACTGCCTCTATCTCCATCAGCACAGGAATAAACTGTGGAAAGAGGTGGGAGTACTGTGATGTGACAGTTCATCATATACTTCAAGAAAGGTACCTCAAATTCAACAGAAATATGCTGATTGTCACCACTTACATTGAGTGAGAGAAGGCAAAACTTGCAGTCCAAATCTATCAGCTGTCCAGTATTTGACAGGGAGGAAAATCAGGGAGAAACCTCTAAGCCTCAGACTGGGAAGAAATCACTTAAAGTTGCAAATTCCGTGCCAAGGCAGTGACAGGAGAACTTCAAAAAACGTATTTGGCTTTTGTTTTCAAACCTCAAGAGCTGGGCAGTAATTGAGGTTGAAGTGGCTCTACGCTGAGGCCTTCTAAAGAGTTTTATTTTACTAAATCTGGTTTCATTTGTTCAGGCTTAATTGAGGGGAAGGTGCCATTGATGTCATAGGGACAGTTTCCTACAACAGGAAGGCACGGGACCTCTACTATACTTCATTAGAGATGGCTAAAATCAATTATAAAGTATTTGTACACTGCAAACTTGGCAAAGTGAGCCAAACCTAATAACAACTGGTGTCTTTCTGCTAGTAATAGCCAGACATAAGAGAAATTCAGTTAGGAATAAATGTTGATTCTACATTTCTTAGGAGGCACACATCACTTTAATTACTTCCCTCTTCAGTGGTTTGGAATTAAATACAAAATGCAAAGAACCATATATCCTTTCCACATATGTTAAAATAATTAATTATAAACTTTTTTGTTGGAAAAGCAGAAGTACGTGACTGAAAAAAAGTTCCTCTATTTACTCCTCATCGCTCCTATTTAAATACTTTGCCTGAACACGGGAGTATTTTATGTTTGTTCTCTCCAGCTTTGTGTCCGGTAAAAGTTGGTTACGATCTTGCTTTCATTTATGCTGACAATTAAAAAATACCAGTTTGGAGGAACAAAACCACTACTCTTTTAAGGAAGTACCATGCCTGTAAAATATCATGATCTACTGTAGGAACAAATCCTGGCAATTTTTAAGAAAAAACAGTGAAATTGTCAACAAATATATTAAGCTAAAGGTACTCCCCTCTGACAGTACTTTTACTCCAGGCTGCAATACATTCTTTCTGCATGAAAAATAAAAAAAAAAACTTTTACAAGGAAATTTTCATACCAGATTCAGTAAAGGAAATTCACAGAATTCACAAGTCTGCCCAGCTGTGAGTAATTGCAAAAACCTACCTAAGAACAAGGAATAAAGACAAGATGCAGTCACAGCAGTCTACGTCTATCATATTTATGAACATTTATGGGGAGTATGTGAACCAAGAATGTCCTGAGAAAAACCTCCTCATATACAGTAAAGGGCACTCTTATAGACCAATAAGTTTGTGCTTTTGGGAGCAATTCTTCACCAGAAATGCCACGGCAGGCCAAGAGTGCACAAACTTCAGTATCATGTCAAATGGAGTGATCAGCACTATGTGCTCCAAAGGAAGATGCAGGAACATATCCCCTTAAAATAACTGTGGAGCAACCTTTCCCAAAGGATGTAACATCACTTCAGAAGTCAGCATAAGCAATTTTGCCAATAAATGCTTCTAAAAATTGAATTAGACAACAAAAACTAATGAGAGTGAATAGCCCTATATTGTGCCAATCAGACCTTGGAAGAAAGGACTCTAAGTTCATGCTAAACATGATCAGCAGTTCCCAATGTCCACTTTTCTGGACAACAAAGCTCTACTGAAGACGGCTAAAGCTTAAGGGTTTTCTTTATGCAACATTCATACTATATAAACTAATTAGAGAGTTTGTAAGCAAAGAGAAATTAAAAACCTCTCCAGGCATCTAAAGCTTGCTCATGTTTGCATCTTAACTGAAAGGAAATTTGTCAGATGTTTGAGATTTGAAGTTGGGTAGCAGTCATCTGTTTACCTTCATAGAGATCACACAATCCAAGACTAAGAATTCTAGACAAGTTCTGTACCCTCATCCCTAGAAAATACCCTGAATGTAACAGAAAAAAAAAATCCTCTGATTACAGTGGGTTTAGAGTCTTATACATTATCAAATACTTTGTGTGTGACAGATTCACAGGCATACTGGTGAAATAGCAATAACCAGCAGGTTTAGATACAGTTCAATGTTAACTGCACAGGAATACTTAAGAAGTGTTTGGCTGTATTGTTTACACAGCCATAGATGGAGACTAATATATTTGCATCACTACAGATTGTGTATTTAATTTTGACCATGCTGACTTTTTTGGACTCATCGAAGTAACTCAGTCTTTCTCATTTTGACTCAGTGCACAGAAATTTCTGTTACAAGTATTTATGTTCATAAAACAGTTATGCTACAAATATTTACAAGCACAGCTTTGAAATGTATTTTTCCAATTTGTTCACATTTTCACTTTTGTTGACCATTTAGTTACATAAAGATAAAAGAAATTAAATGCAAGTGCAGTGGAAGTCAATCCTTGTAAGTGTGTACACACATTCTTAGGCTTTGGGCAGCTTTATGGAAATGATTCCTAAACCACAACATGCCCCTCTGTAGCAAGTCCGGAAGACTTGATGAATGACAACTTTGACAGTTTGAATTTGCAGAGGATCTTTATGAGATACTGCAAATGTCAGGAGCTGCACATTATTCAATTGGCTTGCTTTGTGCTACCTTGCAGGAGGAATTCTAAATGCTTAACTTTCATACAGAATCCTATGTAGTTTGGCAGTGGTACCAATATTTACAATCACTACAGTAGCTGAGGTCACTGCTGCACCTCTATTATTCCCTATATTATCTTCTGTTTGAAATCCAGGCAGGCAGAAGCAGAGCCTTTCTCTGTGGAGCATCTCCACCTGCACATATCCCTCCAGGCAAAGCCAATAAAATTGTCACACACACATCTAGACATCCATTTATTTGTATTCACCTGTTTCTCATCAAGTCTTCTCTACCAGACAGTAGTGACATAATATCACCACTAGTGTTTTATGTGTTGCTCCATATAGAGAAAGTGCTCATCCATAACTATCACATCTAAGCATTAATTCTGTGAAAAGATAACAAACTAAGCTCACTGGGTAAAGGAGCCAGCATTAGAACAAATGGCAAACCATAAAGTGAGCATTCATTTGTTTAAATGTGTTAGCAGTCCCCAGGTTGGGGTGCATGGGCCTATTCCTGGGACTGACCTTCTGGCAATTTTATGTCTTTCCATGCGGCTCTTCGGAAATCATTAAACTTTGGAGAGCCCTGAATGCATGCAAGTGGGGCACCACAGCAGGGGAGGTCAGCATTGCTAAGTTAATGGGAGAATCAACATGGCTAAAGATTTCAGGGAGTTGGGAAATATTTCACTCAATACAAATAATAATCTAATACGTGCCAGCCAGGGTGCCACTGACAAATTATCTTTACAAAAGTGATTCCCAAAATCTAGTTTGCAGTCCATTACACACCTCTACTCTCCAACACAAGAGGGAGCTGAAATATCTCGAGAAATAGAAAAACCAGACAATGGAGCATGTCTAGCTGGTATCCAGAGCTGGAGAGAGCCTGCCTAGCTGGAGTCTAGAGCTGCACAGGGCACATGCACTGCACGACAAATGGCTCAGCCCACTCTCCTGTGCTGTGTGTAGGAGAGCACCCTCCCAGAGCCAGGCAATCCTTTGGCATTGCAGCCATGCCTTACTCAGAGCTCTTTGCAAAGCACCCAGAGGCACCCAAGCAGCTTCAATCTGAGACCCCTTCACATTCCTACTCCTCTTGCAGATAGGTGGAAAGACTCTTGGTACCCACGTGTATAGTCTCAAAGTCATTGCAAATGTAATTTACACTCCCTGAAGTGAAATGCAGTCTTAGCATAAATCAAGCTCCTTTGTACAAATCCCTGCTCTCTAGTGCATGTTGCTTCATTCTTTGTGCAGCACTAAATAAATATTTCTGGAGCTCTGACTAGAGTATCAGAAAGCTTAAACAATTTATTAGCTTCTCTTGTGTTTTGCTCAGCACAAAATAATAGATCCCTGTTCTACTTTCCATCAGCTCCATCTGTTAATGTTTATTCTCAGTCTCTTCCCCCATAATATTCTCTTCTCAGTTTTTGCATGTATTTCTCATCTACTTTCACTCTTTTCTCAATCATAACAAAATACTAATTCTAATTGTCTTACTACCCATGGTTTTTCCATTCTCTTTGACTCAGAGGTCTCAGTGATGAGAGTGTATTTTGTTAGCAGAGTTGGACAAACATCTCTCTACTTATGAAGAAAGGATTGCTTTCAGAAACTTCTATTTAAGACATTCCCAGTAGCTCTGGACATAATTTGAAGAAGCTGACAGAGAAAAGAGGTTGATACTGGTGCTGTACCTCTGGTTCCCTGGCTTGGGGATTTAAGAGAACATTTTATGCCATTTTGTCTGACTTGTACATATCATCATAGCACTGAGAAATGAGACAATCCTGCAATGAGTGCAAACAACCTCAATTCAAGAATGGGTGTTGGCCACCTTGCATTATTCTGCTATCATGTCAAAAGACTGAAAATTGGGGTGTTTTAACCTCAGAGCTTCCTAAGTGGGAATGTTGCAGTATGTCTTATTTCATATTTTCCTCATTGTAGCCAATATAAGGGAAGTGACTGAGTATAATCTAAAAGATCCAGTCAGGGATTTGTCACTCAACTTGCCTTACCATATACAGCCTTAAAACAGCCTCAGCTGTTCCTGAAATAAGCACTCCTTGATGTGAAATAACTGTGGCATAATTGAGCTAACTGGATTTTCTGTAGCATTATTGATGTATGCTAATTTGGATGAAGATGAAGAATGCAAAATTCCTTTCAAATTTGCCCTCCTCAAAACAAACAAAACCACAAGAAAAACAAACAAACAAACAAACAAAAAACCAACAAAAAAAAACACACACACACACAAAAAATAAAAACACCCACACATGTTTTTCAAAAAGCTTTATTCTTTAAATCAGACAATCTTAGTCCATCTAATACTTTGGCCACTGCTTCTTTCCTTCAGATGTCAGCACATCTTAACTTAAATCACAAGGTCTGTTATACTTTATGGTGCCACTGGAACAGAAATGTAGGTTCTGGTAGGTAAACATTCATTAACTACTTATCAACAATCCTCGAAAAGGACATCTTTTGGAAAGCTTTTATCACTTAACTTCAGAGGTCACAAAGAAAAAGAAAATTTAAAAACCAAACAAACAAGAAACCCCACCTCAGAATAAAAGGAAAAGGAAGCAAGACCTGCCAGAATCAGGTCTCAGAAACAACAGCTGTCTCTAAAGATTTCCTTGCTTACCTGCCCAGTTACACAGCTGTTCTGACTGGGTACAATAGTATTTTTCTCTTCCTATTTTATGATCTCTTGCCCAGATTAAGGGAGAACTCTTGGAATGGAGATTCTCCTGAAAATTCCAGGAATCCCACATTTGAAATGGTAGTTCTGGCAAGTGTTCCAAACAGTAAGAGACATTGCTAGGTGCTTCTTGGAAAGCAAGCACACAGAGGAGCAGAAAAAAATACTTGGGCACAAGTTAAATGGGCACAAGGAATGCAAGTTCAGAATCAGATTTTCTGAGTAGGCTCTACATATTGTACTCCAAGGGGCTTTGTTTATCGCTCCCAGCTCTGGTGCCATTAGGAGAGTAACTGTGATAGCACATATTGCCAAAACCCTCCCAAGATCCTGGACAGATGATGTTCTCATCAGACACCTGTGACTCTTTTTCTGGCTGTACTTATCACTGCCCAAGCTGGTAAGTTTAGGATGCAATCAGGCAGCCCTGCCCAGGATTCACTTACACTGTGGATTCTCTATCAAATTATACTTCATTAGCAGAAATACAAGTTGCTTTTATTCACACTCTAAGCAGAATTAGAGTGAAACCTATCTATTTATTTACATTTAATTAAAGGTTTTAGGAGTTTAGATGACATATCAAGAAATCCGCCTCTGTTTCACTGCTTCCACAGGTAACAGCTATATTGTTATCTAACTGCATTGATGTATATTTAATAAGAGTTAAACTCACCTCATACTTTCTAAATAGGAACATTCTTGAATAAATGCCACAAACACATGTTCACTACCCTTTTAATGCCTCACTTGTTATTAGTCTCACAAAGCAACAGAAACAGATCAGCTGCTTAATTTAGGAGGATGCTTTCTACCACTATCTTGTATCCAATTGGGAATTAATCACAGAAACAGTCAAAAATACAGCATTTCTTATTAAACAGGAGAAACCACAGAAGCCAAACTAATACAGTTCTTAGTTGATCATAACGCTTTAGGGATCCAAAGGGAATTGTATGCAACTTTTTCATATTACTAGAAGGGTTGTTCTAATGGGCTTCATGTTCCCAGTATGTTTCCATAGTTTAAGTAGTACAGAGACATTTTTCAGTTTTCCTCACTGAAGTTCACACAGGTTTGTCCTACCTTTGGAACTTGTGCAACTCCCTCTCTGATCTCTGACTTTGATAATACAAATGCTGTTAATTCTGAACGACTAATATCTAGTAAGAGATTGTAGGGGCCTTTAGTCCCTACATGTCTGCAGTTTCTCTAAAATGCACTTATTTTCATAAAACATGTCAAGATCCTCCAGTGAAAAGGACTTCTTTAATTTGATTTGTTTGTACTATTATGGACCTAAGGGAAGCCAACAGAGATCAACTTCCTATTTTGCCCAAGCAGTGCATAGCAAACAAAGGGTGACAGAGAAAGGGAGGAGACAACGAAGATCATGACCATTTCATCTGGATGGGCAATGAAGCACTAACAAATTGCATCCCTGAGACAGCATCCTGTAGGTCCATATCAGAACCAGGAATTTGCTCTGCAGTTCACTTTTACAGCAGGGCTCCAGCCATGGTTCCATTCCTCCTGGCAAACACAGCTTTCAGTGAAGCAAAATATTACTGCATTTCTTAGATCTGTAAAAGCAACAAGAGACAATTCAGAGCACAGAGCTGAGTTAAAGGAAGAGAGATCCACTGTATCATCTATTCCATAGCCCTGTGCTTGTTGTTTGCAATGGATTTTGACAACTTAACTAGTTATCACCATTCTCCAGGACAAAGGCTCTTTACAACACTCCATTTCTCTGTGTAGGTCTCAAAAGAGTGAGCCTGCCCTGATAAGCAACCGAATTTCCTCTGCTGTCACTCCACTGTCTCAGTGAATAACATGAAGCACTTTATCCAATTTAAATTTATCAACTGTTGCTTTTCCTATCCAACCACTTTCTTTGCACTCTCAAAATAACCTCTTCAAAGAGAAATTGAAAATAAGGTTGGAACTGCTCAAGTTGCAGGAAGCCAGCTGTTTGCTTATCTAAAATCACAAAACAATTTAGGTTGAAAGCCATCTCTGAAGGTCATTTAATATAACTCCCTACCCAAAAACAAAGCTAACTTAAAAAGTAAATCAGCCTGCTGAAGGCCTTTACTAGCCAAGTTTTAAAATCTCCAAGGACAGAGATTTGGGACCCTCTCTGGACATTATTCAGTGTTCAAGTAAGAATAAATCAATGATACTTCCAAATGCCCCACCCACTTCCAGTGAAGGAGAGCATGGTATCATTATGGCCCTGTGCTGCTAAATGGACAGTGATGGGCCCATGAGACCATAAAGGCATTGTGGGGAGAAGCCAAACATGGTTTCACAGCACAGCTTTCACTGCTAGTGATGCCAGCAGGGCAAGCCCTGCTGCAGTGCAGCATCCAATCCTGCTGCCCACAGCATGAGATATGTAAAATCCTTTTTCCTGCAGTGACCTGGCTTTGTTTCTGTGTATCTGGTGTGTAGGCGAGGAGTTCTGCACCTGCACGAAAGCCGTGGGATCCATGACCTTGGCTTGCCTCGCTGGCAACTTTCCCTCTGCCTCTTGGTGGTGGTAATCATTCTTTTCTTTAGTCTCTGGAAAGGCGTGAAGACTTCAGGAAAGGTAGAGCTAATATTATCCTTCTATCTCAAATACATTCTTTGTCTCCTTTAAGAAGTCTCCTAATTTTAGAAAGCAAGAAAATAAATTGCTGCTTCTGAGGGATCCTCGGGGACCAAACCATGTGAGAGGCCTTCACATATGTACAACGAAAATACACGATCCCAATTCAGCCTTTGTTTTATTTGCAAGTTTTGCTTGTGTGCTGTTACAACTGGAAATTTTATTAGCATATTATCTTCAATTCAGCAAAAATCTCTGAATTGTGAAAAGTAGTCATATCCAGAAAATATTTTTAAATAATCAAAATTGTCTTAAATGTGCATCCTATTCTTAGCCAAATGTACTAATGCTTCAATGGCACTGAATGCTTTGGTTTTATTATATAAAATGCCATGTCAAGAGAAAGACCTGATCAAAGTCATTTGGAGTTACACTTTGACATCCCTCGAGAGAAATTCTAGGGTTGGATATATCTGAGAGCTTTTTGTACATTTTCATGAAAGTATCACCTAATATGATAACTGTACTTCTTTAATAAATGATAGAGAGCTGAGCAGCTCATCAGCAGTCTAACACATATTGGTAATATCTTCTGGTGGTCAAAATACTGGTATCTGTAAACTTATATGTGAAAAGACTCATGATACATAACAGCATTTTCCCCCAGGATGTCCTGTAAAGAGCTTCTCCATCAAACTGAATGGACAAAACCAAGGAAAAAACAGCTGTACTTATCACACATTCTTAAATCTTCTGTAAGATCTCATCAATCTTTGGGATTTCTGTTGTCTGCAGGTTGTTTGGATAACAGCCACTTTGCCTTATGTTGTATTATTTGTCTTACTAATACACGGAATAACCCTCCCTGGTGCATACAACGGAATAAATGCATACCTGCACATAGATTTCAGAAGATTAAAAGAAGCCACAGTAAGTGTACTTTTCTGCTCTCATTCGCTTATTATTAAACTGGTTACCTTGTTATTAAAGCTGAAAATACTACAGCTAACTTCTGTAATTATATAGCCACACTTCTGCTTCTGCATAAGCACTAGTCCACTGTCTCTGACAGTCTAACTTTCCCGCTCTCTCCAAAACAGGACTATTTCGCACTGAACCCAAGCAGTTCAGGTCACAAAACACTCGTTTGAAGTCAGTTACCTGTGTGGCAAACCCTTAAGAAGTCCATGTTTTGACTGTGCACCCAGTAAATCACAGTATTCTTGATACAAGAAAACAGAGTCATGCAAAAATTTAGTTCTCAAAAGGCTAAGAATTCCCTCAAGAAGCAAATCTTGCTTTTTAATTACTAGCTTAATATTAACCTGTTAAACAAAAATCCTGGCCTATGCAAACTTTGCTAAACATACAAAGTCAGGAGTAACTCACCTCTTCAAACCATGGACCTTTGTACAAATGAGGTTTTCAATAGTACGGTGTTCTCATCTTTTTATTGAAAATAAACTACATATCACTGCATCATTTAAAAACATTAACAACATTAAATATATCCAAACCAATTTACTTTGTGAAGTAACTTGGAACTTCAATTTTATGTCAGTGCATCCCTGAGTCTGATTCATGATTCTTTTTTTACTTCCAAATGAAAAATCTAACAAAGAAACATTGTAAGTCACAAAGAGTAATGACATACAGAGGGCTCTGCCAGTGCTCTTCTAGAAGACCTAAGAGCACCCAGATCAGTGTCAAGGTGTGCCTCATTTTACGGAGCCACATCCTGCACAGCACTGAGCAAGCCCTGAGACACCTCAGTGTTCAGGGAGACACAATCGTGTCTCTATAAAAAGGAGAAAAAGATATTCTCCTTTAAACTAGACCAATGACTAGGCATGTTCCTTGCTGAAAGCACATGAGCTACTAAGTCACAATGCTCATCTCCACTGCACAAATGGATATGTTAAACGTGTGTGGAACAGAATCTGTGTTCTGCTAAAGGAATCAGTGTTAGGGAGTTAAATCGGACATAGAGGCAACACTCACTCTTTCATACACCTTAGCAAATATCCTGAAGATTATGTAACACCTGGTCATGCACACACACTCTTGTGTTTCCTCTCCTCACAGCACAGTAACTTTTTAAATCCACATACACAAGAAAGAATATGCATAAAAGTTAAAATGACAAACACTGAAGAACTCTGGAAAGACTGATGGCTGGCTCCTGTAAAATGCTTCTCTTTTTTTCATTTTTCATGTATATAAAAATAATAACTTATCATAAAATATATTAGACTATGCATCAATGAGATTCATCTGAAGTGGACAGAGACCATGAGGATCAGCAGCAGAACTGGCCCCACTGTTTGTTTCACATCCTGCTTTGGTAGAACAAAGGGAATGTTCTGCATTTAATTTTAGTTGTAAAGGAATTTCTGGTTTCTGCTTTTCCTAACCTTCACCTTGATCTTCTCAGTTTGTTTCCTAATCAGCTACTAAGAGCCAAGACTCTTACTCAACAGACACAGTGCCTAAGTCCTTTGGGAGGCAGCAGGTGCTAATGTCTTACTTGAATCAGTAGGACTTAAGCACATGCTTAAGGGTGCTTGAATAATAAGAAAGGGAAAGCACAATGAATGTAATTGCAGTGGCAAGACACAAAAGAGCTAGAGGACCACTAAAAACAAATGCTTTGTGATGGCACCATGCAGACCTAGTTGTGGTTCAAACAAAACTGATGTTAAAAATGTTCAGAAATTTTGTTAACAAGGGTCATCTGAAGTTTAAAAAAAAAAAAAAACAAACAAGAAAAAATATAGAAGCCTTTGCATCCCTCCTTCTGCATTCTTATCCACAGAAACACTTTTAAGAGACTACAACCCTGTTAGATATCAACCTTTGCAGGAAAATAGGATATTAAGATGTAACTGGTATATAAAAAAGTTGAGCAAGAAATTAGTGTTACAGGATTGTTCTTGTTATTTAGTGAAATAAATCCATGATACCAAAGAGTCCTGTATGAACTGCAATTTCTTCTGCAACTCCTCCAGCTAAGTGAAAAAGCTGACAGATAACCTGCCTGGTTCTGTTCACAGCACGTCAGCTGTGCTTCAGCTTCTGAATCAAGAAAGCATCATATAAAGTGCACTAACAGTCACACAAAGAAAGCTCTAATATGGGAAAGAAAATGTCCTGTAACTCTTGATCCATTAACTAATTTTAGTTTTCTGATTGTACATTCCAAAGTAACTTGGAACAAGGACTATTGGAAGTGTATTTCTGCCACCCAGGAGGAAAACCATGTAATCATTTCATTACTCAGTAAAATCTGAGAGGTACAACTGTCCATCCCACAGGTAGCAGGGTGCACACCAGACCATGCCCCTGCTCCATGTGACACCTCACTGGGGCTGGAGGCACTTACACTCCCACAAGCATCATCAGTGCCAATTGTTTTCCAAAAGCCAGTTGCTTTGTACTCGTCTTGCTTTTGTCCTGATGTATCCCTGTGGACCGAACTGACACTGACCCTGTTGGTGTCATTATGCAGGTGTGGATTGATGCAGCTACTCAGATATTTTACTCCTTAGGAGCTGGGTTTGGTGTTTTAATTGCATTTGCCAGTTACAATAAGTTTGACAACAACTGTTACAGGTAAGAGCCTATTCTTTCATTACTACTGCAAAGTTATCCTGTTTTACTCTGACTGCAGCTGGAATCAGTACTGAGCTATCTTTATCTTCTGTCATTTGTTAGTGACGGTGAGCTTTGCATAGACATAGCAACCAACCCAAATCTTGTAACACTGCCTTCCTTACTGAAATTTTAGTAACAGGAACCTGCCAAGATATCTGCTGCACTGCAAAAACAGAATGGGATTAGGTCTGGACTTTAGACAGCTGTGTAAACTGTGCTGGTGTTTGCCTTTCAAAAGTACCATTAAGCGCAACAGTGAACACAGGGTGAAATCTTATTGGTCCAGGAACTAATAGCAGAAAGATTCCAGTTTCCAGCACTGTTTCTGTGCTTTGGGATTATATTTCTGATATTTTTTGTTGAGTTCCAATTTAGGACTGCACTTTAAATCAAGACAGTTGGTAAGTGCTTTGCTGAATCACCGCCATGGAAATTCAAACAGAACTGCTCTGCACCTTCTGAGAAATTCCAGCATTTAGACATTTTGCTAACATTCCATTTTGGAATGAAAACAAGGATCACTTTAAATTTTCCCATGAAATATAAATTCAGGAAATACATGTATTATAAATACATAGTGAACTGAAGGATGGAAAAAAAAAAAAAAACTTAAAGACAATCCCTATCTAGTTCTTAGAGTGTTTTTGGTTTTTTTCCCCTCACTGGGCTGTTCCTCTCTCCACTATTAGGGATGCTTTGCTGACTAGTACCATTAACTGTGTCACAAGCTTCATCTCAGGATTCGCAATTTTCTCCATATTGGGCTACATGGCTCATGAGCACAAAGTTAAAATTGAAGATGTAGCTACTGAAGGTAGGAAGTTAATTTTACACTGATTTTACCCCTTTTTGTTCACCATTTTTTTGCAGATGTGTTTATATTAATATTAGTTTGAATTAACTTGCTTGGAGCTAGAAGTCTACCTTTAAATGCCTTGTTGAAATGTGAACTCTAAATGGTATTGGTTCATCTCACCTCTACTGAACTGAGCTTCCCTAACATCTTGCCCCCCACAAGTGTTGTCTGTGCAACAAACAGGCCTTTGACTGGTTCTGGTGATTCTGGTAAGCTCAGCTCAGCTATCCTTTCACTGGTAACTCTCATCACACCCAAAAGATCTCTTGCCAAACAGTGGAGTCCACACCACGTGCTTCCTCCTCCACCACATTGCTGAGAAACAGCCAGTAAGGTTGTGAGTCCCGTAAAAGGTTATTCGAAGTGGAAAGAATGGCATAGATTTTTTTTTTTTTTTTTACATATATACCAAACTGTCATGAGTAAATAATTAAAGTATTTTGGATATATTTTTGGTATAATGCAAATTTTGTTTTAATGGCCACTCAGAGTGTAATGGGAAGTGGAGTAAAAGTCAACTTACTCATAATTTATCTTATTAAAATGAGCACTTTTGTAATAATTGGAAACATAATCAAGCAATAGTTTGGGTTTTTTTCTGTTTTCTATTCCAGGAGCTGGTTTAGTTTTCATCCTGTACCCAGAGGCAATTTCAACTCTTTCAGGATCTACATTTTGGGCTGTGGTGTTCTTCATCATGCTCCTTACTCTTGGCATCGACAGTTCTGTGAGTAATTTTTCCATCTCTCCTTGACAGTTTTCTTTTACTGTTATATTGTGTAAGTGGAGAGGTATCAACCTTAAAAAGTGGGTTACATTTCAAATAAACAAACATTCTGTACATTTCCTGAATCTGTTTTCACAATCACAGGCAACATAGCAATAGTATCATACCTGGTATTATATTTAAAGACTCACAATCATTAAGAAGTTTAGGAAAAGATCAAATCTTTTACAAGCCAGAAAATATTTACTCACTGCTACTTTTTTATGACCTTACAGTGGGACTGTTCATCAGCAATTATTACTGTCTAAAAGTGTAACTCAACACACTACTATGAACCTGCAATAAGGTTTTGGAATCCTGCTTGCAAAACACAGTAAGACATTGAGTAAAGTGGTTTCTAGAAGGTGTTTTTATACGTGCTGAAATCCATCCATCTGCTCTAGACACACAATGTCTGTAAATTTAGTCAAAATTTAAAAATCACACCAGAATATTTCATAGCAGTTTCATTTTACTACAATCTTACTGTAAAATGTCCAGCCAAACAAGTGTATTTACTCTTTCCATAATGTGGTGAGTTTTACTACACCATGATATTCATGATCACAGAGACTTCATCCCACAAATTATTACAAGTCCCCAAACAACTTTTGTGCTGCTTTGCTCTTGCCAAAGAGGCATCAAGACATCCTGTTATATTTATCTTAAAGGTTGATTAATTTCTGGGAAAACAAAATAGGGTCTTTAAGGAATAGTGAACCATGAACAAACCTTCATCCTCTTTAGTAGGGTAGAGGTTTCTTATTATTCCAAAGCATAGAAGTCTCTTTTGTAGTTCTGAATGTACAGAGTTTCTCTAGGAATTTCTTTCTGGAAATGGCAAAACAAAGTGTTTCCATTGCTTACAATCTCAGGAAAATCGGTTCATTTTCAAGGACAAGAAAAGGAAAGAATGAATTGACACGGAGAAGAGCAAAGCTAAGAAAAATGAGGTTGGAGCAGGAAGCTTTGATATTCACTGGCAAATAGCTGAATGAGATCTTGTGGAATGAGGGCTGAGCTGTAAAGGTCAGATTCAAGTCTAAATGTTTCTGAAATGTTTGGATTTTTGGATTCCAGCTCAGGTTCAGTGAAGTTTGTCTTCATAGACTGAGATCCTTGTACAAAAGTTAGAGGGAAGATTATATCTGGGTTTGTAGCTTGGCCATTTTTCCACTCAAAGCAAACATGGGGGATGGAAATGAAGAGTTTAGCATGGTCAAAGAACAAGAATGACCAGTAGGAAAAAGGCAGAATTAAGGAGAAGATAAATGCTCAGGAGTGTTTAGATCCAAAACTTTAACGTTGCAACAGCAGTAAATTTAAGACAATGTAAAGAAACTTTTGAGTGGCAAAGCTTTATGTTGCAGAACACACTTTTCCTACTAGTGGAGAAAGGTTTTTCTTGTGGAGTTAATTAAATACTGTGAACTAATGAACTGTGGCCAAGTTTAGCTCTTTCTTTCTAAAAGAGGAGGGATTTGTCATCATTTCCCAAGGAAAACTCAGGTCATGCAGTGCTATTTATGGTGATCTTCTCAACTCTCCCCCCACATCTGACTGATCAAGTCCCTGAAGGGAAAATTAAAATTTTTAAAGCTAAAAATCAAATAACCCCAAGGCTAGAGAGGAATAATTATACGTGACTACTTTTATTCATGCACATAAGCCTCCACTGGCATAGAAATACAAAAAAATGGAATGGTCTGTACAAAAATGGAACTGTCTCAATGTTAAAGACAGAGAAATCTGACCATGCAAGTTTGGGCAAGCAACAGTGAAAAGGGCAGAAAGCAGAAGAAATGTTTTCAAACACTTTTTGGAATAGGTATCTAGCTTGGTATAGGGAATTAACAAGGGAAATAAATAGTCATACATTAAGAGGTCCTTTGGCAAAATAGTCCAAGCTGTCTCTTTCCATTTTCAACTTCTCCAAGATGAGTTAAGTGCCAACAGAGTAGCAACCTGAAAAGATCAAATATTAACCTATCTTAACTGCAGGGCACCCACTGATGCCCCCTGAGACACTGGGAAATACAAACCTCCACTGTGTTTTGGGGCATTTTACTTGGAAACATTAGTTACCTTGAAAGAAAAATTGGGTCCACTGCCCTCTGCTCTATGGCTCTAGACAGGAATCATTCAAATCCCAAACAGACAGTTCTCTGCTGCTGATTTCAACCAGAGCTGCTGGTTTCATCCAATTCTTACAGCTCTTACTAACCAGCTATTGTTTTACACAAAGCACTCCATGTCTTGCCAGGATGTTCTAGCATCACAAAAATCATGGAACCCAGCCTTTCCAAAATATTAAATGAATTTATTTATTTATTATGATAAAAGACTGAAATAATTTTTGTAGCTTCTTGGTGAGTGGGGGCAGAATGTTTTCATTAATGGAAAGAAATTAAAATTCATAACCACCTACCTAAGCCAGCAATTTCAATGAAAACTTGGAAAGTACCTTTCTTATATTGAAAAACAAGGGCATTAATTTCTAGAAAACAAAGTAAAATTCTTTCATGTTGTCAACAAAAATAAATTACATCAAGCTTCCTATGTAGTAATTCTTCCGGGTCTGTAAAGATTTTTGTCAAACTGGAATTGGTTAAATGGCTAAAGTGAATCTCTGTTCAGCACATTTCCTCTAGGTGCTTCTTGTGCCTGTCTTTATGGAAAAAATATCTTAAGGAGTTTAGTTAGTTACTCCACCAGCTTTTTCTCCAAAGTATGTTGAAATGTATATTATTTTTCCCAAAGTATTTATTGTCCTGAGTCAAAGAGTTCACGTAGGATATGGCTGTGGAGGCAACATCCATCACACTTGAGTTCCCTGACACTTTCCTGTGTTCTTTATCATAAGAAAATTAAGCCTCATAACGCCAGTGGTTTACAGCTGAAATGTCAGAAATCATAGAGGGGTTGGGTATTTATGATACCAGCAGCTTTACATTCTTGGTCTGTGTCTACAGCAGTAGGGTTTAACCAGAGCTCTTGCCTTCCCTTCCTCAGATGGGTGGAATGGAGGCTGTCATCACTGGCTTGGCAGATGATTTCCACATTCTGAAGCAGCACAGGAAGCTCTTCACCTTTGGTGTTTCTTTTGGCACTTTCCTACTTGCCCTTTTCTGCATCACCAATGTAAGTACAACACAAGTTTCCATCAGCATCCTACCTTAAAAATGCAATTAACCTTACCACATAGATATATGGATAGGTTCAGGCAACTGTTTTTGTTATAATTATTAGTTCTCACCAAACCAAGTCATTGTTCCAAGGAGTTGACTGTGCTACTATTGGTTTTGTTTGATTCTGTGTATTTTGTTATGTGTTTGTTTGGGGGTTTTTTGTTTGGTTCAGTTTTGCTTTGGACTAAGAATTTCAAGTGACCAGACCCTTCATCATCTGGCTGCTGTCTTCTTGAAGCACTCACTTCTTGTTAAAGGAGTGGAGAATAATGATCTCCTCTCACCCACGTTTCTTAATGTTCCTTCACGTACCTAGATCTTATCCCTGACTCTTAACACCATAAAAAAGCACACAGATAACTTATCCTGAACATCTAGTAACTGTGTTTATCACTACCATCACCCTGAATAATTTGCCTCATCTGGCTTTTGACAACTAATTAAGGAACAAGAATCACAGGGTTCTACACTGGAGAGAACTCTTCCTTTATTTGAGCAAAAAAAAGGCAAAAAAAGATGGCAACAGTGTTAGAAAACAACTAAAACTTGAGGTAGCCACTGTGAAAGCAGATGTGCTGAACCTCTTTGCATCCCTAGAAATGGTTTCCAAATGTATTATTAAGATTACTGAAATGGCATAAGTTCATAAATAAC
The DNA here is from genome assembly GCA_035583135.1 of Lophotriccus pileatus. Classification (NCBI taxonomy): domain Eukaryota; kingdom Metazoa; phylum Chordata; class Aves; order Passeriformes; family Tyrannidae; genus Lophotriccus; species Lophotriccus pileatus. Next base: position 11,176,169 of record JAWWES010000021.1, read on the forward strand.
AAAGTTCTTCTTACACTAAAAGAATAGCCCAATATTTTTACTCTAGTTTCCTCAAACTGGAAAACATTTGAAACACTAAAAGTAGATACATCATGTAAAATACCTATCCTTTTAATACCATGCTACCTCTATTGACACCTAAAAACTGATCATGTTCCTGCTTTATTCTGTTTCAACTGGAATAAAATTTCCTGAAATACGAGATCAGAAGAAATTCAGTGTTAAGAGCCTGACCAGGTACCAGTGGTTGCAATTCCTCTGCCTTCAAGATAATAACCTAGCTCCAGCTTTTAAGCTGTGAAGACCAAATGTATTAGTATACATAACTGAAGAAGAACATTTCTAATGTGTACAAAATAAGAAGAACAACCCATACTAGACCATCACATGAAATTCATGTTTGATTTTGCCCTCCGAAATGTTAAGGCTGTATATTCAGAAGCAGCTGTTTCTGAAACAAATACGCTTCTTACAAAATCATGTTTGATAGCAAAGACATTCATTTGGAGCAGGTGTAGAGCAAAAACAAGAGGTCAAACTCAAATGTCATTCAATAAGCAACATTTTCTTTCTAACACAACAACCAAAGTTCATTCAGTTTCCGGACAAGTCCCCACAGAATTAAAAACCTAGACCAGGCCTAAGTACTGGTGTCTCTATTTTTGTAAATATGCACAGCTGTTTCAGAAAAACATCTTTTTACAAGAAAAAAAGAGAAGGAAACTGATTACAGAGATTAAAGTCACCTACAGATCTAAATAGTACAAGTGGTATTTACACTATTAGGGTAAAAACACATAAAATGATTCCTTTGTTCCTCCCTTTCTGAAGAGACATGGATTAAGTTTGGTTATAAAAGAAGAGTTTAACAAAAATTTACTGCAACTACTAACTTTTCAGTTGTTTCCAAGTGACAAAGAATGTTGTGAAACACTCTATCCAGCTTCATTTCCAAACAAGTAAACATAGCATAGTCTTCCATTCCTTGTTAGCCCAAACTCAGTAAAATGAGCAAAATACACCAAATGACACAAATACACAGCACATTGTAAAACAAGGCAAAAAGTGGTCTAAGACTGAAGATTCACTGGACTACAGAACAAATGACCAGGAACAAGCTGATTGATAATGGCTTGTAGAAACCTGTAGAGGTCCATTCCCGCCATTAATTTAGGAAGTTCTTCATTAACTGCTCTAGACAGGCCCTGCCCCACAAGCTGCAGAATATTTCCCAGAACAGCCAGTGCCTTCAACTGCCACTGAACAGTAGTACCAAGAGGACTCATTAATCAGGCTAAGCTGAGGCTTCTCTTTCCCAGTTAAGTGAGGACAGGGATGAAAAGAAGCCTCTTTAGGAGAGTTACAAATCTGATTCCACTATTTTGCATGCAAATATGAACCCGTGTCTGCAGCAACAGATCCACATTAAAATACTAGGGTTAAGATAATGTTTCAAGTAAAGCAGATTTCTGTTAAGTAAATACTAAACTATCATGTTTATTCTATCTGTAACTCTGTTTTGTTGCATTCTTGACTCCCCAATGCCAGGGTGGAATTTATGTGCTCACACTTCTGGACACGTTTGCAGCTGGGACTTCAATATTGTTCGCTGTTCTAATGGAGGCAATCGGAGTCTCCTGGTTTTATGGTAAGCACCTCATTTTGCATGTGCACAACCTTTTCTCAAATTCCAAGTGCTCATGACAGAATTACACATTGTTTTAAGGGAAAACAGCATAGCCTTGTACACTTGAAACCAAGACAAGTCAGGTTTCATGGAGTGATTTTCACCCGATTCATGAACAGTGACAGGAACGCAGACATTGAGTGGCCCAAGCTTTGAAACCCTGCACAGAGCCAAAGAAAACTGCCTTGTGAAACAGATTGTGATGGGATGGAGAAGTTACTACTTTTTGCCAGTATTTAACAACTCTTAATATTGCTGATGACTTGCAGTAGCAGGTTTATTCCTGGTACTTTCAAAGCAAGTAGATTAACCTAAAGACAGAATCACCAGTTCCCCCTTTTCGTCTTCCCTTGAAGTCTGTATTAAACTAGCTGCCCTGATTCCCAGTCACATTGTTCTTCCCCTGAAAGTCATCTTCATTTCTATTCAGACATAGTGTTTACAATAAATGTATGACTCAGAAGGTTCTTAGACATTATGATTCTCACTGCCATTTGCCTCCCTCAGTCACTTATGTATCCATCCATTTTGCCTCACCATGTTCTTCTAATCAAACAAGCTTTATCTTGCAGCTAAAAATCGTTGAAAAGTGAATGAGGTGAAAGAATGGCATTCATGCATAAAGCTGTTCTATCTACTAAAGAAATAGTTTCTAGCTTTATTGTACTAATTGTGTCACCCAACATCAGCATGGAGCTAGCAGCACATATGCTGTTGTCTCTCAAAACAGTAGAGGCACTGTATTTCACAGACAACTGTCTTTAATCCCCATAAAAGAGCTGAATGCAGAAGAGTGTTCATAGCTTCACTTGGAAGCAGAGGCTTCTTCAGTTAGTAAGGGCAAGTTATTTTCTGCTACTATTAAAACAGGATTTACTGCACTTTACAACAGCTAAGCTTTGTATGAGGTTCACAAACTAAGCCAAGGCTAGTCAAATTTTATTTTACACCCTCTGTCCTTTATCATACTTTCTTTTCTCCTTCTTGCCTCCCTGTGATGAGGAAAATATCTCTCCATTTTTCTTGGGCACTGACAGATGTTTTTACTGACACAGCATGACCTGTTGCTTTATAAAGAACTTATTACAGCCCCAAGTGCTATTTAAACTGATTAAATCTGGCATGATCTTGTCTGCCTCTTTTTTCTGATAGACCCCAGTTGCCTTAATGACCCAGCTGAATATTAAGCCAGCCTGAAGGCAAGCATTGACATTTTGGCACAGACTAAAAACATGGAGATTTAGTTCAAATTTTACCTATGACCACTTACTATGAAGTTTCTTCTTGCAAAGGCCAACCGTGGATGTAAGAGAAGGAAGAGCTAGTTTGTTCTGCTATGCAGAATGTATGTTCTACTATGTACTTCAATTGTGTCTGCAAGCCTGTTACCAATTTCATGTGCAACCCTGATATAATCATATGTATAGCATTAAAGGCAGTATTACTAATTTTTACTTTCCAAATTAAAAAAAATTATAATAATTCCAAACATATAAAAGAATACTATATATGACATAGCTAAGCAAGACAGGAGGGGAAAGCAACCCATACAAAGATTTCTTGCAGAAACCCAAGCGATTGTTGGAGCTATGCCCTAATTCTTGGAAACATGCCCACAAATTATTTCAGCTACAGCCACTAAGCAGTTTCACCTTGGGGCCAGGACCTGCTCAAAGGCTTCTGTGCATGTGAGGGGTTCTAAAGCCACTGGCTGAGCCTGTAGAGCAGAATAACTTACCAAGTTCTAGCTGGCAGCAGGTGCAGGACTTACTGGTAACATGTAGGCTTTCATTCTATCTGAACTCTGATCTCTGCATCAGGTAAAAGAAGATTGTCCCAATGTGAGAAGGGTAACTTGCTTTTATAGCCATGAAAAAATATCTACTTTTCATTCTCTTCCTAATCTGTTTTCTGTAAGTTGATTTAATTCCCTTGACAACACAATATTATGTACAAATTTTCTGCACCGTTTAATAAACTATGACATAACATAATGGTGACAGTCTCAGGCAGCTGCAGTGTTTACTAGTTCAGAAATTACACTGGAAGTCTCTTTGGATTCAGTGCATTTATCCAGGACCTCACAATAAATTTTAAGTATCTTTTACTTAGTTTTCCCTGAAAAAGCAAGGATATTATTTCCATATTCCCTACCAAGTCTCCAGCAAGTAATCTGGAGTTTTGTTTGTGGTCACACCAGTTTCTTCCTGTAACTAAACATGTCACCCACAGTTTTGGCTTATCTACAGAATCACAAAAAAAACCCAAGGAAATTCTTTCAAGCAGCATAAAAAGCCAAGCCCCACAGATCCCATCAGCTGTAGCTATAACTATTCTCTACCTTACTGATTCTTAGAACAGTTATTTGAAGACCTGTAGCACTGCAAACCCCTGGTGTTGGACAGTGCAGTCTGAGAGCATGGCCTTCCTGTCCCCCCTTTTCAGCAGAAGTCGAACACCAAGCACTGTTTGAGCTCTGCCTGCATCTGTCTGGAAACACATGAATAAAATTTTTTGAGATATCTAGTCCTTGTCTTTGACCTTCTGCACAATGATAAATTTCAGTCAGTATTCATAGCAGTTGAAATTCAGTCCCTTTAAAGTTCACAAAAGGCACTGCAAATAGAATCAGATTAAATTTAAAGAGCATTTGCAGATCCTCTTGGCTACTTCCCTTCACCTGTACGTAATACTGGAAGGTGGAAAATCAGAGACATTTACACTCAAATGTCCAGACCCTGTAAATATTTTGCATCCTTGTTGCATGCAAAGGATTAACTCAAGCTGTTCCAAGTATTTACATGAAATAAATTGTTCTGAACTAATCCACATGAAGAGAAACAATCATTATGGAAAACTATGCATCCTCTCTAATAAAGAAATATTCATGTTAAAAAGCTGCATTTCTGCAGTTCACCTAATGGGGATCAGGATTGAAAGTAAACTTGCTGAACACATAAAGTATAATAAATTATAAACAAGTGTCTCTAAGTTACAAAGCCAGAGATTATTTTCTTCTTAAAGAAAACAGAGAAGGATACTTTTTGCCCTATTTTATATCAGTGATAATCATCCCATTCTAAAATGGTGTAGTTTTGCACATATTTACACTCAACAGAAGAAACATCACCCTAGTTCCTTGGAAAAGTTATAAAATATGAAACACTATTTGTAGTAGATATAGTGAAAATTCTGTGACATTCAGTGAAACACTGAAAGGTTAGTATGCCATCAAGTGGAACATCTCCTTTGATAAATTAAGAATCATGAAGCTACCTCATTATCAGTAAGCAGTTTGTGTCAGTGAGGGTCTAGATTTTCCTTCAGTGTACTCATAATAGCATGGAGTAATTAGATTACAATAGTCCACAACTATTAAAAAAATTGTGTTCCATTTACAACTTAAATTCAAGATATTTGTAAAATGCCTTTTTTCAATGGTAATGCTGTCTGCAGCAGGCCTGAAGTGCCTTTAAATGCATTTAAGTCTTGGACACAGTGATGTCAAAGACACATCTAGTCACTGAAAGGATGTTGTTATTTCATATGTCTTCTAATCTGGAAGTCGTTCATGTCTGCTTTCTGAAAAACAATATGTTTTGGGTATGCCAGCATCTCATCAGTTTAGATTTACGTCAGTCCCATGTTCACATCCATTCTAGGTGTGGACAGATTCAGTGAAGATATCCAACAAATGATGGGCTTCAAACCAGGCCTCTACTGGAGATTGTGCTGGAAATTTGTTAGCCCTGCCTTTTTATTGGTAAGTGTTGAGAATTATTCATCATGGAAAGAATACTAGTGTTTTGCTTCCCAGAATATACAATAGATAGCAAGAGCAGGATACCCCTTGCTGTGCCAAATATTGTTGGGATGAACAGAAGACACTCCAATTTAATTATTTTTTCTCCTCAATTGCATTGGTTTTATTTTGTATAATACATTTCAGTTATGAAAGAGAAGTTAATTTTGGCTGTGGTCTAATTCTCCTTTTTCATGTTAGCATGATTTTAAGAAAGTTGCTTTTCTTAGGGAGCACAGAATGCTTACACAGAGTCCTCCCTATCCCACCCAGTACCTGTGCATATTAAACACAAATCATTCTGCTGGGCAAATAAACTAGCCAGGGATAAGAGATTGTGTGAGCAAGAATGTATTTTTCATTGGAGAATACTAAGATCCCCAAATTGTGGAATGACACCTTAGAAAAACTAATATGTGACCGCACCCAGTAATTAGCTCTGTGATACTCTGAAGAGATGTATTAAATATACCTTGTAAGCTGCTTGTTGTGAATCACAAGTTCTTCATTTCATTTGGGAAAAAAAAAATCCCAAAGTGTGAATTTGGTTGCTTTGTGTAAAGGTTAGATTCAGCACTAAACTCCAGTTTTATATTGGAATCTTTTCCTATGCATATTTTTAAATAAAAGGTCAGGATAATAACATGGAAATTTGAATTTACCATGATTTTGGGAAACTGTTAATTGCATTAAAGCTGTGCATTCTTAAAGTAGTACTGGTATTGAAAACATGCCCTGGGTAGGCTTTTATGACTGGTCCTTTTTTTTTTTTTAATGTTAAAGCTTATGACCCCAGTTCATCCATAAGCCCCTACCCAGCATGTATTAATTATCCTTTTAAACACAGCTCTGCAAAGAAACTTGTATGGAACTATATCCTGCAACACTTCAAGAAGGCCGATTCAAGTAGAAAGGAAAAATGCTGCTGCAAGCATCCTTATTATTTGCACAAAGGAGACTCTAAAATTCAAATTTTTGAGTAAGAGAGAGTTGTAGCAATTTTTCTAGAGAATGTTGGAATGTCTGTCAGTCTAACCTTTAGATTGCTTAAGATTTCTTAGTAAAATGGCCTGAATACCTTCCTAGCAAAGCCTACAAATGTACTGCACTATCTGCAGTAGGTAATGCGTCTTTCAGCCATCACAATGTACTCTCGTTTTTTATCATCTGGAAGTGCTCAAAGCCCTTTCCTCTTACTGTCTGCAGCTATGCACATAAACCCAAGAAAAATCTCTAAATGGAATTAATGTTTTTCTAACCAGATTTCACACTACCAGCTTCCTCTAACCCACACCATTAATCTCCTTGTGCAGTCTCTAAAACCCTAGGCTCAAAGTACTCTAATTTGAAATTGCATGTATGGAGCAGAATGTATAGGCCCAGAGAATCAAGTCAAGGTACTCTGCATGTTACATATGGTTTTAACAGGAGGGAAGTAGGGTGGTACCCCACTCTTTCCTTCTTGCATCTAGCACTGGACAAGGTAGCACAGGAATTAAAAAACAGCTTTGTTTTCCAGGCCTTAAGGCTGCTTGGCCTTTCCTCAGTAAATGTATCATCCTGGAGTTAGTGTTATGCCTCTCATTGAAAAACAGGTGCAAAGCTTCTAAATGAAGCCTGATGTCCCTGGAAGAAAAAGAAGGGGAAAACAGTAGATCCTGCAGAGACTTTTCCTGACTACAGAATCCCTTTTTTACATCTGTAACAATAGTTTAAATGAGGCAGTAGCAGACAATCACCTGATCTTCCCATCAAACTTCAAATAATCTGTGTTCAGAGTAGTTAAAATGAGCTGTTAATACCGGTAGATGCATCAAGAACTTAAGCAGTAAGAGGCAGGAAGTAAATAGGCTGAAGGTAAAGAGTAAAGCTGGTTTGAAATAAACCTTAGTGTGACTGCCTAAAGATCACATGGAATCAGTTGGCCAGCAAGTTTCTTCATCTTAAAACTACGGTCTATTTGATTGTTTCCCCTCCAGTTTGTGGTGATAGTCAGCATAATAAATTTCAAACCTCTGACCTACGACGACTACACCTTCCCTCTCTGGGCAAACCGCATTGGCTGGGGAATAGCATTATCTTCCATGATACTTGTGCCTGCCTATATCATCTATAAATTCATGAATGTGCGTGGGACCTTTAAAGAAGTAAGTGGAACACTAATCAAATGTCATGAAATGCTGCTGTGAAATGAAATGGCTGGATCTAAGTTGGCAGTTTGTTTCTCTTACTCCCGAAAATTATTACTTAAGGGTGACCTTTTGAATCCGTCCATCAGAAAGATCAGAGTTTTGGGGTAGGATTACTGCATGCTGTCTGGGTTTCAGATAGAAACTGGCTTTGCAGACAGCACCATTATTAAGTTTGAAAAATTATTTTTGATGCCTGTAATTAATCCAATTGATGAGATTAAATTTTGCTCATTAGCAAAAAATGTACAAATTACAGTACCTTCATGTTCAGCTCTGGGGTATGGTCTTCACACAATTCTACCTGAACAGAGTTCAGTCCAAGGTGTGCTTTATCACTCTGTACTGGAATGTAAACAGTTGTATGTACAAAGTTAATTTAGAATCCTATTTTAGCATTCTAAGAATCTCTAATAGTATATCCACAGGCTGGGATACGCCCGTGAGGTAGCTCTGATTGCTCAGGTTTACTGGTATGGGGATGCAGAAGTCTTTGGCCAAAAGACTTTGGTCGTTCATTCTGTATTGTTAGCAAGCTCAGGTTTGTCTGTTGCTGCTCCTGTAAAAGCAATCTCCAGTTTTCCCATGAGAGTTGCAGCAAAAGGCTCGTATATCACAGCCAAGTAACTATCAAAAGATATGATGCCCTAAATTGTGGCTCTTAAAGTATGGGGAAAGGGAGGCTCTTAGTCTAGTGGGAACTCCCCGAGCTGGTTGAAAGTTGCTGATAAACCAAATACTACATTTGATCTCAAAGGGCCATTAAGGGGTAGACAAGGGAATGAGATGGGAGAAAGCCAGTACCTCCTTCCTCTCCTGCTCTGGGACTGGCCAACCCTATTACAGCACTGACAGAAAAGCAAGAATTTAGGGGATGTAAGGCCTGTGCTACAAACTCATTCCTGATGTTCTTTTCCATATGCACTAGCTAAATATTTGGATTTAGTATTTGCATAAACTTTCTACTGTTGTTTCTTATATTAAAGGCTAACACCCAGGGGCTTATAATAAGCTTGTTCTCTCCATGACTAAGGTAAAGGCACAGGATGCAGTGATATTAAAGATTTAAGTTACCATTTTAAATAAAGTTCATGCTACTTCCCCACTATAGATTGGGGATTACATACATAATCCCACTTCATATGGCTGACTTTTTCCTCTTCTTCTTATCTGGTTTAGAGACTAGCTTACTGCATCACACCTGAAAATGAGCACCAACTCGTGGCCCAAGGAAATGTCAGGCAGTTTAAGGTTTGTACTCCTTTCACGTGCCTCCTCTCCCGATACCAACCCTCTCCTGTCTTTAGCAACAACTGCAGGTTTGCAGCAATGTCATAGTGACTTCACAGGTCTGTAGTTCTTCCAGTCTACTAGTCTGTGGCACTGAGGCACTGAGGCTCAGTGCCACACGCAGCTCTGTTGGAAGGCTTTTGGCACCTTCCTCCTTTGACTAAGGCAAACCCACGATATTACAGATCACCTGAATCCGGTATTTTGGGATGTATTTGAACACAGTGAGGTCTCACAAAGAGACAAATGTATTTCCAGACTGTCACATGCATTTGAACAGGTCATGGCCTCTCACTCAGTCACTGCATGGCAATCTGAAGTCATGTTTCCAAAACTGCAATTATATCCCACAATGCATAGTAAACAGCTAAACAAGTATCCCATGTCAGAGATTACACATAATGGCCATGATGAAATAATGTCCTAGGTTATGTGGAACAGGCTTTCCCCACAGGCCTCCCAGGTTGATTGAAAACACTGCTGGGGACTTCTTAAACCGTGAAAAAGATGCTATAGGTTTCCAAATACTGCTTTCCTTTTTAGCAAATAAAATGAGCTTATTGAAATAAACTCTTTTTTGTAGAAGATAAAAAGGATGCAAATATGAAGCTTGTTACACTTATCAGCATTCATGCTGGACCACTTTCTGTCTTCAAAGTTGAAAGCAACTAGAATTATGCACACCTCCGCAAAACGTGACCCAGATTTTGTAGTGGTGGTTCGTATGTTGATATTGAAAAAATAAATCTGCCTTTTGCTTATTCTGAAAAATACTGTTTGAAGTATAATTTTAAAGGAAATAATCCAAGTGTAGATTTATGGGATGCAGAAGGAAAGCAGGAAGAAAAGGCTTCCTGTTGCATGACCACAATTTATTTGATGTGGCCAAGAATATGTAATAGCACAGCACCTCTTCCTGCCTTCTTCTCCTGTTTCTGCCAGATGATTTACAGTTCCAGCTGTACATAACTCATTTTTTCCAGAGGCAGATGTTCCTGTGTGAAAGGGCTATGAACAGCCATTCCAACACAGCACTGGTCATCTGAACCCAAACCCATAATGACGAAGAGGAGGCAAATTAACTCCACATAAATTTGAAAAGGTTGCCCTCAGAAGTAAACTCCTAATGATACCTCAAACCATGCCAAACACGAGGGCATTTTAACTTGTTGCCATGTTCAATGAGCAGCTAAGAATGGGTTTGCTAGTGCTAAAGCATAGTTAATGTTTTGTTAACAATGTTTAAGTTTGTAAACAAAACATTGCCTGCCATAACCGAACAAATACATTTTATTCCCATATATGTCCAGCGGTTCCAAATTCTAAAGCTGAGCTGAGAGCTGACTGAGCAGCTTTTATATTCAGCATACTTTTCACTGCAAAGTGGAATGCACTGAAATTCAGTTACATAATGGATATCCCACCTCCTTCTAACTCTAGATTTGTCAGCCAGTCCATCTCTCAGTATCATCATCTGAGTCAAGAAAGTTATTTAACCACTATTTCTGTTTCCTTACAGCTCCAACACTGGCTAACAATATGACAACCAACAGGTCAAGGAGAAAGCCCACATGTTAAGCTAAACTGAAAATATGAAAAAGTCAAGTTCAAAGCTCCCTCGATTATACTTGGTCCAGGCTGGCTCAGAGCTTATCTACAGACTCTTTGAGGGAAAACATCTGCTCTCTGTTGTCAATGCCTCCCTTCTATTACTTGGCTTCAAATGATCTTTAAAGACTCCGTTGAATTTTTCTTGAATCCTTTGGTGCCATGAAATCCCTACATGACCAAAACTTGTGAGTTTTGCTGTTGGCAGAAGTGGAGGAGGGAGGAGCAGAGGAAAAAAAAAAGCAGTCAGCATAAGTTAAATGCTTTTTTTTATTGTGAAGAAGTGGATTCAACTTTTCTGACAGTAATAATTACTTCAGATACTCATGCCACAACCTATTGTAAACAAACACCACCTGAACATTTCTTAGACCTAAGGAAAGAGTACACCTCAATTATGAAGAAAGAGCAACTCTATGTACTCATGTCATTAGCTTTCTTGCCATACTATCCACTGGGATATGAGTTTGCATCCTACTGAAGTGAAGACTGAGTGCTTCATTTTCAGTGGTTTGTTATTTAGTTTCTACTCTCAGTGAAGAACGTTGTCCTTACTGTGTATGTCCATGGTATTTTCTGCCCAGTTTCATTACACAAGCTGAAGAGTAGCAGGAACAGAATTCCTGTTACAGCTACTGGTACAGAACACAGCTTAATACCACCCTGTACTTCATGAAAAATATATTCCCTTATGTCATATGAAATGGCTTTATCATATGATCCATACTCTGTAGACTTTTCCAGCTAAGTGTGAAAGTTACGTCCAAATAGACAGATTTTCATCTTTTTTTTTTAATGTTTTGTTCCAAATAAAGAATGTAAAATACATAGAGATAATAATTTTTAGAACTATATAATTACCCAGTGGCACAAAAATACCAGACTCTGGTTTTATTCTCCTGCTGTGAACATGCTATTATTATAATTTAACCTGGATTCACCTACCAAATCATAGTAAGATTGTGTTGAATAATTTAAAAGGATATTTTAGGCACACTCAGCTTTTTAATCCTATTCCAATTCTTCTTTCTAGTAGTATTATGCAAAGTAGAAGATACAGAACAAACTCTGCATTTGGGTGCTGTTCTTATTCTGTGGTCACTTGTCACTGTTGTACCTTTCCAGTGATCACTACATTTCGGTAGCTTTGAGTTATTTCTTGTAATTATTTATCACTAGATCTACAGTAATTTTCAGAGGCCGTAGCTTCTCAGCTGGATCCAACCCAGCCTTTACCTCTGGACATTACCTCTGCATTTTTTTGTCTCTATACATTCAATTCAGCTTGTCTTTTAAATGTATGTAGTGCTTCCTCTTTTTAAAGAGACCTTTTAAAAGGATGGGCCTTTTTTATTTATGTAACATTTTTATTGAGGTGTTTTTGTTTTGGTTTTTTTTTTGTTTGTTTGGTGGTTTGTGGTGTTCAGGTTTTTTTTTGGAGGGTTTTTTTTTTTTTTTAGTAGACCAGTTTGAAAGTCCCAAGTGATTTCGGCTTTTTCTGTCTAATATTGATTTCTGTTCAAATAATGAAAGGGAAATTTCTCTCCTTATTCATCCTCTTCTTCCAACATAATACTCAGAATGTATCAGGTATTGTCCTCTTCTTAAAGAGTCTCCATGACAAATAGTAGTTTTATTTAAACAGGGTTTTAAACTCAAAGGATATTTTCTTCTAATTATAAAGAAAGTCGTATTTATTAAACCCTGTTATTAGATATATTTCAATAATTAAGGAATTCCAAATGTTGCAGTTCTAGGGCAGCAAGTACACAAGAGGCTAAACAGTGAAAATATGTTGAGGGCTTCAAAAAAGTCATCCCACCAATTTCACAGTTAATCCCATTTTTATTGTTTGCTCAACTACATGAGAATCTTTTCATTGTTATAAAGTTTACTTTTCAACAATACAGCTGCCTCAGCCACTGGCTTGGCATGGCTCAGAAACTTCTTAGCATAGATGTGATTACTAAGTTGTGAAAGTCTTGAGGGCTGCTTAACCTGGAGCTTTAATAATCTGTCATACCATACATTGTTTGGTTCATTCATGATTGGAAATGCTAAAAACCTGCATTAATGTTCACTTGTGACACACCCCAACACCCCCATCCATACAGCAAAACCCACGCAGGAAAAGGTGCATTTCATCTCCACTCTGCTCTGAAATAGGAGCAAAGCTCTCTAAGCATGGGAGGGAAGTCAGCCTTACCCAGCATGTTCAGGTTTGGTTGTATTTTTAATCCCAAGTCCTAAGGCAATTAGCTACTACATTATTTTTTTTCTGTTGCAGTTTGACTTCTTAGGTTTAGTGTAGTATTTATATCTCAGGACTCCACTGCACTATTGCCACCTTGTTCTGAGGTTTTGTTGGTAAAGAACTTGCAATCTGTACAGAAGACAGAAGTCATTTCAGACAAAGCAGGAATCTTACTGCCACAACTGGTCTGAATGAAAAAGACAATACACAAGGCATGACTGCATAGCTAGACTTTAGTTTCAAGATGTTGCCCAAGGAAAGTCTCCCCAAAAATAATACAACTTTTACCCCAGAGACTAAAGAACAATGTCTTCAGTTCTCCATAGAATAAGATGATGAACTACCTCATGCCTCTTGGATGATAAATGATGCCAGTAGACACAGACTATTATCCATTCAAATGACAAATACTTTTGAGAAGTATTTCCTTTACTCCACTAAATTATATGGTACAGACAGTCCAAAAAGAAGGCAGAGCACTGGCACCCACCTCCTCTTAGACACCTGCTGTGAGCTCCCAAATACATTGTCAATAAGGAAAATATGAAATGCAACCAAATTATTCATTTCCCTTCAGTTCACATGTTTGTAGTTAAAAAAACCCAAACCAAAACAAAAAAAAACCAAAACCAAAAACCAAACAACCCAGTCAGGTCCTTATCACCGACGTGGTTTAACTGCAAGTCTTCCTCTAACTGTGTCTTGAATTTTCAGCCCAGCAGCTCACTCTTTCTCCCTCAGCTGTACTTATTACTGGGACAAACACACTCTGGGGAATGGTGCTCTCCCAGATATCCCTGTGGGATGGCAAGTGAACATTGATTGAATATGCAGCCCGCTTCCAGAAGGAGAAAACGTTTGGTACAAACTTATTCAAGAGGAGACATCATCTGCTTGTTAATTGTGTTTGTTGTTTTGGTAACAAGCCAATGGGAAAAATTCAGTGAAGCAATTAAATAGCTCATTTGGCAGTTCTAGAAAATATTTCCTTAAAAGCCTTTTCTTAATCTGATAAAGGAAGCAGCTGCCATACATTAGCATCTCTCTAGTGACCTTTCTTTTGACCAGTGAAAAAGACCTGCCTCTGATCCACAGTGTTTCATCAATCCACGGAAACTTAGTTAGCACCAAGGAAAGAGATCCTCCATTCTCTCTCTGGACCCCTCCTTGCCCTCATTCAGCAAGATAATCCTTTACATCCTTGGTACTGTTCCAAAGCTACATTACTAAAACTGCACAGATTTAGATTTCTGGAAGAAACAGCAGGCCTTTTGTGCACAATAGTTCAAAAAGCACTAGTGCTCTTTAGTGTCTGGCCCCTGTTGGACACATATCTTTTTTGTCAGTTCTTCTCCTTGTTCCATCACATCCTGAGACATACACCCTGGCAACACTTGAAAGACATCTTACCATAGTGAGGGGTAATGCAGGATATCCAGGATCAAACGTGATATTTTAAATATAGAATGCAGGAGCAGTACTTTGCTGTTACTATTGTGCGTGTTCCCTAACTGCACGTGCAATGTATGGCGTGTGTCATTTTCCCAGAGGAAATTTCCTATACTTGGTCATTTCTTCTCAGCAAAATACCATTTAAGTGTTTTTATTTAAAAAGGTCAAACCCAATCAGTTTGTATATACATCCAACTTTTTATGCTATTGTTTTGACATGAATTAAGTTTATTTTGTACTGTTAGGTTGTAGGAGGCCACATCAAAAGTTCTTTTGCTGTTAATGTCTCTTTTGCAGTTCTTCCAATTCATACAGCATTAATTAGCAGATACTTGTTTTTAGGGGAGCAGATAGCTTTCATTCATATCCTAGGCTGCTTCATTAAGTTCCATGAAGCATTGGCAAATGCTTAAGAATTTATTTCCAAAGAACCAAATTAAATCCATAGATCAGCAATTTCAGAAGAGTTGAGACCTAAAGATGTTATATTTGCAGTGCCCTGTTAAAACATTTTAAAATGAATGTGAAAGACTCAGACATTAGAAACTTATCACAGTTCAATAGATGGCAGTGTGTAGCCTACCTGCAGAAGTTATGTGTGAACTCAGCCTCTCAGAGCAGTAAAATAGGGTAATTTTGTTCTAACACACTTTATTTTCTCAGTACCAAGAATATTTATGGTCCACAGGTCACCTCATGTGTAAGAACTCAATTTTCTTAATGTAAAGGTGAACATGATGTTTGAGATTAGACCCTTGAATCACCTGGGAGACTTTTCCAGTCTACCTGTCTGACTCATCCCATGTTCCTGCTGGTGACTGGGCTCACCCAGCTAATCAGAGGCAAGTCCAACTGTTAAAGGATGAAGCTCAACTGTTTACTGAAGTGAGAAACAAGACCTTGAAGTGACCATACCAGGTTCATATCTATATACAAGCAGAAAGGAGTATATGGACTATTTTAAGCAAAGCTGGCCAGAAATTATCATAAAGGACCGAATCTGTGAGCTGCTTGGACACCAGAGTTATTACAGATCTTCATTTACTACACTAATATTACTCTGATACATGAGAAGGCCAGCCATGTTATGGCTTCCTCTGCAAGAAAGGTACACTAGTACCTGACAGTGCTAAACAGTCTGAAAAAAAAAAAATTAGAACTTATAATTGACAGAAATTAAACACTCAGTTCAGCTCTGTTAAATCTGTGACCTTGCATCACTGAGTTTCAGAAGGGTTCATGTGCAGGGAACTGTTCTATGTCAAACATCCCTGTCTGAGTTTCTGTGCTGTGGAAAACAGGTTTTTGTTCAGCCACTTGCCCCTCTCTAATCCATATTCTCAAAGAACAGTTTTTGCTGACAACCATCCAAGACCACTCACACTGACCAAGCAGGAACACGCGTTCCTTACTTGTTCTGCCTGATTAAGTTTAGCTGAGGAATGACAAGACCTGTAAGCCATGCCATGCACAGAGAAACTTTTCCTAGGCCAAAAAACTTAAGATTTTTGCACACTGTTCCTAATAAAACTTAATTCAATATAGGACCAGGATCCTCAGCTGGTGATTAATTTGTACAGTGGCACTGTGCGCTGCCCAAGACTGAATTTGAAAACATCCACATGTGTCAGAGACTACTATAGAGAACTAGGAGGCCAATAAAAACATTTCAACCAGTAGAAAAACATCACAGGGTAATTAGAGTTGCTTTAAAGTACAGCATCTGATGGGTTTTCCTTCAGCATTTAAAACAGAATTTGTTCAGACAAACAGCAGTCACTGCATGACTGATGGAGCAGAAGCAAGCACAGAAACAGAAGACCACCAGAAGAATATAAGTGACATAGATACTGTGACTGTAGTCAGTGAAAATGTCCTCCTCAGAAGGACGTGTGGGTGTCCAGATGCAAGTGGTTTGGGAGAGAAATGGAGAAACCCTTCCTGTCCATTAACACTGAATTAGTTTCCAGAAGAACTGTGGGCCTTCTCTGCCCAAGCACTGACAGCAAGATTGAGACACCTGTGCTTTGTTTCCTCCTTTTTTCGGTGTTTCTTTAGCTGCCATACTAAACATAAGTTGCTTGATTTCTTTAATAAGGAAATAGAACAAATGCAGTGAACTAGGAAAATTACTAGGCCTTAAGCTGGTTCTCTTTTAAAGGTGTCCTGTCATTTCTTGGTCACTGCCAAGAGGCCTCAAACTTGCAGGTGAGCTACACCTGTAATTTACCTTGCATTCTGTGAACCTGTCTGCAAGACTTGGCTCTCGTTTGCTATGGGCAATATCAGTTAAAAAGGGAGAACCTCCGAATAGTACATCGTGAAAATAAATTCTAATAGATGTGATGAAGATTTGCCTTACAAATAAAAGCTTTATAGTGAGCATTTACTTGGTTTACACCAGTGTTTTACTTAATTTTTAATGCCTTTTTATAGCAGTGACTAGAATTTACCTTAGATAAGGGTACCTCTGTATAGGAAATATTTTAATATTTTTACCAGTTTTTTTAATTCTCATAGAATATGTGTATATTGTAAGGCGAGAAATTCAACTTTGATGTAATAAGGGTATCACACAAGACCTATCTCTCCATTACAAGATTTTGTAGTCAGCCAGTCTAGTTCAATAATATGTTGGCCTTTGATTATAAATGTAGAAATGTGATAAAGGAAAAGAGAATTTTACCTACAGCTAATGCACATTGTAGCACAATATTCTCCATTGCTGCCTTAATCTCATAAAATGAAGTCATGTGTTTTTAATTTCTATTCTAAAAGAAAAAAAAAAGATCCAGAGTATCCTTTGGCTGCAGTTTTGTGTTGTTAGATGACTTAACATCAACCCAAACCACATCAAACCAAACGTGTTAGTGTCCAGTAGATCCACTTCCAAAGCAAGAGAACACATCGCAGTTTTCAGGAATAAGTTTTAGTAGGAGCTCGAAATTTGTCAGTAGTATAAATACTCTCCAAGGTGCCCAAACACAGACACGATGTGTCCATGCCTGTTCCATGAATTGTGCAATCTGAATCTGCAGGTCCATTTGCCTTTCCTTTTTTTTTTTTTTTTTTAAACTCTTTGGTTGTCTGGGGAAATGGCATTCCACACCTTTTGTTCTTTTTCTTTTTTTTTTCCAAAGGGGGACACCTACATGCCCATGTGTGTAATTAGAAACAAGTACATTTCTTATAAATATGGATATGGATGTGTGTGATGTGTGCTGGTTAACTATACTTAAAATGCTGGTAAAGATGGTGAATGTAAAGTGTTTGTCCTCATACCTCTGTCTTTCTGTGACCAGTGTAAATAAGAACTGTTTTAAGCTGTGCATTAATGTAACAGATTATCCCAATATTGTGTATAAAATTATTTAAATAAAATCTGACAAATATGCACATAGGAGTATAAAGAAAAGTCTTATGTACCAAAAATTTACTGATGACAGTCAATTAAAAGGTGAAATGAAAGCTCTGCTTGTTGTCAATCCTATTCCCAGCTAAAGCTTCACAGGGGCAGCTGGTCCCTGGGCATAGTTTTGCCCTAAGTCATAAGCCCATCACTCTTAATGTCTGGATCAGGCAGGAAAAGGCTCTTGTCCAACACCAAGGAAGAATAAGTAGCAATTTTCTTTTCTTTTTGGTTTTTTACTATAAATTACACTATTTTCTTATATCTCCATGTGGAACATCACAAAATTATGAGAAGCCCTATTTCTGAAGGTACATTTTGTTAGGCAATTTGTCTTATCTATATACAAATTTGATCCTTGGTATGTACAGAAGCTAGCTGAACTTTCCTCAGTGACTGGTTTTGTTGTTTTTTTTTTTTAAGCAGATCTCAATATTATTAAGGCAGAGTCATCAACTGTTTATATTTCTCAAGCAAGGAAAAACATGGTTTAAATTATTTTAATACATCTGAAAAACTGATTAACAAAATTTTTCTATGTCAGTTTTTAACAATGTCAAACACTTGAGCCCACAAATTAGTTTTGAAACAATTAAAAGTTAATTCATTCCAGAATGCTTTAAAAGAAATTTCTGTGAAACATTTAATCAATTTGCTGTTCAGCAAAAATCTGTTTACAAAATTTTAATTTTACGACGACATTCTCCTATCAACCATTTTCACCAAGCTTGAGTCAACTGGCAAGTCTTTGAGATTCAGCATTAGGACATTATTATGGAATTAAACTAGGCAGGGATTACTTAAAATAATGGATTAATTTCATCCTCCTGGAATGAGGAGAAACCAAGTTTCCTATCTGTTTTTGGATACCTACATCTTCTCTTCTGATATTCCCCTAATTTACCTTAAAAGCAGGAATTTAAATAACAACCTGTTTCAATACCCGAAACAGAAGAGGCAGATGAGGTACTGGGTGCTGTTAGTGGTACCAACAACAGTGTCGGCATCCCTGCTTCTTCAGCATCTCAGATTCACACAAGTAAACATGAAATTTCAATTTGCCCTCTTACCTAAGCTAATATTTATAACTTAAGTTAATTTAAAATGCAGAAGCACAACAAAAAATTCTTTGAAAAGAAAAATGAAGGCTGGGAAAAGTTGGAACACAACTGATTATTTTATTATTATAAAACAAATCAATAATGCTCCCAAAAGGTTTCAATATTACGGTCTTCTAAATGCAAAGAGAACAAAGAGAGAAATGATATGATGTGTTTAAAAGTAGCAACCAAAGTAACAAATACTTTTTAAAGAAAATGTCAGAGAAACCAGTTTAGCCTTTTTGAAACAGTATACTGTTATAATTGAAAGAGATCCAGAAATGCCTACTTGCATAATCCACCAATGTGTAATTCCAGCAATAAATCAAAAGCAATTCCTAGAGAACAGAAAGGCCCTCTGATCCTCAGCTGTAAGAACAGTGATAATAAAACTTTATCGCCATAAAGTTTTGAAAGAACTGGGGTAGACCAGAGCAATGGCATTACATTAGCCAAGTATTAGAACACTTCACTCCTACCCTTGTTAAAGCTTTTTAAAACATGAACCACCCTCCCAAAAAAACAAAGAAAAAACAAAAAACCCCCACAGAATGTTGTACCCTCTCTTATATTTTGGAAAGAAATTTGCCTTAATTTTCTTTTACTTCTGCATTGAAGACTTTCAGGACTTTAAATCACTCAAGTAGCAGAAGCACTTAGCCTTTGAGAGGGTTTGTATTTTACATGGCCCTGAGAGTAACTTGAGCAATCTTTTCTGCCCAAACTCTCTGCTGCTGTCTGCTCCCACATCTCCCACTGCAGCCATCCCTGCTCCTCTCACTCTTATTTCCTTTAGTACTATTTTCAAGGCCACCTATGAATTTTGTGGGGTTTTTAGTACCCTCCTGAAAGCAACCAAATGCCTTTATCTTCTCAACATCCTCCTAAGGGCTTGTTATTACTGGGATTTATGCAAGTCCCAGGCAGACAAAGGCCCAGATGCACAAGATACACTTGGGAGATGCCCTGGGCCACAATCCCACAAGTCCTTTTGGAGACTTTCCTCTCCACGAAGGCTCTACACACACACATACACACTTCCAGGAAGCTTGCTGCCTAACTCAGTGCTGTGGATTCCAGTCTGAGAGTCAAGAATTGAAGAACTTTGCCTTGGAAAGCCAAGCTCCCTCACAGGTCCTGCCCTCAAATTTGGCCAAAGTTGCAAAAGAGGGAATTTCTCTCATGAGGCAGGTGACACACCTGGAAAACCACTGTGTAATACAGACTAAGAAGAGAAAGGGCAGTCACAACCCTCCAGCTAATGCACCACTGCAGCTGTCAAGTTATATGCTGTTATTTCTTATTATGCTTCTAGATGCAAGCTGAGACATGACAAATTGGATCAGGTATCCACCTTTGTAAAGGGCTGTGGCTGAAAAAGATGAAGTTGAATTTTAAAAAGGAGACTGGCCATTACAATTTCTCCTTATATCATCAATATAATCTTTCCCTATGCTATCACAAGTCTAACCATTTCCCATAAAATCATCTTCATACTCCTGCTACCAGATTAATAATGCCTGGACATGGCAGAACAGTCAGTACCCACTATGTTCCTTCAGAATATACAGTAACAGCAGCAGAAGTTTATAGGCCCATATGTTCAAATACTGAGTATTTTCCACCACATTATCGTCAATACCAGAGTATGTTTAGCACAGTTCTCAAATTTCAGAGTAACAGGTCAAAGAAGCCATTTTTTGGTCTTATAAGAAGCTTTAACTAGTCAAGATTTAACTCTTCACCTCAGCCAACAACGGATATCTGGACCCAGCATGGATCCAGGTAGAGGAGTAATATCATTTACATAAGCATACACTAGCAGATTGCTGAAGGGAACAGGCATTGTATCTTCCACGTGCACATTCAAAATAAATTGACAGTCTAGAGCTGCATAAAGTTGGTATTTACCAAAAAAAGAGAAATGTTATGCCTAATCCAAGCTTAATCTGCACAGCTCCTTTTACTTAAGACTGAAAAGCATCACTTGTGGGCAGATGTACAAACAGAATGTGATAAAATGTTACAGAAATATACACAGCAGGTGCCATAGCTAAATAAATTATTGTGCTAGATTATATTCATAATTATTTTTGCAGGGCAGTCTTGCTAGAGAATGCATTTTCTTCTGACTTAAACACTAAGTTTGACATGTCTTTAAAATACAAAGAAATTCTCACATTCTCATATTCCCATGGCATTGCCATTCTAAAGACTGGAAATACATAAGGAAAGAAAAGCTGAGGTTTAATGTGTGGAAGTGTTCCATCCTGGAGGGCCAGATTTGTGTATTCATACAGCTGAGGAAAAAGTAAAAAAAAAAAAATATAGAAAATGGAAACTAAACCCAGAGGTTTCCATTGCAAAAATGTAACAATTTTTTCCAAAACAAAAAATAAATACACTGTAAAAATAAACAAATAGAATTTCCTGCTCAGTTAGCTTGCACCACAAGCAGAGGTAAAAGAACAAAACCAGAATATTCACCCTTTAAGAACTAAAGGGGTTTTCCTTTTATTCAGACAGATTAAAAACAGATCAAAGGCAAAAGTCAGCCAGGTTTGAAGTTTACCCACCAAACAATTTTAGATCACTCTGCAGGTGTTGGCCCCTTTGGAAACCCTTCTTTCAGCTCTCGAAAGGCTGAAGACAAATCCTGCTCTGCCCTCACCTAATTTCTGGGAGTGAAATACTTGAAAGACACAGCTTCTTATGGTATCAAAATAGCAGGTAACAACTGAGATATTCCAGAAAATATAGAGATATCCTAAAGTTCCTTGCAGAACTGAAATAACTCCAGATTGCTACAATTTTCAAACAGCAGGACGTTTTCGATACCTAACACCTCCTAAGCTATCCTGAAAACCTGAATTTTTTTGAAGCAAAACCACAAATGGCTAAGGAAGGACGGCTCCTTATCAAGTATTTCAGCAATTCAGAAGCTTGATGTATCTTGCAAATTAAAGAAACATTAATAGTAAGTGTGTTTTCAAACGTCCAAAGAACTAAAAGAACAACACACGGAGTCACAAATCACAAAATACCTTTTTGTTGCCATACGCTCTATCAATTCATGTTTCATGGCTAATCATGTTAAGGGAGTTGATCTCTTGTAAACTATTTAAAAATCAGTGGATGATTTCATTACAAGGTCTTATCCTTTCTGTGCATGTTTAGATTTTCATAATGCTGGCTGATCTTTTTCCGATCGTTACATCTTACACAATGCCAATTCACACTGGCTTGGGCAGAAATTCAGGCAATACATCCAAACACCACTTGACATTCAAAAATGAGCTAGCCAATAGGAAGAAAAATTATTGGCCAAAGGAAAATTAAAAGGTAAATTATAAACCTCTCAAGTCTTCAAGAATTCCTTTTTCGCCTCCCCCCCCCTTTTCTTTTTTTGGCAAATATCAGTGATATTTGAAATTCTTTGCAGATAAACTATTCTATTTCTTTGCCCTTTTTTATTGTTATGGAAGAAAAATATTCAAAGTTACAGTTGGAATTCTTAATAAAACAGTATTTTTTTCAATATATTTGGAGCTAGGTGAACTTTACAGATACACAGCTGCATTACCCACTAGAGCACAGGAAAGCTCAATGTTCAACTCCAATCCTCTAAGAGCCAGATTTTTTTAGAGGAACGAGTGGAGTCTACTGTTCACAACTCTTTTATCCTAGTACAATTAAATCAAACTCTGACCATACTTACTAAAACAGTTTCACTGCTCATGGTTTGCAATAAAGAATCAGAATAAGGCAATAATTTCTTTCTTAGATGTCTACACAATGTCTGTGGAAGCATTTACACATTTTTATGAACAGTTGTTTCACATTATGTTAACCAAACTGGAAAGCTAGACACCAGCATGTACTGGTCTTAATTTTTCCTGTCTGTGAATTTTTCATCCATAGAAGCAGACTAGAAGTTCAGCCACCCATTAATTATCTTTCTTCAGTGCCCTGTTAAAATCAAATTGTTAAGTTTACTGTCATTTCAGGCAAAAAAATGTCTGGTCAAGCCATTGATTTTAATTTCAGGAAGGATTTAGTTCTCAAGTTACCCAGACAGAAATTGACTTTAGCCAAAATATATGACACTGCATACATTTTCAGAAGGCACCAGTGTTGGGGTTTTATTACTTCTAGTCTCTAAGACTCAGAAAAAAAAAGCAACATAATTTAAGATTCTTACATAACACTGAAACATTTTCAAATGAAAATCCGTTTTTTAATTTCCTTTCTTTCTGCCAAAGCCAGAAAACAATCAAGCAGGGAATATTGTTGTTCAATACTGTTTTTCTAAATTCCTGATCACAAATTTTCCATAGACAAGCCTGGGAAACACTTGAAGTTCAAGTCTTAACTAATTGACACACACTATCATTTCTGATAAATTCAGGAGAATCATGTCAGAATTAGGTTTTCCGTGTTACTCAAAAACACTTGCTTTCCACAAATATCAACGTGGTAATTATTGCTTCCACATGTATTTGTGCAAGCAACTATTTGCAACAATATCAACTAATGTGACCATGAGAGTTTACAAACAGAGAACAAAACTGCCATTTTGGTTTAAGTGGTTATTCACTCATTACCTTTTACAAAAACCTTCCCAGACAGCTACAGCAGAAATAAAGCACTTAGACACAGCAAAAAAGTTGTAATTTCTGGCAGAGAAAAAAATACTATCACTTTTCAAAGAAAAGATGCTTGATGCTTCATTCTGCGGTGCAAATCTTTCAAGAAATTTGATATTTTGACATTGAATATGACCATAAATTATCACAGTTACAGCTATTCAATTGCAAAATTGAAAGTATCATCATCAATGCCCAATATTTTTGCACATTCCTTTAACTGGGAAAAGTGAAAAAAATTAATAGGAAAAGCTTATCAAAACAAACAGGGTGTTTCTAGTCTCTCTATCCCTGCAACAGAAGAATTCTCTAATAGTGCTGACTCAGAACGGTTTGGGCTGGAAGGGACCACAGTGGGTCATCCAGTCTTATCCAGGTGGATCCATTCTTATTCCTGTGCGTCAGTTTCTGCCCACTGCCTCTCGTCCTGTTGCTTGGCATCCCCTAGAGGAGCCTGGTCCATCCTGACCTCCCTTCAGAGACGACAGACACTGCTGAGGTCCCCTCTCAGTCACCTCATAAGGTGCTCTTAACTAAGGCTGATTCATCCCTCCCCAAGGAGGGAAGCTTATCCTAAACCAAGACTCCAGGTAAATGGGGGTGTTTTGCTTGTAATCAAATTCACATGTGTCTAAACTATATTCTGACTTCTTTCCAGAACAGGCATTAAAGGAACCACAGAGCAGAATTTTGAGCCTGAGGTGAAGCAGACACTGACTGCAAGATAATGGATCTTGTCCCTGGTTTAGTTCCCAGAACTGATTGATTTTTCTGCCACCTACTTTCTTCATTAGAACTCTGATCCTGAGACTTCAACAACATTCAGTCTTCCATGTTCTGCTAAGAGGTCACTGAAAGCTTCCCTTGAGCTTCTGCTTTCAATTCATGAAGTTGATTAAACACGATTGTAAAGAGTAAATTGATTGAACTTCACAATTAATTTTTAATTCTGCCATCATTAAGCTTTCACCACCAGCAATGGCAAACCTGAAGTAGACAAAGGCAACGTACGGCTACATGGTAAGACAGAGAGATCACCAGGAGTTTCACAAAGCAAAAGGAGAGCCTCTAAATGAACACACAAAATTAATGAAGTAAGGCCATGACATACCTTGGCTGTCCTCGGCTCTGCCAGGTGACATTGTCCCCTGCTGCACTGCACCAGTCACTGCCTCACCTCCTCAGGTTTGCCAGCTATGCAGGCTGGGTAGGGGCTTCCTAATCCTCTTTAATCAAAACAATTCAAGTCAGCTGTGGTATTTAAACCATCTGTAGCTCATTAGGTCTAGGCCAAGTAATTGAGATAGAGAGTATGAGGGAAAGGGAACCTGCAATACTTTTGAAACAGAAGGAAGCATTAAGTTTTCCATAAAACGTTTCATAACCTAAGAAAGCATAGATAAGGGAATGTGTTTGAAGACTATGGTGTTTGAATGTTAGAAAGAGCTGATTTTATTTCATTTTTTATGTAAATACTACATTTGTCTTCCTGTTTCTCTGGGCTTAAGTTTCCCCGTTCTTACTGGGATAGTAAATAAGGCTGAGAATTGACTGTGTAAGAACTCTGATTTCCCATTTTTTGAAAAGAAAAAACTGTTTTTTGATTTCTAGTTGTCTCATCCAAAACAGTGGCAAGAAAAGCCTGAGTGCTGATTGAGTGCCACTGCAACCATCTAGATGCCCCTGAGATCAGCTCAGTTGGAGAGAACACGGTGCTAATAACACCAAGGTTTAATCCCTGTGAGGGCCATTCACTTAAGAGCTGGACTCAATGACCCTTGTGGGTCCCTTCCAGCTCAGTATATTCTATGATTCTATGAAGGGACAGAAGCCCACATCAGCCTTGCTCTAATTTGAAACACTTAAGCAGCCCAGGAACTTTAAACTGTCTTAAAATCACTATTTTTGTACATGCACCTACTGAACTGACTCTGAGTCCCCTGAACTATTTTATTCTTTGTTTTTAAATCTATTTTATTTGAAAATTAAACCTGAAATATTACCCCCCCAGGCATATGGACTATTGTTTGTTATTCAAGAACAAAATGAACTGTTTCTACTCATCTGATTTGATGTTTTTGTCCTTGCAACATGCCAGTTCAGTAGTTCACATTTTCCATTGACTTTTCAATGCTTTCTGAAGCCCAAATGACATTACCCTTTAAGTACATGAGGCTGTTGTCATCAAGAAAGAGGTAGCACAGAAAAGTCACTGTATACAAAGCTAAGACACAATTAAGCAACTGAAAAGAAAAAATAGAGTGATGATCAACCATTTCTGCTCCCATTCACCTTTTTCATGCAGAGCCCAGTTGGAGATACATCAGCTCTGACATTCCTCACAATACAAATGAAGACAGCAGGCAAGATCAGGGCAGAAAGAGTTCAGTTCAGGCTTTATACTGTGGGTTGGGTTTTTATTTTGGGTTGTTGTTTGGGGTTTTTTCCAGACATAGGAGTCCCTCATATGACAAAACTTCAAAGACACCTCTTCTGGATATTTTAGTCTGAGTAACAGCCTTTGAAAGTTCTTTTTAGGCATTACATAGCGCCTGGCCCAAACACTTCTGAGACATTTCAGTTTCCTATTTTAAAGAGAAATATTTCATTTTCCCCAAGGTTTTGTTTCAGTCTATGACAAATGAATTATCACTGTGATTTTTCATTAGCCATCATTAGCCCCTATCAGCAATTCCAGCTCAATTTCCAGGAATATTTTCAACCCAGCCACATGTACTATAGCTACATCAGAATAGACCTTTTTTGACTGTTTTGTTAACAAGCTCAGTCTCCATAACATTAGAATTGACCAAATGAAGACCTCAATCTAATAAAAATGGCTTATGAGCTAAATATTTCTGGTACTTAATAATTTTTGTATGCAAGCAGAATAGTTATTACCTAACTAGAACAAATGCATCAGGATGGTATCAGAGTGCTTGAAATGCAACTACCACCCAGTATTTCTTCATTTCCAAGGCTTCATTTCTAACACAAAAATAAAAAAACCTGATGTGAACTAAACACTACAAATTAGAAAAAATATCCCTTAGAATTATTCAAGAGGTTTCAAAGATCTTCTACAGTGTTAGTATAATCCATCTTCAATAATGATCATATGCTTGAGCAAATCTGGCTTTTCAACAGTTCTTTAGCCAGCTGATTTCATTCCAAACACCTGATGCTATCTGATGTGACAAAAGGTCAAACCCACAAAATTCCTTAAAATTTATTTATATAATAAAAGTCAGTAAACTGCCCAGAAACCACAGCATAATTGCTGTGACTACAACAGTTTAATCCAATTCAAGAGGAAAAAAAAGAACTTTGGTTAGCTGTCTGGTATCAAACACATTCAGACAATTTGGACTCTAATCGAATTCAGAAAACATTAATCTGTCTGGTTCCTGATCTAAAAGCTACCATTTTCAAAAACTTGCATCTGATCTTATTTGAATGTTTTCAGGGTGTATAAAAACATGTCAAATATCTTCCAGCAGGAAAAATGTGTGCAATAGCAGTATTTTGACCCTTGTACAAGTCCTTCCTATGATTTATAAATTTTAAACATTAAATACCATACCAAATTTAAGGTATTTAATAAATATTCAAGAAAGAAAAGTAATTTCTGATGCTGCAGTGTTTTTTCTATATATAGTTATTAATACAGACTATACACATGCATACAACATACAAAAAACAAGCATAGCCTGATGTCAAGCCATGCAACGTGCTGATTTATAGAAAGCTTCTTTATGAGAGGACTTCCATAAAAAGAGGACTTTGTAAATAACTCTGAGCTGCTGTTCCAGCTATCTCTAGCTCTCAGGAAACACTATTCCAATCCCATCCCTATTGTGATTCAAGTACATAGAGTTATAAATTCCTCATTAATTCTTGTTTATGCACTTTTTCTGTGCCCAACCAGTGGCAATTAGACTGATACATGTTTATGCCAAGAGAAAATTCTTATATTAAACCTGACTATAATTAATATAAACTCAAATCCACTGACCCTAGTTAGTATAATCCCTAAGGAGGGCTCTTTCATTATTTCCAAAATGTTCCATAAAAACAATACTTTCATATACTACCAACCCAGAAATACACCCCAATTCAGCTATGGGAGCACACCCAGGCCTGTCTAGTAAAGTCATTCAGAAGATTTGCAGAAAATTTTCAGGCTTGGCCATTCTAAAATTGTCCCAAAGCCAAATGAGGGTAGAGGAAATGCAGGGAAATATCTTGCATGAATACCCATTGTAATTCAACATGAAATTTTGAACTTACAAGCCTCTGCAAACATGAAAATTGTTTTTTTTAGTTTTTTGGCTCAAAGACTGGAAGAAGCTCTTGAGGGGCAAATTTCCATTCTATCAATAGCATATGTTAAGCTACTACAGAATCATTTAGGACCACGAAGCTGTGGTCACCTTTGCAAAAATGAACTCACAAGCTTAGACAGTGTTCCCTTCATTGGGTTTTGTGTCACATATTACTCTAAGTCACAGAAAAAGCAAATACCTAATATATTACTGAAAACAGTGTGATCATAACCTTCTGCAGGTGAGGTGCATGGAACACTGCTCCAGGATCACTCACATGTGAGGAGACACAGATAGGAGATGTGCTGAAAGCACGATCCTGCTCAGCATTTAAATATGAATGTAAACACATTTAAACTTTATCTGCAGTCAGTAGAAAAAAGGCATCACCAGACAACACTAAAGATTCAGAACTTGAATAGGTTTGATTGCTTTCTGGAATCTTTGCCTTTGCTCTTCATCAGCTAGATCCTCTAATTATGAGTCTCAGTTACAGTATGATAAGTTCACGTTATACAGAACAGCAGCCCAACTGACCCACCAAATCTTACTTTCCTCAACATCAACTCTCTTGAAAAAGCAGGATGGGGTGACAAGCCCTAGTTGCAGACCTATCTCCTGATATGGACACTCTGAAAACACAAGCACTCCTGACTGACACAGATAAATAAACACACATAAGCATTTAGCATTTAAAAGAAAAAAAAATCAGGAAAACGTAATGAGGAAGGACTTCAAACAATATTTGGATTCAAGGATTTTATCTGTTTAGCAGAAATTTCATACCAGGAACAAAAGGAGGGGTGGAGGGGTGGTTTTTTGAGCCACTAATAGCTTGACAGCTGTGTTTTACAGCCTAATAAATGAAGCTGATGAGCAGAGCTTCCAACAATTTATGGTGATTTTTCTATTAACTCTGAAGAACTTTAGACATTGTTCTGATTAGTTGTTTTGTTTAAATCTTATGATTTATAAAATTTATATTCTACACAAATACTTGAAAAGGGCATCAATTCAAGAACACAACAAATGACTTTCTAAACTTTTAATCTGAAACCCTAGTTACTGTTGTGATTTCACATTAAATGTGGCTGTATTTTGCATTCTGTGCTATCTTAAAATAGTAAACAAACTTGTACAGTTACCTTGCCAGTTAAGGCAATAGAACAGCACCTCTAGTTTATGATTCTGTCAACTACAGTACAGACCTTGGTCAAAAATATGTGAAAATGTTTTCCAAAATTTTTTAAGGAATCACCTATCCTACTTTTCCTGAAAGAGGTATAACACTGCAAGAAAGCAAAGGGACTCCTCTCCTGATCTCACTTGAACCAAAGAAAAAGCACAAAAAAACTCCCAGAAAAATGTCTTCAGGTCTATACAAGCATCAGATTATTGACATATAATTGTGGTAACGAGCAGATTAAAGTTTTTCGTTAGTTGTTGATAGAGAGATTTTTATGTAGGGTTCTTTTCTTTTTTTTTTTTTTTTTTTTTTTTTTTAATCTGGAGCAGCATTATTAGAATTCTAAAAGGAAACTTTCCTTCCCCCATCTTAGTAATATTAGATTGCATTCTGCAAGAAAAAAAGCCCCAACCATTTATAAATAAAGTGTACTATGGACTATGCAATATATTTTCTATAAATAGCACTTTTCTTGTCAAATATCTCTCAAAATTTATTACCAAGACATTATTAATTGTCCCCAAGTCAACAGATTAAAATGTTTAAAGGGTTTAGGAACACAGAAAGAAAATGCACTCCTGCTATACATGGGCAAAGAATTTCAAGCCTCTGACCTGGCAAGCAAATCTGAAGCACAAGAACAGCAATAACCTGTAAAGCAAAATGACCACTCTCTTCTGGATAAATAAAACTTCTACACAGACATGAAGACAACTGAACTACCAAGGGCTACATTGAAGCTGCAGAATGATTTTACTGCCCCAAAAATGGAGCCCTGGCAGTAATCCTGTCTTTGAAATCAGACATCTCACAAGCTCTTTTGGGGTATGACTAACTGGCTAGAAGGAAAAGAAGCAATATCTTCAGGAC
Source organism: Lophotriccus pileatus (assembly GCA_035583135.1). Lineage (NCBI taxonomy): Eukaryota > Metazoa > Chordata > Aves > Passeriformes > Tyrannidae > Lophotriccus > Lophotriccus pileatus. The sequence goes on from JAWWES010000021.1 coordinate 11,205,987, forward strand.
TGCTGCTAAAACCAGTCCCACAACACATAGGTATTGCTTTATGTTGATGTGCAACGTGCACAAACATGGGGGCTTTGCCTCCTAAGACTCAGCACCACAGGTGCCTGTGAAACATTCACATGGCAAAAACTACACAAGGGGCAATTTTACTGCAACTCATACATCCTTTTCTCCATGTTTTGCCACCTCTGTGTAAGCCAGGCCACGAGTCATTTCTTATGTAGTAAAATCCTAAGAAAGTTGCAGCTGCACCACAGGGTAGGATTCCCAAAAGAAGAGTCATTGCTGGAGAAGTTGGTGTTTATCCTCGGGGTAAACTGATAGGCACATACTTTTGGTGCATAATGTGACAATAAACAAAGCCTGCTCTATATATTTTCTGGCTCACAGACAAATACCATGCAATTAAATGTCAAATTAACTTGTGCAGCAACTGCTAATAGTTTTCACATATTTGGAAAATAGAGCAATGGTTGTCTGTTACAAATTATTTAAGGCTGACTCATTTTCAGGGTTTCTAAGCACCACAGAGCTTTTAGTGACACTGCCTGGCTTTCATAAAAATAACACCAAAAAAATTTTAGGAGTAATGATAATAAACAAGCCTGACATGACCTACTGGGGCTCTTTATTACAAAACTATTTAGACAACAATATCTAGAGGCACAGGAGAGCTGTTGAGCAATAATTAAAAAAAAAAAAAAGTACTTTTAGCCTCAGGAAGCACTTCTTTCTAGCATATCCCACCCATACCAAAATCTGGGGTTAGATAAGAATCTGAAATACCTAACAGCATGAAGATTTTTTCTTTCTTAGCATGAAATAAGTATTATGCAAAGTTTAATCCACAGCATCATGTCACTAATGTTACCTGAAAGTACATTCAGACTCGTGGTATAGTTTTAGGTGATCCTGTCATGTTTTATTCTTCCCCTATAAAGCAAATACTGTGGTGTTTTGTTTCCCCACAGAAATCAGCTTATTCATAGAAACTTTATGAATCCTCTAAAGAAAAAACAGTGAATTTAATACAGTTTCTTAGCTTTTCTGATCAATACACTGTACACAGCTGCTATTCTTTATTCATTTCACTTGCAGCCTTCTACTTGGTTAATACTGCTTTTCTCTCACATGCAATTGAAGGTGACAAACACTAATATTTCCCATACATTTGCAAATATATTAGGCTATAATAAGTTTGTTAAGCTCATTCAAATTCCAAATAATAAAAAGGAAAAGAATGTACACAGCTTGATGGCTCTGAACTTAGAGGTGTTCAGTAAAGAATCAGTGTATAACATCCCATCCACATCTAACATTCCTGCATCACAGCTGGACTGTGCACAAGTTTCAGTTGTTTAGTATTGTCCCTTGGTGGGCCTGAAACACGGCAGAGCTTGATTTATTTAAAAAGATAGAACTATAAATTGCTCTTTGCAGTGACTCAGACATGTCACTGAAGGTATACGAGAGTACAACATGTGTGTGTGTACAAATAAATAATTCTTCTGTTGAAAGTTGCCATAGAGACACACTACTTACTATTGACCAGAATGGCAGCTCCTGTTGGAGAAAACAGAGCTGAGAAGACAAGAAGATAATAGACCATGAGATTTAAAATCTAAGTCACATTCATCTATCTCTTTAATAAAACTCGTTAGTTACATAGGAATTAATTTTGTGCTGAATGTTCCTGTGGACTCTTGTAACTCACTGACTTCAATGAAGTCACCTCATGGACAAATTTACCTCTCAGTTATATCAAGGCTCTCAATCCCTGTTAAAGCTTATCTGCCAGTGTGAGCTGAACAGGAGGACTGGGACAATACCAAGCTATTTCCTAACTTGAACTGTGGTAACAACTCTCCTGACCTAAATAGAGCCTCAGAATACATCCCCACAAACTTCATTGTCAGAGCTTCTCAAAGTGCCCTGACATTTTAAATGCCCCTTGCAATTCAGCAGATCATTTTGTATTTATACACACATACAAAGCCTTTTAGAATTTTCAACTCCGAACTTCCAATTCTTCACTACACCTTCTCTGCCAACTCTGATGGTCACCCACCCAGCAGTTTACACATATGATTACTCTCATATCTTATCAGTGTCTTTCTCCTGGTGGATTGTTCAAAAATCCTCCTCTGCCCAGAATTTCTGACATCCTTAATAAGCTGGAAACAGAGTATCTACAGGAAAATGAGACTAGACCAAGATCATTCTATTCAAGGTTAAACCTGACACCTCTAATAATGCAAGCGAGATGCAAAAGCCAAAAGCACCAGGAAGCCATTTTACCATCATCTCAAAAGTTTAATATTTAATTTGATTCGAATCAGTTAAGGTCCTCTTAATTAAGTAAGGGACACACTGACATCCAAGTCAAGACCTCAGTCAAACAGGAAAGCTTCCAGTCCAGTCTATTTAAAAACTATTAGAGCAAAATGTACATTTGAGCCAAAGCAGAAACAGTAGGTATTCCTGCAGGGCTCTGGGTAAAATGATTGCTCAAGAAACATGTGACTTCAAAACAAAGCTCTACTTGCCACAAAACAAGTCACAACTTTGCTTGTTCACTCAGCTAATAAGATCCTTTTATAATATGATGGGAGGACACAGGACTTTCCTACAGGTGAGGAAACAACAGACACAACAGATTAAATGGGAGTGGGAACTAAACTAACAGCTATGATCCACCTCCTCTAACTTTTTTCCTCCAGTGTTAGAAAGATACACAACAGCCAAGCCTGGAAAGCAGGGGTGAATCAAAGGCTGGATTACTAAGAATTGTCTGCTTCCTATTCTTCTCTATCCATCTATTCACTACCAGGGCAAACAGTGTTAAGACACACACCAGACACCTATCTGCACACTTTGCAGAAGACAGTTGTGAGGGGACATCAGCAAGCAAGGAAATCTTTTCAGATTTCAGAGACACCGCTACAGGTATTTCCCCCCATCCTCAACATTTTGAAGTCTCCACGACTAAAATACACATTTTATATATCAGACAAATTCTCACACATTGTTGTTAGCAGGAAAAGAAGTCACAGCACCAGTCACACAAATATAATATTTAGTTTTGAAAAGAACTTCTAACACTATATCCATAAAGGCGGGCAAAATCTAATCAAGTGATATCCTACCACGTGACACTTTAAATGGATATCCTTCAAATATTTTGTAATTATTTTTCTATTTAAGAAAGCCTTGTTTATTCTTCAATCCTGATTTTAATAGGGAGATAAGCACTTTTGCACCAAAGGAATATGATGGCTATAAAAATGCACACAAAACTAAGCAAAAGCCTTCCTATTTCAGGCTAGTTTTGTTCAAGCTGAAGTTAAAAGAACAAATAACACAAGAAGATATGTGCTTAAACAAGACAGAAGTGTGCTCAGAAATGAAAACTTTTTCAACATTCAGTCCCCTCATACTAAACTTTCCTCAGTTTTAGGAGTCATTGTAAGCACAGCTTTGGCTCTAGAGGGTTTGGTCTCGATCAGGCTTTTTGAAAATAGGAGTAAGAAGAACCTATTACAGCTGCTGTATTCACGCCTTTCTGACTGGGGGAATAGGCTAACTCTCCCTTTTCCCTGTCATGAGTAGGTCGTGTAGGTGTTAATATCATCAGAAACTTTGCTTCAAGGGGTTTTTTTCCTCTCCTTCTAGATTTTATAACCAAAGACAAAAAAAGGAAATTTGCCCGTGTGATCCACTCTAGCAGTAGCAATAATCTTTCAACATTAACTCCTTACTGAAAACTGTATCACATCTAAGAGATTACCATAAAAGGACATCATTTTAGCCCCTGTGCATTACTGAGAAGCCATTGCACTATTTGCAGGATCCTGCAGGAAGATGATAGCTCATTAAAAACAAGAAAGCTGGAGAACAAGCTTATCTACCAATTCCAAAAGTCATCATGGGGCATATAAGGTCAGTTTATACCCTTATGTCACGTGTCTCACAGCATTAATCTTTCCAAGACAGAGACTGAAGCTGCTGGGAAAACCTGCAGGCACCAATGCAGCATCTCCAGCAGCATTTCAAGGCCACTGACACAGCACAACTAATCAGCACATGCAAAAGTGTGTTCCACACGAGTTATCCGACTCCATCTCGATCTGTTCCCCTTATAACCATTGGGCACTCACACCTACAGGGCAGCACAGCTGCTTTGGCTTCCCAGCCATTTGGAAATTGGGATCATCATGGGAGAAGCAGCATGAGCAGATTTTTCATCTGAGAGATGCAGCTTTTTCTTTGAGAAATGGGTCTGAACGACCTTCCTCTCACGACACTGCACACACAGGGCCGGCCCCTCGCTCACACATGAGTGTCCCTGACGGCTCCTCTGCTCCCTGCGGGCTGTGAGGGAGGCAAAGCTACCAGCTCTTCTTTCCTTTACGAAGGAGACAGACTACTGGGTTTGCCAGAAAGACACACAAAAGTTACACAGTTTTCACTTCAGGGATGCTGTGGCCGGTCACATACTATTTCAAACAGAACTAGAATTATGACATGGCAGGAGAATGTATCTACAAGCTTTTAAGATTATTTCAGAGTCAGAGGCCATAGTGTTTATTGTGATGTGGAATGGGAGGGAAGGTGCAAATCCAGCTTCCCTTCTCTTCCAAAGAAATTAGAGGATGATGTCAGAATTCATTTCTGATGCCTTCCACTGATTCCACTCAGAGAGGTGGCTCATCTTCTGTGTTTTGTTTACCCTGCCCATCCAGATGACCAAATCAGAATCACCTGCTGTTCTGATCTAATGCTCACATAGATATTCCCCACAGTCTCTTCTGAGGAAACTGGGACATGGGTGCCTCACTTCAGGTCTCACCTCACCTTCCTCAGTCTTTTCAAGATGTGTGCATGAATACCAGCTATTTGCCTTCTGCTATACTAATTTTGTTTTCCCATTCAAATCTCTCCATTACATTTTCCTTCTCACCTACCACATTCTACCACACATAGACCCTTCTGTTTTGCCCATCTCTTATAGCACACCTGAATATTCCAGATCTTTTTATCACTACTTAATAGACTGATCCTCCCTCATCCCTCGTCCCCTCTGACAACAATTCTGGCAAGGGAGTACTTTCCCAACGAGATCATTTAGCAGGACCTACAGGACATACCTAGTTTTGATCCCAGTTACACACATGGCAAATTTCATATCACTGAACACAGGATTTTGGTCACCAAGGGAAGACATTTCATACTGAACTTTGTACAGCAGGGAGTTGCAAATCTTCTTGTGTAGTTAGTACTGGGAACCAGCTACATGTCCATTTGTAATAATACAGCTTCCTATCCCAACAATAGCAAAGAAACTATGCCAAGCCAAAGATTTTAAACCCTTATCTTGTAACTTAGCAGACAAAACCAAGAAATCTTCAAAACACAGATATGCATCTGGGGATCAAAGTTTGGTAAATGCTGCTTTAAAAATATTCTCACAGCTGAGTCAGAGATAATAGCCTTTCATGTGGTGTCTCCTAACTCATAAAGATTATTTGAAGCACTATGCCCCTACATGTGCACATATATCTTATTAATGCCAACTGAAAGCATACTTCTGGAATACAGAACAGATACTTGAATCTTTAATCTTGAACCAAAATTACAAATCATATTTTTAATAAACTCATTAAAAACAATATCTTAATGCACTTACTTTAGCAGAACAGGGAAGATAGAAAGAAAATACCAAAGTAGGTTTTGGTAAGGTCTCTCATTGTAGATAGCAGCTCTCTATCTCAGGATAAGACCACAGTAAAGTAAGCCAAAGCCTTTCTTGCCCTTTTCATATGCAATCCTCACACACACCAATGCAGCTGATATTTTGCAGGGGCAAAATCCTCAGAAATTATAATTTTATTAAACATTCTGCCATAGATCCAGCATTTGGGTTTAGTAGAATGTTTGGCCCTGATGATGGAACAAAAAAGAAACAAAGGATGGTATTGCTCAGACTAACCCAGTCTTCAGAAGTACATTTCTTCCCTTCTCCTTAACAGCTCCTCTGTGTGGAAATGGCAGAAATGAGGAGACTGAATGAGTCTTCCATGGCACTGAACAAATTTAGGTTTCCTGGAATCAAGGAACTGGTTAGACATTTTGGGTTACAAGTGCTTCTGTCGGGTCTGAGTAAGGAAGCAGACAGCTGGCCTTCAATGTTTCCTTCCATTTGCTAACAGCATTTAAGTAGTAAAATTAAAACATCATGTTTATTTCCATCATTCACACATCTTATAATTCAAGGTGTTGGTGCAATATTTAAAATATGCAACGAACTGATAAGCCGTGAAATAGAAAAAGAATTATAAATTCTTCTCTTCATGGAATTAGATATGGCTGACACAGGCCCCTTATTGAATAGTGTTCACCTCAAAGGGAAAAGTAAATCATCTCAAATTTCATGGGGGACTTCCTCCTGAAGACTGAAATATTGTAAGATCCAATATAAACCCATCAGCTGAGCACAGTTAAAGGATCTTACTCATCTCTGCAGGAACAGAAGCCAGAAAATTCCCACCACATATTCTACTTAAGGGAAGCAAATGAGTTAGTTTGGTAGTGTCTCAATCAGGACTCCCAATGGCTTAGCAGCCTCTGAATAAACTCTAAATTATAACAAAAGAGATAAAATCTCCAGAACACGTGTTTTTTGGGGTTTGTTTTTGTTTTAAAAAATAGCACATTTAAGAAAAAACACAAACATCTAAACTTAGCATTTTGGAAGTCATGAGAGGAATCCACTTGTTTTCTTAGACTAGTTCTACACCAGTGAACTTCAATAGGTGTTTTTAAAATAGAGACAGAGTTGCCATTGTCAGCTTTTGTCAAGCTCCAATGATAAATTTTTGGATTAAAAAACTGTCACGAAATCTGTTCAACACGATGGCATAGGGTCACAAAGCACTTTTATAAATAGCAGTAATAGCTTATGTTGTTTCTTTTATGAAGAAAGCCAAGAATAGCAGCAACCAAAATATACTATGCATTCACAGAAATTCCTTATTCTACAGAAAAAAGCTGCAACCAAGTGAAGTTTCATGGAGAATAAGTATCTTTGGCAAGCCATGGTGTGCAGTTTTCTTCAGCCAGAACGCTTTCACATGTGCTTTGCTTCACTTCCCCCATATGAAACTGGGGATGGGGATTCCTTTTACTCTGCCTATGGTATAGACATGAAACCTTGTGGAATGGATCGTTACATGAGATGTTTTCCTTTGTTGAGCTAAAATGAACACTCAGGTGCCAATAAAATACTGCAGAAACTGTATCAGAAGTATAAGCAAAACAAGTATATGCACTGGAAGTGAGAATGGCACCAAATTAATTGTTTGTTTGGTTTAGTGTCTTCCTAACACAAGGGTTAATTCAATGTCATAACCCTTCATTAGTGGTCATAAGACGCTGAATAGCTGAGTATAAATTAGTTTCTCAATAGTGAAAACACAACTGTTGTCTTCTAAAATAGTTTGAGAAGCCTCTGCAGTCTCTAAAAATTTCATAAAAACTAATTTCTTCCTAAAACTGACTCCAAAATGCTTTTGGGGAAAAAAAAAAAAAAGATTGTTACTTAACTTCTTAAACCTTGAAAACTAAGGCACAGAGAGGGAAGGACTTTGCAAAAGGCAGCCAGCCAGCCAAATTCAGGAAGGAATGAGGTCTCCAAAGGCTCAGCTTACTAGTTCTGATGATTAAACAAAGGTTTTTGTCCACATTATATTTTTATAGAAAAAATAAATTTAAAATAAAAGAAAAAATTACCTCTTGCTCAGCTTTTCTTCCCACCCAGAGTAACATACAAATGCAAGCACGGGAAATAAGTGCCCATCTTTGGCTGACCTTATTTCACGGACTGCAACCATAAAAATTAAGAGCTCAGTTCCCCCATCAGCTATAGTCCCAAAAGAGGATGACACTTTTCAAAGATGACCAGATTGCTGATAATTTGCTAAAAGAATTTAAGGGAGGCATTTAAAACAAATAAAAGCTCAAACGGTCACTATTAAAATGTCAGAACTCCTTCGGTAAACACTGAAACTGTTGACATTTTAAATGTCAGCTATTTTATATTTCCACACTACAGCAGAAGCCCTTTATCATTTAAAAGGCACTGACCATTTTTTTAAACTTCTTGCTTGTGGAATTTCTTTTTAATTTTCATCTGTTCATTCAAGACAACATTACGTGCAATTTAATTCTGGCATGTACATCCCAAACATAGATTATTTCTTTTTGCTTCTTATGGTAGCCACAACAAATCAAGGCTAAGCCTTCTTGGTGCCTTTTCTTAGAGTGTCATCACTTACCTTCTTTCTGTCTTGAACATATCATTGCTACCGTGCAGAATTCCAGCTGTGCATGACTAATGCCAAGCTGGTAGTGGTCTCACCATCATCTCCCAGTGCAGTGAAGTTTCCAAAAGGATTAATTCCAAACTCAGCCTGTTTTCCTTGCGATCATTTTAATGGGAGAGGCAGGGCAATGCTGACTATGCTTGAAAACTGCACTACTCTAAAGAAAGTGATTTGGAAGACACCAACACAGAGCTCTTGGGAACAGTACACAAATTAATTCTTATGGTTCTAGGGTCTTAGGTCCAATGCTGAGAACTGTTCTGCACAAGTAGATTTCCTTGTATACATTCCATAGAATAGAAAGAAGTCCATAAGTCTCCAAGGAGAAGACTGCTCAAACCAAGCCACAGTACCTTTACTATACTACTTGAAATAAAGGCTCTGGAATGAATAGAACTGGTAAAGAAGCTTCTTATCTCTGTGCCCCTGTTTACACTCTTCATAGCCCACATTTTCAAGTACCTTAGAATACACTGAAAAGTTTGTGAGTGACTAGAGCTGGTCACTGCTAAAAAAAATCAGATAATTCCACAGAGCTGTCGTCTCTGTAATCTTCCAAGTATGGAGTTTATATTCTAAAATTATTTAAACAGCTTAAAGTTTGGATTTTTTAAGAACTCTGCAACAAGGAAAACTGTAGTGGCTTCATTACATTCATTACAACACCTGAATTGGTATTTCCATTCTCAGCCTTCTTTCATGGAGGATGCTCTATCAGAAGATAAATATTTCCATGGAGATGAACATGTGCTTAGCTTCTGTACATCACCACCTGGCTTTTACCTGCAGAAGCAGGACAACTGACTGTTTCCTGCTTTCCAAATCCAAGACGCTGACTAGCTGTAGGAAACTGAGGGTTTATTGGTTCATTGAGACTTCAAGGCCTTCCCCAAAATAGAACTCCTATCCCATCCTTGGTTTTTGAGGCCCAGAGAGCCGAGTCCACATTAACATGTGGGCTATTGTGACTGAGTACAAAACAGATTAGTATGTGTTGATCAACATGAATAAAACCCTCCAGTTTTTGCAATCCAGTGTACATTTCACATATACAACCTGTGAATCCTGTTATTTTCTGTGGCACATGCTCATTTCCAGTCTTTCGTAAATCATGCTGGACTGTATTCAAATTATGGAAGGCCAGAAATAGACCTGTTCTGCTTCAGCAGACAGAATTCCGAAGATCACAGAATGATTTGGGTTGGAGGGAACCTTTAATACTTCTCCCCCATGACAAGTAGCAATGTTTAATTCCCAAAGAGCTTTCTCTAGGAAGGATCTTCTACCTTCTGTTAAACCTCTAAGGAAGTAGCACTGGACCTCTTTGAGGCCATCTGGTACCCATCACAGAGAAACGTACAGACATATGCAGGATTCTGGGACTATTTTGCACCTTCCTGTAGGCAATACTTCAGCTTTACTTAACTAGCAGAAAGTCATTAATAACTTTTGGTTGAAGTCAAGCAAGGGAACAGTATGCACATCTTCATTTTTCAGGGAGCCATACTGCCCATGTGCAACAGGATCTCAGTGGCCACCACCTCTGGTCACCATGAAATGCTGCACTTCCAAATGAAACACAACACAAATCTCAAAAGGAGACCAAACACGCCTGGTCTGGCCACATTTGTTACTGGATATGACGAGGTCTACAACAAGTGAAAGGTTATATTCTCAAGCTTACGGTGCTTGACAGGCACCAGAGCTGGGAAACACTTTCAGATTTCATATCACCATCTCCCCTATAGTCTTCAAATGACTATAAAAGGAGAGCTTTCCAGTAGGCCAGTTTCCACATAGGAGCTTCCATTGTGAGAGGACAGATTTCCAAGAGATGTTAAACATGATTAGATGCTGGCTCAAAACCTCTGATTGTTGATCTGGATGCATAAAATTAAATATCATCTCCCTGCCAGGTCTGGTCTGGCATAATGCTTAATGTTGTAAACTTCAGATGTTCTCATTACGCATTTGTAGCTTTGCATAGCACAATGGAACAAAGATTTATTAGGGCTTTTAGCCCTAATAAGACACAGAAAACTAAGAAAGATTCCAAATAAACTCCCTTTCTCCCCATCAAGTGGCTCTTTTACTTCAATTACTGACAATACAACCCCAGGAGAGAGGTAACAGACAAAGGAGAACAAACACAAAAATATTTGCCTTACTCTTTCAAAGCAGTAACCCGTGTCCCACTGTTTTCATAATCTTTGCTATGTCAAAGGCCACTTATGTTTAACTAATTAAAAATAAAGCCAAGAAAGAACAAACCAGCAGGGTAAAAGAAAATGAGAAAAATAAAATAGACTTGGGAAGTACAAACAAAATGGAGTAAATGTGAAAAAGGAAAGGGCTAACATGACTCAACAGTAGAACTCCCAGATGGTCTAGAGAGACATTTTTGGATATAAACGTATGAATGAAATCACATTAAACAAATATTACCCTTGACATTTTTCACTCATCATTTTACACCTTTTCCTGGAATTTTCAGAGCAGATACATTTCAGTCTTCAGCCCAAGTCTGCAGTCATATCTATTAGTGCTTTGAAAAGCACATTTGAATTTTTCTAGTAGTAAAATATACTCCTGGTGAGAGTAACTAATTGTCCACCCCATAAAATAATTTTATTCTTTTTAATTTTTGCTTTTTCTTATTTCTATTTTATTTTATATTTTTTAATTTTATTTTTATTTATATTTTTATTGTATTTTATTTTTTTTATTTCTTCATTACCTGAGATGCTAAGGTTCTTAACTTATACTAGAATACAAAATTGACTGCTGTAAGTATTACTGTTATAAACAACCAAATCAACACATTCAAAACTTGAGCTGCTGAGGGAGATTTTCCCATGAAAGCATCCCATCGATAGTTCCTTCTGTCGTCTTTCACTCATTCGAGTATATGGTGAATCTTTTCTACATCATGCTGGACTGTAATTAGAGTCTGTCACCCATTTTCTTGGATTTGCTTCAACAATTTCTGCAGGTCTTCAGGATGAAATGATTCTCTAAGCAAGGCATAGGCCATTCCAGTGGGGGCGGGCTGGAACTCTCCAAATAACACACAGTCACATCGTAACAAGGAGTATGAAACATAATTCACTCACAGCCTTCAGCGTTAACAAAATTGCAAACACAAAAATTGGAATGATTACTGGTCATTAAAGTATGTTTATCCACATGCAACAGGCTGTGTGGGGTCCTCAAGCAGGCACAGCCCTTACCCTCTGCAGACAATCACAATTTTTGGATTTTCATATGGGTGCATCTCAAAATGACAAATGCTTTGTTCAGTATCCAGACAGATGTCCTGTGCTCTCATAGTATTGCTCTCACACATGAATCCTTGTTGTTCTTGTACAGGACACGCCTCTACATCAATTGTTTGCCTCTTATCTCCTTTTCTCAGGGCCCAAACTTAATGTCCCAAGGGTTTCAGAACAGTTCCGTTGTGATTTGCCCTTAAGGCAATAATTGGGTAGATCCCATTAATTTCAGCTTTTTGTACAGTTAGTATACAAAGGCTGTAGTGACACTGGTAGTAGGATTATAGGTCAAATTAACTAATTTCCACCACAATTGCAATTCTCGTCCAAATTTTGTTGCATTTTGCCAAATACCTGCACGAATTTCAGTTGGTAAGGTGCCTCCTTCACCTTCCCTAATGATCACTGTTTGTATCCAAGCCTGAGCCTGAATACAACTCAGAGACAAACAAACACTGGTGTGAGCTGTTCCTAGAGCTTCTGCAATTAACAGATGATATTTTCATTAGTTTCTTCCCATGGGAGTAATGCTTCTGACACAAGCTGTTGACTAGCTCTTCGGGCTAAAAGGGAAGATTTTAGGGGACATTGTAGTTGATTCAAATTGCTGGTGGCTGCTTCCAATCTATTCATTAATATTTCAGAATCCATGCTGTTCAAAATCCCTAATCCTAATCCTAATTCCTGAACTACGTCTCTTCTAGTCTGATTCTTGAAGGTGAATGTACGTTTGCATCGCCACACTGCCCAACCTGCATGTGGAATTTTAAGAAAAGGTGAACAGGATGGACCCCCAAGAACCAAAGAATCTCTCAAAAAAATTTGGGATTGCAGTTTTTAGTTTCCTTGTGGGGGTGGATTAAGTATTTTTCATCCTACTTGTACTTCCTTTCCAACAGCTTCAGCTAAAATGTGTGCGCCATAATGTCAATTCTGCCAACCTTTTAAGGTCATTGTGTCTCTTTGTAAGACCACAGCAGATGTATTATATGCAGCCATTTGTTGATGATCATCTATATACATGGTCTCTAGACCAGAGAACCCACAATATGCTTGGGACCATGGCCAGTCTAAGGCAAAAGTCTCAGTCAGAGTTATTATACTTATCAAAGTCTCAAAGATCAAAGCTGGGAGAACTTGGCAGCAGTTGGTCTGACTTGTTCTGATGTCCAAGCCTTCTCAGCTGCTTTCTTTGCTTGTGAATAGTGAATCTAGGCAGGTTGCTCTTTGATGCTGATTGCAGTGAAGTTCAGCAGCAGCACCTCGTAGGGTCCATTCCACTTCCCCTCCAAAGGCTGACCTGAAAAAGCTTTAACATACACTCAATCTCCAGGCTTAAAACAATGACCACTGCATGGTCTACTCCTCTAGCTCTAGTCCCAAAACCACTTTTATTTATTTCATTCAACAGTTTCCCTAGATCTACTATGTATTGCCCCAAACATTTTTTTTCCTAATTGACTGATATCTTCTCCCCTGTACTGGATTTGATAAGTCCTTCCACATAATATTTCAAACAGGCTTAGGCCTTCCTTAATTGTGGTTTAACTCTGATCCTAAGTAGGGCAAGTGGTAATGCCTGATCCCACCTCAGATTAGCCTCTTGACCAATCTTTGCCAATTGCTGTTTGATTAAATGATTCATCTTTCCCACCTGCCCACTGGCCTGGGGACAGTGGGGAGTATGCAGTGCAACTGCCAAGCTACCCCCAGAGCTTTACTACTCACTGTACCACTTAGAAGGGTGAACTTGGGCTTTACTGTATTGTCTCCCCAGGCCCAAGCCTGAAGGTGCTTGCAGTTAGTCAGATTACACTGCCACTCTTACCCTTGGCTTTAGTCTGCCATGAAGAGCCCCAGACAACCTTCCCATTGGCACGTAGTAATTATAACTGGCTGGCACCTCCCACAAAGGGGATTAAGGGACAGGATAGCAACATACTGTCCTAGTTAGAACAGCTGGGACCAATTCATCACTGGATGGGTGTAACCCAAACCTGTGTATTCTATAGCCTTCC
>JAWWES010000021.1:11224855-11245099 GCA_035583135.1 Lophotriccus pileatus
ACCTAAAAGATACCTAAAAACCCTGAAAATGCCTAAAAATCCTGAAAAATCTCTAAAAACCCCTTAAAATGCCAAAAATACTTATAAAACAAAAAAAATCTAAAAATCATAAAAACTCTACAAAACCCTTATAAAATCCCCAAAAATCAGAAAAATCCATAAAAATCCCAAAAAGTCCATAAAAACTCCCTAAAAAAAACCTTAAAAAACCTAAAAAAGCCTTAAAAGCCCTAAAAAAGTAAAAAAAACTAAAAATCCCTAAAAAGCAGTAAAAATCCTTTAAAAATCCCTAAAAACCGTAAAAAAACCTATAAATCTTAAAAACCCTAACCCAAACCCTAAAAATCCAGAAAAATCCTTAAAAAACCCCTAAAAAAGCCAAAAAATACCTAAAAAGTCCCTAGGAAACACACAAAAAAGCCAAAACTGCCTAAAAATCCCTAATAATCCCTAAAAAAACCCTGAAAATCCCTTAAAAATCCCTAAAAATCACTAAAAAACTATTGAAATCCCTAAAAAACCCTTAAAAAATCCCAAAAAATCCCTAATAATCCCCCCAAAAAAACTAAAAAAAAAAAAATCCCTCAAAAATCACTAAAAAAACCCTCAAAAACCCTTTAAAAATCCAAAAAAATCCCTAAAATACCCTTTAAAATCCCTGAAAGTCCCTAAAAAACCCTTTAAAATCCCTAAATAAACCATAGAAATTTCTTAAAAATCCCTGAAAATCCCTAAAAAAACCCCTTAAAAATCCCTTAAAAAAAAGTAAAAACCCTCAAAAAATCCTTAAAAACCCTAAAAAACCCTTAAAAATCCCTTAAACCCCTTAAATCCCTAAAAAACACTTAAATTTCCCCAAAAAACTAAAGAAAAACTAAAAACCCTAAAAATGGTTTAAATCTCCCCCCAAAAAATAAAAAAAAATTTAAAACCCCTAACAAACCCTAAAAAAACCCTAAAAAAACCTAAAAATCCCTTCAAAACCCTTAAAAATACTTTAAAACCATTTAAAAAACTTTAAAAATCCTAAAAACCTTTAAAATCCCTTAAAATTTTTTTAAAACCCTTACAATCTCCCAAAAAAACCTAAAAAAACCTAAAATTCCCTTAAAATCCTTAAAAAAACCCCAAAATCTCTAACAAACCTTACAAAACCCTAAAAAACTAAAAATCCCTTAAAAATCTCTAAAAACCCCTATAAATCCGTTAAAAATCTCTAAAAATCCCTAAAAAAAAAATCCCTAAAAAACCCTAAAAAAACCCCTAAAAGTCCCTAAAAATCCCTTAAAAATACCTAAAAAACCTTTAAAAACCCTAAAAAAACCCTAAAATCCCTTAAAATCCGTATAAATCCCTAAAACAAGCCTAAAACATAAAAATCCCTTAAAATCCCTAAAAAACTCTAAAAAAAAAAAAAATCCCTTAAAATCCACCCCCCAAAAAAACCCTTAAAATCCCCCCCCCAAAAAAAAAATCCCTTAAAAAATCCATAAAAATCCCTAAAAAGCCCTTAAAAAGCCCTAGAAAACACTAAAAAAAGCACCTTAAAATCCCTAAAAAAACCCTACAAATCCCTTGTCTCAGGCTCGGGGCTGCCTGGTTTGCCTTAGATTTGAGCAGACATTCTCCGCCTGCGGCAGCCGATTCCGCACAGCAGCTCCTGCTGCCACAGGCTTGCCATGCTCTGTGGAGCAGTTCAGAGAGGGTGGGAGGGGGAAAACTGTTTGAATATTTGATCAAGAAAAAACAACAAAGAAGGGTGAATCAGGCTGTGTGGTCTTTACATAGGGCAAAGAAGCAGAATAACAAAATCAACCGAACAGAACTAACCTGGTGAGTGGGTGTACCGCTGGTTGCCTTGCAAACGCAAGTCAGACGACTTGCACTCTCAGTTAACACTCACAGACAGCGTGCAAGATCCCCTGAACATTTTTACAGCTGCACTCATCCGCTTAGTTCCCCGAAGGAATAGCTTTATATCCACGGACCAGGTGGAAAGTCCACCTATCCCAGGTTTATCGGACAGAAGAGAGGTCAAGAGCCTCATGCTCACTGCTCAGAAGCGTGGTCCTCCAGCTGGCGAGAGCCCAGAAATTGGAGCGGGGCCCAAAATGGGGGGACGACCCCCAAGGATCTGAAAAATTGGAGGGGGAACCCCAAAATGTCAGGGACAGACCCCTGACAATAGGTGAGTCCAATAGGTGAGGCCGAACAAAGGTGGACGAGGACTCCTCCCATTTTAGGGGTTTGGGGGCATGGGGAGGGAGTAAATGGGGCTCCAAAACGGGATTTTTCTCTTAAATTTTAATTTAATTTCTTTTTTAGTCTTCTTGGGTTTGATTTTTATTTTTTTCATTTTATTTTCTATTTTTTCTTTTTGCCAGTTTGTGTTTAACAGTCTACAGGTGCAGAGTTTGACCTGGCTGTTATTTGGGGTAGCAACTCTGGAGTCTTTCCTCAGGCCACCCAGCTGCTTCGCAGTCTGAGCTGGCACCTCCACTGTGCAGGACTTGTGCCATTTCGGGGAGCACCAGCACGTCCTGCCCCCCTCCCCCTCTCACCGTGGATCCGGTGGTGCCGACGCGGGACCGTGGCACGACAGAGGCTGTTCCGATGTAATTCGCCACTGCACACAGACCAGAGAATAGGTTCAAAGTGTATGCAACATTTTATTGAAAAAATACGAATGTTCTGTACATAAAGTACAACTTAATGGGCTTAATAAAATCTCCAGAGACTTGTTGGTTAATATAGGTCTTCTTTTCTTCTTCTTCCTCTAAGGACATAAAGCACACAATGAAGCAGCAGGTCCCCTGTACTTTTGCAAGTGCCATCGCATCGCTGTGCATGCAGCATAGCACCTGGCTCTACACACAGGACTCTAACGTGCCCAATGTACTTTGATAGATGGTCTGCAAGAAATTTAAAGCATGAAAGAACTGCCTTGGACTGGTCCTTCAATTCACTGATGATTCAGAATTTATTGTGAAATCTCTGCTCTCCTAAACAGCCTGTATCTGCATATCCAATATTCCTGACAAATAAATACAAAAATAAATAGGGATCTGGCCTCACAGAACCTGAAGTCTCGGAAGCAACACAATCTACAGTAAGCTACATACATAATTCCAACTATATCAACATAATTTATTTAAATCTCTATCAATAAGTATATTAAAAGTATAAATTCTTATCCAATACTGAGAGTTTAATTCTGGAAATAAACCCAGAAAGCTTTTTCAGTCCTCTCTTACAATTTAGTGTGCTCTTAGAAAATGCTTTATAGTTGAACTTCAGCAGAAACTAGCTGCTATATAATGTACTTCTATTCCCCAATCCTAATAGAAAAAGCTTTTTAAATCTTTTTACAGTAACTGGCTTTCATGTCCTAACTTTACATACAGTTACTAAAAATACTGCACATAGCAGTGCTGACTAAAAACAGGTTTAGTGTTAAAACTACATGCACAAATGCTGGAGTACCAAAGCAGAAACTGAATAATGTGGCAGCTTCACAATTAATTTACGTTGCTAAATGGATGGCGTAACAAATACTGCAATCCCAAAAGATATGTATGTTGCAAATGGAAAGACAATGAGTAGGACTGGATTAGGAGAAAGGCAAAAACCTTTTTTCTTCTCCATTTAAAACTGGAATGTCACCAAGAAGGTAAATGTAGACCAGTGTTAGAAGCTTCTAAATCAGGAGTAAATGGTGATGACTTCTCGGCCGCCGCCTCTAACAAGTAATACCCTCTCCAGACCCTCAGTCAAGACTTCTAGAAACTCCATGTCTGTTTCAGTAAAGTCAAGGACAAAAGAAATATCAAAACCAAAATACAGTGATTAGCCTCTGTATTGGGTTTATGTGGCAACGCTTGTATGAGATGAGACCAGGGGCTGTCCCCCTGTGAGACAGAGACAGTTTCATCCAGCTCCAAAACAAACCCACCACTGCCTAAAGCTGAGCCTGTTGGAGATGCTGGTGGCACCAGGTCACAGAGTCACACTCCCTCCCACGAATACTGAGCAGTTTTCAGTTACAGTGGCTCAGTCTCTAGGGAATGGTGGAGAAATATGTGTCCTCACCCATTACCTTGAGTTTAAAATCTCTCCAGAGCTGTGGTAGTTGTGGTTCAAACCCCTTTACTCTAAGAGGCATGTTTTTATCCTTTCTTGTGAAACAGCCATTACAGCTACTAGTACTATCTAGATTTACAGGAAAACAACCATTTGGTCTGTGACTTGTGACATCTTTCTTTTGGCACACGCTAAATTAATGGTATAAATCAAGGCTGGAGAGCAGCTGTGGTGAGCAAACTGTGGGACCAACAACCTCTCTCCAGCTCACAACCCTCAGCTCTGATCTTGCTTAAGGGAACGGTGCAAGTATTCCTTTAAGAAACAAAATACTATGACGACGAATTTTTCTCTTACCGGAGCCTTGTACTTGGACCTAAGCCCCAAATTCTGATGTGTGAGAGTGCCTGACATATTCCCTTCTCTTTCAGGACTTCCTTTTGACTCAAGTTCAGACACTGCTCTGCCCAGAGCACTGGCTGCTGTGAATGCCTTCTTAAATATCTGCTATATCCACTACTGAGAATTAAATTAAACTAACAAATAAAATCAAGTAAGAATTTAGACAAGACTAAATTCAAACCTTCAAACAAGGCTTCCATAGCAACCAGTGGCAACTTTTACTTTAAGCAAGTTTAAGCACTTACTAGCCTACAAGCCACAAGGCAGTACCCTCCACTCAGTGGACACTTCATCATATATCACAGCTCGACAGTACTGGTGGCAAAATGAATCCAAGAGCACAGATTAAAGGAAGACCTTCTGTGTGGCCCAGGTCTTGCCTGAAAGGATACAGTTTTCATCCCCATCAGTGTTCTTTGGAGGACCAGGCATGTTGAGGAGCACAAGTCTGGCATCATGGGATCTATTTACAATAACTTCATTTAGCTTCACTGCTGTGTGCATCCTTCGGACATTAGACTGGTTCCTGTAGAAAAAGCACATTCAGACTTACTGTTAGAAACATGCCTCTGAAAACTGAATTATTAAAAAGGCCCTTAAAAGCATACTTTAATCTCCTAAATACGCTGTAGAATGCCAACTCAACACACAGGTTTTTTTTCATACTTATCGATGAAGATATAAAAGAGATTTTAGCGTTCTTCAGGTACAACTAGTCTGTTGGTAGGATCTCTGGAGTCAAGTCACCAGTTTACAAAGCTATTTGTTTTTCAAAAAGTGCATTTAATCAAGATGATTTAGTCTTGCATAAGAAGCTAAAAAACAATTGTACAAGGGGATGTGCTCGCTGACCACGGACACCTGTGACTGCAGAGCCTTCCCTTAGGGCAACCCTGTCCAGAACCCCTCGCGCCCACGGAAGCACAGCTCATGCACCTCTCCATTCTCAGCACCAGAAAACTCCTCCTCAAAAACATCAGGACCAAGTAGAAGATTGACACCATTGCACTCCACACTTCCCATGAGCACACTTCCCTCTTTGTGTTGAACAGCAGTTGGCATCTCCAGAGAAAGCCTGGTTTACTACAGACTGGAATCACGTGGTAGGGAAATACAGGATCGCAGCCTACAAAAGGCCTACAATGTCTTCTACAGGGCTTTTATGCAGAGTACTAAGGATGTGACACTCTCCTTCAGCTGGACACTAATCCACCTCTCTGCCTGGCTATTTACAAGAACACTTTTACCCAGGTATCCTTAAAATCTCAATCATGCTTTCAAACTTGAGTTAGACACTTGTTTCAAATGTCACGGGAGAAAAGGGAATAGATCATGATCTCATATTCCTCCGCTCCTTAAGAATCCAGGCTAAGAGAGGTAATAGTATTATTTATTCAGAATACATTAACACAAAATAACATCAGTTCATGCAGGAACTGAACTCGAAAGCATCCTTTGGGGATTTAGAGTCAGGGAATGTTTCCTTCTTACAGGAAATCAAACACTATTTTAGTAACATAAAAGGAAATACAATACAGAAATAAACTTATCAAAGGGACTGAGGATTTTCCACTTGGGTTTTTTCCTTCATTTTAATATATTAAAATCAAGTATTAGTGGAAACAAATCAAATATGAATCTTTGGTTTCATTAATTCAGTTTTGCATGATATGAGTGAAAGTCTTTAGAAATTTCACTGCTCTTCTAAATATTCAGATTTGCAAAGAAATAATTTATATAGATAGAAAATAGAAGATGCAGTGGGAAGAATCATATTTATTGTACTAACAGCATAATTTACCCACTGTGAACTATCTCGCTGTTACTTCATGTTCTTATTTAATTCGGAGCAAGAACACCCTCTGTCTTCACCACATCAGCTTCAGAAAGCCAGAGTATGTTTACAAGAAGTGAGGAAGAAACCAGCAGCAGGAACACACACTGTCATTAACTGTGTACAGTTTTGGAAAGGGAACTGAAAACTGAAGATTGGGTTTTCTCTAAAGCGATATTTAAAATTGGCATCTCCCCAGTAATTCAAAGCTGTAGGCTATAAGAAAGGGCTTGCTTAGTGTCCAGAAACTACCAGAAAAAACATCCTAGCAGTACTGTGGAACGAGAGTTTCTCTAAATGAGTAATGTGTCATACTCTGCTTAAGAAAACAGGTTCAGACCTGTAATTGTTTTCTATCCTGACTTAGTTCTTGTCAGGACAACTCTTGTAGTTTGTTACAACCTACTTATAATGATTCCTAGCTTAAGTAGCTAATCCTGCTCCCTTTAAAACATTGTTAAGACTGCTCAACTCTAATGCCTTTTCTTTTCTTTCATCAATACATACAGTTTTCCTGCTTTTAGATGAGAAAATGAAGTCTTCCCTCTCAATCATCTTAATGTACTTCTAAGTTAAATAACAAACTTACAAGTTTTCCCACTCTCTGAAAGCATGGAAGAGGAAAAAGTACAGGTAGTTAACACCAAATTCAGCAGAATTTCTACAGTATGATTCAGGTTAAAACAGAATTGGATCATGATTTATTAGGAAGAAAAATCTGGAACTCTGCTAAATATGCAAAACTGACTGACTGAACTCTTCATGTAATATGTAGGACATCAAAGAGGTCACAGGAGATTCAGACATTTTTATTCAAAATCAAAATAGACCTTTACTTCTAGCTCCTCATGGGGCACACACGTGGTAACCGCAGCTGTTGGTACATGTCAGTGCTCCTTCAGCAGCAAGTCTGTCTCAGGGTTTTACCACACATATATACTCTATTGCAAGTCACTAATCACCATCTCCACAGCTTCTTCCTTTCTGCCTTCAATATCCACAGTACACATTAGACAGGGAAGTTATCAGACTTTTCATTTAATTCTGATTAGATCAGTGAAATTATCAGTCTGATGTGTTTTACGGAGGTATTTGGGAGACGAGGGACGTTGTTGTAGGATTTAACAGCTCCAATTTGAAATTTGACCACACCAAGTAAAACATTGAGGGATGTGTGCCACATTTAATTGGTTAGAGATTTCTCGGGAGGCTAACTGCTGTCTTTTGAGTAGTCAGGCCTTAATGTTGTGCAAGTCTAAACCAAGGATTATGAAAAAAGAGATAATAAAAGCAGAGTACATGCAGTTTCAGCAGGTGCAAGGTGTCCACTTAGACAAGACTCACGGTTTAATGCTGATGAGATCTCTAAAGCTTCCCACAGCACTGCCTCGGTTCCGCTTCTCAGCATCACATTTCTCTTTCGTCCAGGTCATCTGGATATTCTCAGGAACTGGGTCTCCCTCATCTTCTTCATCCGAGTAGAGGCTCTCCAGACGTGCTATTGAATGCCTGTCCTTTACTAGCTGAGCCTAGAGGGCACACAAACAAGGTGAACTCAGAGACTTTATTTTATGCTCTCTGGTTCTCTTCAAGCAATGAAAGGCTTTTTGTTCCATTGCATCTTTTATTTTGTCCAGTCAATTTAGCCTTCAAGACAGATCCGATACCAGGCATCTGCCCTAGCCAATAACCTTACATATTAAACTGACTTTAAACAATTTTGATCGTTGTAAGCTGTGCAGAATTTGGACTGACAGAGGCCTGTATCTGTACAAGAAAAAGAAGTCAGTCTCACATCATAACATGGTGAGAAACAACAGACAAGTCTGACTCAAAACTGACAACTAAAATAAGCTGGACAAACACATGCAGAAAAGTTAGATCGTCTGCAACTTCCATAGCTACATGTCCTGTAAGTCCAAACTGGAATGACATCTTCAGTAGGAAAACAGAAGACAAATACCAGATATCCCATAGAAAGAAAAAACAAGAACTACATGCAATTTGGGGAAACAAAAAAGCTACACTAAAAGTATTTCCTTGCATCTTCAGAAAAATAAATTTAAGCAGCAGCTATATAACACACTACCAGGAAGGAACCTTTGTGTCATTCCCCTCAGCAGCCCAGAGCCAAGAACCACATATTACATACCTCCCTTTCCCTCTCAGTTTTTGTCAGCCTCATTTGCCTCAGCATCTGAGATCTCTGCTCCATCATAAGAGTTCTCTCATAAGTATATGCTGAGATATCACTATTGTGCTGCAGAAATAAGGACAAATATTGTGCTTGTAATCCAGCGATAACCAAATATCACAACTTGCATAATAAAGTGAAAAACGGGCTCAATTCCCTTACCATTTCTACCACTTCTACCTCTGCCTCTATTCGGAGTTGATAGAGGAAAGTAGCCAAATCCTTCTTCATCTGGATGCTGTTATCATCCATCTGAGCTACAGTAAAAATTCTCATTTTGCATTTTCTCCAAACCTGGTGAGAGAAAACAAACTCAGGATTTGAACCAGTAATATTCTGCTCCACAAAACAAACTTTGTAATATATCCACTTGCATTTATCAGTACAGGATCTACTACTGGACCTTGTTTCTCTACACTAATGCATGCAGAAGTAAGTAGGTTCTGACTAGCTGCTTACTTTGTGCTGTTTGAGAAGAAAAGGAAGCAACATCAACATGCCTCCATCATGCACAATCCACCACACGTCAATGTTGCCTTCGTTGTAACGCTCATGGTTGCTGGGGTAGAAAGACACATTTTTGGGAACCAGCAGAGCCAGGTGGGCTGCAGTTGTGCAACGAACAGTACCTGGTCAAAAGGGGAAGAACGCAGTTACTTCCAAGTCTGCAAGAGTGATCTATCATTAAAACAAAACAAAAAGTTACTCACTGGGCAAATGTCAGCAAACCATAAAAGTCATCAGTTAAATAAAGAAAAGTTTGTACAGTAAGGCTTGCATAGACAGGGTGGTCCAAATGACAAAGCCAGGATAAAGCAAACTCACAGGAACACAAGCCCTATTTCACATTTGAAATAAAGCAGCAATCTCCAAAGCTAAGTACGAGGAGAAATCATCTCCTCTGGGTTAAGTAACTGCACCATAGGAGGAGAGGGACAGAGGAAAGGAGAGTGTTATTCGGTTATAGTTTGCCAGAAAACCAGCATTTCTCAAGTCCATAATTTTTTAACCATGAATTTTAGTTGCCAGATTAATCTTTGAGCATCTTTCATGGGTATTTTACCTACAGGAAGTGATATTTCAAACAGAGCAGTTTTGTGAGAAATTATCTACATCACCATCAATACTAGGAAAAAAGAGACTAAAACCCAGAACCGATTTCACAAGGATACTGTTAAAATCCCCTTTGTTTACCATGCGTGTAATAAACATCTCTGTTCACAACATCTGATCACACAGAGCCTTTAAAGCTCACCTATAAATGTCTTCCAAGACCTTGGATCTTCACTTTGTCTCCAGCCATAGGGCCATCCCAACACCACAGTGTTATGCTTCATGCCACCTAGTCCACAGGACTGGATCAAGTGAGCAATTCCTTCTCGAACTTTATTGGCTACAACTACTTGACAAAATCCCTTAACCTTCTCAATTTCCATCATATTCTTAATAGTCTGCAAGAGAGACAAGGATAAACTCCAGAACCAAAAGGAACTCCTAGTATTTCCCAATCACGTGATTGCTATGAAAATTCCCGGTTCATGTGTCCACAGGTAAAACACATTTCAATGCAAAGTTCTGCTCATCTGCTTTCCTTAATAAAACAAAAGAGAATTGTGTGTAATACTTGTTTAAAATAGAGTTTTCTTCCAAACGTAATAATTTCTAACAGATTAAGATTAGGGTTTTTTTGTTTGTGCCATCATCTCCTATTCATAGTAGTAGTTAGTGATATCTGTGTTACTATCTTCACTCTCCATTTTCTAATCCTGTAAAACTCATCTTTTTTAACCCAAGGCCAATCGACTTCATTTGGATTTCCAGTTTCTGATTACCAAGTAACATGCTGTGTTTATATTAAATTTACAAATATAAGCACCAAATCCCACACACCTATCAAGTGTACCCTTCGTTTGTTTAAAAACTAAAGTTGGTCAACACATGGCCCATGAATCAGTTTTTCTTTTGTAACAATTTTCCTATATAAAATGCCCCTGGGGAAGAAAATAGATCTGCTGATGCTATACAGATGTAAACAGGGCTACGATATCATGTTTATAGAATGAGGAAGATCAAGTAATTTGTTAACAAATTTTCAGGACCATCCTTCAATGCTTTTTGGAATGAATTTATCAACACACTGAAAAAGGCAGAGCATATTTGCTAAGTTTGACAGTTACTGAAATGTTACTTGGGATGTTCAGAAAGCTAAATAGTCCTCTTCCCTCCATTAAGCAGCACGCAGAACTTCCACAGTAATTATTTCTTATAAATTAAGACAGTTACATGCAGTAAGGCTGTTTACACAAGATTTGAGCATTGATCTTGCATTCCCAAAGCCACAATTGGCAGCTGAACCATGTCTGTAAGCGCTTTACTGAACAGCTCTAGTACTGCTCAAGTAGCCCTATGTTTCAATACGCTTTTTGCCACGTATGATTAGGAAACAAAATTTTGCATTACCTGCCCAATCATCCCTTTCTACTTCAGGAATCTGTTTAAGACACTGACCTGTTCAGCAGCCTGGGCTTCTCCATAGGTTTCCAAGAAATTCCCCTGGATCACTGATCCTATGATAGTCAAACCTTTACCAGCTTTCAACTGGGATGCAAATGTTAACAATCTAGGGTATTTTACATGCAAATCTTCGTCAAGTTTCAGAAGCACCAGCAACTGAGGCCTGGAGAAAATAAAAAAAGACAATGTCTTTTTTAATTAAAGCTTTAACAAAAACACTTGTAAAAAACTGCTTCTCATCACTTACATTGTGCTTGAATATTAACTCTGAAACAATACATTCTTTCTGTATCTCACACATGAGAAGAGTTTTACTTAATATTTTATTTCTCTTGATTAAAAGCAGATGTGAAATATTGTGGGAATTCGGCTACTGCATTGTGTTGACAGTCATAAAACCCACTGATATACCTAGGTTAAGAAGCTTGCATTAGCATTTTATTTACAGGCTTGTTTCTCAAGGCTCTTTTTAGTACTGTTAGAGCACACAATATGTGTTCATACTTTAAGGCTGTTCTCTCAGATCTATCTGGATATTTGTGCCAAGAAAATATTTGTAATCTGTATTCAGAAACGTGGCACATGGAAAACACGAATATTTTCATCTAAACACAGATCCCACCTGTCTTCTGTCCCTTAAGGTGTTGCTACATAGCAATTATATTATTTCCTGTCTTAAGTTATGGCTGAGCAAGTATAAAAATACCCATAAAACTCTTGTCTCGGGTAGATTCCTAGTCCTCTTGTTCAGAACCCAGGAGTTGCAGGATGCCCAACCGAGAGGAGGGTTCTTGCCTACTTAATCTGTTTTCAACACGTAATGTCAGAGGGAATAATGTTGGTCTCTGTTTAAGATTCAGGACCTCTGTACTCACAGACTCCACAGTTTCCCCAGGTTCCACTTCTGAATCCACCAGTCTGGAGTCCAACTAAAGATCCAAAGGGCATGAAAGGTCTGCCCATACAGAGCCCATAGAGTAGGGCTTGCCAGTGACAAGGCAGCTTACTGCAGAGTCAACACTTCTTTTTTTAACATTCTGGGCATTTAAATTCATACACACAGACCAAAAGCATCTTGTTTAGAGTCCAGTTCAATTCATTAAGTGTAAATAGATAATCATGACAGTGCATTTTATCAGTCTGAGTACCTCCAGTTCTTTGTGTGTGGAGGTCCCTCCTCCAGTCTGAGTAAGGCGTATCTTGCTGCGCTGAGCGAAAGGCCCCGTATACCATCACCCCACTCCTTCTCTGCACTGTGAAGAACACGCAGGTTAGCCAACATATGGTTCCATGAGCATTTAACTGCACACCTACAGTCAGGCTATAGACACATCATTACCTTAGAATGAGTTTAATAACGTGATACATAGCACACATCACATGTTTGTGATGCTATATTTACCATTTGTACATGAATGTCTGATATCACATGAGAAAAATGCAAATGTTTCAGACAAATATATATGACAACACCAGCATTCTGGGCTTAATTTGTAATCAACACTCCACTATGGAGAAAGCTTCCCAAGCATACACAAACATCTGGCACTTGAATACCTGATTTAGTCATTAAGCAAAATTAATTTATACAGCTATACTACAGCCTGACTCCATCCAACACTATCAGTCTTGGGCAACCCAATCTGTAGATTAAGCTTTTCAAGGACTGTTCTTGACAGACCTTTCCACCAGATAAACTGGAATTAGATATTGCCATCAGCTGTTCTGGGCTTGAAGGAATCATGTGCCATAGATAGGAAAATAAACCCCAACCAGTTTTCCGCTTCCTGTGACTCAAGTTTCACCAAACACCTTCAGAGGTTTACCAGCAAAGCACTTTAGAGGCTTTTGTTTAGCAGTGACACAGTAAAACAATTAAAAAACATGAACTAATAAGGAATGCCTTCAAGTTATCTCTGCGCAGTTCCTTCTCCAAATGTGAACACTAGAGATAATTCATTAAAAAACAGATCCAATCTCCCTTCCTAACCATTTTTATCTTGTTAATACTTACCCTTGGTATTCAATGTACTTGTAAATCATGCCTGCAATAAGCATTGCTACCAAAGCATAATACCAAGAAGAAATGAACATCAGTGCCAGGCAAATACTCATGCCTAAAAATGAGAGCGCCCTAAAGGAAAGAGCAAAGGTATTACTAATTAGTGGGGCAGAAAAAGCTTTAAAACAAAGTACAGTCTTGCCCTTTTTTCCTTAAACTGTCTATTCTAAGCTGATAGTGAAAGTAAAGATTCCAGTGGATCTTCCCAGCCCCCCTTAGTTTTAGTATCCTGTTGTTGAAATTAAACTCTCATGCCATTACATATTTGGGTCTGGTCCACTAAGAATATCACATCAATGTACTGCCAACTGCCCTCACGGAGAGGTTTCTTCTCAAGCCCTCAGTG
The DNA here is from genome assembly GCA_035583135.1 of Lophotriccus pileatus. NCBI lineage: Eukaryota > Metazoa > Chordata > Aves > Passeriformes > Tyrannidae > Lophotriccus > Lophotriccus pileatus. The sequence continues at coordinate 11,238,288 of JAWWES010000021.1, forward strand.
CAGACTACAGGCTTGGCCTTTTGCTTACCAGTGATAGTATTTGAAGCGAGGCCGCCAGTTTGGAGTTCGCAGAAGTGTCTGTACTGCACATGCCAGATTAACAAAGAGGTAACACATCAAGAAAAACCTGCAAAAGCAGAAAAAGTGCAAAACCTTTTAGAACACATATTTATGGATTCTGTCGCATACAATCACAAGTAATTTATAGGTAAAATCCAGCTGCTCTGTCACATGTGCCTGTGATTTTTATTAGCCTGGACTATCAGTATAAAGTAGGTAGAACAATTTTTTAATTAGATCAAGTTACATCTGTTCACTTCACGTTGTCTCTGTTCTGTCATAAAACTGCTTTCCCAAACCAAATAAAATATACTAAAAACTTGACTATTCATGGAATACTCCACAGCAGAAACAAACTTATACAAAAAGCCTGAAGTCAGAGGATTCATAGAAATAATGATAGTGGAACTCAGACTCCAGTAATTTGCTTTATGGTTAAAGCTATGGTTCTGAAAGACAATCAAACTAGCAAAATTCAAAAGAGTATTCTTAATCCCACCCCTGCCTTAACAGCAACCAGGCTGTTTCTTACATTGAGAGAATTGGAGCCACCATGTCAAGTGAAGCAATGAGGATTCCCAGCTCAGCAATCAATGCTGTTAACAGAAGAGCCCATGTCGGTTCACCATTCGCTTTTCCATGACCAAAGATCTGAAGAAACAGAAACATTAAGCATATCTGCCAAGTATTTCACGAGGCTGCAATGAAAAAAAAGCAGACTACATTTTTAAAAACAGTAGTCATTTTCCTACATAATTCCTTCTCTAGAACAAGGAGTCAAGTTATTCTAATGTCCTTTCTTGCTTCATTGAATTAGATGTTCAACTTCCTGATAAAATTACCATATCACATTTAATCAAACTCCGTAACAGTATTCCTAGTTTTTAACAAGGGAAAAAAAGCATCAAAATAAAAAATATTGACCATCACTGCAGCGCTGGGCAAACTAGGGAAAACAAATCTAATTTCCAAGAGCATAAAGTCAACCAGCTGGTTAGGCAGCAGGCACAGAATGCGTTTTTAAGATGTACGAACCCACAGGAAGGGGATGATGTTGTCCTTGGCTATGGCTTGCAGCAGCCGGGGGGCTCCAGTGAGGCTCTGCAGACCTGCCCCACAGGTGGAGAAGAAGGATCCTATCACAATGACCCATGGTGAGGGCCATGACAGGGTACCCACCACCAAGTTCTTGTTCACCGCATCACCGTACCTGCAGAGAGAGACAGGGGGCATTCAGCTGACACTCAGGTTTGGGTTTTTGGGTCAGTTTTAAGATGTCATTTAAATATTATTAAATACTATTTTCTTGACCAGGAAATATAGAAAGCAGTAAACAAACTGAGTTACTTTTGATACACATATAGGAAGTGTCTGCAGCCTGATTCCAACAGTTTGAAAACTTTCTTTTCATTATATGTATTTTTAAATTTTTGTATTATCACAACATTATTTCTCACTTTCACCTAGAGAAAGGCAGGATGGAAAATCTGAGGGAACCATGTCAGAAAACATCGAATCAAATACAAGTAGATTCCCAAAACACTGATTACAGTTTACATACAAATATGGTTTCAAAAGGCACCCATAAGTAAAAGCCAAAAAAAACTAAGGGCAGGGAGATTTGTATGGGGAAGGAGGAGGCAAGATGGAAAAGAACACACCTACTCTGCAAAAAAAAGAAAAAGAAAGGAGAGAGAGCATTAAAGCAGTACAACTCACTTATCTCTCAGGACAACACCTTCAATGCAGGCTCCAAATAATAATACACAACTGAAGTCTTGAGGACAGAGTGTGCTAAGGAAGTAAGATTTCTGAAGACATGGCAGATGAAAACCCCCATAGAAAGTATTGTGAAAAGGAGAGTACATGCCTCCGTCCCACAGCATTTGCACTGCAGCGTCTCCACAAGTACATCATAAAGCTGTGAGTAAATTAATGTCTCACAGCTCACAGAAAGCTTCGTATGTTAAAGTAACGAAGTTGTTCTTCAAAGTTGCAGTTTTTAAAACAGTTTTAAATGTTCTGATAAAGAAGACAAAATCGAAGTATTTTTATACTAAAACATCAATTTAATCTTCTGCTAGTATAGAAGCTGATATTAAACTATCTTTCTTTTCTCTCTCCTTTCCCTGTGTCTGAAGATATTTTGAACATACAGCAACCCATTACCTTGCATGTTCTTATCTGTGGTCTCTGATGGCACTCCCATCACCAGTAGGTCTTTGACTATGGGGTTTGTTATTAAACTCTACTGCTTCTGCATTGTGCAGGACAAAATGGACTCAGGTTTGTTGGATCTGGCAATCCATAATGTTTTTGATCTTGTGAATTAAGTTCACATGAATGGTTAAATCTTAAATTGTACCCCTGACATGCAACTGTAAATTACAAAGTGTAATAAAAGGGCAAACACGGCTCCCTCCTAAAAATCAGTGTCAGGCTCCCACAGGGTGGCGTATGAAACCGACACATCCAGTTACTGAGCCAGTTCTGAACTGCCAACAGAGCTGGGGGTTATGACTGTGACCTGGTTTAATATTTATTATGTTCACAGGAAATGCTGACTTCTTCATACAGGGTCAGTTCCCAAAGTAACAACTGGGGGAAGGTTGTGCTCCTAAGAAGCTGGGACAAGCAAGCTGGGATCCTGATTTACAGTTAGGCAAGGTTTGGCAAAAAACTGGAATGAAACAGCAGAATTTCCAGGAGAGTCACCATCTCAGCCAGCTGCCCTTTGGGTGGGATTTATTCAGAAAGCTCTTTTGATTTTTCTTTTTTTTGTTTAATCTCCTATGTTGAAAGACTGTCATTTAAGATGAAAGACCTTGGTTTAATCTCTTGAGTAGGAGAGCAGAGATGAACACAATGTTTCCTAAGCAAAGCCCTTGTGGTTCTAAGCCCAGAAGAACTGAGGAAACCCTTGGGAGCATCTAGTCTTATTTCTAACTACAGTTTATCTTGTCCTAAAATGTTCAAGACAACCTATACTCCTTAAAGCCACTTCAAATAAAAGGCCTGAAAAGCTGTAGATCACTGTGTAGCAAAGAACAGTAATGGAAACGCAAAACAACAGAACCCATCACAAAAAAGCAGGATGGAAAATAGCAGGGTAATAATTCCAACGCTTTCAGCCCAAGGACTGTTGTTTTGTTGTTGCCTTTTTTTTTTTTTTTCTAATGACAAGTCATACTCACAGAGATAATTTGGTGACCTGAAAGCAGTTCCACAAACCAGATACAATGTACCAGCACTCTACCAATTATAAAAGGATACAGACTAGTGATGTGGTGACAATGGCAAGAATTGTTCCAACAGGAATGGATTTCTGTGCATCTTTGAGGTCCCCTGATCTGTTTGAACCAGCCATGATACCTGAAAGCACATTTTCAGGATATAAGATCACAGGGCAGGAAGAAGTTCAAAGCCCCAAGATGTCCTCTCATCCCAGCATTCTCACCAGTCACTGAAGGGAAGAAGATGCCAACCAGCACCATGAAGGAAGTAGCAATATCTGAAAGCACGTACAGGTGCAGGTTGTTTTTCTGGCCTGCTACATCAACAGATGGGTGATGTGCTTTCTCCAGGATCTCTCCTTTCTCCAAATAATTGCTCCATAAGTTGTCTTCAAGGTTATTATCACACCCCAGAAAAGAAAAGTATGTTTCAGTTCAAATTCGTTATATTATGTTCTCATTGTAATGGATCTATAGCTGAGGATTACAAATGCAGTTCACTGATCAACACAAATGAAGACACACACAAGTTGCACGAAAGAAAATTTATACTGCATGTTTTCAAAGGAATCCGTATAAAAACCCCACAAATATGTGTCAATAGCCTACTGAAGTTTAAGCAACTTATCCTTTATTATGACTAAATGTAACGTTCTTTCAACTTCATACCTACTTTAACCCAAGGAAATACTGAATATATTTACGAACCTCCATACCACACACTGCAACTCAGAGAATGCAAAGCAGAACTACTGAGCAGCTCTCTAGATAGGAACAGATTTGTTCTTCAGTCAGTGAAAGAATTACAGAATTGTATGTTTGGTATTTGAAATTTCACTAATAAATGCTGAGTTCATTTTAGAAACCAGAATGCTGGTTTCTGTGAAAATGGGAACCTTCAGCACTCAGCACCTGCACAAAGCAGCTGTTCCCCGGAGTTCTTTTCAATAATGAACACTTTTCAATGACATATTCAAGAGTGGGCAAAGCAGGAGACACACTATTTCTATACAAGTACTCTTATCTTTCAGGACATAATCTTTAACCTGTCTAAATGGAGAGTTGTCACTATGCAGAGTTCTGAAAAATTTTAATAACTTACTCATGTTCACATAATTTATAATTATAGCTGACTTCCTGTTGAAATTCTGAGATGTACAAGGCAAATTTAATTTTACAGCAGACAAGTACTGCATCAGGACAGAAGTGTCCTCTCCTCTTTTTAAAGATTTTAAGATTTGGTTTTCTTTATTGAAGATCATTTTCTTCAATGTCATTGCATTTCTTCAGTCCCTCTTTCTTAACCAGCAGGGAAAAGTTCAACCCATTACAACTGCTCAGCATGCCTCCTCTTTAAGGGAAAAAAAAATATTCTGCCATACCTATTAAAATGCCACTAGCAGCTCCTGGAATTCCTGCTATCTCAGAGACATTGTTCATCAGGAAATATTCATCACAGTGTTCTTCGGTTAAGTTTGTAGTGTGGCAGAAAAGCTCCCAAAGCTTAGAGGCCGCAGTTATGTTATCCTTAACTATGGTTTTGGCACAAACATCAAAGTGATCTCTTGACAAAGTCCTGTTGCCCAACATGCAAATTCTGGAAAGGAAACATGAACACCAGGGTTATTGTATGTTATCAGGAAAATGAAATCCACCCTTCCCCATAGTTCTTCTTTCATATCGTGGAAACTTCAAGTTACTCGAGTCTCCTACATCATTTTGTACCTTCAAAAGGAAGGTGTTAGCAGGACAAAAACTGCCTGTTCCCTTTAAGGGTCAGAAATATAAAGCTTTTTCAACAGTTCTGGGAGAGATGTAAAAAGTTACATCAATATGATTTATTGAATTTGGTCAATTTACCTTAAACAATGAAAAGGAAAGATTACGCCCCTTTAGGTTGTGGGGGGTTTGCATTTTTCTGTTTGTTTGTTTGGGAGTTTTTTTGGTGTTTTGGATTTTGGCAGGGGGGCGGGGAGGGAGGGCATTTTTTGTTAGAAAGAACTACTGAAGTGGAAGAAGTTTAAAACGTACTAGAATTCAAATTATTTAAATATATTTGGAATCTCATTATCCCAGTTCCTGTATAGTAGCACTTGAATGACCCCTGACATTTTAGCTTCACAATTAGGAACATACATTTAATCACAAGGGTCTTCTTGTCAGAAGATACTGTGCATAACTGCTAAAATCCACCTGTTGAGTTTCATCTAACCATAACCATCACTTATTCCAGCATTGAAAAAAATTTAATCCACTTCTCCAAAGACAGTTCCACAAGACATAGTGATCCAACATCATAGCTTGCTGCTGCCAGAAGTTCATTCAGTTTCTCTTTCTGGTGTCAGAAAACACCCACAAGAAAAAAAAAAAGTTTCTTCCATGTTAGTACATTTAATTGTATCACAGGTCTCACTGAAGCCAGCAAAAGGAAAGAGACAGGGCCACTTCTTCAGGCCCATGAATTGTAACTTCAGAGAAGCCTTCCCCTCCAGAATTAAAAATCAATACACTATCTAGTGACTTCAAAAAAAAAAAAAAAGAATACAGCTGAAGGAAGAAAGATAAGGGAAAACATGCAAGAATAATCTAAGAGATAAAAGGGGGAGGTAGAGACACTCTTTTACTGATTTAAACCTTCACTGTTTTAAAACTCTATAATCATTGGGCCCTAAATATCCAAAGGGAGCACTTGAGTGTTGCAAGTACTTAGTTACACTTTAAGAGTGTGAATAATTATACAGATTCAACTCCTCTATTTCCTTTCTGTTCGTCTCTTGTCAGTAGTATCAGAAAACACTGTTTGCATTCCTGATAAAACACATCTATCCACATCATTGCTGCTCCAGCTCTGAGTTTAAGAAGCTGTATTACATGTTTAACTGCCATCATGTCAAGGAGCACATAGCTGTGTGCAGAGCAGGGCTCCTCATGTGGCAGACCAGTCTGCTCCCAGACCAGGGCCTGACCATGGCCCCACCATCACATTCCTAAGAGGTGCCCCGTTTCTCACAGATAAAAATGTTGGAAGTAATTCACAAAAAAAGTAGCTTCAACAATGTATTAGGCACAAGCTGTAAGTAACCTACCATTAAACCCCAGCTTCCAGACCCATCGGCAAAGCTATACCCACATCCAGAAATACTACTTACGGAAATTCAGGTGGATCAAAGATGGACTTGATAGCTCCAGCATAAATGGACAGTATGGATATTACTACGCAGGCCAAGAAGAGGGAAGCAAATTTATTTACGTATTTGACGCCTACAAAGACCACCACTGCCATTAAGATGAGGAATACAGTGCCATACACCCTCATGTTATTTAGCATGGCACTGGAAGCATCGTGGGCACCGGATGGATGAAAAATTGCTGCTTGTGGCACAATATATGTCTGCAATGAGAAAGCAAAAGCAAGTGAAGGAACACTGAAAGAGAATTCTGTAGAATTCTGTCAAGGATCATGTACCTATACCGGCAATGTAAATCACTTTCCATTTTGCAACATGCTCTTCACCGCAA